>OY744545.1:18706484-18966484 GCA_963556195.1 Sepiola atlantica | reverse complement strand
GGAAAAAAATTGCTAAAATTGCTAAAATTTTTCTTAGGACCTTATCGTCTGACCCTCTTAGAAGAAAACCTCAGAATGATAAATTAAAAACTAAGAAAATCGAATGAGATATGAGAAAACAATTGAGTGAGGAAAAAAAACGGTAAATCCCTCAACGGCTATATATATATATATATATATATATATATATATATATATATATATATATATGTATATATATATATATATATATATATATATATATATATATATATATATATATATATATATATATATATATATATGAGAGGTAGGAATTAATTGGTGGCAAGACATTAAAACAAATGACTGTCGGGTGTTTTAACACATCACAACCGTTTACGGAAGATAATAAAGAAGATATAAAAACAGATAAAGAAAAGAAAATCGTATAAATCGCTATAAAAAGGAAAAAAGAAAGGAAATGTCTCATTGAAACAAAAGTCGGAGCGAGTTGGACAGTTTTCTACTTACTAAGTTTGTGTGACGGGACGGCTATATATATATATATATATATATATATATATATATATATATATAATTAAATACACATTACTTTTTATTGTAGAGTTTTCCACTCGAAAAACAATAGCATAAAAAGACAAGACTCCCACTTTTGATTGACTACGAATTCGTTTTTTTTCTTCCAGCAATAATAAGATTTTCCACTCTGTTATTTTCCCCCTGTCAAACAGACCAATCAGAAAGAACGAAAGAAAGAAAGAAAGACAATTTTGAATTTTCTAAATGATTACGTTTTATTTTGACATTTCATCTCAAACTGTCGACCTAGGGTCATCATTCAGGATGGCTGACAATAAGAACAGGAACAAAACAATTGGGGACGAGGATAAAAAAAGTCGAGATAATAGTTCATTTTTTTATTTTATCGCTTTTCAGTCCAAATTAGTTTGCTTGCGTGCTAGAAGCAAAATAGCTGCGAGAGACAAACTCCAATTTTATCTACTTTAAAAGAAATATATATTTTAGAATCTTATTTATTTCGTGCTGAATATTGTCATAGGATGGCACTTTGAGGGTCAACAGACAAGTGGCTCTAGGTGAAGATGTCAGAATGAAATCGATTAGTTTCTGGAGTTTTATCTGGAGACTAAAATATTAAAAACTTAAGAGTGACCCATCCGAAAATGCCACCCATAGAATCGTTAATAAAATTCACAATCTTTCTGCAATCCAACCATATTTGGCACAAATAAACATAATTCTATGCTTGACTTGTTCACCATGTTTCAGTCATGAATGTCCAACAATCTTTGTCTTATCTCCGTTCAATGATATATTTTTGTCTTACTTAACTATAAAAAACACTTTGGTGATCATCTCATCAGTAGTAAATGACTTCACACTCACCGGAACTAAACCCCTAGATTTTTTATCTGTGTTTGTGTGGGGTTATCTTAAAGATAATGGTTGGGTCATTTTACCGCTCCAGAAGATATCTCACGCCCAACGCCATCCTCTACCTCTATACATCCTAAGATGGAGTACTGCTGCCACATATGGGGAGGTGCCGCTCAGAGCACCCTTTCCTGCCTTGGCAGAGTCCAAAACCGACTTCGAAATCTAGCGGGGGATGTCCTCTTCTCTTCCCTATAGTCACTCTCTCACAGAAGAGATGTTGCTAGTCTTTCTTTGCTCTGCCGTTATTTTCATGGTAGGTGCTCGACTGAGCTCAAATCTAACATTCACAATAAGAACCCGCCTAACTACTATCACTGTCAATGATTTCCCCTTCTCCCTCTGTGGGCCCAGCTTCTTTTCTAGAAGTGCCCGTCCGTGGAACACAGTGCCGCGAGCCTGCTTCCCTGCTTACTACAATATGGTCGTCTTCAAGTCCAATATAACCAAGTCCTGCCTCGCTACAACCATCATGCCGGTGAACGCGATGTTATCTTACCATCCACTAGTCAAACTCTTTAACCCATATCCTCGACTCAAATTTTTTAACCCTTATTTGCGCCTTGATAAGCGATGACATTTAATGTAAAAAAATATATCTGTCAAAAGAATGCCCAAACTATTCGTGAACTGAAGAGGGTCATCACACAACAAACTAGGACAGAGCCAAGAGATGAGTGTGTCAGAGTTATTGACAATTTTCCATGTCGTATTCAGGTGTACTTATCATTAAACTGCAATAAACTAAAGACTGATGAATATTCATGACTGAAACTTGGTGGACAAGGCAGGCATAGATTAGTTTGTTTGTATTAAATATGTTTGTATTGTAGAAAGTATTGTGAATTTGCTTAACGATACAACATACAACATTTTGGAGAGGAGGGGTCATTTTGTACTTAAAAAATATTAATTTAAAGAATTTTATTTATTTCCCACTTAATCTATTAATTTCTTGAGTTTTATATTCACAAGAACTCATAAAAGATATTCTATTTCATTACGATTAGCAAAGCGTGGATGGAGATTTCAATTAATTCTCTGAGCAAGCCTTAAGTTGCCAAGAATTGCTGTGTGTAACTTTGGCAATAACGCACGTGTTAGAAATGGGGAAAAAACGGTGAAATAGGCATAACATTTTGTCTTACTTAACTATAAAAACCATAAATGAGACATGTACACGTAGATCAAAATATAGTTAAATACATTGTTCCCATACAGGTAAAATGCACAAATTATCGATAATGTGTCTATTTAATTTGCATATTTAGCGATGCTATTTCACACTGAAGTCTGACAAAGTGACAGACCAACTGACTGATGGAGGAGAAACAGCTTAGGATGAAGACATCTCGAATCAAAATCATGTCATGGATCGTGATGATGATGATGATGATGCTGATGATGATGATGATGATGATGCCACTCAACTACATACTCAGAAAAAATTTTACAGACACAGAACTAAGCGTAAACCAGCTGACGTACATGGATGACCTGAAACTATTTGCAAAAAGCCAAAAAGAACTGGAAAAGCTGATAAATACGACCAGAATCTTCAGACAGGACATCCAAATGAAATTCGGAATGGAAAAGTGTGCACTGCTAGATATAAAAAAAAGAGAAAGCTGGAGACAACAGGGGACATGGAACTCCCCAACCAAAAGGAAATGAGGGCACTAGGCAGAACAGGATAGCTACAAATATCTTGGAGTTCTGGAAGCAGACACCATCAAATCTACAGAAATGAAAGATAAGATTGGAAAAGAATATCTGAGAAGAACAATAAAACTCCTAGAAACGAAATTATATAGCAGGAATCTAGTAACAGGGATAAGCACCGGGGCAGTAACACTAATAAGATACTCTGGGCCATTCATAGGCTGGACCAAAAAGGAACTCAGGCACCTTGACCAGAGGACTAGAAAATTAATGACCATGCACAACGCACTACATCCAAAAAACGATACAGACAGACTCTATGTGAAAAGAAACGAAGGGGGAAGAGGACTGGTAAGTATAGAAGATTGTGTGGACGACTAAAAAAAGAGCTGGAAAAATACATAACTTAACACATGGAAATTCTTATCACTGCATCAAGAGACACCGTTGCAACTAACAACTTGGGAAGCATCGAAACTAGAAACAAAATGACAAGAAAAGAAAAGTGGGAAGAAAAACAACTACATGGACGTTTCATAAGAACGACAAGAGAAGAGACACACGAAAATAGTTGGGCATGGCTGAGAAAAGGACACCTGAACAGAGAAACGGAATCCCTACTGAGGGCTGCACAAAACAATGCGATTAGGACCAACTACATAAAGCTAAAATAGATAAAACCCAGGAAAACAATAAATGCAGATTGTGTGGACAAAGCGACAAAACAGTAAATCACAAAATAAGTTAATACCAAAACCTGTCTCAAAAAGAATACACGGAACTAGCCAGAGAACTGAAAGGAATATGGAGCATGAAGGGTAAAAGTTTTTTTGCTTCAAGTTCTTTATATCTTCAAATATTTAATAATGTTGTTTAGTTTGGTTGTTTTGTTTTATGGCATATCCACCCTTTTCGGGTTATTTAATGCCAGTCGGTCATTTTGATAAACGTTTTTATGCTTCAAGTTCTTCATATCTTCAAATATTTATTTATGGTGTTTGGTTTGCTTATTTTTGTTTTTGACTTTGTAGAACATGATTGAATTTTGCAAAGGGAAAAACAATAACATCAATAATAGAAGGAAAATTGAGACAGGATTATTAATCTCATCACAAAAGCAATGGGTACAATGAGATTAGAACTGACAGCTGGAGGACAACACCCGATGGAGATAAAAATACAGAGAGGCATTTTTCAAGGAGACTCCCTACCACCACTATTGTTTATCATAACAATGATACCACTCAACTGCATACTCAGAAAATGTGATGTCGGATACAAGTTCACAGGCACAGAACAAAGAATAAACCATCTCATGTACATGGACGACCTGAAGCTATTTGCAAAAAGCAAAAAGAACTGGAAAAGCTGATAAATACGACCAGAATCTTCAGCCAGGCCATTAAAATGTAATTCGGAATGGAAAAGTGTGCACTGCTAGATATAAAAAAAAGAGAAAGCTGGAGACGACTGAGGGCATGGAACTACCCAACCAAGAGTAGATGAGGGTGCTAGATGAACAAGACAGCTATAAATATTTGGGAGTTCTGGAAGCAGACACCATCAAATCTACAGAAATAAAAGATAAGATTGGAAAAGAATATCTGAGAAGAACAAGGAAGCTGTTAGAAACAAAATTATATAGCAGAAACCTAATAAAAGGAATAAATACCTGGGCCGAGCCATATCACTAATAAGATATTCTGGACCATTCATAAGCTGGACTAAAAAGGAACTCAGGCACCTTGACCAGAGGACTAGAAAATTAATGACAATGCACAACTCACTACATCCAAAAGACGATACAGACAGACTCTATGTGAAGAGAAACGAAGGGGGAAGAGGACTGGTAAGTATAGAAGACTGTGTGGACGACACTAAGAAAGAGCTGGAGAAATACATAAACCAGAACACAGAAAGGCTGATCACAGCAGCAAGAAACATTGTTCCATCAAACAACTCAGGAAGCATCGAAACCAGAAACAAACAGACAAGAAAAGAAAAGTGGGAAGAAAAACAACTACATGGATGTTTCATAAGAACAACAAGAGAAGAGACACACGAAAATAGTTGGGCATGGCTGAGAAAAGGACACCTGAACAGAGAAACGGAATCCCTACTGAGGGCTGCACAAAACAATGCGATTAGGACCAACTACATAAAGCTAAAATAGATAAAACCCAGGAAAACAATAAATGCAGATTGTGTGAACAAAGCGACAAAACAGTAAATTACCAAATAAGTTAATATCAAAACCTATCCCAAAAAGAATACAAAAATAGGCATGGCTGCGTGGGAAAGCAGTACACTGGGAACTATGCAAACAAAGGCATTTCAAACATTCTGACAAGTGGTGCAAACAGTACTCGAAACAGTACTCGAAAACGAAACAAATAAAAATATACGATTTCCGCTTTCAAATGACTTATAAAATGAAAAAATTGCCTAAGTATCAACAAAGTTACAAACAAAAGAAAATATAATTACTTATGGCGAACTCTGTATATATATATATATATCTATCTATATATATTTCGACAAATGAGTCACCGATTATCAAGGCCAACAAGCCACTCGAGGATAAGAGTTATTGAGTTTGACAGGTAGATAGTTAAACATGGAGAGATTAATAACAATTGTTGTAGTTGGTAAGAAATTGATTATTTAAAATGATGGCTCAGCAAGAATTTGTTTACATTGGACTTGAAAACGGCAATGTTGTATTAAGCCAAGAAGCAGCCCCGTGGTACTGTGTTCCACAGACAATCAGTTCTAGGGAAGAAACTTTGCTCATGGAAGTTCCGCTTACTCTAGGTACACAGAGGGAGTAAGGGAATTTATTGACAGTGGTTTTTACTGTGAATGTTTTACGGGGGGGGGGTGAACAAAGATTGAAGCTCAGTCGAGCACCTGCCATGAAAATAACGATAGAGTAGAGAAAGACTAACAACATGCCTTTTGTGTGAAAGAGACTATAGGGTGGAGAAGAGGACACCCACTAGATTTCGAAGTTTGTTTTGTACTCTATCAAGGCAGGGAAGGTTGCTATGGGTAGCACCTCCCCAGATGTGACAACAGTACTCCATCTTAGAACGTATTTGACTCTTATACAGGTAGAAGATTGCGGCAGGAGTTAGATACTTTTTGGAGCGGTAGAATGATCCAACGATTTTTCTAGTGACCTTAGCAACAGATTTGATGTAAGTCTTCCACGTCTGGAGTGAAGGTCAGTCTCATAAGCTTATCAAAGCAGGGGCTTCCTCAAAAGCGAATGATCTTAGAATGTGATTTGGGAAATCATTGATGAAGATCAGGAAGAGGGTTGGGCCCAGAATGGATCCTTGAGGCATGCCAGTGTTGATACTATGAGCTTCAGACTTCTGCCCATCAATGACTACTTTTATGAACCTATCAGAGAGAAAGGATTTCATGGTTGAGAGGACATTTCAAGATATTCCATAGCTAGAAATCTTGTGATATCTTATGCCAAACCCTATCAAACGCCTTTGATATGTCAAGAGATATTGCTGTAGAAACAAAGCCCCTGTCAATAGATTCACTGATGTTGTGTGATATTAGTCAGCACATCAGCTGTTGAATAGGCTATTTTTGATGAGGTGATTGACAACTTCTTGATTTATCACAGATCAAGCAACTTACTCATGACGCACAGGAGACTGATTGGTCTGTACTGAGATGCAGAAGACCAATCTCCAATATTTTTAAATACTGGGCAGACTGACAAAGTTTTCCAACGTGTTGGGGAGCATTTCTCCTTTAAGAAACGATTAAAAAGCTTTGTAAGAATGGGAGCTAGTTCTGGTTGCAGCTTTTTAATCGTTTCTTAAAGGAGAAATGCTCCCCAACACCTTGGAAAACTTATGATTGGAATGTTTCAGAGGCAGTTGCTTTGCTGGAATCAAGGTTCTTGATAAGTTTGGCAACATTCCAGACAGATATATGAATGTCGCTCAGAATATCTTCAGTCTTAAGGGGGGGGGGGATTCAAGAAGTAGGCGGCCCTGATCGCAAAAGGTTGAATTTGATGCAAAGTTTTTTCCAAAAATTTGGGCTTTAACAAATGCTGAGGAAGTCACCTATGGTCCATTGATGATGATTGGGATAAAGGTTACGCATCTGTTTGTTATTCTTGAAAACTCGTGGGAACCAAGCTTCTGCTCAGCTACTCTAAACTTAACGGATTGGGCATATACTATCTTGTGCTTTCTATAACCCTTTTGCAGTGGTTGCTGGCAGTCCTAATGCGGCTTTCGTTTCAGAACATCTATTTCGTTGAAAGCAATTGAAATAGTGATTTCTGTGAGCAATGACGGCGAAAAATTCTAGGTTTTACCATGGCTGGCAGTTTGGTTTCTGTTCGAATATCTTGGAGGGTATGAAGTTCTTTACACTAACGATTAACCAATCAGTTAAGTACAGGACAAATATTTTTCAAATATGTAATGCAGAAGAATTTCTGATATGAAAGATTTGAGGCTGTCTCAGTCAGCCCTTGAATATCGATACACTGTGTCATGGAGAGAGACATCTTGATGCACTTTGTTTTAATCTTGATCAGAAGAGCCCAGCAGAGACAGAACAGTGAATGAGTACAGGGCAAGTTGTTAACAAAAGATGAAGAAGACTTAATTGCGGTGGCCCGTTCTGGGTCTTGCCTTCTGCCGTCCTTATCTGTTGCATGACCCAGATATTTGATTTTCTCTAAAGAAAAAATCATATTTTTCTTCTTTAAGTCCTGGATTCGCGAAAACACTTTCTAAACGTGTTCCTTGTGTTGCTCTATATTTTTACTGTTGATTAGGATGTCGTCAAGGTATGCAATAGTAAAATCAAGTTCGTCAAGCATGGTATCCATCACTTGCTAAAACATTGTGGGAGCAACTTTGACCCTGAAAGCAAGCCTTTCGAACTTGCTTTCGGGGTCAAAACCACGATGCGTATTTATACATAACAGTTTAGAACTTACTTCTTCCACAGGTATTTGGAGGTACGCTTCACTCAGAAAAAATAAAATCTGCCTCCATTTAATTTTGAAAAAACTTCTTCCGAACTTGGCAGTGGGTAATTATAATCCTTTAGTGCTGCGTTTAATCCTGTCGAAAAATCTGCACACACGCGGATTTCTTTTGATTTATTTTTCACATAGACCGTGGATGCTGTCCACTGACTATATTCCACTTTCGATAAGATACCGGTCGTCATTAGTCGGTCCAATTCCTCATTTATTTTTTCTAACGAGTCAAAAGGTACATTCCTTTTTTTCTTAAATACGGGCTGAACGTTCTCGTTCAGTTAAAATTTGGCCGCCATCTTTGTGCATCGACCAAAACCGCCAGAAAAAACTTTGGGAAAAGTTTTTTCAAGTCCTGCTTTAGTTTTTCTGATTCGATCGTTCGACTATCTATTTTCTGGCAAAATGTATTTATTAGTAACTCCAATAAATTGAACACTTGCATACAATCTGTGCCCAAAAGATTATTAGTGTCTTTTAACACGAGTATTTAAAAAAAAACTTTTTGGTAGTTCCCATTAGGGTCATGTTTGTAAATATTTCCCCCTCAAATTTAATTTTTTCACCAGCCAGTACTAGCTATTCAGTTGGTTCTTAACAGGGTAGGGTTATTCAACCTCTTCCACGTATGTAGGTTTATTATTGACACGCCGAGCCCGAATCTAATTGTAATTTTATATTATTATCCATGATTCATACGTGCACATATTTCCTTATATTAATGCAGTCCTGTTCATTTGTACTTGTGGATTGAACCAGCGTTTTATTTTCTCTATTCGTTCTATAATGCGAACTTTTGTGTCCGATTTTATTACAAGTCAGGCAGGTTTTAAAACGAAATAGACAGTCTATAAACCAATGAAGGCTTCCATAGCGAAAACAAGGCCTTGGCGGCAATTTATCCTGTTTATTACAGGGCTGGCTTGCCTGTGCAGAGGCACGAAAATCCCTTTTTTGTTTGGAATTGTTTTTGAGGGAGAGCTGAATTTCTATTTTTGACGTACTTTTCTAATGTGTGCAATGTCCTACTTGTATATGTCCTTCGAATCCTGTTTAACACTTATAAATCTCTGGCAGTCTTCAGCTAATTTCTATAGTATTAAGTTCGGTTCATTTTCTAATTTATTTAGAACCCTCTGTCTGATATCAGCGTCTTTTCCTGATACCAATCCCTGTACGAAAATTAAGCATTTAAAATTATCAGAACTAAGTTCAGCTAATTTGAAATCGTCACAGTGTTTATTGACGACTGATGCGAACGTTGAATAATCTTCATTATCATTTTTGACCAGACTTAAACACTTCCAACGTTTGTGAAACAAAGAAGTCTTGGTGTTAAATAGTTCGGTTAAAAGATTAACAGCTTCAACAAAAGTCAATTCGCTCGGTTTTCGGAGCAAAATGAAATCCACGAACTTAGTATGTTCGGTGGTGACTAATTTTCGGAGCAGTAGGCGAACCTTTTTAGAGTCTGCCCAATTTTCACGATCTATTTTGTATAGATCCTCATATCTTCTAAAATACGAAGCAAAGGTTTTATCATCGCGTGGGGCGTACGCGAAATTGGCAATTGCGCTCCAAACGGCATTTTGTGAGAAAGCATTATTAACGATAATGCTTTCGTCACTTTGACCCCTAATCGCTATTGTTTGCATTAATACTTTAACCTTTTCGTCAGTTTCCTTTTTTGTTCAAGAAGTTTGTCATTTTGATCTAGTAGTCTTTCTTCTGTATTTTTGTAGCCTGTTGTCGGCTTCTTTTTTGCTCTAGTAGAAGCTTTTGGAATCTTTCTTTAGTTTTCTGTAGCCTTTCGTCTGTCTTTTTTTTTCTGGTTGCTGCTGCATTTGTAACTCCGCCAGCTTTAAAATCTTTCATGTTTAAAACTGCGTCTTATAAGAATACGGCTTTTTAGAAACTCTTTCTTCTAATATTACGCTGCTAAACGTAATCTTAGTTGTAAAAAAAGAGTATAAAAACTTTTTTCTCGACCAAAAAAAATGTAGTTTTTTTAGTACGCTTCTCACGCAACCATAGAATTTGTGGTCGGCACTTTAGTCAACAGAGGAAATAAAAATACGTTGGCTTTTTTTCATCGGCAGTAGATTTTTTCCTCCTTTGGAGAGAAAAGAAAAAATCATGTATTCCCTTCATTTTGTGGTATTCGCCTCCCCATAATGGAAGCATTGTTCATTCAATTAAAAAAGCCCAACATCAACCATGCTCGTTATGAGGGGTGCGAAGGCGTGTTGAAATGCTGTTGAATGTTTTTAATGTTTTTAATCACATGGAAACGTCTTCTTAAATAAATTCACCAATTTTATTTTGCATTGATCAATCATCCGCCTGAAGACGACCAATGATGGTCGAAAACGTTTGCGACAAATATGGAGATTTCCTACACTCCATAGTTAAAAGCACAAGATCTATCATTCGACGAATAGAAAGATAGGATCAAAAAAGGAATAAACAGAAGTTGGCACTCCTGTTCAACCAAATATGTATAAAAGAAGGAATGTTGCCTAACTATACAAAATATATGATAATATAGATTTTTTTGTTAAATACTCAGAATGTCTGCTTGAAGCTAAAGGCTCTCTTCGAGAAAGTAGATTGAAAATATTCCCCGCTCCCCACCAATCTCGAATGAGGAGTGGAAAGTTCTATGTTGGAGATTTCCACTCCTATCCTCATTCGACATTTTCTTAGTTTTTATTATCATTTCTGACGTTTCTCTTCTGAAGAGACCCTCTTCCGAGAAGAATTGTGAAACAATTTCCCCTCTCCCGTAACCACCCTCTCATTCTGTGTAATTTCTCATCAGTTATAGAAGACAACCTCATCTTTCCACCTCTTCTCCATCTCCATCTTCTATCTACATCTGATTCCGCCGTTCCACTCATCTATTATTCCACTGCTCTCTGCTCACCGAACATCACAGCAATATCCAAAGATTGTGTACATTTACAGGAAACGCCCTCCTCAATCTGATAAATGTTTCAAAAATAAAAAACAAATGCAAAGAAAACTTCTGAAAAAGAAACAGAACAAGATGTCTTCTTTCTTCTTCTTCTTTCGTAATAACAAAATAAAATGTTATTTCGAATTGGAGAAAATTTCAAAGTTGAAAAGAATTCTAAAAAAAATTTTATTGTCAAAGAGTGTGTCATGAGTTCACCGAACTTAAATTTAGTGCAACTATCTGAAAAAGTAACAACATCTCATCTTGGAATTTTTTTTTCACTAGTGGGACCCATGGAAATTCCATGGTGCTTTCTACATCAATCTACATATATATATATATATATATATATATATAAGTGAGCGTAAATATAACTAAAATTCTCCGTATCATGTGACAACCTCCCATGGCCAAGGGGATTAGGCGACCGCTTACAGATTCATGGTGTCTCTGTGAACCGAGTTCGTGCCCCGTGACCGTCCGAGATTGTAATTCCCTGCACTGATGAGAGCCGAAAGCTCGAAACGACGTCGTATGTAGGTAAAAATATTAAAACATTATATATATATATATATATATATATATATATATATATATATATATATATATATATATGAACCAGACAAAAGGAAATATAAATTAAAGACAGGAGAAAAAATCAAATGTTAACGGTAATATTTACAGTTACATTACCGAGTTTTATCCGCTGATGAAAAGAGTTTGTCTTTGAAAATCCATGGGTTAAGGATAATGAAACTTCTTTCTTTGAACTTCTGATGTCTTAATAAATATTGTATCTATACAATTTTTATTCTCATCTTTCATCTCTTGAATTGATTTCTCTATTCAATATGTTGAGCTTTATATTATCATGATAGATTATTATTTAACGATATATCGCTTATCTTTAATTTAATATATATATATATATATATATATATATATATATATGGAATCCTTCAATAACCCCTTCCCTGTTGGATAGAGCGCTTAACATGACCAAAAATGAAACCAATATTATCAACTTGGAAATTGACATTATTAAACTAGTTAGAAGAACTTTAATCTCATATAATAATAAATTATTGACAGTAAAGGATACGGTGGAAAATTTTGATACCCCTATGGGGGACCCTGATGTGCTAATATAGGTGATTTATATTTTAAAGGAAATATGCAGGAACATACCGGAATTAGTGGGCGGGCTGTATAGAAATGATCCTCTATTTTTTATAATTCCACTGGGAGAAATCTCAAAAGAAATAAAAAATTGCTTCTTGAATTTAAAAAATTCATGAAGCAATTTTTTTTATTTCTTTCGAGATTTCTCTTAAAAAGAATTTAGACCTAAAGATTTCTCTTAAAAAAGAATTCAGACCTAAAGATATCTATAGACATTAATTATTGTAAAGTTAAATTTTTAGGACATTACATTAGATTTAGTTAATAACATCCTAAACCAAACCATATCGACAAAAACTCTAACCACCCACCACTGATAAAAAAATCAATAGTTCCCTAATAGAATTACAAAATTATCTAAAAAATTAACAATTATTTAATAAAAATAAACGATATTACAACGAAGCTTTAGTTAAATCTGTGTATAGGGATACAGTTAATTATACCAGGTCACACTCTTATCGTAACGAAGGAGGTAAAAGGGGAACTTGAAATTTAATTTCATATAATAGAGCTATGGAAAAATGTATAAATAGAATAAATAGTATTAATACTGATAATGGAATACAGAACGATCATAATCCTGATCCAGGACAAATAGTTAGAAAAACAGAAGACGGAGTGCCACGTGGTTCAAACCCCCCTATAGCATATTCTAACTAATGATCCGAATAGGTAGATTCATAAATAAGAATACTGTTAAACTATCTTTTTCAACTTCCAGAAATTAATAACAATTCCAAAATAAAAAAGGCAAGTAAATGAGGCCATCTGCAATAATAAATCTTGGTCAAATTGCAAGTGTAAAACTGGTAATAAGTGTATCCTGGAGAGGAGGTGTATGGTCTCTAGCATAGTTTTCAAATGTTACACAATAAAGAACAATACCTTCACTTATGTCGGTTCCACTGATGGAGACTTCAAGGAAATATATAGAAACCATATGTGCTCTTTTAATACTAAGCATAATGCAGATTCTGAGAAATCCCTCACATCACTAGCTAAATATATTAAAGACTTAATTAAATAAAACTTCCTTTTGAGTTGAAGTTGTCAATATTAGGTAGGGCAAATAAATATATACCTAACAAAAGGAAAAATGTAGCTTATGCATACTTGAATTATACGATATAGTGACATCTAAGGATAATCTTCTAAATATAAGGCAAGAGATACTACAAAACTGCTTGCATCGAAATAGGTATTTACTATCTGGTTTAAAGCCAAAATAATAGGTGTTGGGATTAAGAGAAAGTTTAATTAGCCTATGTTATGTTTTAACTTTAAACTGTAAAGCTTTTCATTTAATTTGGAAACTATATGCATTTATATTAAGTAGTTTCCCTATGGGTGTTTACAACTATCTTTGTATATGGGGAGAGGGTATTGAAAAAATATATGTTTTAACTGTAGGCTTATGGATAATACTTAAATAAAGAGTAATAATTCGTGCAACATAAAAATTAAACATTTATAATTAACAGGTTTTACCTAAAAGTACTCACCAACAATAGCAACAGTTGAATAACTATATTTATTACTTGGATGGATATGGTGGTATGATGAAGGAGGAATTTCTGTGTTTTCCACATAGGTTCTGTTTATTTTATATAAATAAATAGACTTTTTAAAGCTAGTTTTTTAAATAAAGCTTCTCGGAAAATTTTTAAAATCTTTTAAACTAATTTTTTAACCAATTTTAATTAGTTAGCTGGAGATGTATTGTGGATACATTTTGTATTTGCCAGGTAAGCATTATAGTTATATCATAAGTTCATATACAATAGGTGAATACGGAGTATTTTAGAACATGGAATAGAACGGATGGCTTTCTTGCCTCGGCTTAATGACAATCTGAACTTTAATAGAATTTGAAGGTTTATTTGGGAATGGAGTGTAATACGTAACGGTTACTAGGGGGTCGGATGTTTTTAATAGCGGGAGCATGAATTCTCTTTTTGCATCCCAATAGGATTAATTTAATTTTTCCCGTTTAATGAACAAGCTATATCTAGGACTTAACAGATAAAAAACTAACATTAACTGTTTTTGAAAAAGTCGTTTTTTAACAAGTAAATTAGTAGTGAGGATATTTGCATAGAAAAAATAGAAACCTTAATTTAATTAGATAATTGTCTTATTCTTTTATGGGAGAAATAGGCTTTTTTGTTTTTTTTGTATTTTGTTTTTTGCATTGTTTTATTTTACTTTATTTTATTTTATTTATTACCTTTTCTTTTCTTTTTTAAATTTTCTTTTCTTTTTTATTCTTACCCATAATTGTTTATATCTATTTTTGTTTAGCGCTATATATAATTCTAATTTTTAACTGAATATTAAAAAGTTGGTTTAAGGAGAGATAACTTTTGTATTTTTCCCTTGAGGGTTTTTCGCGTATTTAAAATAATAAATATTTAAAAAGAAATGCTTAGGAATTGTATCTAATTAGCTAAATAAATTTTATTTATTTTGGGGCAAAATATAAATAAATATAAAATCTAATCTCACTGTGGAAATATTTTTCAATTTTCATTTTTTTAATGTTATATTAGCTGTTGTGCAGACCTATGTTTTGTGCGAAACGTCCTTTTTGAGACAATAATTGTTTCGTATTAATTCATTATTTTATTTTTATTCTTTGTTTTTTATTTTCAGTATTAATAATTTATCAATTTATTTTTTCCAGGGGGAAATAGGGCGATTGTTAAAGTCGGTGAGACATCGTTTCAAGTTTTGCAGATAAGACTATTTCTCAAGTGTTTGGACTTGCCGTTGCAGAGCTCATTGTAAACTTTTTCTACCCTCTTTTCCTATGTATTTGGATTAGAGGGTTTCCTATAGCTACTGAATTAAACTATTTCCCTGATGAGCTGCATAGTTGAGATGAAAGACTGTGTATTATTTCTCGACTCTGTTGTGAAACGTGCATAAGATGTATAGAAAACATTAATTTTTAGAAAAAATAAAAAATAAAATATAAAATTATAAAGTAAATTTTGTTTGCCTGTAAGACAAGGAGAAATTATTGGTATTCGCTGATATATGAGGGTACAAACGTTGAAAGAACAGAAGAAAACTATGGTTGTGGTCATTCAACGGGATATGAAGACTAAGAAAATCAAAGAACAGATGAAAAGTATGGATTGATTGTTCTTTTGGTCATTGGAATGCGCCTATGATATATATATATATATATATATATATATATATATATATATATATATGTGATTTTATGAAGGCTTACCAAAGCATTCCTTTCAAGACACCAATGATCACCATTAAAGATATTTTTTCTTACAAATACTATTTATTCAAATTAAATGGGAAAAAACATTTAATTTGAATAAATAGTATTTGTAAGAAAAAATATCTTTAATGGTGATCATTGGTGTCTTGAAAGGAATGCTTTGGTAAGCCTTCATAAAATCACATATAAATGCTCTGTACTCTGTAATCGAGTATCATCGAGCTTGTTTTTTATTGGAACAACCCCGGTCTTCACTGAATGATCTATTTTATAAGTGAAAAATCTAAATCTATATATATATATATATATATATATATATATATATATATATATATATATATATATACACTATTTAAATACTAAACATTACAGTGTGATAATCGGGGTTTATAAATGTCGTCATCCTGGATTTAGAATAAAATCGAGATGAAGCTTAATCCCGATTTTATCCTAAATCCGAAATCCTTGATAACAAATGGGGCTGTCGATGAATCCTTCTGTAATGTCTAGTATTTAAATAAAATAATTTATATTAGCTCTTGTAGAACCTATGATCGAGCACTTTCAGGTGTTTTTTTCAACTAACTTGTGATAATTACTCTCTATCTCTCTCTCTCTCTCTCTCTCTCTCTCTCTCTCTCTCTCTCTATATATATATATATATATATATATATATATATATATATATATATATATATATATACACGACTTTGTCCAGGAGGTTGACCATGCATCTATCTGATAATAGTGCCATAGCCAGACACCTCATTAACGAAGATTCCTATCCCCGCCTGCAAATCCGAAAACTTCTTGTAGACAACACTAAAATCCTAGAACACAAAAACTCCATATACTAGACGGTTATTAACAGGATTAATTTTAACACTAGTACTAATATACTTAAATGTTTATAATACTAAATAAATATAGTTTCGTATTTAAATTTTCCCGCCAAAATTAACTATAAACTCACTCCAGGTCTTTACCTGATTGACATTATTCCCACTGAAGATGGACCCAGATGGGCTAGAAAGTACTTTGGACCTAAAAGAAAATTACGGCAGATTCATCAGCCAATTCTCATCTGAGATTAGGACTTTAATCCGGAAAATGGAAGAGATTCATACAAAAATATCCAGACACGAGTTGTCGGCTATTTTTAATAATACGTACCTTAGAGAAAAAATGCTGCCCGATACACACATACATATACATATATATATATATATATATATATATATATATATATATATATATATATATATATATATATATATATATATATATCTTGTATTTCGAGACTGAAAAGAACCTTTTTTTAGTATAATTATAGATTAACCCCTTTTCTTCTAATGTCTTGGTTAAGTTCAAATCCTGAAGGGAGCAGAATTTAGGACTAGTTTATAACGATATGTAGGTAGGGACAACGATATTAATATATAGACTAGCAGCCCCCCCCTCCCTTACTGCAACCATCTGCCAAAGTAACAATATCTCATCTCGTACATCAATCTGTATAATTTACTGTTAAAAATAATATTCCTTTTGAAATAATGAGTGTCTGTCAGGGTCAATACTTTTAAGAAAAAATGGCTCATATTGTAACATTATGAATCGGGACGTGGGTTTTGAACCTGGGTCACTGGCAGACAGTTATTTCTTAATGATTTATTTGTATTTTCAGGTTTTGCATATCTCTTCACTGTTTTTATATGTTCGTCCTCGACAAACTGTGAATAAATTAAATGTTATTGTTATCCTATTGTTTCTCTATTATTATTTCCCTTTCAACACACGCGTCTATTCTTCTTCTTCTTTACATGTACGTTCTGCACTACGACTACACGTTTCTCACTTTCTTGCAGCATCCATTGTATCATAGATTCATTGTTTTTGTCATTCATGTTTGCATTATCTTGGTGGTTGTACACTACCACTACACGTGTTACATTTTCGATCATCCGATGTTCGATTCTCTTTATCAGAGATGTTGCATTTCTGCTTACCCTCTGCTTGTCCCGGCTGACCGATGTCCACCATTTACTGCCACAAGCCGCTCGTCGTCATCATCGTCGTAGTGGGCCGCTCATCGCAGTCATCATCATCATGAATAGATCCAACTGAAAGCGGTATTTGGGTTTCGAATATTTATTAAACAAACAGACAGATGGATTGTTTCTTTGCTTACACGGGAGAGAGGGAAAGATAAATATACTTATACTATCTTCGCTACTGGTGTTTATGTCTCCCCCCCCCCCTGGAGTTAGTGGGAGGATAGTTTTCACAACCGTCTTCCTCAAGCTTCAGGAACAGAGAGACCGAAAAAAATGTGGGCGGAAGTGACATCACTTCCCTTCTCTATCTGCAACCACCACCACAATTATTATCCAACACTCGTTTCACACTTAGTTTCTCAACACGTCTTTCTAAACTTGATTAAATATTCTAATTTTTCAGTTTTATTCCCTAATTTCACGTAATTCTGTGTAAACTGCGGAAGTTCGGACTTCAAATGATTATTTGGATTTGGAATACTATTCTCATTTTGGTTCTTAGTTTAACAACGTTTCAAATAATACAATTATCAACCTCCATCAAAGATTTTGAAACATTTAAATTACAATGGTAGGAATGTCTAAAATCTTTATTCAAATTTTGATCGAAATCCATTACATGACTTTAATTCTAGAAAATGCTTAAAATTTAAGGCTTAAGCTTAAGGGGTCTTAAGAATAAATTGAAATTCAGAGAATCTTGTTTTATTGTTGTTGGCAAATTCAATGCAAATCTGAAATATTTGAATTTTTAAATGGGAGGTTGTGCTTATATTATGCCCCCTAAATCTATAAAATACTCCAAAGAAACTGAAATTTGAGGAATATTATTAATTGATGTCTAATAGTTATTCCATGAAAAATGCCAGTATACTGAAATCATATGCCCTTAATAGGGTTAAGATGAAAATTCATATGCAATAAATGTACAAAAGCAAGGAAATTCCCAAATTTTTACACTTTTATTGTCATTAAGGGTATGACTACATATCAACCAAACCATTTCATTATCACATCACTACAGTATAAATCTCTATGCATGAGTGGATGAAGTGTGTGAGGTGCGCTGAAGAAAAATTCCTACCAGTAAAATACATAGCCCTGTTGTGCTCGCATACCCTTAATGACAATAAAAGTGTAAAAATTTGGGAATTTCCTTGCTTTTGTACATTTAGTGTATATGAATTTTCATCTTAACCCTATTAAGGGCATATGATTTCAGTATACTTGCAATTTTTCATGGAATGTCACTACTTTTGTAAAGGCTATGCCTCAATACAATGGTCATTTTAAAGTTTTTTGGAAATTTCTGGAAAACTAAGGTATATGGTAAACTGAAATTAAAATGCTATCAACTAGACCCTAGAACCTCTATATTTGCCAAAAATCAGCTGAATCCATCAAATAGTTGATGAGATACAGGGTGGCACATACGTATGTACGTACACACAGATAACATCATTTCATGATTGAACTTTCTGGATCTCTGGGTTGCCTTGACTAATGATGCTGAAATTCGACACACTTATAGAACCTATCAAATAACAAATGTGTGCAAAGTTTTAACTAATTTGGTTTATTGGTTTTTGAGTTATGATTGATCAAAGAAATGAGATTTCCAGCATAGGCCATTCGTGAAGTCTATTAAGGAATAGAGCGCTCTCGCGCCTCCCTTGATTGTGAAAAATTCACCCAAATCGGAGGTATCTGAATTTGCATGAAGGTATCTCCCCTGTTATTTTATTTGCACCACTTTTATGTCCCCTTATGAAGATTAAAATCAAGATATAATGGTACTAAACCGTATGTCTAAAATCCTTATTCTAATTTTGATCAAAATACATTGCATTATTTTGATTCTAGAAAATGTCTAATATTTAAGGCTTAAGCTTAATGAGGGCTTAAGAAGAAATTGATAATTCAGGAAATCTTGCTTATTTGGTGTCTAATGACTATGGATCAGATTTAATGCAAATCTGAAATATTTGAATTTTGAAATGGACGGTTGTGCTCATATTATATATGCCCTCCCCCCCCTAAAACACTCCAAAGAAACTGAAATTCTAGTAATATTTATTAATTGATGTCGAATACCTATTGTTAAAATTTTACAAAAATCAGAGGTATCTGAATTTTCAGGAAGGACTTCTACTCCTCTTTGCCAATTTGCATAAAACTAAATTAAACTAAATATAACCCACATTATGACCACTTACTCTTAGCAGCTATGTTCCAAAATTAATAATGATCAGTTAATTAGTTTAGGAGTGAATCCTGTAGATACAATTATATAAATATACAAATAGACCTAACTTTAGATACACTGCGACCAGCGATAATAGCTTTCTAATAAAAATTAAATTTATTCATCATTCTGTTAACCAATGTCAGCAATTGTTTTACAGAGATTCTTGCACATAATAATAACATTATTTGATTGATTTAAATTGTTGTGAATAGTTTGTAGTCATTAATGTTTTTTTTTCTTATTGTGGTCAGCGATAATAACTTTTTTACTTCTTAACAACAATGGCACGTTTAAAGTCACTAACTGAAAGAGAAAAAGAAATTATAATAAAGGAAACGACTAAAGGAACATTCCCTGGTGTAAATAAGTCGTCATGTGGATACTGTAAAAAAAATTCTGAAAGATCCTTCCGCAAGGAAGAAACGATCAGATGCTGGAATATACAAGACACAAAAAATGTGAGAATGGAATGGGCAAAGAAATATATGAAGATGGATATGAATAAGGTTTCTTTTCACTGATGAGACCAGGTCACACCTTGATGGACATGATGGCTAAGCGAAAGGATAGGGTTTATTCTGGAGATAAGAGTCACCATCATTTGAGACAACAACAAAAGGGTGGAGGAGATATTATATGGGCAGGTATCATTGAAGATGGATATGAATAAGGTTCCTTTCACTGATGAGACCAGGTCACACCTTGATGGACATGATGGCTAAGCGAAAGGATAGGGTTTATTCTGGAGATAAGAGTCACCATCATTTGAGACAACAACAAAAGGGTGGAGGAGATATTATATGGGCAGGTATCATTGAAGATGGATATGAATAAGGTTCCTTTCACTGATGAGACCAGGTCACACCTTGATGGACATGATGGCTAAGCGAAAGGATAGGGTTTATTCTGGAGATAAGAGTCACCATCATTTGAGACAACAACAAAAGGGTGGAGGAGATATTATATGGGCAGGTATCATTGAAGATGGATATGAATAAGGTTCCTTTCACTGATGAGACCAGGTCACACCTTGATGGACATGATGGCTAAGCGAAAGGATAGGGTTTATTCTGGAGATAAGAGTCACCATAATTTGAGACAACAACAAAAGGGTGGAGGAGATATTATATGGGCAGGTATCATTGAAGATGGATATGAATAAGGTTCCTTTCACTGATGAGACCAGGTCACACCTTGATGGACATGATGGCTAAGCGAAAGGATAGGGTTTATTCTGGAGATAAGAGTCACCATCATTTGAGACAACAACAAAAGGGTGGAGGAGATATTATATGGGCAGGTATCATTGAAGATGGATATGAATAAGGTTCCTTTCACTGATGAGACCAGGTCACACCTTGATGGACATGATGGCTAAGCGAAAGGATAGGGTTTATTCTGGAGATAAGAGTCACCATCATTTGAGACAACAACAAAAGGGTGGAGGAGATATTATATGGGCAGGTATCATTGAAGATGGATATGAATAAGGTTCCTTTCACTGATGAGACCAGGTCACACCTTGATGGACATGATGGCTAAGCGAAAGGATAGGGTTTATTCTGGAGATAAGAGTCACCATCATTTGAGACAACAACAAAAGGGTGGAGGAGATATTATATGGGCAGGTATCATTGAAGATGGATATGAATAAGGTTCCTTTCACTGATGAGACCAGGTCACACCTTGATGGACATGATGGCTAAGCGAAAGGATAGGGTTTATTCTGGAGATAAGAGTCACCATCATTTGAGACAACAACAAAAGGGTGGAGGAGATATTATATGGGCAGGTATCATTGAAGATGGATATGAATAAGGTTCCTTTCACTGATGAGACCAGGTCACACCTTGATGGACATGATGGCTAAGCGAAAGGATAGGGTTTATTCTGGAGATAAGAGTCACCATCATTTGAGACAACAACAAAAGGGTGGAGGAGATATTATATGGGCAGGTATCATTGAAGATGGATATGAATAAGGTTCCTTTCACTGATGAGACCAGGTCACACCTTGATGGACATGATGGCTAAGCGAAAGGATAGGGTTTATTCTGGAGATAAGAGTCACCATCATTTGAGACAACAACAAAAGGGTGGAGGAGATATTATATGGGCAGGTATCATTGAAGATGGATATGAATAAGGTTCCTTTCACTGATGAGACCAGGTCACACCTTGATGGACATGATGGCTAAGCGAAAGGATAGGGTTTATTCTGGAGATAAGAGTCACCATCATTTGAGACAACAACAAAAGGGTGGAGGAGATATTATATGGGCAGGTATCATTGAAGATGGATATGAATAAGGTTCCTTTCACTGATGAGACCAGGTCACACCTTGATGGACATGATGGCTAAGCGAAAGGATAGGGTTTATTCTGGAGATAAGAGTCACCATCATTTGAGACAACAACAAAAGGGTGGAGGAGATATTATATGGGCAGGTATCATTGAAGATGGATATGAATAAGGTTCCTTTCACTGATGAGACCAGGTCACACCTTGATGGACATGATGGCTAAGCGAAAGGATAGGGTTTATTCTGGAGATAAGAGTCACCATCATTTGAGACAACAACAAAAGGGTGGAGGAGATATTATATGGGCAGGTATCATTGAAGATGGATATGAATAAGGTTCCTTTCACTGATGAGACCAGGTCACACCTTGATGGACATGATGGCTAAGCGAAAGGATAGGGTTTATTCTGGAGATAAGAGTCACCATCATTTGAGACAACAACAAAAGGGTGGAGGAGATATTATATGGGCAGGTATCATTGAAGATGGATATGAATAAGGTTCCTTTCACTGATGAGACCAGGTCACACCTTGATGGACATGATGGCTAAGCAGAAGGATAGGGTTTATTCTGGAGATAAGAGTCACCATCATTTGAGACAACAACAAAAGGGTGGAGGAGATATTATATGGGCAGGTATCATTGAAGATGGATATGAATAAGGTTCCTTTCACTGATGAGACCAGGTCACACCTTGATGGACATGATGGCTAAGCGAAAGGATAGGGTTTATTCTGGAGATAAGAGTCACCATCATTTGAGACAACAACAAAAGGGTGGAGGAGATATTATATGGGCAGGTATCATTGAAGATGGATATGAATAAGGTTCCTTTCACTGATGAGACCAGGTCACACCTTGATGGACATGATGGCTAAGCGAAAGGATAGGGTTTATTCTGGAGATAAGAGTCACCATCATTTGAGACAACAACAAAAGGGTGGAGGAGATATTATATGGGCAGGTATCATTGAAGATGGATATGAATAAGGTTCCTTTCACTGATGAGACCAGGTCACACCTTGATGGACATGATGGCTAAGCGAAAGGATAGGGTTTATTCTGGAGATAAGAGTCACCATAATTTGAGACAACAACAAAAGGGTGGAGGAGATATTATATGGGCAGGTATCATTGAAGATGGATATGAATAAGGTTCCTTTCACTGATGAGACCAGGTCACACCTTGATGGACATGATGGCTAAGCGAAAGGATAGGGTTTATTCTGGAGATAAGAGTCACCATCATTTGAGACAACAACAAAAGGGTGGAGGAGATATTATATGGGCAGGTATCATTGAAGATGGATATGAATAAGGTTCCTTTCACTGATGAGACCAGGTCACACCTTGATGGACATGATGGCTAAGCGAAAGGATAGGGTTTATTCTGGAGATAAGAGTCACCATCATTTGAGACAACAACAAAAGGGTGGAGGAGATATTATATGGGCAGGTATCATTGAAGATGGATATGAATAAGGTTCCTTTCACTGATGAGACCAGGTCACACCTTGATGGACATGATGGCTAAGCGAAAGGATAGGGTTTATTCTGGAGATAAGAGTCACCATCATTTGAGACAACAACAAAAGGGTGGAGGAGATATTATATGGGCAGGTATCATTGAAGATGGATATGAATAAGGTTCCTTTCACTGATGAGACCAGGTCACACCTTGATGGACATGATGGCTAAGCGAAAGGATAGGGTTTATTCTGGAGATAAGAGTCACCATCATTTGAGACAACAACAAAAGGGTGGAGGAGATATTATATGGGCAGGTATCATTGAAGATGGATATGAATAAGGTTCCTTTCACTGATGAGACCAGGTCACACCTTGATGGACATGATGGCTAAGCGAAAGGATAGGGTTTATTCTGGAGATAAGAGTCACCATCATTTGAGACAACAACAAAAGGGTGGAGGAGATATTATATGGGCAGGTATCATTGAAGATGGATATGAATAAGGTTCCTTTCACTGATGAGACCAGGTCACACCTTGATGGACATGATGGCTAAGCGAAAGGATAGGGTTTATTCTGGAGATAAGAGTCACCATCATTTGAGACAACAACAAAAGGGTGGAGGAGATATTATATGGGCAGGTATCATTGAAGATGGATATGAATAAGGTTCCTTTCACTGATGAGACCAGGTCACACCTTGATGGACATGATGGCTAAGCGAAAGGATAGGGTTTATTCTGGAGATAAGAGTCACCATCATTTGAGACAACAACAAAAGGGTGGAGGAGATATTATATGGGCAGGTATCATTGAAGATGGATATGAATAAGGTTCCTTTCACTGATGAGACCAGGTCACACCTTGATGGACATGATGGCTAAGCGAAAGGATAGGGTTTATTCTGGAGATAAGAGTCACCATAATTTGAGACAACAACAAAAGGGTGGAGGAGATATTATATGGGCAGGTATCATTGAAGATGGACTTGTTGGTCCTATAAGAATACCCGAAGGAATAAAAATTATCTCTGCTGCCTATTGCAATCTCTATAGAGAATCTCTGGTACTTTGGCGAGATTTACAAATCTTGCTCGACTAAGGAACTTTATTTTTATGTACGACAATGCTCCTTCTCACTCTGCCCATGCCACTTAAGCATTCATAGCATCTTTCGGCATCAAAGGTACAAAGTTGATGATCCATGCTTCCTCAGATTTAAACCCTAATAGAAAACTTTTGGGTTATCATCAAACGAGATGTTTATGCCAATGGACGTCAATTTTCGTCTAAAACGGACATATGTGACGTTATTAATACTACAGCAAGGGCAGTCCTATTAGCCATTATTAAAAAAAATTGACTGATTGAGTCAATGCAAGACATTTTGAAGTTATAAAGGTCTATGGTGGTTATGTGGGTAAATAAGGTATTTGTTCATCATATTTATTGACTATATTATCCTATATTTAATTATATCAATTAATTGCTAAATATAACCGCAATTCATCTTTATTTTATGTATTTATTCCTTATTTTCACTAATAAACGTTAATTTTTCTTGCTTTAATTGAAAAGCTATTACCATTGGTCGGTAATTTTTTAGTGATTTTAACAAATATTTTATTTTGCAAATACTAGGTATGAGTTTTTGATTACTTTTACCAACACTTTTATAACAGATTGCTTGATTACCTGTGAAAAAATTTCCGAAATTGAGTCATGAAAAATTGAGAAATAACTATTTTTGTAAAAAAACTATTATCGCTGGTCGCAGTGTATATATATATATATATATATATATATATATATATATATATATATATATGTGTGTGTGTGTGTGTGTGTATGTGTGTATGTGTTATACATAAGTATGTCACGTGTGATTGCATGATAGATTAAGTTATGAACTGAATTCACCCAATTCTAAAATGTCTACACAAAGAGAAACCTTTTATTTCCCCCCATCCCCTCTTTTAATGTTTACACTTGTATTTCTTCCCTTGGTGAGGCCACAGCTGTTAACAAACACATGAATGCAATATGAATGAATATCAAAAGGCGGGATTGCTATCATCGTATTTGCAAGTCGTCGTGTTAGCTGTCACAGACACCAGGATTCGATCTCCATATGTTACCCCAACCCGAACACTGTCGTGCAATTAATCCTTCACTCATGCGAATGGTCAGTCCACAATGTATTCATAGACCATATGCTTCATTTTTCAAACAAACAATAGCCAACTCATTTCTGCACCTATTTTTTGGTGACAATATAGCAATAGTTAGTCATGGGTGGTTTACAACTGCCACTCCTTTGATAACAAACCTGATACTGTTATTTTGTGACACTTTCCTTTCCAGGCTTAACAGTACCCGGATGTTAAATTAATTTGGGGGCCATCGATGTCGTCAACATATTAAACAGGAATTCATCAGCTAGCCAATAGAAAATTAACTAAGGCCAGCTACTCGGCAATGATTGCTAGCTCCCAGGAACTCCATCGATTTCATTTTTGATATCAACTCGTATCTGATCCCCTGCCCTGAAACCCATATTAAATTATTTGGGAAAGGTAGGAATCCATATATAAATCTTTCTTCCAGTCAATAGTAGGGTAGCCTAGCTTTGGCTGTGCAACCAATCTAGGAAAAGGAAAACTTCAAAATAACACCAGTCGTTCTGGACTCAAGATTGTGCAACCCCGCTTCACTACAGACATCTCACACAAGCAATCTTACAAACATTAATTCAGCAGAATAGAAAATCGCCTCAAGTCGGCTACTTGTCACTGATTGTCAAGATCAAAGTGTAGTATCCCGAGCAGGTGGTACTGCTGGATGTTACGTACGTGATGTGGTTGACAATGTCGACCTGTCATCGCTTAGGGTCAAATGAATGGTGTTTCTCGTGATCCTAGTTATATCTAGAATGGTGGTGTGGACAACACATCTGAGGGGATCTGATTTCATTCTTCAAGCATCAGTTTAATGGTAAAAATTAGATATGAGAGAATTCAACAAAAGGTAGGTACAAGGTGTGAGTTTGTGCATATGAAAGGGAATCAAGTATGGATACATGTTCCCTACCTCAGCATGACATATGCAGTTTTTGGTCCCGTTGGGCCCCAGCCCAGTTGAGTGAATGAGTCCTGTCTTGTTTTTTTTTTAAATCTTTTTAGTAATAGAATTCCTCCCAAATTGTTTTTTGTCTTCGAAAGAGACTATCCATTCCCAAACTCCATTTTATTATAATTGATACGTTCCTGTCAGTCTACTCATTACATAAACCCAGTCCAAACTGCCATCTTTGTTTTCCTAGCCACAACATCAACAAGCAAGGATGATCACTCTAAGAGCTTATCCGAAAACAATAGAACTCTTATATCTCAACACAAGGGAGATAGCATTGCTGGTGTCTACAAAATCAATATTTCATTGTGAATAGCCATTTTCTTTCGTTGAACGATGGTCAATGTTGTTAAGAACATTACAATTGCAATTTGAGTTGATTCCTTTGAGAAACTAATTGATCTTTTATTTTTTCTTGGAAAAAAAATTCAGAAAAAAAATGCATAGTTAAAAACACAAAAAACAAACAAGTTGCAAGTAAATACATTACTGGGCAACACCGAGTCGGTTCAGCTAGTTTTTGGTATATAAATATGTTTTGCTTTCTTACTTGCTACTAGAAACATGTAAACTAGTACTATGGGTTTCATGGTTGGGTTGTCAGCGATTAAACGGCTTGTTCGATGAGGAGTGTGTGTGAACACCCAGCAACACTATAAACAAGAGATGTCAAAGAGAAGATGAGCTCCTTGGCTTTATGTTCTGCATCAGCGGTTACTTTTGAGTCATTTGTATGTGGAAATTTTCAATCCTCTCATAGTATTCAGCATGATTCAATTGTCGATCTATCAATCTCAGTAACACTTAACCTCGAGTGATTTAAGGGAGAGGGGCTGTATAAGTGACTGGTTAGTAAAAAGTCATAGGATTATCAATTTTGTTTGAACACGACTTTCTGATGGATTGCTGTTCAATTACTTTCTGATGGATTGCTGTTTAATTACTTTCTGATGGATTGCTGTTTAATTACTTTCTGATGGATTGCTGTTCAATTACTTTCTGATGGATTGCTGTTCAATTACTTTCTGATGGATTACTGTTCAATTACTTTCTGATAGATTGTTGTTCAATTACTTTCTGATGGATTGCTGTTTAATTACTTTCTGATGGATTGCTGTTCTCTTACTTTCTGATAGATTGCTGTTCAATTACTTTCTGATGGATTGCTGTTCTCTTACTTTCTGATAGATTGCTGTTCAATTACTTTCTGATAGATTGCTGTTCTCTTACTTTCTGATAGATTGCTGTTCTCTTACTTTCTGATGGATTGCTGTTCTCTTACTTTCTGATGGATTGCTGTTCAATTACTTTCTGATTGATTGCTGTTCAATTAGTTTCTGATAGATTACTGTTCAATTACTTTCTGATAGATTACTGTTCAATTACTTTCTGATGGATTGCTGTTCAATTACTTTCTGATGGATTGCTGTTCAATTACTTTCTGATGGATTGCTGTTCAATTACTTTCTGATGGCTTGCTGTGAAATTACTTTCTGATGGATTGCTGTTCAATTACTTTCTGATGGATTACTGTTCAATTACTTTTTGATAGATTGCTGTTCAATTACTTTCTGATGGATTGCTGTCAAATTACTTTCTGATAGATTGCTGTTCAATTACTTTATGATAGATTACTGTTCAATTACTTTTTGATAGATTGCTGTTCAATTACTTTCTGATAGATTGCTGTTTAATTACTTTCTGATGGATTGCTGTTCAATTACTTTCTGATGGATTGCTGTTCTCTTACTTTCTGATAGATTGCTGTTCAATTACTTTCTGATGGATTGCTGTTCAATTACTTTCTGATAGATTGCTGTTCTCTTACTTTCTGATAGATTGCTGTTCTCTTACTTTCTGATGGATTGCTGTTCTCTTACTTTCTGATGGATTGCTGTTCAATTAGTTTCTGATAGATTACTGTTCAATTACTTTCTTATAGATTACTGTTCAATTACTTTCTGATGGATTGCTGTTCAATTACTTTCTGATGGATTGCTGTTCAATTACTTTCTGATGGATTGCTGTTCAATTACTTTCTGATGGCTTGCTGTGAAATTACTTTCTGATGGATTGCTGTTCAATTACTTTCTGATGGATTACTGTTCAATTACTTTTTGATAGATTGCTGTTCAATTACTTTCTGATGGATTGCTGTCAAATTACTTTCTGATAGATTGCTGTTCAATTACTTTCTGATAGATTACTGTTCAATTACTTTTTGATAGATTGCTGTTCAATTACTTTCTGATAGATTGCTGTTTAATTACTTTCTGATGGATTGCTGTTCAATTACTTTCTGATGGATTGCTGTTCTCTTACTTTCTGATGGATTGCTGTTCAATTACTTTCTGATGGATTGCTGTTCAATTACTTTCTGATGGATTACTGTTCAATTACTTTCTGATAGATTGCTGTTCAATTACTTTCTGATCGATTGCTGTTTAATTACTTTCTGATGGATTGCTGTTCTCTTACTTTCTGATGGATTGCTGTTCTCTTACTTTCTGATGGATTGCTGTTCTCTTACTTTCTGATGGATTGCTGTTCAATTACTTTCTGATTGATTGCTGTTCAATTAGTTTCTGATAGATTACTGTTCAATTACTTTCTGATAGATTACTGTTCAATAACTTTCTGATGGATTGCTGTTCAATTACTTTCTGATGGATTGCTGTTCAATTACTTTCTGATGGATTGCTGTTCAATTACTTTCTGATGGCTTGCTGTGAAATTACTTTCTGATGGATTGCTGTTCAATTACTTTCTGATGGATTACTGTTCAATTACTTTTTGATAGATTGCTGTTCAATTACTTTCTGATGGATTTCTGTCAAATTACTTTCTGATAGATTGCTGTTCAATTACTTTCTGATGGATTACTGTTCAATTACTTTTTGATAGATTGCTGTTCAATTACTTTCTGATAGATTGCTGTTTAATTACTTTCTGATGGATTGCTGTTCAATTACTTTCTGATGGATTGCTGTTCTCTTACTTTCTGATGGATTGCTGTTCAATTACTTTCTGATGGATTGCTGTTTAATTACTTTCTGATAGATTGCTGTTCAATTACTTTCTGATAGATTGCTGTTCAATTACTTTCTGATAGATTGCTGTTCAATTACTTTCTGATGGATTACTGTTCAATTACTTTCTGATAGATTGCTGTTCAATTACTTTCTGATGGATTGCTGTTCAATTACTTTCTGATTGATTGCTGTTCAATTACTTTCTGATGGATTACTGTTCAATTACTTTCTGATAGATTGCTGTTCAATTACTTTCTGATGGATTGCTGTTCAATTACTTTCTGATGGATTGCTGTTCTCTTACTTTCTGATAGATTGCTGTTCAATTACTTTCTGATGGATTACTGTTCAATTACTTTCTGATAGATTGCTGTTCAATTACTTTCTGATGGATTGCTGTTCAATTACTTTCTGATGGATTGCTGTTCTCTTACTTTCTGATAGATTGCTGTTCAATTACTTTCTGATGGATTGCTGTTCAATTACTTTCTGATTGATTGCTGTTCAATTACTTTCTGATGGATTACTGTTCAATTACTTTCCGATGGATTACTGTTCAATTACTTTCTGATGGATTGCTATTCAATTACTTTCTGATCGATTGCTGTTTAATTACTTTCTGATGGATTGCTGTGAAATTACTTTCTGATAGATTGCTGTTCAATTACTTTCTGATGGCTTGCTGTTCAATTACTTTCTGATGGATTGCTGTTCAATTACTTTCTGATGGCTTGCTGTTCAATTACTTTCTGATGGATTACTGTTCAATTACTTTCTGATAGATTGCTGTTCAATTACTTTCTGATGGATTGCTGTCAAATTACTTTCTGATGGATTGCTGTTTAATTACTTTCTGATGGATTGCTGTTCAATTACTTTCTGATGGATTGCTGTCAAATTACTTTCTGATGGATTGCTGTGAAATTACTTTCTAATAGATTGCTGTTCAATTACTTTCTGATGGATTGCTGTTCAATTACTTTCCGATGGATTGCTGTTCTCTTACTTTCTGATGGATTGCTGTTCAATTACTTTCTGATAGATTGCTGTTCAATTACTTTCTGATGGATTGCTGTTCAATTTCTTTCTCATGGATTACTGTTCAATTACTTTCTGATGGATTACTGATCAATTACTTTCTGATGGATTGCTGTTCAATTTCTCTCTGATGGATTGCTGTTCTATTACTTTCTGATGGATTGCTGTTTTATTAGTCTCTGATGGATTGCTGTTCAATTACTTTCTGATGGATTGCTGTTCAATTACTTGCTTTAATTAGGATCAATTTAATTTGTGAATTCACTTAGAAATAAAATTCAGATCAATGTTTAAACACAGTACCAAAAATATCACTTTGCATAGAAAAAATATTTTCTGTTGTTTTCCCCACTGAAAATAAACTACAAGCGATATTTTATTTGCAGATTCAAAACAATATAAAGAAAAAGGAAATCCTGAATTAAATTATTGCCATTGTTGTCAGTAATTGACGACAACCCCTTGCCATGTCAATAGATGAACGCAAGAAATTAAAATCTGACAGACTCGTATTCTAACCAATTGTGGATGTTGCCACTTACAAACTTGACCGTTTACAGCATTAAATTAAAACATCACATTGAATAAGCAATTGGCCATGTATAACTTTCTTGATTGCTTGAATCTATCAATGTAGCACTGCGCCAAGGATGATCAAGAGTTGACTCGGCTATTCAAGCACGTCTCCTCACGGTTATTTGGAAAACTGCTTCATCTCTGTTTTCGGCTCGGCAAGTCAGCAGAACATCCAATTAAACTTCTTAATGTTTTTGACGTGTAACAAGTTGAATAAATAGAAATAAATGTGACAAAACGATTACTAATAGCATTTGAGCTGACAGATTGATATTTGCCTTTTTGTTCTAGTACCATGTTATTTGACCAAAACTTAGTTTCCCTGAAATACAGAGATAAGTCAATGTAGTCAGTGAGAGGGAAATAACACAAAACATCATGAACAAGAGAAGTAACTGCAGAGGGCTTACTGTTATTTGGATATGATATTTTAAACGTAGAAATTTCCGAAAAATTTACAAAATTAATTTAGTCCAGTCCAGAAAATTTTTCAAATAAACACATTTTTCACTAATTCCCTTAAAAGAAACTCAGCTTCGACTTCGCAATCTAGTGATCTCTTATCTCTTTCTCACAGAAGAGATGTTGCTAGTCTTTCTCTACTCTATGTTATTTTCATGATAGGTGCTCGACTGAGCTCCAATCTCTGATTGCTTCTATGAAACATCTGCAGTAAAAACTCATCTAGCTACAACCACCATAAAGAATTTTCCTTTCTTCCTCTGTGTACCTAAAACTAAATGGAACTTCCATGGACGAAGTTTGTGTATAGATTGTATAGATTTAACAAAAAAGTATGTTTTTGGATTGATATATTTGATGTTATATATTTTTATGTATTTTTGTATATATTTTTATATATTTTCAAAGTTTAATTTTATTACCTGTAGTGGTATAACTGCGGTAATGGTCCTCTGAAGAGAGGAAATTATGTTGGAAAACTCATGAGCTAAGGACTTTAAGATACTTTGCTTGAACCTTGAATTCTAATAAAATTTGATTGACACCTTATTTTATTACTTCATTTTATACATAATATTAATGCTCTATCCAGTATATTAAGCTTCAGTTTTTATCCGGATGTTTCACTAATTATAAGATATTAGTTGACGCTTATATCTTTTGTTGGATTGCTTCATATATATATATATATATATATATATATATATATATATATATATATATATATATATAGGGTACGAAGTTAAAGTCTAGTGGGTTTTTTTTAGCGATTTTATTGTTTTCGATCTAGCGGGGTTTGAAAATCTCAGTTGCCAATAATGACGAAAAGTTAAAATTCTAGCGATTTTCTGGCGATTTTGCTTTCTCAATCTAGCGGGTTTTGAAAATCTCAGTTGGCAACACTGGTCGTGTGTGTCTGCATGTGTTTCTCACCTTACACATTAATATTGTTTTGCTTATTATTGTTCTATTACTCTTTGTTTTAATTTTAGCTCAATTAGTTCTCAAAAATCAAGGGGCCCGTTCCTGGGGTTTAAACTTGATTTCTTTATATAGATATTCAGGTATTGATTTTAGGATCTTCCCTACTTTTCAAACTTGAGTCAGTAAAGTAGTAAGAAAAATAATACTTTTCAAACTTGAGTCAGTAAAGTAGTAAGAAAAATAATACTTTTCAAACTTGAGTCAGTAAAGTAGTAAGAAAAATGATACTTTTCAAACTTGAGTCAGTAAAGTAGTAAGAAAAATAATACTTTTCAAACTTGAGTCAGTAAAGTAGTAAGAATTATGATAATTTCCTTCTCCCCAATGGACCACCTAACGATGTTATAGTTTATTTTTCTTGTAGCCTTTGCATTGTCTGGTCGCATTCCAGGACCAAAATTCATCTGGTCTGGTGGAATATCCAGCTTAGTGTTATTGTGGTAGCATCACTAAGAAAAGGTGCATCAATCCTTCAGTGTGTAGCCATGTCGAGTGGATCTTATTTGGGCTTTGAATACTATGTTATTTTAAATATTTGGTTATCTGACAAACCCCTCCACAGAGTCCGAAGACAGTCGAAAATGGTGTCTAGTAGGCATTCAAACTTCTTAAACATTATCATTCCAATCTCTATTATTATTGTAATTAACTATGAGCAAAGTGCTTTATCTGTTCTGATGTTACATTTCATCTTTCTGTCCTCGGTCAGTGAGGAAGAGGTCCTTCTAGACTGGGGGAATTTTTATTTTTATTGCATTCAGAGTGCCTCTTTTTGGGGAGCCGGATTTTCCCCACATTAAAAACTGGCCTTGTGTCTAACTTTTCCCTCATGTGGAGGCAAGTAAATAGGAACTATGATTACTCAAATTATGAAGAAAAATCTTAAATCAGAAGAAAAACGTTATAATTGAAAAAAAATGTCTATTCACTTCAATCATTTTCTGAATGTGATTAGATGGCTGTACTAAAATTATTGATCGGTACAAATCAATGATTGATCGGTACATAGACTTTCAACCATTTCCTGTTTGACTGTCCAATTTTGGAACCACTCTGCAGTCTGAATGACTTGGAAAATCGCAATTTCGGTCGATGTAACCTCCGACCTTCTTCAAGTGCATCTTTCTCAACTTGGGAACCTTCTAGTCGACCTTGGAAATCTGTATGTCAAACTTTAGAAACCTGTACGGAATTTTTTCGAATCCACAGGGATAGAATGTTTGAAGAAATAAAAAAAAAGGAAAAGTATTCAATGCAAGATCTTTATCATGTAGGAGACTGTTCTCCAACAACACCGTTTTCAATACTGATCTTGAAAACAATGTGCTCGCCACTGGAACTTCATTACATGGTATACTTTTTTCTAACAACACCGTATTCAATACTGATCTTTATTGTTCAATGATCTTAGCTCTTCAAGTGCTAAAACGCTTTTTGACAACTTTAATTAAAACCGTCCCTTATGGATAACAAAGCATACCGATCATACGTGGTTAATACGTATAAATACTTTCGTTCCAGCGTGTACTTATTCTTTCTCACATCTAGGTTCTACACGTTAGGCAAAGACGAGCTCTTTTATGGTAGCGATAAGGTAAGTCAAGACTATTTTCACCACTCAATCCAGGTTTTGGCTCATCATGTCTGCTACAAGTACATAAATATTTAATCAGGCGAATCAGAGCCTGATTAGCTCACTTTAGGAGTATAACAAGGTTAGATAGTTGGGTGTGTAAAAATGAAGAAAAATTCCATGTAAGGTTACTTGAGCAAGAAAACAAAATTTTCCATTCGACGTCAAGTTAGAATTTAGGCTGACGTGTACCTATAGTTGCGTCATGGAAGGAAGTACGTTACCAAGAAGCTAGATCGATTTTGCCTTTAGGGGTGTATGACGTCAAAGTGACTGGACCTCTTTTTCGAGATCCCCCCCCCCCACTATAGGACGAGTCGGGAAATTAAAGTTCTTTGATGTACATTGCTGTAAATTGCTGAAAAAAGTAAACTAAACTCAGAGGTAAATAATGTATTTATTTGTTGTTCTTTTAAATTCTTCCCATTATTACACTTTGTATTCATTCATAAAACTTACATAAGTCAGGCTCAGTTGCTTATGTTAAAGAAAATTGCTATTTTACACACCTGTGGCAGATTGCACACATACCATTTTCTTGTTAGTTTTTGCCAGTGTATTCTTTCATGCTTAATATGGGTAAATTGAATGAGGGTATTATCTTTTAGTTTTCCTTCTCCGAGACGAATTGCCATACCCAGGGTTGTGAGTCTAGGCTACTATACTATTTCACCTTGGGTTACAAGGATGAGATGGATGCAAAGTTTTCCAAAGGTGAGGCAGTAACCCAGATAGAACTGAGCCAACAGTCAGAATCAAAAACGTTTTCTCACGCCCTAAAGAACCCTAACCCTAACCCTAACCCTAACCCTAAAGAACCCTAACCCTAGCCCCTTTGTGTTATTTGTTGTTCTTTTTATTTTTTCCTATTATAACAACTACTAAAAAATTAAAAAAGAGAAAGAAGCTGAGGACATCGCTATCCAATGAGCCAACTACTACATGTCAATGTGAAAGACGAGCAGCTGTTTCTGTCTACACGACAGCATCGACCAGTTGTTATCATGTGGATCAAAGGACACCCAACGCAATATTATGCTACATGGCTACAGGATTACATAAAACCTGGAATGAACCAGGGATCATTAGATCTTCAAAAACAACAAACAGGAACAGTCTGTGTCTGTCGTTATCCACTTAACCATCGCCATCTCTCATGTTGTTAAAGTTTAGGAAACAGGGAGCAGGGAGGGAATTCCAAAGGTAAGTTGTCTAACAAAATAAGCTATTAGAGTAGAAAACCTTCTGGCATCTAGGGACCTCTACGGTGAAGAGGTGGGATTTTGCTCATTGTTTGGTGAGTAGGAAGCATTTTAGTGGAGGCGGTACAAGTACAGTAAGTTCAATGGAGCACATTCCATGGAAGTATATGCAAAGCAAGCACAGAGATGCAACTGTGGTGATGTGACAGGGACTGGAGCTTGGCAGACAGTGTGTGATTTATTAGGTTAGAGACTTTTTTACAACCTGTCCAAAAGGGAGAGGCTAGTGGTTGGTGCACCAGCCAGATGTGGGAACAATACCCTATGCATGGGCAAATGGTAGTTTTATAGAGATATAGGATACTGGCAGGTGTGAGAAGTTTTCTAGCCCGTAGAGGGAAATATATTTTATATAACAAAACATTACATTCATATATAATTACTCAGAGTTTTTATTGAATTAAATTGTGTATAAACTCCTAGCTGAAGCACTCGTCAGTGTCCGGTTTCTCAAACGTTTCTCTTTTGTACGTCAAATGAAAAACTGTTCGCAATAAAATAATAAAAGACATATAAATCTGGTTTACAATGATGGTCGATATTGGCTAGGTAATAACTGGAACGCTGTCAAAAAAAAAAAAACAACAGTTGTCTAGTATGAGATTCGAACCCTGCAAGATTGCATAAAACTGAACTGAAGGCGAACGCTTTATCCACATAGCCACCAAACAAACAAAAACGCCTTTTTAACCTACTTATAGTGTTTATGAGTTCGGCATAGAGATCTCTTCACATTTTTCATCTTTACACATAGATCTAAACTAATTCGATTGTCTAAAATAAATAAACATGAAGGAAAGCTTCAATAATAAAAGTTTAAAAAAAGATGTCAAATACGTACAATGATTTGACTTGTGGTATTATGGATGCTTTACGTCTCAAATGGTTTGGCCGTGTACAGTGTTTCACCTCTTGCATCAACTCCATAACATGCCTGGATACCTCAGTCACTAGGGAGTGTGTTATACCAAGGGAGACCTGGCTTGAGTGTGTAAGAAGTGATTTGACTACATGCAGCATGACTGATATAAACCCTTTGGATCAGACAGCATGGAGAGCAAGTGATGATGATGATAATGATGATGATGATGATGATGATGATGATGATGATGATGATGATGATGATGATGATGATGATGATGATGATGATGATGATGATGATGATGATGATGATGATGATGATGATATAAAACCTTTGGATCAGACAGCATGGAGAGCAAGTGTGAGATGTTGCCTCGTGTTGCTCACCCTGGAGTTCAGGACACTCACAGCACCTTAAATGGCAAACCCGAATGCTGCTGCTGCTGCTGCTGCTGCTGCTGCTGCTGCTGCTGCTGATGATGATGATGATGATGATGATAAACTCACTGGGTGAAATTTAGATATATTTGTGGTTTCCTGAAGTAAAAGATTACATTCCCTCATTAACAAGTAATGATAAAAGGGAAATATCTGATAATTCTGTGACAATAAAGAGGAACACTCACCGTCAGGAAAAAGAATAAGGTGCTTCGCATGTCGTGTCTGCAGATTAAAAAAGGGCTTCTCTTCATAAGTGCAAGTGTTTATGGTGGTCTCTGATTTGCATATGTGGATATCAGCTGATATAAATGAAGAGGACAGCTGGGCAGGAAGGGGGAAGCGATTTGGATGGAGAGAGAAAGGCAGAGAGAAAGTGGGTTGCACTAAATTCGTTTGGAAATTGAATTACAGTCAAAACAAAAATTCTGATTTAACAGTCCTAAATCTTTTTTTTAATTAAGTTTCGAGATTTTGAAATGTTTAAACAACCAGATTCTTTTTGTCTATTTGCTACATACGCGCAAGAACATATTGCCCCAAGTAATATGTAGTATTTAAATAAATGTCATTGCAGGTTTGGTTTGAAAATGGTTTGGTTTTCTGGTTTGGTTTGATAATAGTTTGGTTTGTGGGTTTGGTTTCGTAAATTCCCAGATTCTGATTGCGTCTTTGTTTATTGGTTTCAAGCCAAAAAGATAGAAGATACTCATCTTGTGTGCAATTAACGAAAATACCTTTTTGTCTACAATCAGTTGATGACTAATTATAACATTTTGTCGCTAATAGCTGCGTTCGTAGTTGTCAGTCAAACATAAATAGTTGAGATACTAAAGTGTTTTTCGTTTCTATCTGCATGATTGATGAAGAGGCGCGAAAAATGTGTGGATCGCTCGGCTTCGTCAGCGCTATTACAATGACAAATGGTGAATACAGTGGGAGTGACTTTTATGAGAAAGAGGGAGAAGACGGAAGAAGGAAAGAGGAAAAAAGAAGAAGGAGAAAGAGGAGAAGAGAAGAAAGAGAAATAAGAGGATAAGGTGAAGGAGGAGGAAGAGAAGGAGGGTGAAGAAAGAGAAACTGGAGGTAGAAGGAGGTGAAGTTAAAGATTTGAAGGGGAGGTGTAGAAGAAGAATGGAAGGAGGAAGTAGGGCGAGAACACAAGAGAAGGAAGAAGAAGAGTGGAAGGATGATGATGATGATGATGATGATGATGATGATGATGATGATGATGATGATGATGATGATGATGAGGAGGAGGAGGAGGAGGAGGAGGAGGAGAAGGAGACGAAGAGGGAGGAGAGAAAGAAAAAAGAAGAAGAAGAAGACAAGGATGAAAGGTAAAAATGAGAGGAAAATGAGCAGAAGAAGGAAGAAGAGGAGTGACAGGAATAATAAGAAGAGGGGGAGAGATAGAGTAGAAGATTTGAAGGAAGAGGAATAGAATAGAATAGAATAGGGGGGGGGGAAGAAGGAGGAGGATGTAAAAAGAACAAGAAGAGAAGATGAAAGGAAAAGAGAGCATACATATCATGTAAGTTCTATGAAAAGAGAGAGGTGTTTGTTGGTGGTCTAATGGATACCATCACAGCCTATGAAATTCATCTTCGTTGAGTTCAAATCCCATCCGATCCACTGTGCTCATTCACACACTAATACTTTGGGAAAGGTATGAACCCACAATATCACCCCAGCTGCAGGTAAAATAATAATTTGTATTCAAATAACAGTATACAATATGACATTAAATAACACCAAAAAGGTTAATATATCGTTAAGAAGACAAACAAATAAGGGCGAAGGTAACAGAAAAGATAATTGGAAATTACCAAAAGATATATTTGAAAAGTAGTGAGCATTGAAACTGGGACAAAGTACGACAGACTGCCGGCCTTTGGGTTAGGATGAAAATGTAGTTTTTGTTTCGTTCTCAGTAAGAAGAGGAAGCAATTTTAATTTTTGTTTCAATCCAGAGTGACTTTTTTTGAGATGCTGGATTTCTCCCACATTATTCCAAATTTGCCCTCAAAGGGAAGCAAGTAAACATCATTTTATCATTTTATGTTTTCTCACATTGAAAAAAAAAATGTGCATTATATAAAGGATAGCCTCTGTTTGCAGTTGTAAGTCTGTAATATCTTGGCGATGTTAGTTTTTGCAGGGAGGGTGTTGTTGTACTCTCACATACACAACCTGATACTCCCAAATGGTTACTGAGCATCGATGATCTAATAAGAACCGGTGTGTCAACGTGATTATTATAGGGACATTTAAAAGAAGACTTGGAAAACGATGGGGACTTTGGGAAAATAGTCGAGTATTTGTTTTCAGTTTCATTTGAAAGGAAGGAAGAAAATAGGAAAGAAAAAAAAGAAGAAGAGAGGAAAGAAGAAAGAAAAAAGGGAAGGAAAGAAGAAAGGGGCAAAAGAAAAAGGAAAGGATGGAATAAAGAAAAACTAAATGGAAAGAAGTGAATAAAGGGAGAAAGAAAGAAGTTAGGCAGGATGAAAAGAAAGAAGGAAGAGGGAAAGGATGAGAAGAAGATAGAAAAGAAGTAAAGATGGAATGAAAGAAAGAAGGAAGAAAGAAAAAGAAATAGAAAGAAAAGAAGGAAGGAAAATAGAAGGAAAAGATAGAAAGATGAAAGGAAGGAAACTAGGAAGTAAAAAAGAAAGAAAGATAGAAAAATAGAAAGGATGGACTGAAAAAGAAAGAGACAAACAAGTAAGAAGAAAACAAAGAAAGCGTGGAAGGAAAGAAAGAAGAAATGAAGGCAAAAAATAAGGAGGGGAGGAAAAAAGAAAGAAAATAAGAAAAGGTGGACGGAAAGAAAGATGGAAGTGTAACTGCGCGAACCCTAGCTTGTTAAGAGGTTGTGTCTTAGAGAACATGCTAAGATCCACGCTTACATTAAAATTGTTATAAGAAATGTTTAAAACAGAAAAACAGGTAAAAACATGCATGAACGTTGAAATGAAGGGAAAATGGAAAACGGAAATATTATTTAAAGAACTCAATATTTATATATATATATATACAAAATACAAGACATTAATTGTTCATTTGAAATGTTCAGTTAGAAGTTAATAAGTGTATGCATGCGTGCGACGGTGTAGATATTTGTGTTTTGTGTTAGAGTGAGTACGTGTATGAATGTGTGTGTCGCCTTTTGTCAGGGTGCATGAGTTAGATGGCGTTCCTTGCCCCAAGAAGACAAAGGAAGCTTAGTGTAATAAAGATGTTAGAGTTCTGTTGATATTTTTCCCAATTGTCTTGCTCAACGAAAATCTAAAATTAAAAATTTAAAGGTTTCAACCGGCTCCAGACAGCACCTTGAGTTTGGGTACCAAAATGGGATTTTAATCATATGGTGTGGCGAACGCAGTTGTACGCATACCATGTGACAGCCGTTTTTTGTTTTTCGCTAAAATTGGCTGTGGGAGCCGATTTTTGAACCAAAAATCTCATTTCGTTTTATATTGAATTTGGGCGTGTGGCTTATGTGTTTTTGCTCACGCTGTCAATTAGTCAACATTATAGGATTGGGATGTATGTTGAAAATATTTATCAATATGTGATGTTGCAATGAGAAACGTATTCTTTTTGAGCGTATTTGTTTTGTTGTTGAAAATAAGAAAAAGTCGCGTACATGATACTTGTTTCTGTAGATTTCCGTCAACGTTTTTTATTTGATGATTCGAATCTTTATGTTGAATGTTTGAGTGCATTTGAGTTTGCACAGTTTAATGTTTTGTGTGCATGTGAGTTTGCACGGTTGAAGATAAGTGCATGTGAGTTTGCACAGTTTAAGATGATGAAATGCATGCGAGTCTGCATCAAGTTTGGGTGCAATTGAATCTCCACCGCAGGTGATATAGGGTATGTCTTCGTTTTGCTGGTGAAATAATTACCACATTCCGGTGCATGGATGTTGCGACAAGATTTGTGAGTGGGTCTGGAGATTTGAAGGTACAAGTGGATCTGTACGTTTGTTTGTAGTCCTTAGAATGGTTTAGGAAAACTTAGATTAAGTATAATACTTAGTTGTCCCCTTTTTCAGTTGCTACAATCTTTATTTTAAATTGCGAGTAGAAAACGCGTTGTGGATGTATTTTCGGCAGCCTCGTAACTCTCGCTTCCGCTACTTTGTCCCTCAGTAACCATGCGCGATGTTTCTGACAAAGGGGAAAGAAACGCTGTCTACTCGGTCGGTAGTCTTGTGTGAGCCGTATCAGGAGATGACGTAAGTAATTCTCTTTCTCTTTCTATTTCTATTTCTTGTTGCCATGTCACTAATAAGAGTGCTGGAGGTAAACGTTTTACCTGGGATGACGTTATCCACCTGATAGTCAAGGACCCGAACCTTGGAGTAACTTCCAAGGAGGCTATCCTATCAGCAGGTGCATAATACCGGGGCTGCTGTATTGCAATTTGGGGGAGGGAATCTGGACCATGCAGCAGTTTCCGGTAGGGCCTCTCGATGTCATATTAGTGGGAATTGCTACAGCGTTTCTTTCTTCAATCGTCTTCAAAGAAAATTTTTCTATACTCATACTCACTCTTTCTCTCTCTCTCTCTCTCTCTCTCTCTCTCTCAAACACACACACACACTGCCCTGCTTTTAATAATTCTGCTGACTTTATCCACAAATTTTCCAACCTCAATATGACAAGTCACAATAAACAACATAAACCTAAACCCAGAACCCCAACTTCCAACGTAAACCCCTGACTACCAGGTCTCCTTTCCCAATATCAGGGGTCTATGTTCTAACCTTCCAGAGGTTGAAATCCAATTACGGGAGACAAAAACTGACCTGTTGTTCCTGTGCTAAACTGGCATTGGCCCATTTGTTTCTGTAGATGATTTCACGACTAAAGGTTAGTCGAAAATGATCTCCTGACCCTCAAGATCGTCATGGCTTCCCATGTGGCAGGGACATCTCAAAAAGACAGATGATGAATGGAGGTCTTGTCACGATTTCTCCCTTGCCGATGATCTAACACAGATTGTTGACAAACCAACTCGCGTACCCGATGCTGACGGTCAATTTGCAAGCCTCCTTTATCTTTCTCAGTGGTCTCAATTAAGATCAAAACAAAGTGCAACAAGACCTCTGATGTCCCTCTTCATCGCACCGTGTATCGAGACTGGGACAGCTTCAGATCATTCATATCAGAAATACCCTTGCATTTTACATTTGGAAAGAATGTGTTTTGTATCGCATCCGACTAAACTGATTGGTAAACCGTGTGTATAGAGAGCTTCATACCCTGCAAGAAATTCCAACAGAAACCAAACGGCCAGCTGTAGTATACCCCAGAATGGTCTGTTGCCATTGCACACAGAAACAACTATTTCAATTGCTTCCAACGAAATAAATATTCTGAAACTAAAGCCGCCTTTAGGACTGCCAACAACCACCGTAAAAGTGTTATAGAAAATGTGAGAGAAACATATGCCCAATCCGTTAAGTCTAGAATAGCTGGGCAGAAGTTTGGTTCCCACGAGTACTGACGAATAACAAACAGGGTCCTGAACAGATGTGTGACCTCTACCCTAACTATCATCAATAGACCAGAGATGATTTCCTCAGCATCCAACAAAGCCAAAGCTTTTGCTAAGAACTTTGCATCAAATGGCCAAGATCTTTCTGATTCTCTCTCTTCCAAACTTGAGCACGTGGTGCAATGGGGAAAAGGGTAGCTGGTTACTTTTAATGCGTTCACAACTAAGCTTCTCTCTTTTCACCACCGACGCTCTGATCCACACTTGGCTCCAATTGAAATGAATGGCTCTCGTCTTCAGGAAGCCCCTTTGCTTGCTAGAAAAATAGTTTGATCGTTCTACCGCTCCAGAAGGTATCTCACTCCTGATGCAATCATTTACCTGTATAAGAGCCAAATACGTCCTAAGATGGAATACTGTTGCCACATCTGGGGAGGTGCTGCTATGTGCACCCTTTCCTGCCTTGACAGAGTACGAAATCTTGTGAGCGATGTCTTCTTCTTTTCCCTACTACCACTTTATCACAGAAGAGACGTTGCTAGTCTTTCTCTACTCTATCGTTATTTCCATGGAATGTGCTCGACTGAGCTCCAATCTCTTCTCTGCAACCCATTTCTCACAGAAGAGACGTTGCTAGTCTTTCTCTACTCTATCGTTATTTCCCTTGTAATTTTTCTCTATAGCGTTATTTTTATGGCAGGTGTTCTGAGCCTGGGGCGGGGCTGTAAAACATTCACAACAAAAACTCGTCTAGCAACACTGTCAATAATTTCCTGTTATCTCTCTCTTTGTACCTAAAACTAAACAAAACTTCCATAAGCAAAGTTTATTTCTTAGAACTACTCGTCTGTGGAACACAAAACCGCAGGGCTGCTTTCCAGCTGACTAGAACATTATCGTTTTTAAGTCCAAAGTAAACAAATTCTTGTTGAGCCGTCCTCTTAAATAATCAAATTCTGCCAAACTTCCGCCATCATTACCAACAATCACGGTGTTGTCTCACTGTCCACCTGACACTCATTAACCTTTATCCTCGAGTGGCCTTTGCGCCTTGATAAGTGGTGACTCTTTAGGAAAAAAGGTCCATGATTAGCCGGTTTATAATTAATTTGTATCCCAGTGTGAAGCCTTGACGTATAGTTTTATCCTTCTTTGTTGTTGATTCCAGAGTTGGGCTTCATCCACGTAGCTGTGTATCATTTTATTTACTGACGAAAGATATCAGAGTTAAGATGTTTGTACGACAGATAATTTGGTAAAAGAGAAATTACCACAATGTCAATATTTGAAAAGGTATAGAAATAAAAAGAATATAAAGTGAAATAAGAAAAAGTAGACGATATAGGACAAAAGTTCACCTTTGAGGGTATCAGAAAAGTTTGTAAAAACAGAATCCAAGTAAGGTAAAATCCGATCCTGTTTTAGGAATGAAATTGGCAGCCAAAGTTGTATAACAATCTGCTTTCATATGTGGAGATGACACAAATCCTATGAAAAGAAGAGATCTGCTAGCAGTTGTGGAATGGCGGCGACCAGTAAATGGCGCATACAGTCTGTCCAGTTGGAAAAGGTTATTCAGCAGAGCTGGGCTTATGAGAAAATTTTTTTTTAGAGTGAATACTCCAGAGTAAGTTGATAAATTGTTATGGTGCCGTACCTATATGACGAACAGTTGGACTCGTCCATTCCTAATAGAATACTAGAAGCATTTAGGCTTTTCATAATTCGATTCCCCTCGATTACAACTCCCAGCGTTATTTTCTTTGTCGGTTTGATCTCTATTGCATTATACTATTGTTAATTGTTATTTTCCATTGTTATTATTATTGTTGTTATTGTTGTTATTATTATTGTTGTTATTGTTGTTATTATTATTGCTGTTGTTGTTGTTATTTGGTTACTCTCTATTAGTGTCGAACTATTTTTACAGTTAGATTTTTTTTTCTGTCGTGTTTTTTTAACTTTTTTTTTTACTGTTTTGTTGTTCCCCTATTGGCCATGGCAGCTCCATGCCCCGTGCCTAAGGAGAAAGAAATGGGGTCGTTACCTTCACCCCAACCGGGAACGTCGGGCTGGACGAAACCCCCGACTGTTCAAATCAATATGGAGGAATTCCGAGCCAAAATGGACATATACAAGACCAAAATTACCGACACTGAACTTATTATCGACCTGCCGAAGTTGGAGGAAATCCAAAGAAAGACCCTTACTATATTTGTGGTAGATAAGAGGACCAAGAAAGCAACAAGAGCCTCTGTGGAAATTATAACCAAACTTTTAGCTTCGGTGGATCATAGTAAAAATCATAAAGACTTGCAGTTACAATCACTTCATCCGAAGACGAATGTTTGAAACTTTCAAGAAAAGAGATAATCACCCAGGATTATATACCTCGAATGCAGCACCTGGGTCGTCGCAGAACCACCATATCCGTATTCCATGTTCCCTTTTACATTGAAGGAGAACACATCGGTGCATTTTTGACAAAATATGGAGATCTGATGTCTGTGTCTTGCGATCAGTATCTTTCAATCTGGAACTTCGACATCCTTATTGATCGCAAAGCATTTACAGAAATCCCTTACTACATGGAGATAGGTGATGAGAAGTTGCCCGTTATTGTCATAGGAAGAAGGCCAGAAGGAAGCCAAAAACAACCCAAAAAATAAAGTAGGCGAGCATTTAGTCCATAAGGTTGCCCACTTATGAGTCGATCCCCCCTCTAAATCTCCAGAAAAGAAAACAGATTTCCCTCTCTTTGTCTAACCAGACGACGAAGAAGACATATGGACTCTAGTGACCTGGAAGACTCGCTCTGGAGCAGATGAGAAAAGAGGAGGAGGAGGAGGAGTACAAGATGCCAAAGGATCCAGGGCGAGACAAATTCGTTGAAGTAGTTCAACTAAATAAAAAAACTGAGAGAAACAGGTTCTTACTCTCTCACCAAAGCTCAGACCAGCAAAGTGACCCCTAAGCCCAGCCCCAAATATACACCCACAACAGCACCCGTTTCCCCACCTGCAAAAGTAAACTCACCCCACAAAATGCCGCCTTCAGTCACTGCTCCCATAAAAGAAAGGGAGTACAAACTAATCCCCTTAAGCCCAGCTCCCCCCAAAATAGAACTGTCTCCCCAAGGCACTCTCTGTTCGTCTCTCCCCAACTGACCCCAAGAAATACACCGCCTGATTTCCCCCAAAAGACACCAGTGCTCCCTCCCCCATCCCCTTTCCTCAAACACACCCTTAAACCCATTCCCCCTCACTCTCCAATGAAAACAGACCTCAACATACCCCTTCCATCGCCCCAAAATGAGTGAACTAATTGCCCTTGCCAAAGAAAAGGGGAAGAAGCCTCAACTTTTCTTCCCTTGGGAGGATATTTGTAGAATATCAACCGAAATAGTCGCAAGGGCAAGAGGACATAACCTCATTGACCTTTAAAAAATGCTTGCGGAGGTGGAGGGCAAGGCAGTTGAAGATCCCTACAACTTCCCAAATGCACCCTGAATTTTGACCATTATACGGAGAAGAGAGGAGGTCAAACCAATTTGGCAAATGCTGAAGGAGGCAAACATCACTTACGATATATCACCCCCATTAGCTATCTATAAAAATTCCAATTTACGAAATTTAAGAAAATCATGTTTTGGGAGGGTACCCGTTTTATTACACCCATCATTATATCGAGCAGCTAAATTAATCTTCCCCTTAGATGTCGGCAGCTTGTCCCAGGATGGTGTCATCACCACTGAGATGGGCTCTTATTCTATGGAAAAGGCTGTCGGCATCTTGACACCGTCAATGTTCATTTCTGGAACCCAACCCTAAAGTACCACAATGTCTCTCAATCTAGCTAGTGTGAATGTCCGGGAGCTGAGGGCCGGTTCTCGCAAAATTCGAGTTCGACAGGACCTTCAGCAGCTTGGAGTGGATATATGCTGTATTCAGGAGACCCACTTAATTCCAAGTGATTATCCGGGTGCGCTGACTAGGGATTTTCGTGTCTATTCAGTGTACTTCGATCCTCGCTCGAGGGGAGTTTCCTGGCTTGTAAATCGAACCTTAGATGCGTCGTGTGTCCCTTGCTTTATGGATTCGGAAGGAAGGCTTTGCATTCTGGATGTTACCATAAAAGATAAGGCATTTCGATTAATTGGGGTTTATGCACCCAATAGCCACACTGAGCTTGCTCCTTTTTTTCAGCGAATCGAGCAGTTCATGAATACTTCTCGGACAGTTATCTTAGCGGGAGACTGAAACGCGGTCCTGGATCCTGATTTAGATCGCTTGGGTAATCGTTCTTGGGGTACTAACCCAAACCGGAGTGCTAAGGCATTTCGTGAGTTTGATCTTGTCGATAAATTCCGAAATGCAAAGTATGGACTTGACAGCTAACCACCGCAACTCCGGTTCGTTACAACTTTTGAATTATATCGACCGGTTCTTAATTAAGAGAGTCGACATTATTAGAATGTCCAAGTTTTCATAATATAGTTTACTCGGATCACCGACTTATTCGGGTTCGTGTAAACTTAGCTAGACCTAAACCTAGAATGGCTTGTTACTGGAAACTCAACACGTCGTTGTTCGATGTGAAGGGTTACCGGGAACAGCTCTTACTAATAATATTGCGGGAAACAACGGGTACTATAATTAGGAATAAGCCTTGGGTGAAACTTAAGAAAGTAATTAGGTCCTTTTCTGCCGACTTTAGCCGACGACTCAACCTAGAATCTAGGGCAGAAAAAGCGACACTAAAAACTAGATAAGATCGGATGGTGGAGGCGGGGGATAGCACTAATGTAATTATACTTAAGGCGAAGCTGTAAGGAGATGATGAGAGGATGAAAGGGGTTCTCCTTTTATCTTCTCATAAAGAAACAGAACAACGAAACGCATTTCTGTAACAATAACAAAAAGGGGTTTTATTAACTCAAGGTTACCTATACCGTTTGGTATAGGTAGAAGAGAGTGGGACAGTGTCCGTCTGAGGAAGAGGAGGAATATAAGAGTTCTTAGGGCTGCTCGTGGATTTCTTCAGGTGAAGATGGTAGTAGTCGTCGAGTGGGCGACGGCGGCAGGAGAGAGAGCGTTTCCTCGTTCCTCGCTGGTGCTCTCTGCGATGTGTACAAGCTGGTGCCAGGAGGTCGTCTCCTCTTTTTCTTCGAACCCTAACCTAAGGTATTTTGGAGGCGTTTCGATCTCATTTTCAAGATCTTTTTACCAGGGAGCTCGGTCTGTCATTAGCGCATTTCGACCCCTATTTAGCCTACTTGAGGCTGTCGCACATTTTTGTACCCTTGCTGACATTTTTATTTAACTCTTGGTTTAGGAACGGGTCTATACCTCAGTACTTAACTAGGTGTATTGTGAAACTTTTACGCAAGAACAAATATGGTGGGTAATTTTCGGCCCATAACAATGTTAAATACAGAGTTAAAGATTTTGGCCAAGACTTTAGCCAATCGTCTACAGGTTGTTCTGTCTGGTTTCTGAACATACTTGTGCTGTGAAGGGTAGAACTATTCAGGATAACTTGCATGCGTTACGCTTGATCATTGGGTAAGTCGACTCAGAAGCCGTGCTGATCAATTTAGATCAGTCCAAAGCATTCGATAGGGTGGACCATCGTTACTTGGAGGCTTTTTTGTCTTCGGCCGGTTTTGGCCCCCATTTTCGCTCTTGGATTCACCTCTTGTATGGGAACCCCAGTACGTTGGTGGAGGTGAATGGTTTGAGATCTGAGCCCTTTAAATTATCCAGATCTATTCGTCAGGGTTGTTCTCTTTCACCGATGCTCTATGTGCTTGTGTTGGAACCTTTCCTTCACAGGCTAAATCTGAATCTGGTCCTATGTGCGATTGCTTTGACAGGTGCTTGCACCACGTTAAAGTACTTCTCCTATGTTGACGATTTAACAGTGCTTGTAACAAGCAGTGCCGAGATTAGTGTAGTTGACAGAGAAATCAGAATGTATGAAACGGTAGCTTGCAAATCGGTGCTTGGAAGGGTATATCCCCACAGGGACCCTTCAGTTGGACTGACAGGCTTTGCAAGCTACTCGGCATCTGGTTTGGTCCGGATCTTCAGCTGGAGGAAAATTAGTTGGATGTACTGAAAGCGATTCGGGTCGCAGCTGGTCTGTGGACCCGTAGAAATCTTTCGTTAAAGGGGAGAGCGGAAGTGTGTTTCTCACATCTACTCTCTCATCCTATATCGTCTATCAGCGCTTCCACTCCCATCGGATACACTGCTTGAATGGCAGCAGGACCTCTTCAAGTTTTTTATGGCTTGGTCGGTCCCCTAAGATTCGTTGCAAGATCTGTTATCTGCATCCTTCTGAAGGCGGTCTGGGTATGCTTAGTGTTGAGATTCGTCAACATACACTATGGCTATACTTCCTGGATCGAATGTGTACGCAATGTGAGGGAAACACTAAGAAAGCCTTTCCAGCTTTGAAAAGTGTGCACTTGGATGAGGGGGAGGCACACAGGTTGTCCCGAGGCGAGTGCTCCTTTTATCGTGAGTGTCGACATGCCTTGAAATCCCTTTTACGGGTGAAAGAAAGCCTCTCTGACACCCAACTGTTGTCCCAAAAGGCATTATATCAGGTTATAGTGAGGGGATCTGTTCAATATGATAGGATTGAAGGGGCTCGGTTTAACGAAGGGGGAGCTACGCTCAATCTGGCCGTGGGCGCCTGGGTTAAGATGCTTCGATAACAACAAGGCATCTCTGGCCTGGCTGATGATAAAAAAATGCTCTCTGGGTCGGCAAGACACTTCACGCAGCTGTCTTTATAAACTCGCTTACTTGCGTCCGATGAAGATGAGACTTTGAGTCACACCGTTCTTTTATTGCCGCATCATTGTCCCGTTGATCAATTTTTTTGCAGGTCTCATGGTCCACATTCTGAACGTAACGTCTTTCGACCTAGAACCGATTAATGTTTGTAGCAATTGGGCTCCGACAACGGATAGGAAAAGACGCGAGAGGCGTCATATGATCAACACGTGAAAAGAATATTGAGGCAAAGAATATTGAGTTTCAGAAACGACGATTGATAACGACCTGTTTAAAGACTAGCTTAGGTGACTCAATATAGTTATGTAAGTTCATAAATTAGCTAGTGTATGAATGATTTTCATTAGGGTCCCGTTTTATTTTTGTCCTCGCCCCACCCTTTTTTTCTTCCCCAAGTTTTTATAATGCCCCACCCTTCCCCAATTAGATGACAGATAGCTTGATTTGCCAGAGATGCAGATCACCCATCGGCATTTTCGAAGGAGGTGTTGATTAATAAAGCGTTGGGGCCTGCATCAACTTTCATTTTGTTTTCGACTGGTAAATCAGCAAATCTGCCACAGTTTAGAAATGGGGGCTCTTTTTACTAACACGAGGTTTTTCACTGTATATATATTTCATCCACTTTTTTTGTACATACAATTTTATCGCCCAAACCCCCCATTTCATATGATTTATATATGGATTTTAAGTAGCATAGTCATAGTATAAGTTCTTTTGGTGTATGGTGCATGAATGTAGTATGAATGTGGTATTTTGGTAAATGATGGTCATAAATGGAACTAGCTAAGTTAGATAGGTTAGTAAAAGTTAGTAATTGACCGAACCTTTCCCGACCCCTTTTTCGGCCTCGTGCCACATTTGTATGTAATTTTTTACATATAAATAAATATCAATTGGATTGAACTCTAGTCTACCCTGGCAGTCAGGACTGATATACCACTTCTCTTGTTCTCTGTACATATCTTTTCTTGAATATATATTGTTCACCTAACCCCGTGTTCCGTGTCTTAATTTCGGCCCCTAAACAGGGTCACAATATAAATGAAAAATGAAAAATTTTAATCAAAAAGAGTTTGCAGTGAGAAAATCAGCAGTGAATTAAAAGGTAAAATAAAAGTGGGAGCGGGATGTCAAGAATGGATTTTGAAACAAGACAAGCAGGGGACTATGCAGGTGGTAGCGACATAAGAGGTTCGGTATGGTGGGGAGTGGCGGGAAGAAGTAGAAGGGTAAAGAGGTTGTGTTAGGGGAAAAAGAAGAGGTAACTTAAGGGGGAGCGGAAATAGACCTGGCGACGAAGTCTAAAGGTTTAGAATTAAGTTCATATTAGAAGAATGGGGAAAATGGCAAAAGTAAATTATTGTTAAGTGTATTTAAATAGATGAAAGGGAAGAGAGAGATAGTATCAATGTACCTACATCTTCTACTTTTTCCTACTTCACTTTATATCCTTTTTATTTTTATACCGTTTCAAATATTGACATTATGGTAATTTCTCTTTTATGAACTTATCTATCTACTCTTCTCTGACAATAACATATCATCTTTGAAAAGTCATGGTTTAAGGAAGGAATAATAAGATAATTCTCTCATATAAACCCCTTGTTTTGAACAATTGATGACTTAATAGATATTGTATTTTACAAAAAAAATATTCTCATCACTTGTTTATATAATTTCTTTTATCTCGTATATCGAGTTTCAACTTTTCATGATAGGTTATACTTTAAAGATATATTTCATATCTTCATTTTCCTTTTCGTCTCTCTTTCTCTCTCTCTATCTCTCTCTCTCTATCTCTCTCTATCTCTCTCTGTATATATATATATATATATATATATATATATATATATATATATATATATATATAAAGTAAGTTGAGATAGGCAAAATTAGAACATTGTTTATATCAGTTCTAAGAATTCAAACACAACGATTATTTGGCGTACCATCGTTTCCAAGACAATGTGGAATGATTTTTATTCTGTATTATATTTTTGATGACTCCTAACTGTCTCTTTCCTCAGTTGGTATAGGAATGCATTTAGTAGACATATGTAAGAATTGGTGTCGGAACATATCTGACATTTAATTTTTTTTTTTGCAAGCTTTCGTTGTAGAACAACTTTGTCAGGCGAGACTGTCTTATAATTTTTTTTTCTTCTTTTCTTCCTCCTTATTTTGATGATATTAACCCTGATGGGTCGAATCACGACACGAGCAGAAAGAGACGTCAAGTTCTTAAGACGTTAGGATAAGTATAGTCCTGGCGATGTTATGCACAGATTGGCGCTTTTTTTGAAGTAAGGAAATTAACATCTTTGAAGCACGGATTAGAATGTATTAAAGTGAAATATTTTCAAAATCAACAATCGTGCAATTTTAAATGAAAAATTCATTTATTTAATTTTTTTTGCAAGCTTTCGTTGTAGAACAACCTTGTCAGGAGAGATTGTCTTATAGTTTTATATATATATATATATATATATATATATATATATATATATAGTCTCGGAAGTTTCTCAACCATTAAAACTATATTAAAAAAAACAAAAAACTTATAGTCCCAAGTCTTTCAGTAGAAAATCACTCATGTAAGTCAATTTATTTTTTACAGTTATTATATTAGTTTGTTTCTAACACTATTTTAAGGGATCATCAGTTGTTTACCATGAAAAACTATATATATATATATATATATATATATATATATATATATATATATATATATATATATATATATCTTTTACATGCACTCTCTCTCTCATGAAATCTCCCCTACCTCATCTCTATTGATCTCTCTCCTATCCACTTCTCTATCCTTTTCTCTCCCCCTCTTTCTTTTTCGAAGTTTCTCTTACTGTTTCCACATTTCTTTCTCCTTCTCCTTATCACTTTCTCCCCGCCCTCTCATTTCTCTTTCTCATCATGTCCCCCTCCCCCCTCTCTCTCTCTTTCTGTTTCTCCCTCTCCATTTTTCTTCTTTAGAGACTTCCATCATTTTCTGATTCTTCCTCTTCCAACCCAAATTATCCAATGCTCCCACCAATTGCTCAATTGCCCATCCGAACCTCTACATGCCCACTCCGCCATTCTCCTCTTCCTCCGCAGATGTACAGGCATTTCTGCACTAATTGTCCCCCCACCCCTGAACCGCTAATTAGTTCTCACTTTGCTACCGTGTTTGGCACCTCGTTAATCAACTTCATTGTCAGCAAATTAATTTAAGACTGAAACAGTCAGAAAAACTGAGAGCAGACATTTCCCGCCTTCCACCCAACCAAATTCAATTTCCGTTGACATTTTTTCAGTCTCACTGGCATTTTTTTTATTTATCCGTTTATTTTCTATATTTTTAGATCATTTTGCGTCTGAAAATTTGTCTAAAAAAAACAAAAAACAAAACAAAATTAGACAAAACTAAAAGAATACCCGCTCAGAACAATATAGTTTTGCACCACTTTTATGTCCCCTTATAAAATCACGATATAATGATACTGTTATGGTGCTGTACCTATAACAAACATTTTGGACTCGTCCATTCTAAATAGGTGCGGGAAGCATAGGCTTCTCAGTGTTTTGTGTTCAACCCCAGTCTACACTGGCAGTCAGTACTAACCTCTACCTCACTTCTTCCTCTGCTGTATATACGTTTCTCTAATATATTTGTTTTACCTAAACCCCGTGTCCGTGTTCTCATTCCGGCCCTTAAACAGGGCCATAACAAATTGGCGATGAGATATTCGAGCTTACACGCGACCCCACCACCATAACAACAATAACAACTGTCGACCAGATATTCGAATCTACACGAGACCCTACAACAATTCGAAAACTCTTAAAAATCACCTCACAAAAAACTGGCTACGAAATATTTGAATTTACACAGGAAACAAAAACATTAAGGGTTTTTCTTGAGAACCTTCCAAAAAGGACCCCACAACGACCGGCAACGTGGGATTTCAAATTTCAAACTTACATGACTAAAATAGATTTAAAGCGTGGTTACAGTAAAAGATTCGGGAGAACTTTTTAAAATGGACGCCACAAAAAAAAGCGACTAAACTGATTATTGAAAATCTTAAAGAGAAAAATAACTTGGAGAAATCGACTATAAATTCAGCAGACAACGTCATAATTAAAACAAAAACTGGCTTACCGGTGGAAGAAAAACAGAAGTGAAGTGAAGAAAGGTCAGTGATTTTTTGTTTTAATTGCTATTTCGACATTGTTGTAACATTTAACAATAAGGGAATATATGATTTTTTTTCTTTCTCCAATGAGAAAGTTACTTCTGCCGAAAGAAAAAAATGAAACAATATTTTTATTTTTTCTCTGACTAAAGTTCCGACTGCAAATTCTATAGCTACGCACCACGCGTAAAAGCGTACTAAAAAATAATAGATTTTTTTTATCTAGGAAAAAAAGGTTTTATACTCTTTTACAACTAAGATTACGTCTAGCATAATCTTAAGAAAATATCTTTTTTAACAAGCCGTACCCGAAAGGAAACATCTACTTTATAAGAAAAAAGATACACTTTAAAGTATGGAAGGATTTAAAGCGACGGTTGCGGAATTAGTAAAATTTCTAATGCAACAGTAATGCGAACATAATAAAGAGGCAGACGAGAGACTACAGAAAACCGAAGAAAGATTTTAAAAGCTTCTTCTAGAACAAAATGAAAAGCTTATAGAGCAAAAGAAAGAATCTGACGAAAAGATTGAAATGTTAATGGAAACAATATCGCTTAGAGGCCAAAGTAACGAACACGATAATGATTTTTCGCAGAATGACGTGTGGAGTGCGATCGACAACTTCACATATTCCCCTGATGAGGAGAAAACTTTTGTTTCGTATTTTTTAAAGTTATGAAGACTTATATAAAATTGATTGCGAAAACTGGGCAGACTCTAAGAAGGTTCGCCTGTTACTTAGGAAATTAGCCACCACCGAACATACTAAGTTCGTGGATTTCATTTTGCCTCAAAAGATTAGCGATTTGACTTTTGCAAACTTCAAACATAACCTGTTCAGCCCAAATACTTCGTTATTTCACAAACGCTGGAAGTGTTTAAACCTGGTAAAAAAAGACGACGAAGATTACTCAACGTTCGCATCAGTAGTAAATACGCACTGCGACGACTTTAAACTATCCGAACTTAGTTTAAGTGTTTAATGTTCGTTCAATGATTGGTATCAGGAAAAGACGCTGAAATAAGGCGTAGAGTTCTAAATAAATTAGAAAATAAACCGAACTTAACACTTCAGAAATTAGCCGAGGACTGCCAACGATTTATTGGTGTTAAGCAGGATTCGGCATTGTACACATATGAAAAGTACGTCAAAAATCAAAATTCAACTCTCATCGAAAAACTATTCAAAACAAAAAACGGGATTTTCACGCCTCAAAAACAAGCCAGCTTTATAAAAAATAAATTACCGCCGATCCCTTGTTATCGGTGCGGAAACCTGCATTTGGTAACAGAATGCCCATTTTGTTTTAAGACCTGTCTGACTTATAACAAGGTCGGACACAAAAGTTCGCATTGTAGAATGAATAAAGGAAATAAAACGCAGGTACAAGCCACAAGTATAAATGATCAGGAATGCATTAATATAATAAAATATGTGCACGTAAAAATCCTCTATAAAAATATAAAACTACAATTGGATTCGGGCTCGAACGTGTCAATAATAAATCTAGATACGTGGAAGAGGTTGAATAGACCCACACAGTTACGAACTAACAGGATAGGCTGTACAGTGACTGGTGAAAAAAATCAATTTGAGGGTGATATAATTACTAATGTGAACCTAATGGGAAATACCAAAAAGTTAAAAATGGTCGTGTTAAAAGACACTAATAACCTTTTTAGCACTGATTGGATGCAAGGGTTCAATTTATGGGAGTTACCAATAAATACATTTTGCCGAAAAATAAATAGTCGGACAACAGAATCAGAAAAACTAAAACTGGATTTGAAAGAATCTTTTCCCGAAGTTTTTTCTGGTGACCTAGGTCGATGCACAAAGATGGCGGCCAAATTAAGAAATAAATGAGGAATTGGACCGACTAGTGACGACCGGTATCTTATCCAAAGTGGAATACAGTCAGTGGACAACACCCACGGTCTATGTGGAAAAGAAATCAAAAGAGATTCGCGTAATTTTCAACGGAGTCAAATGCAGCACTAAAAGATCATCATTACCCACTGCATAGCCTTGGGGAAGTTTTCTCAAAATTAAATGGAGGCAGATTTTTTTCGAAAATTAATCTGAGTGAAGCGTACCTCTAAGCTGTTGTATATAAATACGACTCGCGGTTTATAAAAGTTCGAAAGGCTAGCTTTCGAGGTCAAAGTTGCTTCCGCAATTTTTCAGCAATTAATGAATACTATGTTGGGCGAACTTGATTTTGCTATTGCATATCTTAATCAACAGTAGAAACATGTCAATCAACTCTTTGAATTTAAAGAGGAAAAATGTGATTTTTTTAATATAAAAAATCAAATATCTGGGTCATGTAATAGATAAGGTCGGCAGAAGGCCGGACCCATAACGGGCTATCGCAATTAAGAACACGCCGTCGCCAGAAAACGTCACAGCACTACAGAGCTTTCTTGGGATTGGCAAATTACTACCAGGCTTTCATCCCAAAGATGCATAACCTATGCGCTCCACTGAATGAACTATTGAAAAAGGATAAGGTTTGGGAGTGGACATTCGAATGTCAGGTGGCATTCGACAAAACTATTGAAATGCTGACATAGGATTTGTTCCTTACGCATTACAACCCAGACTTAGAAATACTCGTGGCTAGCGACGCTAGTTCATATAGATTAGGAGCGTGCATTCTTCATGTAATGCCGGATCGAACGATGCATAAACACATCGCGCATGCATCAAGGACTCTGCTTTCGGCAGAGAAGCAATACTCCCAAATTGAGAAAGAGGTGTTAGGAATAATATTTGTTGTAACTAAGTTCCACTGCTATATACAGGACCGGCGGGACAGTTATAAAAGTGGGGGTCTCTCCTAAAAAGTGGGGTGGTGGTTAAACACATGCATATATAACTTCATTATTGATGACCGTAAAGTGGGGGAGCCAAGTTAAAAAGTGGGGGGGGGGGCTTGAGCCCCCCCCCCTGCCCCTCCTCCAGTGCCGCCGTCCATGATATACATTTTGTTTACATTACAGACGAACCATACAACGCTAATCCCCACATTCGGTTCGAAAAAAGATGAATAGATTACAGAGATGGGGAACGATTTTACTGCACTATAATTTCAAAATGGAGTTTTTACCATCAAAAAAGATCTATCACGCGGATGGATTGTTGTCAAGATAGAGAGAGCCACTAGAAGACACTGTGATTGATTCCCTGCAAGTGGAAGAGGATATAAAAGCTATATTGTGCAACACAGTAAGAGAGCTCCCGGTGACTCTACATGAAATTAAAAAGGAAGCCATCAATGATAAATTCGTCATCAGTACAAAAGATAAAATGGCTGATAAAGGCATACAGTTTGTAGAGAGCTTTGCATTATGCGACAATGTACTCATCTAGAAGGAGAGAGTGATTCATTCTAAAACAGGCGGCAAAAAAGAATCCTGAGGGATTTTCACGTTGGCCATCCGGGGAAAAACAGAATGAAGAGTTTCATATGGAGCTTCGTGTACTTGCCTAGAATGGATCAGGACATTGAGAACATAGTAAATACATGTAAAGACTGTGCCTAGGCGGCAAAGGCACCTCATATCAAACATAGTAAATACATGTAAAGACTGTGCCTAGGCGGCAAAGGCACCTCATATCAAACATAGTAAATACATGTAAAGACTGTGCCTAGGCGGCAAAGGCACCTCATATCAAACATAGTAAGTACATGTAAAGACTGTGCCTAGGCGGCAAAGGCACCTCATATCAAACATAGTAAATACATGTAAAGACTGTGCCTAGGCGGCAAAGGCACCTCATATCAAACATAGTAAATACATGTAAAGACTGTGCCTAGGCGGCAAAGGCACCTCATATCAAACATAGTAAGTACATGTAAAGACTGTGCCTAGGCGGCAAAGGCACCTCATATCAAACATAGTAAATACATGTAAAGACTGTGCCTAGGCGGCAAAGGCACCTCATATCAAACATAGTAAATACATGTAAAGACTGTGCCTAGGCGGCAAAGGCACCTCATATCAAACATAGTAAATACATGTAAAGACTGTGCCTAGGCGGCAAAGGCACCTCATATCAAACATAGTTCGTGGTCAAAGAAAGACCGACCTTGATCGAATGTACACGTGGGTTTTGCAGGCCCATTAGAGTGGTTTTACTATTTCATTGTAATCAATAGTTTTTTCAAGTGGCCCGAAGTGTTACAATGTAAAAAATCCACCACGGAAGTAACAATCAACTTTCTGCGAGAATTGTTTGCCCGTTTTTGGGGTGGTCGATTGTTTGGTCAGTGACAACGGAACGCAGTTTACGTCCTCCGACTTCAAAGAGTCTGCGATATTTTTCAGATCAGACACATCACGAGTCCCCCGTATCATCCTCGGTCAAACGGGGACACTCTAAACAGCGCCCTTAACAAGCTCGCAATACTCCCACGGAAAATGGCCTGCAACAGTTTTTGCAAGTGTACAGAATCACGTCAAACGTGAACATACCATCCTCATGGTCTCCCGCAGAGATGATTTTTGCACGGAAAGTGAGATCCGTTTTTGATAAATTACTGCTTAAACAGACCAAACAAGGTCGAACCTTTATTGTACCAAAAAAGCATTACATCCCAGGGGACAGAGTATATTTCAAGATGTTTAAAAATAATACGTCTTTCTGGGAACCTGGTATGATAGAAAAGAGAATTGGAAATATAATTTACATAATCCAAGGACCCCAGTTGTGTCATAAGTGACACTTAAATCAATTAGGAAACGACTGTCGGATGACATTGGCAGCTCTTTCCAGGTAGACGAAGTAGTTATGGACACTATATTCGATACTTTTGACATAGCAGTACCCCAAGCAGCCCAAGAAAAGCGGTTATCCATTAAGAAAACGGAAGTCTCTGGATCTTACTGAAATCGTTCCAAAAAGAAAACAATATTAATATTCATGAGGAGGTAAGACTTGTGAGTTAGACTTTTCCATTCTAAATAGGTGCAGGAAGCATACATGTCTCAGCGTTTGAGTTCAACCCCCGTCTACACTGACAGTCAGTACTGATGTACTACTTCTCTTGTTCCTCTGTTGTATATACTTTTCTACAATGTATTTGTTTTACCTAAACCCCGTGTCCGTGTTCTCATTCCGACCGCTAAACAGGGCCATAACAGAAACATTTTGTAAGTTTTGTTTTACCTAAACCCCGTGTTCTACTTCTGGCCCTTAAACAGGGCCATAACAAATTATACACTTAATTTCTAGAATCCTTATTCCAATTTTCTTCAAAATCAATTATTATAGTTTTGATTCAAGAAAATATAAAAAATTTAAAGCTTAAGTTTTCGAGATTTTATAAAGAAACTGAAATTAAAGAAATCTTGCTTAATTGTTGTCTAATGACTATGGATCAAATTCAAGTAATCCAGCTTATTTGTTGTCTAATGACTATGGATCAAATTCAAGAAATCTTGCTTAATTGTTGTCTAATGACAATGGATCAAATTCAAGAAATCTTGCTTAATTGTTGTCTAATGACTATGGATCAAATTCAAGAAATCTTGCTTATTTGTTGTCTAATGACTACGGATTAAATTCAAACAATCTTGCTTAATTGTTGTCTAATGACTATGGATCAAATTCAAGTAATCCAGCTTATTTGTTGTCTAATGACTATGGATCAAATTCAAGAAATCTTGCTTATTTGTTGTCTAATGACTATGGATAAAATTCAAGAAATCTAGCTTAATTGTTGTCTAAAGACTACGGATCAAATTCAAGAAATCTAGCTTAATTGTTGTCTAATGACTATGGATCAAATTCAAGTAATCCAGCTTATTTGTTGTCTAATGACTATGGATCAAATTCAAGAAATCTTGCTTATTTGTTGTCTAATGACTATGGATAAAATTCAAGAAATCTAGCTTAATTGTTGTCTAAAGACTACGGATCAAATTCAAGAAATCTAGCTTAATTGTTATCTAATGACTACGGATCAAATTCAAGAAATCTTGCTTAATTGTTGTCTAACGACTATAGATCAAATTAAAGAAATCTTGCTTAATTGTTGTCTAACGACTATGGATCAAATTAAAGAAATCTTGCTTAATTGTTGTCTAATGACTATGGATCAAATTTAAGAAATCTTGCTAAATTGTTGTCTAACGACTATGGATCAAATTTAAGAAATCTTGCTTAATTGTTGTCTAATGACTATGGATCAAATTCAAGAAATCTAGCTTAATGTTTGTCTAATGACTATGGATCAAATTCAAGAAATCTTGCTTATTTGTTGTCTAATGACTATCGATCAAATTCAAGAAATCTTGCTTAATTGTTGTCTAATGACTATGGATCCAATTCAAGAAATCTAGCTTAATTGTTGTCTAATGACTATGGATCAAATTCAAGAAATCTTGCTTAATTGTTGTCTAATGACTATGAATCAAATTCAAGAAATCTTGCTTAATTGTTGTCTAATGACTATCGATCAAATTCAGGAAATCTTGCTTAATTGTTGTCTAATGACTATGGATCCAATTCAAGAAATCTAGCTTAATTGTTGTCTAATGACTATGGATCAAATTCAAGAAATCTTGCTTAATTGTTGTCTAATGACTATGGATCAAATTCAAGAAATCTAGCTTATTTGTTGTCTAATGACTATGGATCAAATTACAGAAATCTAGCTTAATTGTTGTCAAATGAATATGGATTCAATTCAAGAAATCTACCTTAATTGTTGTCTAATGACTACGGATCCAATTCAAGAAATCTTGCTTAATTTTTGTCTAACGACTACCGATCAAATTCAAGAAATCTTGCTTAATTGTTGTCTAACAACTATGGATCAAATTAAAGAAATCTTGCTTAATTGTTGTCTAACGACTATGGATCAAATTTAAGAAATCTTGTTTAATTGTTGTCTAATGACTATAGATCAAATTCAATAAATCTTGCTTAATTGTTGTCTAACGACTATGGATAAAATTTAAGAAATCTTGCTTAATTGTTGTCTAATGACTATGGATCAAATTCAAGAAATCTAGCTTAATTGTTGTCTAATGACGATGGATCAAAATTTAAAGAATCTTGCTTAATTGTTGTCTAATGACTATGGATCAAATTCAAGAAATCTTGCTTAATTGTTGTCTAATGACTATGGATCAAATTCAGAAATCTTGCTTAATTGTTGTCTAATGACTATGGATAAAATTCAAGAAATCTAGCTTAATTGTTGTCTAAAGACTACGGATCAAATTCAAGAAATCTTGCTTAATTGTTATCTAATGACTACGGATCAAATTCAAGAAATCTAGCTTACATGTTATCTAATGACTACGGATCAAATTCAAGAAATCTTGCTTAACTGTTGTCTAACGACTATAGATCAAATTCAAGAAATCTTGCTTAATTGTTGTCTAACGACTATGGATCAAATTAAAGAAATCTTGCTTAATTGTTGTCTAATGACTATGGATCAAATTCAAGAAATCTAGCTTAATGTTTGTCTAACGACTATGGATCAAATTTAAGAAATCTTGCTTAATTGTTGTCTAATGACTATGGATCAAATTCAAGAAATCTAGCTTAATGTTTGTCTAATGACTATGGATCAAATTCAAGAAATCTTGCTTAATTGTTGTCTAATGACTATCGATCAAATTCAAGAAATCTTGCTTAATTGTTGTCTAATGACTATGGATCAAATTCAAGAAATCTTGCTTAATTGTTGTCTAATGACTATGGATCCAATTCAAGAAATCTAGCTTAATTGTTGTCTAATGACTATGGATCAAATTAAAGAAATCTTGCTTAATTGTTGCCCAATGACTATGGATCAAATTCAAGAAATCTTGCTTAATTGTTGTCTAATGACTATGGATCAAATTCAAGAAATCTAGCTTTATTGTTGTCTAATGGCTACGGATCAAATTCAAGAAATCTAGCTTAATTGTTATCTAATGACTACGGATCAAATTCAAGAAATCTTGCTTAATTGTTGTCTAACGACTATGGATCAAATTAAAGAAATCTTGCTTAATTGTTGTCTAACGACTATGGATCAAATTTAAGAAATCTTGCTTAATTGTTGTCTAATGACTATGGATCAAATTCAAGAAATCTTGCTAAATTGTTGTCTAACGACTATGGATCAAATTTAAGAAATCTTGCTTAATTGTTGTCTAATGACTATGGATCAAATTCAAGAAATCTAGCTTAATTTTTGTCTAATGACTATGGATCAAATTCAAGAAATCTTGCTTATTTGTTGTCTAATGACTATCGATCAAATTCAAGAAATCTTGCTTAATTGTTGTTTAATGACTATGGATCCAATTCAAGAAATCTAGCTTAATTGTTGTCTTATGACTATGGATCAAATTCAAGAAATCTTGCTTAATTGTTGCCTAATGACTATGGATCAAATTCAAGAAATCTTGCTTAATTGTTGTCTAATGACTATCGATCAAATTCAGGAAATCTTACTTAATTGTTGTCTAATGACTACGGATCAAAGTCAAGAAATCTAGCTTAATTGTTGTCTAATGACTATCGATCAAATTCAGGAAATCTTGCTTAATTGTTGTCTAATGACTATCGATCAAATTCAGGAAATTTTGCTTAATTGTTGTCTAATGACTACGGATCAAATTCAAGAAATCTTGCTTAATTGTTGTCTAATGACTATGGATCCAATTCAAGAAATCTAGCTTAATTGTTGTCTAATGACTATGGATCAAATTAAAGAAATCTTGCTTAATTGTTGCCTAATGACTATGGATCAAATTCAAGAAATCTTGCTTAATTGTTGTCTAATGACTATGGATCAAATTCAATGGAAATCTGGTACATTCGAATTTTCAATTGCCCATATTATGTTTCCTAAAAGTCCTTTAAAATCCTCCAAAGAATCTGACATTTAGGAAATATATATTAATTGATGCCTATTAGGCATCAATTAATAAATGTTTCCCAAATTGTAAAAATTTAACAAAATTGCAGTCAACTCCTTTTTACAAACTGAGTAGGGAAACTTTCTTCTTTCTTTGTTTTTACAACACTAGAACCACTAATGACTATGGATCAAATTCAAGAAATCTTGCTTAATTGTTGTCTAACGACTATGGATCTAATTCAAGAAATCTTGCTTATTTGTTGTCTAATGACTATGGATAAAATTCAAGAAATCTAGCTTATTTGTTATCTAATGACTATGGATCAAATTCAAGAAATCTTGCTTAATTGTTGTCTAATGACTATGGATCGAATTCAAGAAATCTTGCTGAATTGTTGTCTAATGACTATAGGTCAAATTCAAGAAATCTTGCTTAATTGTTGTTCAATGACTACGGATCAAATTCAAGAAATCTAGCTTAATTGTTATCTAATGACTACGGATCAAATTCAAGAAATCTTGCTTAATTGTTGTCTAATGACTATGGATCAAATTCAAGAAATCTAGCCTTATTGTTGTCTAATGACTATGGATCAAATTCAAGAAATCTTGCTTAATTGTTGTTTAATGACTATGGATAAAATTCAAGAAATCTTGCTTAATTGCTGTCTAATGACTATGGATCAAATTCAAGAAATCTAGCTTAATTGTTTTCTAATGACTATGGATCAAATTCAAGAAATCTAGCTTAATTGTTATCTAATGACTACGAATAAAATTCAAGAAATCTTGCTTAATTGTTGTCTAATGACTATGGATAAACTTCAAGAAATCTAGCTTAATTGTTATCTAATGACTACGGATCAAATTCAAGAAATCTTGCTTAATTGTTATCTAATGACTACGGATCAAATTCAAAAAATCTTGCTTAATTGTTGTCTAATGACCATGGATCAAATTCAAGAAATCTTGCTTAATTGTTGTTTAATGACTATGGATAAAATTCAAGAAATCTTGAATAATTGTTGTCTAATGACTATGGATCAAATTCAAGAAATCTAGCTTAATTGTTGTCTAATGACTATAGATCAAATTCAAAAAATCTTGCTTAATTGTTGTTTAATGACTATGGATCAAATTCAAGAAATCTTGCTTAATTGTTGTCTAATGACTATGGATCAAATTCAAGAAATCTTGCTTAATTGTTGTCTAATGACTATTGATCAAATTCAAGAAATCTAGCTTAATTGTTATCTAATGACTACGGATCAAATTTAAAAAATCTTGCTTAATTGTTGTCTAATGACTATGGATCAAATTCAAGAAATCTTGCTTAATTGTTGTTTAATGACTATGGATCAAATTCAAGAAATCTTGCTTAATTGTTGTCTAATGACTATGGATCAAATTCAAGAAATCTAGCTTAATTGTTGTCTAATGACTACGGATCAAATTCAAGAAATCTTGCTTAATTGTTGTTTAATGACTATTGATAAAATTCAAGAAATCTTGCTTAATTGTTGTCTAATGACTATGGATCAAATTCAAGAAATCTTGCTTAATTGTTGTCTAATGACTATGGATCAAATTCAAGAAATCTTGCTTAATTGTTGTCTAATGACTATGGATCAAATTCAAGAAATCTTGCTTAATTGTTGTCTAATGACTATCGATCAAATTCAAGAAATCTAGCTTAATTGTTGTCTAATGACTACGGATCAAATTCAAGAAATCTAGCTTAATTGTTGTCTAATGACTACGGATCAAATTCAAGAAATCTAGCTTAATTGTTGTTTAATGACTATGGATAAAATTCAAGAAATCTAGCTTAATTGTTGTCTAATGACTACGGATCAAATTCAAGAAATCTTGCTTAATTGTTGTCTAATGACTATGGATAAAATTCAAGAAATCTAGCTTAATTGTTATCTAATGACTACGGATCAAATTCAAGAAATCTTGCTTAATTGTTGTCTAATGACTATGGATCAAATTCAAGAAATCTAGCTTAATTGTTATCTAATGACTACGGATCAAATTCAAAAAATCTTGCTTAATTGTTGTCTAATGACTATGGATCAAATTCAAGAAATCTTGCTTAATTGTTGTTTAATGACTATGGATCAAATTCAAGAAATCTTGCTTAATTGTTGTCTAATGACTATGGATCAAATTCAAGAAATCTAGCTCAATTGTTGTCTAATGACTACGGATCAAATTCAAGAAATCTAGCTTATTTGTTGTCTAATGACTATGGATCAAATTCAAGAAATCTAGCTTAATTGTTGTTTAATGACTATGGATCAAATTCAAGAAATCTAGCTTAATTGTTGTCTAATGACTACGGATCAAATTCAAACAATCTTGCTTAATTGTTGTCTAATGACTATGGATCAAATTCAAGAAATCTTGCTTAATTGTTGTCTAATGACTATGGATCAAATTTAAGAAATCTTGCTTAATTGTTGTCTAATGACTATGGATCAAATTCAAGAAATCTTGCTTAATTGTTGTCTAATGACTATGGATCAAATTCAAGAAATCTTGCTTAATTGTTGTCTAATGACTATGGATCAAATTCAAGAAATCTTGCTTAATTGTTGTTTAATGACTATGGATCAAATTCAAGAAATCTAGCTTAATTGTTGTCTAATGACTACGGATCAAATTCAAACAATCTTGCTTAATTGTTGTCTAATGACTATGGATCAAATTCAAGAAATCTTGCTTAATTGTTGTCTAATGACTATGGATCAAATTCAAGAAATCTTGCTTAATTGTTTTTTAATGACTATGGATCAAATTCAAGAAATCTAGCTTAATTGTTGTCTAATGACTACGGATCAAATTCAAGAAATCTTGCTTAATTGTTGTCTAATGACTATGGATCAAATTCAAGAAATCTTGCTTAATTGTTGTTTAATGACTATGGATCAAATTCAAGAAATCTAGCTTAATTGTTGTCTAATGACTACGGATCAAATTCAAGAAATCTTGCTTAATTGTTGTCTAATGACTATCGATCAAATTCAAGAAATCTAGCTTAATTGTTGTCTAATGACTATGGATCAAATTCAAGAAATCTAGCTTAATTGTTGTCTAATGACTATGGATCAAATTCAAGAAATCTTGCTTATTTGTTGTCTAATGACTATGGATCAAATTCAAGAAATCTAGCTTAATTGTTGTCTAATGACTACGGATCAAATTCAAGAAATCTTGCTTAATTGTTGTCTAATGACTATCGATCAAATTCAAAAAATCTAGCTTAATTGTTGTCTAATGACTATGTATAACATGGAATGTAATGAGACCCCACACTCTTCCTCCTCTTGCGACGGCATCATTTATAACCCAGACCTCACGCCTCTTTACTCTTCTACCCGTAGGTATCGTAGTCGGCCACTCGCGCACAGGTGTTTGATATCCTGGTCGCAGCGCCACCTACAAACAGGTACCCCACACTCTTCTTCCCTGTGACTCCGTGACGGCATCAAATGTAATGAGAACCGTCCCGGTGCAGGAATCCTTCCTGACTGTGAACACCTTTTCTTTGGCTCGTGATGTCGTCTGTGGTGGCGTTGAATCTCCTCCGGGTCTGCTGAATGACGATTTCGTGATTCTGTGAAGGCAAGATTACTTAGCAGGACAATTCGATAACAGAATAACTCGACAAACGGCTAGGTCTTTTCATAACAATAATTATTTAATAAAAATGAACGGTGGGTTTTTAACTTTAACCCAAAGTCTATTTTTCGATAATGGCTTCTTTACTAACTATTGTATCTCTCTGCGTGCGTGTGTGAATCTCTTTACGACTGCAAATCCTTAATCGAGATATAACTTGTCTACTCAAAACGGTGGGTGTGGACTCTTACGACTGTTGGTATTAATTGAGACATTAATCTCTGTTGGAAAACGATGGTGGGGCCCGGGGCAGCGGCTCCCTTGGGATCCGAGGGAATCACGACCAGCTCGGCCGGGATCTCGGTTCTAACTCATTTGTGATCGCCTTTTCGCCTCAAAATCACAAAGACGAAAAGCGTATAACTCATACTCTCTCTCTCTCTCTCTTCTCGTCGTGTGGTACGCGCGATGCTGACTTACTCTCCTTCTTTCCCCCATCCCTTCTTCTGTGTCCCCACTCCTCTCGTCGTGTGGTACGACAATTGGGGTGTTCTGGTTCGCTTCTTTCTGACGTTATCTAGATCAACCAATCATCGGGAAGAGGAGGCTCTGGCCACAATCAAAAGTGACAGCCCGATCGGCGATCCCATCTCCGCCGCCCGCGCCCGCACACATAGCGCCTGGCACGCTTGCTTTTCCCTGTTGATGTTTCCCCCAGTATTTACGATTAACGGGGCCCGCCAGACATATGGAAATTGTCATTTCTCGGGCGGGCTCAATCGCCACGTCAACACGAGAACCAATTTCAGACTTCACGGCGCCCCCAGCGATCAGGGCCCGGACGGTCGAAAATATGTACTAGCTCCCAGATCTCCACTTGTTTCTACGTGGGGCCTGATCTCCCCGATGCATTCCAGTGCACCCTAGGGTGCCGACTCCGTCGCTGAAACCACTGTTTCACATCCGCCCAATCCTTATTTCGTGTCAATTGGTCGAAATTGACACCTCCCAGACCGTCACCTTTCTCTACGTGGGGGGCTGATCTCTCTGATGCATATCGGTGCGCCATAAAGGGGGCAGATACGTCGGATGAAATCACTGTTTCACATCCGTCCACCCTTATTTCGTGTCACTTGGTTGCAATTGACATCTCCCAGACCGTTACCTTTCCCCACACACAGAGAGAACAACGGATAATACAATCAAAACAATAATAATCAAAAATTAAAACAAACTGTAGCTAAAAAATGGAACAAAAGTTTTCTTTTTCCGTTCTGTTTTCTTTTGGTCTGTCCTTCTTTTTCTCTTTCCAGTCTATTAAAACATCAGGACTACGTATGTATGTGTGTATGTGCGTATGCATTTTGTGGTTTCTGTGTTGGGAGGTGGGTAGGTGACAAAATGAATTATTATGCATGCAATTAAAAGTTTGTTAATACAGATTGGAGCTCGCAACGCCCCTTACAAATTACGTCACCATCACCCTCTCCTCGGAATCAATCTCTACTTCTTCACTGGTCATCCACCTGGATTTCCGACACGGGCAGCGATTCCTGCTCCCGCTCGCGATCTGGGTGAAGTGTACTCAAGGGTAACCCTCCCTCGCTCATGCACTCGGCCGTCGGTGTGCTCGCGCCGTCCAATTTCTCCCTATGTCTTTCCCACGCCCTTTGTCTTTTCTGCAAAAGCTAACCCTATTATTTATGTGCACAATTCTCACTAACATCGACCAAGCCCTATCGTGCCCGTGTCTAGTCCTACCTTTTAACGTGAATTTTCCCTTCCTGACGGGGTTAATCGAACCCTCCAATCTTTTTAAAGCTAATAGCTTGTTATCTTCTGGTTATGCAACGCATTTTAACACATTATAGTACTTTCATAACTGTTCGATGGGGTCGACCGGTAATCTCAAACGATTTGGTAATTCGGCCTTAATCTGCCGAGATGATTATATTCGGCGACAAGTGTCTTAGCGATTGCATATCCAACTGTGCACCTGTGCACTCACTCGTCAGTATCAACAACTGAAATTCTCTTGGTACGGACCTGTCTGGTTCGCATACCGTCACTATCATTACGTCGGCCACCTCGGCCAGATTCTCTTCTGTTCCCTTCTCTGGGAAAAACAAGTCTCTCAGACTAACACCTTCTTGGCTCACTTCGGCCCGGTGACATTCGATATCGATGCGCCTTCTCTGGCTGCATGCGACAGTAACCCTTTTGGTTCTTCCCTATAACTTCCAATTTCTTCATAATCATTCTCTCATCGCTTCCCGACACTGTCCCTAATTACTCATCGAGTGCCTCTCCCAGCAACGGGGGGCCACTGATTTCTTCTGCTTCGTCTGTATCAACACTATCTATCTTAGATAGGATCTCATATCCTTCTCTTCGCTTATCATTACTTCTGTGCCCTTTCGTAAGGCGCACCATATTCTGTCATATTCACGGTGGTTCGAACATCTGTCGATTACTTCAACTTTCTTTTGCTTTTACAACTCACTATATATCTGCCTGGTCGTTCGGCAACAGCCCATCCAGCTGCAGGTATATTACTACTTGTGATCGATCATTTGGATCTAACCACGACGACCCTCCATCGGTCCCAGTTATGCATCTCTTTCTATCCTTATATGTCCGTTTATCTCGGGGGGGGGGGGCATCCAAGAAAACTGTCCGCGCCACAACCACCAGCACCGCACACGCATGGGGGCCCTCCCTGCGCGCGGTGGAGCCAACGAATGCGACACAGCACAACCTCGGCCTCTCCCCCAGGTCCTTGACTATCTTTGGCTTGGCTTTCCTGCTATTCTGTGGTGGGGCGTTCTGCTCCCCTCTGCCGTAACTTCATAGGTAATTCCTCTACCTTTTTGGCTAACCGATTTTCTCTCAGTCTCTTCTGGAGCTGGGCAGGGGGGTATTTTGCCGCTCTCCTCCCACTCGCTGGACTTGTCAACCGACCTAGCAGTCGCGTTTAATTCGATCTCTCTCTACGGGGGGGTTCATTGCTTCTTGCGGTTTCTCATAAACCGGCGAACAAAACCCAAGCCCGTCTTCTTCCCATTTAAATTCGCTATCTTTCACTAAACTTATCATTCTGGTGGCCACCCTACTTTTTATACTCTGTTGGGTGGCCTCTGGGCGCTTCCCTGGTTCTTTACCCTAGCGTCAGGTGGCACACTAAGGTTCGAAATCCTAATTCCTCACCTCCGATCTATGCTGCTGTGCACCACCGACTCTCATGTCCGAACCGACCACACCTAGTGCAGTTCGGTCTAACCGAGCCGCGTGGGCGCCCATAATTTGTGGGACACTCTGCTGCTCCATGCCCCTCACCCCTGCAGGTCCAGCGGACTGATACCTGCCTTGCCGGTGCGGGCCTATCGTGCTCATTTCGAAGGTCCCATGCCTTCCCTCTAGGATCGGAGTCTGCCTCCCAATCTTCTCCGCCCCCTCTCTCCATTCGGGGCCTAGGAGTCGCCCTGCCTCCACCGTTTTCCTTCTCCCAGGCCTTTCCTCGCCATTGCTTAACCTTAGCCGGGTCAACTCGCGTACGGCCTCAATCGCGGTTCGCTCGCTGGCGTATTGCCTCACTAGCTGCTCGCGGAGCTCCGTCCAAGTGATCCCCGGGTTCTCTACATACCTCCCCTCAATGAATCTCGACGCTGGGCCCCTCGCTCCCTCTAGAGCGAGCAGCACCATCTCGTGATTTTCTAAGCCATAAATAAAACTTTTCTTTTCGATTACCGCCAACCATTCTCTTAGATCGGCGGAATGGCCTCTGAAGGAAGGCACGCGTATTCCTCCAATCGGTCTCTCTAGTTTTCTGGTCTCATCTCCCCCCATATCTGTCATACTATTTACTAGGTCCTCCTCCGAACCCATTCCCCTTGCGTTCTAGTTTACCACTCCAACAACAGAACTACCCAAACCGCGTGCAAAGTTTGGACAACAATCGATACACCGACAACCGAGCAAGCGAACAAGAGAAATCAACGAGTCACTTACCCCTCTCCTCTGCTGCCCCTGTGGTCTTCCGTCTCTGGGTTGATTGTTTATTATTTTTCGAGTCCGTCTGGGCCTTCCAATCAATTGACTAAAAGTTCGCGATCCCAGACCGATCTCAAAGTCTAAAAAACGTTTTTTTTTCTTTCAGTCTATCTCTTTTTCTATCTTTCTCTTTTTTTTTTTTTTCAAACACGGGTGTACATGCCCGTTAGACTGTTTCTCTCATTTCTTTTCCTTTTTTCTATTCTCTTTTTCAAACACGGGTGTACCTGCCCGTTAAACTGTTTCTCTCTTTTCTTTTCCCTTTTTCTATTCTCTTTTTCAAACACGGGTGTACCTGCCCGTTAAACTGTTTCTCTCTCCTTTCTTTTACTTTTTCTTTTCTCTTTTTCAACCACGGGCGTACATGCCCGCCAAACTGTTTCTCTCTTTTCTTTTCCTATTCTCTTTTTCTATCTTTTTTTTTCAAACACGCGTGTCGATGTCCGTCAAACTGTTTCTCTCTTTTCTTTTCCCTCCTCCTTTTCTATTCTCCTTTTCAACCATGGGCGTACATGCCCGCCAGACTGTTTATCTCTTTTCTTTTCCTATTCTCTTTTTTTTTTTCAAACACGGGTGTCGATGTCCGTCAAACTTTAAAGCATTCTCTGCCGGTAAAAAAAAAGATCGTCCTCACAGTACCATGATCCTAGGTCGCGGCACCATTTATAACATAAAAATGTAATGAAAACAGAACCGTCTCGGCGCAGGAATCCTTCCTGACTGTGAACACCTTTTCTTTGGCTCGTGATGTCGTCTGTGGTGGCGTTGAATCTCCTCCGGGTCTGCTGAATGACGATTTCGTGATTCTGTGAAGGCAAGATTACTTAGCAGGACAATTCGATAACAGAATAACTCGACAAACGGCTAGGTCTTTTCATAACAATAATTATTTAATAAAAATGAACGGTGGGTTTTTAACTTTAACCCAAAGTCTATTTTTCGATAATGGCTTCTTTACTAACTATTGTATCTCTCTGCGTGCGTGTGTGAATCTCTTTACGACTGCAAATCCTTAATCGAGATATAACTTGTCTACTCAAAACGGTGGGTGTGGACTCTTACGACTGTTGGTATTAATTGAGACATTAATCTCTGTTGGAAAACGATGGTGGGGCCCGGGGCAGCGGCTCCCTTGGGATCCGAGGGAATCACGACCAGCTCGGCCGGGATCTCGGTTCTAACTCATTTGTGATCGCCTTTTCGCCTCAAAATCACAAAGACGAAAAGCGTATAACTCATACTCTCTCTCTCTCTCTCTTCTCGTCGTGTGGTACGCGCGATGCTGACTTACTCTCCTTCTTTCCCCCATCCCTTCTTCTGTGTCCCCACTCCTCTCGTCGTGTGGTACGACAATTGGGGTGTTCTGGTTCGCTTCTTTCTGACGTTATCTCGATCAAACAATCATCGGGAAGAGGAGGCTCTGGCCACAATCAAAAGTGACAGCCCGATCGGCGATCCCATCTCCGCCGCCCGCGCCCGCACACATAGCGCCTGGCACGCTTGCTTTTCCCTGTTGATGTTTCCCCCAGTATTTACGATTAACGGGGCCCGCCAGACATATGGAAATTGTCATTTCTCGGGCGGGCTCAATCGCCACGTCAACACGAGAACCAATTTCAGACTTCACGGCGCCCCCAGCGATCAGGGCCCGGACGGTCGAAAATATGTACTAGCTCCCAGATCTCCACTTGTTTCTACGTGGGGCCTGATCTCCCCGATGCATTCCAGTGCACCCTAGGGTGCCGACTCCGTCGCTGAAACCACTGTTTCACATCCGCCCAATCCTTATTTCGTGTCAATTGGTCGAAATTGACACCTCCCAGACCGTCACCTTTCTCTACGTGGGGGGCTGATCTCTCTGATGCATATCGGTGCGCCATAAAGGGGGCAGATACGTCGGATGAAATCACTGTTTCACATCCGTCCACCCTTATTTCGTGTCACTTGGTTGCAATTGACATCTCCCAGACCGTTACCTTTCCCCACACACAGAGAGAACAACGGATAATACAATCAAAACAATAATAATCAAAAATTAAAACAAACTGTAGCTAAAAAATGGAACAAAAGTTTTCTTTTTCCGTTCTGTTTTCTTTTGGTCTGTCCTTCTTTTTCTCTTTCCAGTCTATTAAAACATCAGGACTACGTATGTATGTGTGTATGTGCGTATGCATTTTGTGGTTTCTGTGTTGGGAGGTGGGTAGGTGACAAAATGAATTATTATGCATGCAATTAAAAGTTTGTTAATACAGATTGGAGCTCGCAACGCCCCTTACAAATTACGTCACCATCACCCTCTCCTCGGAATCAATCTCTACTTCTTCACTGGTCATCCACCTGGATTTCCGACACGGGCAGCGATTCCTGCTCCCGCTCGCGATCTGGGTGAAGTGTACTCAAGGGTAACCCTCCCTCGCTCATGCACTCGGCCGTCGGTGTGCTCGCGCCGTCCAATTTCTCCCTATGTCTTTCCCACGCCCTTTGTCTTTTCTGCAAAAGCTAACCCTATTATTTATGTGCACAATTCTCACTAACATCGACCAAGCCCTATCGTGCCCGTGTCTAGTCCTACCTTTTAACGTGAATTTTCCCTTCCTGACGGGGTTAATCGAACCCTCCAATCTTTTTAAAGCTAATAGCTTGTTATCTTCTGGTTATGCAACGCATTTTAACACATTATAGTACTTTCATAACTGTTCGATGGGGTCGACCGGTAATCTCAAACGATTTGGTAATTCGGCCTTAATCTGCCGAGATGATTATATTCGGCGACAAGTGTCTTAGCGATTGCATATCCAACTGTGCACCTGTGCACTCACTCGTCAGTATCAACAACTGAAATTCTCTTGGTACGGACCTGTCTGGTTCGCATACCGTCACTATCATTACGTCGGCCACCTCGGCCAGATTCTCTTCTGTTCCCTTCTCTGGGAAAAACAAGTCTCTCAGACTAACACCTTCTTGGCTCACTTCGGCCCGGTGACATTCGATATCGATGCGCCTTCTCTGGCTGCATGCGACAGTAACCCTTTTGGTTCTTCCCTATAACTTCCAATTTCTTCATAATCATTCTCTCATCGCTTCCCGACACTGTCCCTAATTACTCATCGAGTGCCTCTCCCAGCAACGGGGGGCCACTGATTTCTTCTGCTTCGTCTGTATCAACACTATCTATCTTAGATAGGATCTCATATCCTTCTCTTCGCTTATCATTACTTCTGTGCCCTTTCGTAAGGCGCACCATATTCTGTCATATTCACGGTGGTTCGAACATCTGTCGATTACTTCAACTTTCTTTTGCTTTTACAACTCACTATATATCTGCCTGGTCGTTCGGCAACAGCCCATCCAGCTGCAGGTATATTACTACTTGTGATCGATCATTTGGATCTAACCACGACGACCCTCCATCGGTCCCAGTTATGCATCTCTTTCTATCCTTATATGTCCGTTTATCTCGGGGGGGGGGCATCCAAGAAAACTGTCCGCGCCACAACCACCAGCACCGCACACGCATGGGGGCCCTCCCTGCGCGCGGTGGAGCCAACGAATGCGACACAGCACAACCTCGGCCTCTCCCCCAGGTCCTTGACTATCTTTGGCTTGGCTTTCCTGCTATTCTGTGGTGGGGCGTTCTGCTCCCCTCTGCCGTAACTTCATAGGTAATTCCTCTACCTTTTTGGCTAACCGATTTTCTCTCAGTCTCTTCTGGAGCTGGGCAGGGGGGTATTTTGCCGCTCTCCTCCCACTCGCTGGACTTGTCAACCGACCTAGCAGTCGCGTTTAATTCGATCTCTCTCTACGGGGGGGTTCATTGCTTCTTGCGGTTTCTCATAAACCGGCGAACAAAACCCAAGCCCGTCTTCTTCCCATTTAAATTCGCTATCTTTCACTAAACTTATCATTCTGGTGGCCACCCTACTTTTTATACTCTGTTGGGTGGCCTCTGGGCGCTTCCCTGGTTCTTTACCCTAGCGTCAGGTGGCACACTAAGGTTCGAAATCCTAATTCCTCACCTCCGATCTATGCTGCTGTGCACCACCGACTCTCATGTCCGAACCGACCACACCTAGTGCAGTTCGGTCTAACCGAGCCGCGTGGGCGCCCATAATTTGTGGGACACTCTGCTGCTCCATGCCCCTCACCCCTGCAGGTCCAGCGGACTGATACCTGCCTTGCCGGTGCGGGCCTATCGTGCTCATTTCGAAGGTCCCATGCCTTCCCTCTAGGATCGGAGTCTGCCTCCCAATCTTCTCCGCCCCCTCTCTCCATTCGGGGCCTAGGAGTCGCCCTGCCTCCACCGTTTTCCTTCTCCCAGGCCTTTCCTCGCCATTGCTTAACCTTAGCCGGGTCAACTCGCGTACGGCCTCAATCGCGGTTCGCTCGCTGGCGTATTGCCTCACTAGCTGCTCGCGGAGCTCCGTCCAAGTGATCCCCGGGTTCTCTACATACCTCCCCTCAATGAATCTCGACGCTGGGCCCCTCGCTCCCTCTAGAGCGAGCAGCACCATCTCGTGATTTTCTAAGCCATAAATAAAACTTTTCTTTTCGATTACCGCCAACCATTCTCTTAGATCGGCGGAATGGCCTCTGAAGGAAGGCACGCGTATTCCTCCAATCGGTCTCTCTAGTTTTCTGGTCTCATCTCCCCCCATATCTGTCATACTATTTACTAGGTCCTCCTCCGAACCCATTCCCCTTGCGTTCTAGTTTACCACTCCAACAACAGAACTACCCAAACCGCGTGCAAAGTTTGGACAACAATCGATACACCGACAACCGAGCAAGCGAACAAGAGAAATCAACGAGTCACTTACCCCTCTCCTCTGCTGCCCCTGTGGTCTTCCGTCTCTGGGTTGATTGTTTATTATTTTTCGAGTCCGTCTGGGCCTTCCAATCAATTGACTAAAAGTTCGCGATCCCAGACCGATCTCAAAGTCTAAAAAACGTTTTTTTTTCTTTCAGTCTATCTCTTTTTCTATCTTTCTCTTTTTTTTTTTTTTCAAACACGGGTGTACATGCCCGTTAGACTGTTTCTCTCATTTCTTTTCCTTTTTTCTATTCTCTTTTTCAAACACGGGTGTACCTGCCCGTTAAACTGTTTCTCTCTTTTCTTTTCCCTTTTTCTATTCTCTTTTTCAAACACGGGTGTACCTGCCCGTTAAACTGTTTCTCTCTCCTTTCTTTTACTTTTTCTTTTCTCTTTTTCAACCACGGGCGTACATGCCCGCCAAACTGTTTCTCTCTTTTCTTTTCCTATTCTCTTTTTCTATCTTTTTTTTTCAAACACGCGTGTCGATGTCCGTCAAACTGTTTCTCTCTTTTCTTTTCCCTCCTCCTTTTCTATTCTCCTTTTCAACCATGGGCGTACATGCCCGCCAGACTGTTTATCTCTTTTCTTTTCCTATTCTCTTTTTTTTTTTCAAACACGGGTGTCGATGTCCGTCAAACTTTAAAGCATTCTCTGCCGGTAAAAAAAAAGATCGTCCTCACAGTACCATGATCCTAGGTCGCGGCACCATTTATAACATAAAAATGTAATGAAAACAGAACCGTCTCGGCGCAGGAATCCTTCCTGACTGTGAACACCTTTTCTTTGGCTCGTGATGTCGTCTGTGGTGGCGTTGAATCTCCTCCGGGTCTGCTGAATGACGATTTCGTGATTCTGTGAAGGCAAGATTACTTAGCAGGACAATTCGATAACAGAATAACTCGACAAACGGCTAGGTCTTTTCATAACAATAATTATTTAATAAAAATGAACGGTGGGTTTTTAACTTTAACCCAAAGTCTATTTTTCGATAATGGCTTCTTTACTAACTATTGTATCTCTCTGCGTGCGTGTGTGAATCTCTTTACGACTGCAAATCCTTAATCGAGATATAACTTGTCTACTCAAAACGGTGGGTGTGGACTCTTACGACTGTTGGTATTAATTGAGACATTAATCTCTGTTGGAAAACGATGGTGGGGCCCGGGGCAGCGGCTCCCTCGGGATCCGAGGGAATCACGACCAGCTCGGCCGGGATCTCGGTTCTAACTCATTTGTGATCGCCTTTTCGCCTCAAAATCACAAAGACGGAAAGCGTATAACTCATACTCTCTCTCTCTCTCTCTCTTCTCGTCGTGTGGTACGCGCGATGCTGACTTACTCTCCTTCTTTCCCCCATCCCTTCTTCTGTGTCCCCACTCCTCTCGTCGTGTGGTACGACAATTGGGGTGTTCTGGTTCGCTTCTTTCTGACGTTATCTAGATCAAACAATCATCGGGAAGAGGAGGCTCTGACCACAATCAAAAGTGACAGCCCGATCGGCGATCCCATCTCCGCCGCCCGCGCCCGCACACATAGCGCCTGGCACGCTTGCTTTTCCCTGTTGATGTTTCCCCCAGTATTTACGATTAACGGGGCCCGCCAGACATATGGAAATTGTCATTTCTCGGGCGGGCTCAATCGCCACGTCAACACGAGAACCAATTTCAGACTTCACGGCGCCCCCAGCGATCAGGGCCCGGACGGTCGAAAATATGTACTAGCTCCCAGATCTCCACTTGTTTCTACGTGGGGCCTGATCTCCCCGATGCATTCCAGTGCACCCTAGGGTGCCGACTCCGTCGCTGAAACCACTGTTTCACATATGGATCAAATTCAAGAAATCTTGCTTAATTGTTGTCTAATGACTATCGATCAAATTCAAGAAATCTAGCTTAATTGTTGTCTAATGACTATGGATTCAATTCAAGAAATATTGCTTAATTGTTGTCTAATGACTATGGATCAAATTCAAGAAATCTAGCTTAATTGTTGTCTAATGACTACGGATCAAATTCAAGAAATCTTGCTTAATTGTTGTCTAATGACTATCGATAAAATTCAAGAAATCTTGCTTAATTGTTGTCTAATGACTATGGATCAAATTCAAGAAATCTAGCTTAATTGTTGTCTAATGACTACGGATTCAATTCAAGAAATCTTGCTTAATTGTTGTCTAATGACTATGGATCAAATTCAAGAAATCTAGCTTAATTGTTGTCTAATGACTACGGATCAAATTCAAGAAATCTTGCTTAATTGTTGTCTAATGACTATCGATCAAATTCAAGAAATCTAGCTTAATTGTTGTCTAATGACTATGGATTCAATTCAAGAAATCTTGCTTAATTGTTGTCTAATGACTATGGATCAAATTCAAGAAATCTAGCTTAATTGTTGTCTAATGACTACGGATCAAATTCAAGAAATCTTGCTTAATTGTTGTCTAATGACTATCGATCAAATTCAAGAAATCTAGCTTAATTGTTGTCTAATGACTATGGATCAAATTCAAGAAATCTAGCTTAATTGTAGTCTAATGACTACGTATCAAATTCAAGAAATCTTGCTTAATTGTTGTCTAATGACTATCGATCAAATTCAAGAAATCTAGCTTAATTGTTGTCTAATGACTATGGATCAAATTCAAGAAATCTAGCTTAATTGTTGTCTAATGACTATGGATCAAATTCAAGAAATCTTGCTTATTTGTTGTCTAATGACTATGGATCAAATTCAAGAAATCTTGCTTAATTGTTGTCTAATGACTATTGATCAAATTCAAAGAATTTGGCTTAATTGTTGTCTAATGACTATGGATCAAATTCAAGAAATCTAGCTTAATTGTTATCTAATGACTACGGATCAAATTCAAAAAATCTTGCTTAATTGTTGTCTAATGACTATGGATCAAATTCAAGAAATCTTGCTTAATTGTTGTTTAATGACTATGGATCAAATTCAAGAAATCTTGCTTAATTGTTGTCTAATGACTATGGATCAAATTCAAGAAATCTAGCTTAATTGTTGTCTAATGACTATGGATCAAATTCAAGAAATCTAGCTTAATTGTTGTCTTATGACTACGGATCAAATTCAAACAATCTTGCTTAATTGTTGTCTAATGACTATGGATCAAATTCAAGAAATCTTGCTTAATTGTTGTCTAATGACTATGGATCAAATTTAAGAAATCTTGCTTAATTGTTGTCTAATGACTATGGATCAAATTCAAGAAATCTTGCTTAATTGTTGTCTAATGACTATGGATCAAATTCAAGAAATCTTGCTTAATTGTTGTCTAATGACTATGGATCAAATTCAAGAAATCTTGCTTAATTGTTGTTTAATGACTATGGATTAAATTCAAGAAATCTAGCTTAATTGTTGTCTAATGACTACGGATCAAATTCAAACAATCTTGCTTAATTGTTGTCTAATGACTATGGATCAAATTAAAGAAATCTTGCTTAATTGTTGTCTAATGACTATGGATCAAATTCAAGAAATCTTGCTTAATTGTTGTTTAATGACTATGGATCAAATTCAAGAAATCTAGCTTAATTGTTGTCTAATGACTACGGATCAAATTCAAGAAATCTTGCTTAATTGTTGTCTAATGACTATGGATCAAATTCAAGAAATCTTGCTTAATTGTTGTTTAATGACTATGGATCAAATTCAAGAAATCTAGCTTAATTGTTGTTTAATGACTACGGATCAAATTCAAGAAATCTTGCTTAATTGTTGTCTAATGACTATCGATCAAATTCAAGAAATCTAGCTTAATTGTTGTCTAATGACTATGGATCAAATTCAAGAAATCTAGCTTAATTGTTGTCTAATGACTATAGATCAAATTCAAGAAATCTTGCTTAATTGTTGTCTAATGACTATGGATCAAATTCAAACAATCTTGCTTAATTGTTGTCTAATGACTATGGATCAAATTCAAGAAATCTTGCTTAATTGTTGTCTAATGACTATCGATCAAATTCAAGAAATCTTGCTTAATTGTTGTCTAATGACTATGGATCAAATTCAAGAAATCTAGCTTAATTGTTGTCTAATGACTACGGATCAAATTCAAGAAATCTTGCTTAATTGTTGTCTAATGACTATGGATCAAATTCAAGAAATCTTGCTTAATTGTTGTTTAATGACTATGGATCAAATTCAAGAAATCTAGCTTAATTGTTGTCTAATGACTACGGATCAAATTCAAGAAATCTTGCTTAATTGTTGTCTAATGACTATCGATCAAATTCAAGAAATCTAGTCTAATTGTTGTCTAATGACTATGGATCAAATTCAAGAAATCTAGCTTAATTGTTGTCTAATGACTATGGATCAAATTCAAGAAATCTTGCTTATTTGTTGTCTAATGACTATGGATCAAAGTCAAGAAATCTAGCTTAATTGTTGTCTAATGACTACGGATCAAATTCAAGAAATCTTGCTTAATTGTTGTCTAATGACTATCGATCAAATTCAAGAAATCTAGCTTAATTGTTGTCAAATGACTATGGATCAAATTCAAGAAATCTTGCTTAATTGTTGTCTAATGACTATCGATCAAATTCAAGAAATCTAGCTTAATTGTTGTCTAATGACTATGGATTCAATTCAAGAAATCTACCTTAATTGTTGTCTAATGACTACGGATCAAATTCAAGAAATCTTGCTTAATTGTTGTCTAATGACTATCGATAAAATTCAAGAAATCTAGCTTAATTGTTGTCTAATTACGATGGATCAAATTCAAGAAATCTAGCTTAATTGTTGTCTAATGACTACGGATCAAATTCAAGAAATCTTGCTTAATTGTTGTCTAATGACTATCGATCAAATTCAAGAAATCTAGCTTAATTGTTGTCTAATGACTATGGATTCAATTCAAGAAATCTTGCTTATTTGTTGTCTAATGACTATGGATCAAATTCAAGAAATCTAGCTTAATTGTTGTCTAATGACTACGGATCAAATTCAAGAAATCTTGCTTAATTGTTGTCTAATGACTATCGATCAAATTCAAGAAATCTAGCTTAATTGTTGTCTAATGACTATGGATTCAATTCAAGAAATCTTGCTTAATTGTTGTCTAATGACTATGGATCAAATTCAAGAAATCTAGCTCAATTGTTGTCTAATGACTACGGATCAAATTCAAGAAATCTTGCTTAATTGTTGTCTAATGACTATCGATCAAATTCAAGAAATCTAGCTTAATTGTTGTCTAATTACTATGGATCAAATTAAAGAAATCTAGCTTAATTGTTGTCTAATGACTACGGATCAAATTCAAGAAATCTTGCTTAATTGTTGTCTAATGACTATCGATCAAATTCAAGAAATCTAGCTGAATTGTTGTCTAATGACTATGGATCAAATTCAAGAAATCTAGCTTAATTGTTGTCTAATGACTATGGATCAAATTCAAGAAATCTTGCTTGATTGTTGTTTAATGACTATGGATCAAATTCAAGAAATCTAGCTTAATTGTTGTCTAATGACTACGGATTAAATTCAAACAATCTTGCTTAATTGTTGTCTAATGACTATGGATCAAATTCAAGAAATCTTGCTTAATTGTTGTCTAATGACTATGGATCAAATTCAAGAAATCTTGCTTAATTGTTGTCTAATGACTATCGATCAAATTCAAGAAATCTTGCTTAATTGTTGTCTAATGACTATGGATCAAATTCAAGAGATCTAGCTTAATTGTTGTCTAATGACTACGGATCAAATTCAAGAAATCTTGCTTAATTGTTGTCTAATGACTATGGATCAAATTCAAGAAATCTTGCTTAATTGTTGTTTAATGACTATGGATCAAATTCAAGAAATCTAGCTTAATTGTTGTCTAATGACTACGGATCAAATTCAAGAAATCTTGCTTAATTGTTGTCTAATGACTATCGATCAAATTCAAGAAATCTAGCTTAATTGTTGTCTAATGACTATGGATCAAATTCAAGAAATCTAGCTTAATTGTTGTCTAATGACTATGGATCAAATTCAAGAAATCTTGCTTATTTGTTGTCTAATGACTATGGATCAAATTCAAGAAATCTAGCTTAATTGTTGTCTAATGACTATGGATCAAATTCAAGAAATCTAGCTTAATTGTTGTCTAATGACTATGGATCAAATTCAAGAAATCTTGCTTATTTGTTGTCTAATGACTATGGATAAAATTCAAGAAATCTAGCTTAATTGTTGTCTAATGACTACGGATCAAATTCAAGAAATCTTGCTTAATTGTTGTCTAATGACTATCGATCAAATTCAAGAAATCTAGCTTAATTGTTGTCAAATGACTATGGATCAAATTCAAGAAATCTTGCTTAATTGTTGTCTAATGACTATCGATCAAATTCAAGAAATCTAGCTTAATTGTTGTCTAATGACTATGGATTCAATTCAAGAAATCTAGCTTAATTGTTGTCTAATGACTACGGATCAAATTCAAGAAATCTTGCTTAATTGTTGTCTAATGACTATCGATCAAATTCAAGAAATCTTGCTTAATTGTTGTCTAATGACTATGGATCAAATTCAAGAGATCTAGCTTAATTGTTGTCTAATGACTACGGATCAAATTCAAGAAATCTTGCTTAATTGTTGTCTAATGACTATGGATCAAATTCAAGAAATCTTGCTTAATTGTTGTTTAATGACTATGGATCAAATTCAAGAAATCTTGCTTAATTGTTGTCTAATGACTACGGATCAAATTCAAGAAATCTTGCTTAATTGTTGTCTAATGACTATCGATCAAATTCAAGAAATCTAGCTTAATTGTTGTCTAATGACTATGGATCAAATTCAAGAAATCTAGCTTAATTGTTGTCTAATGACTATGGATCAAATTCAAGAAATCTTGCTTATTTGTTGTCTAATGACTATGGATCAAATTCAAGAAATCTAGCTTAATTGTTGTCTAATGACTATGGATCAAATTCAAGAAATCTAGCTTAATTGTTGTCTAATGACTATGGATCAAATTCAAGAAATCTTGCTTATTTGTTGTCTAATGACTATGGATAAAATTCAAGAAATCTAGCTTAATTGTTGTCTAATGACTACGGATCAAATTCAAGAAATCTTGCTTAATTGTTGTCTAATGACTATCGATCAAATTCAAGAAATCTAGCTTAATTGTTGTCAAATGACTATGGATCAAATTCAAGAAATCTTGCTTAATTGTTGTCTAATGACTATCGATCAAATTCAAGAAATCTAGCTTAATTGTTGTCTAATGACTATGGATTCAATTCAAGAAATCTAGCTTAATTGTTGTCTAATGACTACGGATCAAATTCAAGAAATCTTGCTTAATTGTTGTCTAATGACTATCGATAAAATTCAAGAAATCTAGCTTAATTGTTGTCTAATTACGATGGATCAAATTCAAGAAATCTAGCTTAATTGTTGTCTAATGACTACGGATCAAATTCAAGAAATCTTGCTTAATTGTTGTCTAATGACTATCGATCAAATTCAAGAAATCTAGCTTAATTGTTGTCTAATGACTATGGATTCAATTCAAGAAATCTTGCTTAATTGTTGTCTAATGACTATGGATCAAATTCAAGAAATCTAGCTTAATTGTTGTCTAATGACTACGGATCAAATTCAAGAAATCTTGCTTAATTGTTGTCTAATGACTATCGATCAAATTCAAGAAATCTAGCTTAATTGTTGTCTAATGACTATGGATTCAATTCAAGAAATCTTGCTTAATTGTTGTCTAATGACTATGGATCAAATTCAAGAAATCTAGCTTAATTGTTGTCTAATGACTACGGATCAAATTCAAGAAATCTTGCTTAATTGTTGTCTAATGACTATGGATCAAATTCAAGAAATCTAGCTTAATTGTTGTCTAATGACTATGGATCAAATTCAAGAAATCTAGCTTAATTGTTGTCTAATGACTACGGATCAAATTCAAGAAATCTTGCTTAATTGTTGTCTAATGACTATCGATCAAATTCAAGAAATCTAGCTGAATTGTTGTCTAATGACTATGGATCAAATTCAAGAAATCTAGCTTAATTGTTGTCTAATGACTATGGATCAAATTCAAGAAATCTTGCTTAATTGTTGTTTAATGACTATGGATCAAATTCAAGAAATCTAGCTTAATTGTTGTCTAATGACTACGGATTAAATTCAAACAATCTTGCTTAATTGTTGTCTAATGACTATGGATCAAATTCAAGAAATCTTGCTTAATTGTTGTCTAATGACTATGGATCAAATTCAAGAAATCTTGCTTAATTGTTGTTTAATGACTATGGATCAAATTCAAGAAATCTAGCTTAATTGTTGTCTAATGACTACGGATCAAATTCAAGAAATCTTGCTTAATTGTTGTTTAATGACTATGGATCAAATTCAAGAAATCTAGCTTAATTGTTGTCTAATGACTACGGATCAAATTCAAGAAATCTTGCTTAATTGTTGTCTAATGACTATCGATAAAATTCAAGAAATCTTGCTTAATTGTTGTCTAATGACGATGGATCAAATTCAAGAAATCTAGCTTAATTGTTGTCTAATGACTACGGATCAAATTCAAGAAATCTTGCTTAATTGTTGTCTAATGACTATCGATCAAATTCAAGAAATCTAGCTTAATTGTTGTCTAATGACTATGGATTCAATTCAAGAAATCTTGCTTAATTGTTGTCTAATGACTATGGATCAAATTCAAGAAATCTAGCTTAATTGTTGTCTAATGACTACGGATCAAATTCAAGAAATCTTGCTTAATTGTTGTCTAATGACTATCGATCAAATTCAAGAAATCTAGCTTAATTGTTGTCTAATGACTATGGATTCAATTCAAGAAATCTAGCTTAATTGTTGTCTAATGACTATGGATCAAATTCAAGAAATCTAGCTCAATTGTTGTCTAATGACTACGGATCAAATTCAAGAAATCTTGCTTAATTGTTGTCTAATGACTATCGATCAAATTCAAGAAATCTAGCTTAATTGTTGTCTAATGACTATGGATCAAATTCAAGAAATCTAGCTTAATTGTTGTCTAATGACTACGGATCAAATTCAAGAAATCTTGCTTAATTGTTGTCTAATGACTATGGATCAAATTCAAGAAATCTAGCTTAATTGTTATCTAATGACTACGGATCAAATTTAAGAAATCTTGCTTAATTGTTGTCTAATCACTATCGATCAAATTCAAGAAATCTAGCTTTATTGTTGTCTAATGACTATGGATCAAATTCAAGAAATCTTGCTTAATTGTTGTCTAATGACTATCGATCAAATTCAAGAAATCTAGCTTAATTGTTGTCTAATGACTATGGATCAAATTCAAGAAATCTTGCTTAATTGTTGTCTAATGACTATGGATCCAATTCAAGAAATCTAGCTTAATAGTTGTCTAATTACTATGGATCAAATTCAAGAAATCTTGCTTAATTGTTGTCTAATGACTACGGATCAAATTCAAGAAATCTAGCTTAATTGTTGTCTAATGACTATCGATCAAATTCAAGAAATCTTGCTTAATAGTTGTCTAATTATTATGGATCAAATTCAAGAAATCTTGCTTAATTGTTGTCTAATGACTATGGATCAAATTCAAGAAATCTAGCTTAATTGTTGTCTAATGACTACGGATCAAATTCAAGAAATCTTGCTTAATTGTTGTCTAATGACTATCGATCAAATTCAAGAAATCTAGCTTAATTGTTGTCTAATGACTATGGATTCAATTCAAGAAATCTAGCTTAATTGTTGTCTAATGACTATGGATCAAATTCAAGAAATCTAGCTCAATTGTTGTCTAATGACTACGGATCAAATTCAAGAAATCTTGCTTAATTGTTGTCTAATGACTATCGATCAAATTCAAGAAATCTAGCTTAATTGTTGTCTAATGACTATGGATCAAATTTAAGAAATCTTGCTTAATTGTTATCTAATGACTATGGATCAAATTAAAGAAATCTTGCTTAATTGTTGTATAATGACTATGGATCAAATTCAAGAAATCTTGCTTATTTGTTGTCTAATGACTATGGATCAAATTCAAGAAATCTAGCTTAATTGTTATCTAATGACTATGGATCAAATTCAAGAAATCTTGCTTAATTGTTGTCTAATCACTATCGATCAAATTCAAGAAATCTAGCTTAATTGTTGTCTAATGACTATGGATCAAATTCAAGAAATCTAGCTCAATTGTTGTCTAATGACTACGGATCAAACTCAAGAAATCTTGCTTAATTGTTGTCTAATGACTATCGATCAAATTCAAGAAATCTAGCTTAATTGTTGTCTAATGACTATGGATCAAATTTAAGAAATCTTGCTTAATTGTTATCTAATGACTATGGATCAAATTCAAGAAATCTAGCTTAATTGTTGTATAATGACTATGGATCAAATTCAAGAAATCTTGCTTATTTGTTGTCTAATGACTATGGATCAAATTCAAGAAATCTAGCTTAATTGTTATCTAATGACTACGGATCAAATTCAAGAAATCTTGCTTAATTGTTGTCTAATCACTATCGATCAAATTCAAGAAATCTAGCTTTATTGTTGTCTAATGACTATGGATCAAATTCAAGAAATATTGCTTAATTGTTGTCTAATGACTATCGATCAAATTCAAGAAATCTAGCTTAATTGTTGTCTAATGACTATGGATTCAATTCAAGAAATCTTGCTTAATTGTTGTCTAATGACTATGGATCCAATTCAAGAAATCTTGCTTAATAGTTGTCTAATTACTATGGATCAAATTCAAGAAATCTTGCTTAATTGTTGTCTAATGACTACGGATCAAATTCAAGAAATCTAGCTTAATTGTTGTCTAATGACTATCGATCAAATTCAAGAAATCTTGCTTAATAGTTGTCTAATTACTATGGATCAAATTCAAGAAATCTTGCTTAATTGTTGTCTAATGACTACGGATCAAATTCAAGAAATCTAGCTTAATTGTTGTCTAATGACTACGGATCAAATTCAAGAAATCTAGCTTAATTGTTGTCTAATGACTACGGATCAAATTAAAGAAATCTTGCTTAATTGTTGTCTAATGACTATGGATCAAATTAAAGAAATCTTGCTTAATTGTTGTCTAATGACTATGGATCAAATTCAAGTAATCCAGCTTATTTGTTGTCTAATGACTATGGATCAAATTCAATGGAAATCTTGTACATTGTAATTTTCAATTGCCCATATTATGCCTCCTAAAAGTCTTTTAAAATCCTCCGAAGAATCTGACATTTGGGAAATATATATTAATTGATGCCTATCAGGCATCAATTAATAAATATTTCCCAAATTGTAAAAATTTAACAAAATTGCAGTCAACTCCTTTTTACAAACTGAGTAGGGAAACTTTCTTCTTTCTGTGTTTTTACAACACTAGAACCACTGATCATCACTTTAGTCTTGATAACATTCACTCTCAGACCTTTACTTTCCATAGCATTCCTCCAAGACTTTAACTTAATATGTAGATCTTCAATTGTTTCAGAGGTCAACGCCAAATCATCAGCAGTATTACCCTCTTCCAGACAACCCTACAACACTCTTTGAACAACGCTTCTAAGACACAAATGAAAAATAATGGACTCAATACGGGATCTTCATATACTCCCACCTAACATTTAATGTGCTGTCATTAAATGTGCTGTTAACTTTCAGCATTTTTGTACTTTGTTTGAAAAACCTTCACCAGAAGACAACATCTCTTGGCACTCTGTTAAAAGCTTTCTCCAAATCCACAAAAGAAATATACAGGTTCTTCTTCTTACCAAGATACTTCTTTAAAAAGAATTGGCAGCTAGTATTTAAATCTCTCAAGACATTTTTTTGTTTACATTTAAATTTTCTGATTATTGATGATCATTTTCTGTCTTTAAATTGCTCGGCTTTAACTTAACACTTTCCTTGTCCTAGGTTCGAATCCTGGAAGAATATTTTTTCGTTTATGCATATTATGCATATTTTTTATTATTGATACTAGTTTTGAGTGTGACGTAGCTAGGTACGTACGTAGGGACAATGGTACAGATTTTCTTTTTCACAGATGAACAAGACAGAAACTTCACTTTTCATTTAATTAACTAAAAACCAATTCCATTTGTGCACTACTTAGCCCCGAAATCAATTGATTTTACTAGAATTTAATCGTAGGAAAAATGAGTAATCCGTGTCGAAACCAAGTTCTTTGAATACTTCTAATGATAAGAGGAGTTTAGTGTAGGTCAATGAAGATAGAAATTGAATTCATTAAAATGAGAAATATTTTTCAGTCTCGACAGATCAATATGTATTCTTACAAATCAATAATTATAATCACTTTCAGGTGAATACTTATTCGTACAAATCAAATATAGAAAGTCAGTCAAGCTAAAAAAGTAAAGTCGGTTTCTTTCTCGTTTCTTTGTCATCGATAGCTTTCTTCCTACAAATTGAATATTTCATTCTGATCTGCCAGTTTTTCTTGTGCATCGTTGCAGCATGTTCTTAAGAATAATAAAGTGTAGCTTTCTTCCTACCAATTCAATATTTCATTCTGGTCTGCCAGTTTTTCTTGTGCATCGTTGCAGCATGTTCTTAAGAATAATAAAGTATAGCTTTCTTCCTACCAATTGAATATTTAATTCTGGTCTGACAGTTTTCTTGTGCATCGTTGCAGCATGTTCTTAAGAATAATAAAGTGTAGCTTTCTTCCTACCAATTCAATATTTCATTCTGGTGCCAGTTTTTCTTGTGCATCGTTGCAGCATGTTCTTAAGAATAATAAAGTATAGCTTTCTTCCTACCAATTCAATATTTCATTCTAGTCTGACAGTTTTCTTGTGCATCGTTGCAGCATGTTCTTAAGAATAATAAAGTGTAGCTTTCTTCCTACCAATTCAATATTTCATTCTAGTCTGACAGTTTTCTTGTGCATCGTTGCAGCATGTTCTTAAGAATAATAAAGTATAGCTTTCTTCCTACCAATTCAATATTTCATTCTAGTCTGACAGTTCTCTTGTGCATCGTTGCAGCATGTTCTTAAGAATAATAAAGTGTAGCTTTCTTCCTACCAATTCAATATTTCATTCTGGTCTGACAGTTTTCTTGTGCATCGTTGCAGCATGTTCTTAAGAATAATAAAGTATAGCTTTCTTCCTACCAATTCAATATTTCATTCTGGTCTGCCAGTTTTTCTTGTGCATCGTTGCAGCATGTTCTTAAGAATAATAAAGTGTAGCTTTCTTCCTACCAATTCAATATTTCATTCTGATCTGTCAGTTTTTCTTGTGCATCGTTGCAGCATGTTCTTAAGAATAATAAAGTGTAGCTTTCTTCCTACCAATTGAATATTTAATTCTGGTCTGACAGTTTTTATTGTGCATCGTTGCAGCATGTTCTTAAGAATAATAAAGTGTAGCTTTCTTCCTACCAATTGAATATTTCATTCTGGTCTGCCAGTTTTTCTTGTGCATCGTTGCAGCTTTTTCTTAAGAATAATAAAGTGTAATTTTATTTAATTCCTTCCAGAAAATAAAAATCAAGAATCAATCAGAATTATTTTCAAATGGCTGCCATCTTAACAAAGGAACAACATTCTTAATCTGTTAATAGTTTAGTTACTTCCCTTGATTGGAACAAAAAATCATATTTAAAAAAAAAAGATGCCTGTTTTCCCTCAAAATATTATTTTTAATTTGTTCAAATCAAAGGGAAATAATTCTGTATGGACCAATACCGAGTTACGTCTGTCCCTTCTCTCTCTCTCGCTCTCTCTCTCTCCTTTTTTTCTTCTCTCTCTCTCTCTCCCTCTTTTTCTCTCTTTCTCACATATTATTTAGATAAATGTAAATTCAGAATTAAGTTTAGAAATCATTTTCCAAATGCATATAATTACTTAGATATGATTATAAAGGTTTCGGCTAATACAAGGTCGATAGTTTAATTTCATGATATGCGAGAGAAAGATTTAAAGTTAAGACAGTTGATGATTGGAATTTAGAATCGAAAAGAGTTGAAGTAAGAAAGAATATGTGTTGTAACCGCCTTTACGATATGAGTTTAAGTTAAAAAACAACGAATGTGTTGTACCGCATTTACAATATGAGTTTTATTAAAAAAAATGAATGTGTTGTAACCGCCTTTACAATATGAGTTTAAGTAAAAAAAACGAATGTGTTGTAACCGCCTTTACAATATGAGTTTAATTAAAAAAAAAAAAAGAATGTGTTATAACCGCCTTTACCATATGAGTTTAAGTAAAAAAACAAATGTGTTTTAACCGCCTTTTTAATATAAGTTTTAGCAAAAATACAAATGTTTTAACTGCCTTTGCAATATGAGTTTGAGTAAATAAAATAATTTATCACTTTCGTTTTGTGTATAAAATGAAACTGTAACATAGGAAAATTTTAGTTTCAATTGTGTATTTATTGTTTCACCGGTTGTATGAATAAAGTAATAATAGAAATAATGTATTTATTTCAAATATTGTAACCGTCGTTTTAAATCATTATTTTTTTGAAGATCTAATCGAAGTAGGTAAAGTAGAAAAGAAAACATATTTTAACGCTTTCACAATATGAGCGCAAGTAAAAAGAAGTATCACCTTGTGTATAAAATAAAACTGTAGCATTGAAAGATTTCAGTGAATTCCCAATAGAATAAGGCGTTGAGACCTCTCTAGTCCCTCTGACGATAGCCAGAGTTAACTGAAAGTAAGGAAATACATTTATACTTCAGTTAAAAAACTATATTTTTAAAAATTAAACGGTTATCGTCTTCTGCTTCTTAGATGAACATGTTCCATTTACATGTTTAAGAGAAAGGAATTCGGAGAGCATCAATGACCCTGCACTTATTCTAACAAAACTGGATGTTCATCTATAAACAGCTTCGACGCATGTGGCAGAGATAGACACGATTTCGTCTCTCTGATACATCCTTTTTTGCTGACAAATCTGGTGTCATCGAGGCATCAATATCACCAGCAGCTGGCAAGCTGTATAAAAAGGGTGTCTTTTTTCCACTCAACGGTCACTTGGGGCTTGTTTTTTCAGTCTTGCCATTGGGCGAAATGGCGACTCCGCCACAATAACGACTAACGACCAGTAGCAGCAGTACCAATCCTCCAGTGATCTACAACGATCGTCCACACCAATCTGGCGATAACAGTTTACCACCCTATACACAACATCAGCAGACAGTTTGTTCCAAGCACCAAGGCTAATAACCTTTGCTTAGAAACAAAACACCACTGCATGAATCATCATCCTCATCCTGCGACGAGCTGACTCTTAATCATCATCATCATCATCATCATCATCATCATCATCATCATCATCATCATCATCATCATCATCATCATCATCATCATCATCAGCAGCAGCAGCAGCAGCAGCAGCAGTTTATGATCTTGCGTGCATGATCATGATCATAATCATCACCAGCATCATCTCTCTGCTCCTATCTACAACTAGCAGTAGCAATCCTGCCCTTTACGATAAGCAGCAGTTTCTGATCATCATCATCATCATCATCATCATCATCATCATCATCATCATCATCATCATCATCATCATCATCTCCAATAGCTCTTTCCCAGAGATGTATTTATTTCTAATAAAATAAAACATGGCTATTTTTTGTTGTATTCCCGCATTCGTCTTCGCATTGTTGTACTTATCACGTTCACCACGCCTCTATCTTTTTATACTTGTCAGCACAGGTTGTGGTCCATGAACAACATTCATTTCCCATCAAAGGGAAATCCAGCATTTCACATTTCCTTTTTTCTTTATCCCCTTTCTTTCTTTCTTTCTTTCTTTCTCTTTTTTATCCTATCATTTTTCTCTTTCATTTCATTCTGCTTCTCTCTTTCTCTTTCTCTCTCTCCATCTCTTTTTCTTTTACACTCTCTCTCTCTCTCTCTCTCTCTCTATATATATATATATATACATATATATATATATATATATATATATATATATATATATATATATATATAACCAACGTTTCTCACTTTTTATTCGTTTTTCTGTCTCTTAAAAAAAAGTTGAAATATTTAAAAAATCTTATATCATTATGAAGTTTAGAACACGGCTATAGGAATAAAGGTGGGCAATGTGAGCTATATTTAGTTTAATTTAGTTTTGTCCAAAAGAGGCAACAAAACAGTGGAAAACCTTCATGAAACTTCAGATATCCCTAATTTTTGTGAAATTTTAACAATTAATAAATATTCCCCACATTTCAGTTTCTTTTGAGTATTTTAAAGGGTTTTTATGGTGCATAATATGGGCACAAACTCCCATTTGAAAATTCAAATATTTCAGATTTGCATTAAATTTGATCCATAATCATTAGACATCAATTAAGCAAGATTCCCTGATTTTCAATCCGTTCTTAAGGTTTCTTAAGCATAAGACTTAAATTTTGGACATTTTCTCGAACTAAAATCATGTCATGGATTTTAATAAAAATTGGAATAAGGATTTTAGACATAAGGTTTAGTATCATTATATCTTGATTTTAATCTCTGTAAGGGGACATAAAAGTGATGCAAAATTGTTCTGCTTGGGGAATTAATTTTACTTGTCCTGGGACGGGTATTCTTCTATTTCTACATAAATATTAGACTCTTTAGTGAAGGTGTGACAAAGTATCCGGGCCCACAAGGATCGGGTACCCTGGTTACGTGCTAGTACACATCTTGGTGATGATGCTAGGCCCTGCATAGAGACGAAGTGGAGATACAAAACTAGTATATATTTGACGTGGAAACGAGCTCATTCAAACAACGGAAAAAAGGCGTCGGGTTGTCCGGTGGAGTCGTGTTTGATGTCAACAACGATCTCTGCCACACAAAAGAAGACGCTTGCCAGATGGTAAGTTAAGGATTTAGCAAAATCCATAATCTTAGATTTAACTTCAATAATATCAATGGAGCGATGCTTGTTCCGTTTAACTGGGCAGATAATCATCTAGGCTTGTCAGCGTTAATTACGGCAGACGGCCTTCGGCCCACACGGCGAGAAGGAAAAGGTAATTGTTTTATGATAACGCTAAGCCAGAGAGGGAATTTCATTTATTTCAGGGACGGGAGAGGAGGCGCCCGCCCCCGCCCCCTGAGAGAGGAAGAGACGTAGAGAGAAATATGGCAGGGGAAGAGTATGTGACGATAGACATTTTCAATAAGAGACTGTGCGCTTTGACACACGACAAGGAAGACCACGAGAGACGTCGAGGAGGTCGGACGTCCGTCTGATGCACGCACACCGATCAAGGCGTGTGTGGCAGAGTAGACATGACGCACGAGAGTCAGAACCACGAGACCACAGAACGAGAAGGTCGGACGTTCGACGTCACATGCCGATGATGGTATGCGACAAAGAGAAGAAAACCGAGCCAACTCACCCTCGTTTTCTTAGCCAGTTAATTTGTGACTAAGCAACCACTTGTAAACGAATTTACACATACACACAGATCCAACGAGATAACTTAGAGAAAACAGTATTTACGATACAGTAGACATTAATCTAATGTAAATTCAATTCTTTCATTTTAATAATAATTACTCTTCAATACAAAAAGACCCCGACCGAGTTGTTGAACATTATTCTTTTCCCTTTGTTCTGCTTTGAATAATCTTTCGCTCTCACAGAGCCAACCGATTGCTGTTCGCCCAGTGATTGCTCGATGATATAAACAGTTTCAACGTGGGAGTTGGACGAGACAAGATCGACGAAGTCATCATCATCATCGTCGCCATCCCGGCCTAGAGGAACTTCGATCGACATATTTTTTTTATTGCCACTACGACGATCGGCTGAAGTGTGTTCACAGTCTGGCAGGATCGTGACACATGTGGGGTTCACAACTTGGCACCACGACCAGGATATCATACACCTGTGTGTGCGGTTGCCAATGATCCTCACGGTGAGAAGAGTGTGGGGTTTACAAAGGAAGCTTTAGCCTTCTCCGTTGAATGATATAAATGTTAAGTTGTTCTCCGTGTTACCTTATTATCTCCTTTAATCATTATTGTTCCTGGTGCACCTTCATTGGTTTGAGATTCACAGCTGCCCTATTAAAAAAGAAAGCACTTTTAAATATAAACTCTATGTAATGTTATGCGGCTTTTAATGGAGAAGAATTATTTGGTGGTATTATCTATATAACAATAAACTAAGGTATTTCATGTTCGTACATACGTTATCACCTTTCACACACATTCATAAGAATGAGATCATCTAATCTCTAATATGGTGAATGGTGAAAGTAAACAATTCTGACTTTACCCATTTTAAAATGAATTGTTCCAAAATCAAATTATGTTAAAACAGCCCAACTTTAAATAAATACATTTCAAAAAGTGACATTGATTTAAAGAATAATTAACTGATAATTATATTTACAGTGAGAAAACAGATTTATTGTTTTAAAAAACATTAAATTGATACAATTTTAAATAAATAAATAAATAAAGAAGAGATATATTCGTGTTATTGATTTAAATTTTAGCTGACAATGACAATTATTTTTACTGAAGAAGAAAGATTCAATATATTTCTGTATATTAAACCTTAAATGTATGTATTATTTGAAGAGATATATCAGGATTAAAAGTAAATTATAGCGATAAATGGGAGGTGGTGGTGGTGGTGAAACGATTAACGACACGGACTATGCGAAGTTCGAATCCAATCGGTTTCATAGCATCACTTTCCTATTTTTATTCTTAGTACGGCGGTACTCATTTTGTAATCCCGGAATGGGCCATGGCAGTCCACGTTTTATCACTCGTCATTTTTAACACCATAAATCATATAGTTTGCATACCTTTAAATTTCTCGTATCTTCTCTTCTTTCCTCGTTGCGTGGAGGGGCGTGTCGTCTAGTGGTTGAATTCTTTCTTCTTTCTGTACTGCCGTAAACATCGCCGCTACAACAAAAACTTCATGACCGATTCACTAAACAACAATCTTTTAAACTTTCAATTCTTTTTATTACAAGCATTAGTTATCTATCGGCTTGGAGATACTCACTAACATCGAGAGAGAGAGAGAGAGAGAGAGAGAGAGAGAGAGCAAATTACTCCTTTCAAAATTACTTATCAATTAAGTTTTAACCATTCGTGGAGGGGGGAAAAGAGATCTTTCGCCTGTATTTTCTTAGGGAAATAATTCCCCTATGTAAGTTGCAGACTACATGGTAAAAATCACGTCTGATATGTTCGCCTCCAAAACCCTAACTGCTTAAACTCGCTTCTCACGAAGAATGAGTGACATCACGGATCCCTCTACTTCCCACGCAAAGGCCTGTGACGCAGGTGCACATTGACCCCTGATCCGAGGTCTCGTCACATGGTGACCCTGTCACGTCTGTGAGCTCCGACTGTGAGAACAGGCTCTATTCTGCACTCGACTGCACGGGTCCACCCGCGCTAATTAGCGCAAGTCAAACCAACGATTTCCAACAGATACGTCCATTCCCATAGGGCCATTATCCAACACCTGTCGTGTCCACAGGGTAACGTGACGCAACGGATAAAGGTGATAAGTAAAAATCAGTTCTAAGTGACGATATTTTGTAGGTTGAAGTTTCGATATTAACTAAGAATAAAATTTAAAAATTACTTCAAACTTGTATCTGGTCATGGCTGACGGAAATAGAACAATCTAACCCCTCTCCCGCCCATGGATTAAATAAAGGATTCAGTTCGTAAACAAAGACTGTTGAACATTCACGACTGAAACTTAGTGGACAAGTCAGGCCTAGACTGAAATTTATTTGTACCAAATATGGTTAGATTGCAGAAAGGATTGCCAATATTATTAACAACGAGTAGATTTTTTGTGTGGGGGGGGGGGGGGGGCAAACTGTATAATGAACCACTTACAATCCATATTGAGTTTCTGCATTAAATAATAACCCATCAAAAGTGTTGATTTGCCGTATATGAGACAAACCCACGAAGCAAACAAATATCATGAAAGTTAGAGTGCCTCCTATACAAACAAGCAAATAATGTTTGCTTAATTCTTGGGTTGGTATAGAAAATATATAGGTTATCTCCCCTTGGTTGAAATGTCAGCCACAAGGGGGTGGGTCACAAGACCAAACATTAAAAAGAAGCTTCACATAAGACACAGAGAGAAGCAGATGGTACCTGTAATCACAGGGCGTCTTTCTGTCTCCATGAAAAGGCTGCTCTGAACCAAATACACAGATAAGTATACAATATGCAATTTCGGACTTTGATGGACATTTGTTTATTTCAATCACATTGACACCAAACCGCTAAACCCAATCTTTTTAGCCACTTTTCTCCCTTTTCACTGTTTTCACTTTTATTCAGTTGATGTGTGCATAAATCCTTATTCGTACTACCTTGCCTGTTTGTTACTTTAAAACAACTAATCAGGTAGTCGCAAAAATCCCTGCACTTTTTGTGTTATTTCATGTGAAAACATGATACTTATTGAAAACTATTGTTTGTATATGATGAGCTGAACCGTCGCGTGGCCTCGGCTGAACATAGGTTGAGATTTGGGCAAGATTTGAGGCCAATATGCCAATTTCTTGCTCGCTTCTGAAGCACTTGTTTTTCCTGCATATCAACCCTTTTATAGAAAATATAAAGGTTATCTGCCCTTGGTTGAGATGTTAGACACAGGTCAAAGATTAAGGAGCAAACTTTAAAAAGAAGTGTAAGATGAAGAACCCCGTTGAACACGGAGATGAGCAGATAGTACCTGTAACATGTGTGCAGAAACCTTCTTTTTGTTCTGCCTTGCTTGTTTGTCTGTTACCCTAAAATGACCAAACAGGGGTCGTAAAAATCCCCTGTATTGGAGCTTTAGTCTTGGGCCGATTTTTCTAATACTGACCAAGAGAAATGCTCTTTGTCCTTTTCAAACCAGAAAACGCAATAACACAAAAGGCAATCCTTGTTGCTTAAATGTTGACCTGTGGCGAACGAACATGAAATCCCCCAAAATAAGTTTTGTACAATCTGTTGCAGATGTGGGAGGAGGGGTAGAAAGAAAAAAAAGAATAAATGTTATGAACACTTTCGTTACAAGAGACGGATTATGGGAATGTTCTTTCCTCCCCTACTGAACAACCAATGAGAAAATTCGCTTTCTGAATAAAATCTATATTTTTTTAGTAGGGAGGAAGACACAGAAAATTAACTTCCAGTGAAAAATTCCATTAAAAGTCAAGTTAAAGGTTAGGATTATGTGTCAGGATATGGCGTCATGGATAAGATGTTTGAAATGAGAAGATGAGTGAAAAATCTTCCTTTTTGGCCCGTGAGCCGATTGTGTTCAAATACTGTTTTTCAAAGCTCTATCTTCTTATGCCAGGGAGCGGGTGAGGGGAAGATCACGTGATGTGTAAAAGAATAAAACATGAAAGAGCATGTCGCCATTAAGAAAAGGTGTTATTGGTGTCTTTTTTTTATTTGTTATATTATTATTACAGCTACAAGCATAAGAGGATAGGGGAACACACAGAAAATTAACTTCAAGAATGCATTTCCTTTGTCATGCATTTCCTTTGTCATGCATGGAAGGTTGTATTAAAAGAAATATTACTATATTTGAGATTAATTATGATTCTGTTTGCTAGATTGTTTACATTCTGACTTTTTGAACAGACTTGTGATTGAACCTACTGTTAGCATGTGTGTGTTTTTTATGTTTATTTTTACCGTTAATAACCCTTCATGAACCCTGGCAGCAACACGATTTGTTCAAGCAATGCTGTTTTTATGGTTAGCGGTTGTCTCCGCTTTTCATCTTGACCAAAATAGACCAACCAACAATGGAGTAAAAGGGATCAAAGAGACTACAAATGTCCTGGTGAGCATCACAAGTACATAAACATTTGACTCAGCGCCTGACCTTCAGCCAACGTTAATCTCTTTTTCTATCCTCCAAGAGTTTTAAGACCAAAGACCAGAAAGAGGAAAGTTCTCCTGCTCAGCTTATGGAAAGGGAGTCGGTGCATTTTTTTGTAGTACGTGTAAGCATTGGGTACACAAGAAGTACATTGGAATGACAGGTAGGTTGAGAGATGATAACCAGTTTGTGTGCAAAAAGTGTAAGACAATGGAGATGGATGATAATTCAGATGTGGAGAAAGTATATTTAGATGATGAAGCTATTGAGTTTGTTCAGAAGTTTTGTTACCTTGGTGACACATTACATTGGAGCACAGAGCGAAACTATGGCCAGTAGGTGCTATTGTGATTGCAAGAGTTAGGAGTGGATGGAATAAGTTCAGGAAACTTCTGCCATTACTAACCAGCAGAGTGTTACCACTGTCGACGTGAGAAGAGTCTATCAGGCATGTATATGCAGTGTGATGATGTATGGAAGTGAAACCTGACCAGTGAGTGTTGAGGATGTGCGTTTCTTTGAAAGAAATAATATGAAAATGATATGCTGAATATGTAATATGGATCTTAAAGTTAACCTTAGATCTGATGAGCTCAGAGGAAGATTAAATCTTGACAGATGTGTGAAGAACAGGAGACTTAATGGTATGGCCATATTGAAAGAATGGATGAGAGTTCTTGGGTGAGTGGGTGTAGAACAATTGAGGTAGCAGAGTCAGTTGGTAGGGGAAGGCCAGAGAAAACATAAGAGGAAATGATAAGGATGGACTTAGGAAAAAGGGCTTTAAATAAAGACCTGACCAGAAATAGGTTAGTTTGGAAGTCAATTTCTAAAAGCTGTCCAACACATGCCAGCATGTACAACAAACGATGATGCTGCTGCTGCTGCTGCTGCTGCTGATGATGATGATGATGATGCTGCTGATGATGATGATCCATACTTAAGATTCGTCTATTCAATCTGCGCGTTTATCAATGAAAATACTGTTTTAAACTGAATCTTTTGAATAAAAAGCATTTTTTTATTGGGGGAGAAGTTTTAACTTCAAGAGCGTATGTGCGTTTTCTTTGGTTTAATTTTTTTCATTTTTTTTCTTGGTATATTTTCGATTAATTATGATTCTGCTTGCTAGATTGTTTACGACCACTTTATCCTTGAACTTATGAACAGACTTGCACGTTGACCCTACTGTTGGCACGTGTTGACATGGCCGACCTTCAGCCAAAGTTATTCTCCTTTTCTTTCTGCTAAGAGTTTTAAGAACAACGACGGGTCCATTCTATTGTACGTCCATTCGATCTACACGCCTATCAATGAAAATACTATTTCAAAATGAAGCAGGACAGACAAAGCCTCTTATAGAACAACATGATCGCATCTAAAATGCTTTCAGAAATTCTTAAAGTAAACAAAGAAAATTGAAGCTAAAAGTTACTTGAGAATAAGGATTAATAAAATCGATACATTGTCAGTTGAATGATGAAGAATATTATGAGATGATTGGAAATGACGAATCGAATGAACAAACATTGAATTATTATGAAGAAGGTTTATGACACATTGGATTTGAAGATGACCAAGTTGTAGCCCACAGGGAAGCAATCCCATTGTAACGTATTCCACAGATAGGAAGTTTATGGAAATAAATTATTTTCATTAAAATTCCATTTGATGTTAGGGACACAGAGGAAGAAATGAATGGTCTTTGCAGTTGTGGTAGAAGACGAGTTCTGCTTTGCTGATGGGATTTTATTAGTCATTTACAAATAACTAGTAGATATTAGTCATTCACAAATAACTAGTAGATATTAGTCATTCACAAATAACTAGTAGATATTAGTCATTCACAAATAACTAGTAGATATTAGTCATTCACAAATAACTAGTAGATATTAGTCATTCACAAATAACTAGTAGATATTAGTCATTCACAAATAACTAGTAGATATTAGTCATTCACAAATAACTAGTAGATATTAGTCATTCACAAATAACTAGTAGATATTAGTCATTCACAAATAACTAGTAGATATTAGTCATTCACAAATAACTAGTAGATATTAGTCATTCACAAATAACTTGTAGATATTAGTCATTCACATGTGAAGTCGGAGATTCGACACAAAAGGGGTCAGAAACACAATGCATACACTAGTAGATATATATATATTTACCTCCTTGCTAGGAGGTTAGACACAAGGTCAAGTGTTGTTTTGAGAAGCCAGCACACGAGGATAAGTGCACTCTGGTCTACAGAAAATACCTGTGCACGCCATTGGCATTCCTTGGTAGAGCAGCCTCAGCCGATTAACAATAAACTAACCCCTTCTCAGTAAGAAGGTAAATCATGGGAGGGTGGACCTCCTAGGATTGAACAAAACCATGCATCGGTAGATATACACAACCAAATATTCCTATATTACGCAGATCAACAGTTATGATGTTACCTATAAGAATCAAATCAAATCACATCAAAACTTATGGACAAGCAAAGGGAAAAAAAGACGTGCTAAAAAGGGAAAAAAGACGTGCTAAAAAGAGAGCGTTGTCAGACGGAGTTATGCAGTCTTCCGCCAAACTTATGTTCTTGTTTTAAATATAGGAGCACGAATGAACCATAATATCAACTTTATGTCGTGCCAGAAATTACTTTCAAATTACTATTTGGAGTTACCACAGACACAACATACATTCTGTTAGACATTTCTGTTTGAATTATATCTATATTAATAGAAGTATATGATCTTGTGTGTCTGTGTGTGTTTCTCGTCTATACGTAACTCTGACAAATACACGTTGAATTATTTCTTTATTTATTTACTATTAATCGAATATTTATTGAAATAAAAAATAAAATAAGAGAAAACTAAAAGAAATTTTTAAAAATCCTATTTAAAAAAATTTGTATACATGCCTATATGTTGAATTATTTTTTTCAATATGTATCCAACCGGAAAACGCCGGGTAAATGCAGCTTGTTATATCTTTATATCTAATATATCAAATTAAGTCGGCCAAAGTTTCGTTGTTAGACCCATATAGCAATGCATCTGACAAATCAGTATTTGATTCAGACTAGCGAAATTTTCGTTTTTACCTTTCACCATGTTCTTTAATGTATAAAACTGTTTTTGCTTTAGTTTCTTTAAAAAACAACTTCATCCGACTAGGACTATTTTTCAGATGAATATCATGTTTGTTATCAGCAGCAAATTAAAATTAAAATGGATACCATATTTGTAATCAGCAGCAAATTCAGTGACTAGTATTAAATTTAAAAACTATTCTTTCATTTTTTACTGTTACATAACATTTTAAATATTATTAGATACTTTTTATATAAAAATGAAAATGTAAATTATTTGAAAATCAGGTGTGAAAAAATTACACTTCTTTGCCTTTCATTTACCTTCACATCTTCTTACATGAAACTGCTTGTTTATCGCAATATTCCGACCTAAGTGATAATTCACACTTTCTTTTAAATATTATTTTCGCCTTTTGTAAGATCCTTGCTATTCGAAACAAACTTAAAAAATCATTTTTCATATAATCTATTACTAATGGAGATTTGGTATCTGTCTGTCTGAAGCCGAAACTATACTATTACTTCTATTATTAATAGAGATTTGGTATCTGTCTGTCTGAAGCCGAAACTATACTATTACTTCTATTACTATTGGGGATTTGGTATCTGTCTGTTTGAAGCCGAAACTATACTATTACTTCTATTACTAATGGAGATTTGGTATCTGTCTGTCTGAAGCCGAAACTATACTATTACTTCTATTATTAATAGAGATTTGGTATATGTCTGTCTGAAGCCGAAACTATACTATTACTTCTATTACTATTGGGGATTTGGTATCTGTCTGTTTGAACCCGGAACTATACTATTACTTATATTACTATTGGGGATTTGGTATCTGTCTGTCTGAAGCCGAAACTATACTATTACTTCTATTATTAATGGGGATTTGGTGTTTGTCTGTCTGAAGCCGAAACTATACTATTACTTCTATCTATTATTATACTATTTTAGACTAATGTACTATCTTTCAATGCTCAATTCAATGGAGGGAGTTGTGTAGTATCTGTTTGTAATAAGTGATTATACCCACTTTCTTATATCACTTTTGTAGCATTACCTTTCATCTTTTTTATGATCATTAATATTCGAAATTAACACCAAAAGCAAATTCTATTTTTATATCTAAAAAAGTTTCTTTACTGTAGTGAGCACAAATATTGAGTAAAAATAATCAGGGGAGATAATTCGGATATGCACATTGTGTTATCTCCCCATACATGAACTCCAATGGTGGTATTCATGTCTTTTTATGATCATTAGGTCTGTGTTTGCACTGGACGCACATAAACTATCTAGTTATTTACTCCTCTCCAGGAGTTAGGCACAAGGCCAGTTTTTATCTTACTCCCACAAGTAAGATGTGACCACAGATTGGGTCGAGAAAGTGGGGTTAAAAGCCAGCGCTCGAGAGGTGAGCACTCTGGCCATTTAAAAATTGCCTGGGCAGCCCCGTCGGCATTCCCCGGTAGGGGCGCCTCAGACAGTAAGCAATAAACTTACTCCTCCCCAAAGAGGGGAGGCGAAGCCTGGGAGGGTGGACCTCCTAGAACTGCACAGGACAGGCGTGCAGTATCCATCGGAACAGATACTACACTTTGATCCTAGCCAAAAGGCCAACAAAGGATCACATAAACTATCTATAAAATTAGAATATTGTATATATTTTTATGATGACGCACACGGTGGACACCTTCTCCGTCATGAGCGCCACCATCTTTGATATGTATTTTCTTAAGTAAACACGATGGTCGGAAATAAACGGGGAACGGACAGTGATAAAGAAAACAGTAATGATGAGAATACGACTGCATTTACATAAATAAACATACACTTATTCTTTGACAGAAAGTTTGAATATTGGAGTAAAATTTGTACTGTTTCGATTATTGCTTATTTATGTCTTTTATGTTTGGGCTAAACATTCGTTCATTCTATGCACTCAACATTCTGGTCATACAATTAATATTCTGATCTGCGTCTATCGAAAAGTTAGTATCTATTTTATGGCCTTTCATTGGATTTTGTTTTCTTGATTTGAATGTCCTCGGTATGCAATATTCGATATTCAGTTTTTATATAGTTTCATGATGATGTATATGGTGGGCACCTTCCCCATCACGTACAACGCCATCTTGGATAAATATTTTCTTGGGTACACACGATAATCAGAAATAAACAGGAAAAAGACAATGATAAAGAAAACAGTAATGTTGATGAGACAACGACTGCATTTACATAAATAAACATACATTCATTCTCACGTAGACAAACAAATGTACAAGGAGTGTAATGCAACAAAGAGGGGGGGGGCAATTTAACAAACATGATTACCAAAACACAATCATGAATTGCCAGGGTAAACATGGAGAATGCTTGTATTTTTAAAATAATATACAACTTACTTGTATAGAGAAAGTGCCATGTTGAAATGGTGAGTTGTCTTGAGGTCCCATATCAACACCCAGAAGTAATTACCATCCAGATGATGGAGAGCCAAGCAGAGCGATGATCCACTGGCCTCATGGTGTGTAACAATGTACAAACGGAGAGCTGAGCAAGATGTATCTGGCCAGCTCTAACTCAAGGCATTCAAGAGAGAATGCCTCAATTTTAAATACTGCAATATGCAGATGCAAGTCTTTTTAGTACTTCAATAAATGAAGATTTATTTCTCACTGTGGCCAGAATAGTTTATGGTAGATAACGTGAAATTGATTCAAGGGACGTAACTCGTAGCTATACAGAGCAAAGACAAGGTTATTTTTCTAATTTATATTTTATTAGTTGACAATTGTGGGATATGGATTTGCACCCGAAATTCACGAACAGCAAAGATTACGTTTAAATTTATTAAATATAAGTTATAACTTTAACACTAAAATGTATAGATATTCAATCAAATACAAATAGTAATATTGTTACAAGGGTACAGAGAATCACTAGATAGAGGTAATAACAGAGGCTTAAAGTTAATGGATCCAGGTCCTGAAAGCGATTGAGCGAATAATTGAGCAGCAAATAAGAAGTCAGATAAGCATAGATGAAACGCAGTTTGGTTTTATGCCTGAACGAAATACCACTGATGCTATATTTATCCTGAAGCAATTGCAAGAGAAGTTCCTTGGTAAGAAGATGAATCTGTATTTTGCTCTTGTGGATCTGGAGAAAACTTTTGACAAAGTTCCAAGAGATGTTGTCTGGTGGACATTGCATAAACTAGGAGCAAACGAGTGATTAGTGAAGATCGTTCAAGCAATGTACAGAAATGGTTAAAATCGTCGGGTTAGAATAAACAGCAGGAATACATCAGGATTCTGTACTGAGTATGTTGCTTCTCATTTGTGTCTTAGAATCATTGTACAGGGGATTCGTACAGGTTGTCCAGAAGAGATGCTGTTTACTGATGATTTAGTACTTTCCTGTGAAACAATGGATGCCCTACTTGTTAAGTTAAAGACTAGGAGGAATCCTATGGAAAGTAAAGGTCTGAGAGTGAATGGTACCAAAACCAAATGATGATAAGTGGTTGTAGTGTTGGAAATCCCTCAGAAAGAGGAAATTTCCTCTTCTCAATTTGTGTAAGAGAGTCAGGTACAATTCATTTTTTTGTATAAGAGAGTCAGGTGCAACTCATTTATTTGTGTAAGAGAGTCAGGTACAATTCAATTTTTTGTGTTACTTGTAAGCATTGATTACACAAGCTGCAGTGGAATTGCTGGTAGGTTGAGAGAGGATAACTAATTTGTGTGCAAGAAGTGTAAAACAATGGAGATGGATGAGAACTCAGATGTGGAGAAAGTATATCTGAATGGTGAAGCCTGTTATCTTGGTGATATCATTGGAGTACAGTATTTTACAGTCTTTAAACTGGCAGGTACAAAATAATTTCTGGCTAGAATAAAAACTTATAGGCCAAAGTCGAGTATGATGGTTCATTTGTGTTATTAACCCAATGCTATCAACATGAACAATATTCATCGGAGGAGCCAGTGATCGAGAAAAGAACCGAAATATCTATATCTTTATAAAGTTAGGTGCGTTTCTATGTTTATGTGTTTAGATATTTAGATATTTGTATGTACAGGATTCACTCCTAGATTGATTTACTGATTATTATGATTTTTGGAACATAGTTGCTATGTGTAAGTGGTCCAAATGTGGGCTATATTTAGTTTAATTTAGTTTTATGCAAAGAGGTGGAAGCCCTTTGTGAGAATTCAGATATCTCTGAAGTTTTAACAATAAGTATTAGACATCAAAAAATAAATATTCCCCAAATTTCAGTTTATTTGGAGTGTTTAAAAGGGGTTTTAGGGAACATAATATGAGCACAAGCTTCCATTTGAAAATTCAAATATTTCAGTTTCTTCGTAAATTCTCAAAACTTAATCCTTAAATTTTAGACATTTTCAAGAATCAAAATCAACTAATGAATTTTGATCAAAATTAGAATAAGGATTCTAGACATAAGGTTTAGTATCATTATATCTTGATTTTTATCTTCGTAAGGGGACAAACTTTTTGTTCAGGGAATGAATATTATCCGTCCTGAGACGAGTATTTTTTTAGTTGATATGATAAAAAATAAACATCTGTCTTCAAAGAAAAAGAAATGCTGTCATCATTTTTCATGACATTTTCCCTGCATAAAAATATTTATTTCATTCAGTCGCTAAATACAACACAACAGCTAAAAATATACAAAGCAAGAAAAAAATTTTTTTTATTCAGTCGCTAAATACAACACAACAGCTAAAAATATACAAAGCAAGAAAAATATTTATTTTATTCAGTCGCTAAATACAACACAACAGCTAAAAATATACAAAGCCAGAAAAATATTTATTTTATTCAGTCGCTAAATACAACACAACAGCTAAAAATATACCAAGCAAGAAAAATATTTATTTTATTCAGTCGCTAAATACAACACAACAGCTAAAAATATACAAAGCAAGAAAAATATTTATTTCATTCAGTCGCTAAATACAACACAACAGCTAAAAATATACAAAGCAAGAAAAATATTTATTTCATTCAGTCGCTAAATACAACACAACAGCTAAAAATATACAAAGCAAGAAAAATATTTATTTTATTCAGTCGCTAAATACAACACAACAGCTAAAAATATACAAAGCCAGAAAAATATTTATTTCATTCAGTCGCTAAATACAACACAACAGCTAAAAATATACAAAGCAAGAAAAATATTTATTTCATTCAGTCGCTAAATACAACACAACAGCTAAAAATATACAAAGCCAGAAAAATATTTATTTCATTCAGTCGCTAAATACAACACAACAGCTAAAAATATACAAAGCAAGAAAAATATTTATTTTATTCAGTCGCTAAATACAACACAACAGCTAAAAATATACAAAGCAAAAAAAATATTTATTTTATTCATTCGCTAAATACAACACAACAGCTAAAAATATACAAAGCAAGAAAAATATTTATTTTATTCAGTCGCTAAATACAACACAACAGCTAAAAATATACAAAGCAAGAAAAATATTTATTTCATTCAGTCGCTAAATACAACACAACAGCTAAAAATATACAAAGCAAGAAAAATATTTATTTCATTCAGTCGCTCAATACAACACAACAGCTAAAAATATACAAAGCAAGAAAAATATTTATTTTATTCAGTCGCTAAATACAACACAACAGCTAAAAATATACAAAGCAAGAAAAATATTTATTTCATTCAGTCGCTCAATACAACACAACAGCTAAAAATATACAAAGCAAGAAAAATATTTATTTTATTCAGTCGCTAAACACAACACAACAGCTAAAAATATACAAAGCAAGAAAAATATTTATTTTATTCATTCGCTAAATACAACACAACAGCTAAAAATATACAAAGCCAGAAAAATATTTATTTTATTCAGTCGCTAAATATAACACAACAGCTAAAAATATACAAAGCAAGAAAAATATTTATTTTATTCAGTCGCTAAATACAACACAACAGCAAAAAATATACAAAGCAAGAAAAATATTTATTTTATTCAGTCGCTAAATACAACACAACAGCTAAAAATATACAAAGCAAGAAAAATATTTATTTTATTCAGTCGCTAAATACAACACAACAGCTAAAAATATACAAAGCAAGAAAAATATTTGAATAAAATGTTTTTGAAACGAAGCCAAAAGTTCACAAGAAGATTATCTCAAATCGTAAGAAACTCAGACTCGACTCGAACAAAGCAAAGCGTTTTAATCATTCTAAACTGTGTCCATTAGTTGTCAAGACTTTTTATTTTACTATTGAGACATCACTTATCAAGGCCAAGAGCCACTCGAGTGAATGAGACGGAAGTGATTGTCAGCCGAAAGGTGTTAACCTTGATTAATGGTCTGAACTGATTATCCTTACTTATGAGATGGTTTTTCACGTGCCAAGAATTTGGTGACTTACATTTCAGATCTAAAACGAAAGACAGATATCCACTGTCTGTTGCTAAGGTTGCAGGAAAAATGGTTGGACTATTCTACCGCACCAGAAAGTATCTGCGATCCTCTACTTACATATGAGTCAGATATATCCTAAGATGGAGTACTGCTGCCACAGAGCACAAAATCGACTTTGAAATCTAGTGCGGGATGATCTTTGTTCTTCCCCATTCTCACAAAAGAGACATTGCTAGTCTCTTTCTACTCTATCGCTATTTCCAATGATCTTTGTTCTTCCCCATTCTCACAGAAGAGACATAGCTAGTCTCTTTCTACTCTATCGCTATTTCCAATGATCTTTGTTCTTCCCCATTCTCACAGAAGAGACATTGCTAGTCTCTTTCTACTCTATCGCTATTTCCAATGATCTTTGTTCTTCCCCATTCTAACAGAAGAGACATTGCTAGTCTCTTTCTACTCTATCGCTATTTCCAATGATCTTTGTTCTTCCCCATTCTCACAGAAGAGACATTGCTAGTCTCTTTCTACTCTATCGCTATTTCCAATGATCTTTGTTCTTCCCCATTCTCACTGAAGAGACATTGCTAGTCTCTTTCTACTCTATCGCTATTTCCAATGATCTTTGTTCTTCCCCATTCTCACAGAAGAGACATTGCTAGTCTCTTTCTACTCTATCGCTATTTCCAATGATCTTTGTTCTTCCCTATTCTCACAGAAGAGACATTGCTAGTCTCTTTCTACTCTATCGCTATTTCCAATGATCTTTGTTCTTCCCCATTCTCACTGAAGAGACATTGCTAATCTCTCTCTACTCTATCGCTATTTCCAATGAAGGTTCCCGACTGAGCTCCAACCTTTGGTTCCTCCTTGTAAGACATTCACAGCAAGAACTCGTTTTCTACCACATCGAAAAAAGACTTTCTTTTCTACCCCCATGTGCCTAGCGTCAGATTGAATTTCCATGGACAGAGCTTATTGCGAGGGCTTCCCGTCTGTGAAACACATTACCGCGGGACTAGACTGCTTCTCTGCAGACTACAACATGGCTGTCTTCAAATCCAATGTCAATAAACACTTTGTTACTTCCATTAATCACTTTCAATTCTCACACCATAATTCAGCTGTTAATCCATCCGTCTCATTAACCCTTATCCTCGAGTAGATTATAGCTATCATAATCTATATATATAAATGTTAATGTCTCTGTGTGTATGCGCTATAGAAAGAAAAAAACTATATAAAAACTAGAAGTGTATTTATATGTAAAATTTTCCAGGAAAGACAATGAAAGTAGTCCCGAATCTCTAACAGGCGTTCTAACCTAAGGGAGCCATGGGGAACAAAACTCCCTTAAAGCTTCAAACATATCCTGTTTAGATGAAATGTAAATCATATATATAAGATTTTCCGGGTAAGACAATGAAAGTGGTCCCGAATCTATAACTGCCCTCCTAACCTAAGGGAGCTATTGAGAACAAAACTCCCTTAAAACTTCAAATATATCCTATTTTGATGAAATTTAAATATGTATAAAATTTTACAGGGACGACAATGGAAGTGGTTCCAAATCTCTATTTGCCCCGCAATGTGTCGAGTTTCTATGTGTCCCCTCTGAGGGAGTTGTAAGAGCAGAATCCCCTTAAAACGTCAAATACGTGATTTTAATAAAGTTTAAACCATGTGTATCAGACACTTATTCAGAGAGTTTTTTTAAATATCAGTTTCTTCTGACAATATCAAGGGGCAGAACAGAGGGGGTTATAAAAAAATAAAGTAATCTTGTGCTATGAACAAAAAGTGAAAATGGACGTAGTGTTTTTCATTAAATCCCGAACAACGTCGGATTGTCCTGCTAGTTATCAAATAATAAAAAATATATATTCTGTCTTTAATTTTAATGTCTCATTCATTGTTAATTTTAATGTCTCATTCATTGTTTAACATTAACAAACATCGAATCGACCACGAAGACTTCTAATGTGTTGCTTTAAGTTATGATTCTTTTGAACACCATTTTTTTTTGTCTTTTATAAGATGAACTAGAACAACCGCAATCCAAAGACTCGAAATAAAACACATTTATCAGGTGTTTTGAAAAAGACACATTATAAGACTTCAAATTCACCAATGAGGTCAGAGGTTAACTTTTGTTCCTGAAACTTGTGATAGAAATACATTTCTTGAATCAAATAAGAAAGATAATCTTTAGCTTTATTGAATTCCAAAACATTTTTTTCTTTTGATCTCTAAATCTCTCTGAATTGACTGAATCCCTTATTTTGTTAGAACTGACTTTTACTCCAGATATGAAATAGAAGTTTGTTGCTAAGGTTACTGGAAAAATGATTGGATTATTCTACTGCTCCAGAAAGTACCTGGCTTCAGATGTAATCTTCTACCTATATAAGAGTGAGATACGTCCAAGATAAAGTACTGCAGCCACATCGGGGACGTGCCGCTAAGAGCCCTTTTTCCTGCCTTTTACAAAATCAACTCTGAAATTTAATGGCGTTTGATCTCTTCTCTTCCCTACAACCCTTTTGTTACAGAAGAGACGTTGCTTGTCTCTCTCTTGAGTCTCTCTCGACTCTATCGTTATTTTCAATGGAAGGTGGTCGACTGAGCTCCGATATCTGGTTGATATTTGTAAGAGATTCACAGCATGAACTCGTCTTATGCTCAAACAACAATTAGGATAATGTGCTGTTAATTCCAACAAAACTTTGCGCATTTCTGTACATTACTTGAACAACCTTCATCAACCTTCTCAGTTCTTACATATCGGGATAGTGTCCTTGTGTGTGTGTGAGCACATGATGATAGTAGCTGTCAGCTTGAATAGGGAGAGAGAGACGGTCTGGCTGATGTTATCTGTAGCAGGTCGTGAGAGAGAAAGAGAGAAAGAGAGAGCGAGTCTGTGCATCACTTTTTATAAGGCAGATCAGGACGCCCCCTGACGTCATGACAAGGGGAGATACATCGAGTTTGGAGCCACCTGGTGGTATGTGTGTGTGTAATGGTGTTTCAGAAGGGAGTTAATGCTACAAGTCTTATCGGGCATGTGTATGGAGAGTGATGATGTATGGAAGTGAAACTTGGCCAGTCAAGGTTGAGGGAATGCGTTGCATGGAAAGAAATGATATGAGAATGATACGATGGATATATAATGTGAGTCTCAAAGTCAAGCTTAGATCAGATGACCTTGAAAGAAGATCAAACCTGAGCAGTATAGGGAGACGTTTGCAGAACAGGAAACTTAGATGGCATGGCCACGTTGAAAGAATGGATGAGAGTTTTTAGGTTAGCAAATGTAGAAGAATTGAGCTAGCAGGGTAAATTCACAGGAGAAAGTTAAGGAAAACATGGGGGGGGGGAGGAAGAGTGATAAGGATGGACTTGAGAAAAAGAGGGATAAATGAAGACCTGGTCAGAAATAGGTTAATTTGAAGTCAATTTCTAAAAGCCGTCCAACACATAGTAGCATATAAAATGGATGTCTGATGTTAGAACAATATTCAGTCTGAAAGCTGTGCAATTATTGAGTTATGGAAGGTCAGAAACATCATAATAAACCTTTTCAATCGTTAGCTATTTTTAAGGCATCTTTATAATCATATATGTAAAGTAGAAACAGATTTTCCCCTACTTTACTGACCGTAATAGTTTTCTTAACAACCTCCCCTTAAAACTGTTTAATTAGTAAGTTATGACAAATATTGGTTTGTGTTCTTAAAAACAAAAAAATAATTTTCGATCGAGTTTATTGATTTTCATATTTAATCATTGTCAATATTTATTGTTTAGGTTATAAATAAAGGAAGCAGGAGATGTTTTACTCTCTCGCTATCATATACTCCCCCTGTCCTCACAGACACCGGGGGAATAATAAAATACAGTTTTCGATATTCATTGATAGTGAAACATGTTTTAAGCGTTTTCATTGACTAATGATATATTGTTCTACTTAACGCATAATGCCGCAGGTGCCCATTTCAGTTATAACCTTTCAAATTTTACCATTAACAGATTTGTTGTGATTATAGGATTAATTTCCTTTTTGAACAATTATATTTTTAGTTGACATTGATAAAAACACAAATAAAAAAGTGCCTTAAATAAACTAATACTACTAATTCCTCAGTAAAATAGAAAATGTTCGTAATAGAGTTACTTCTCTTGGAGACAAACAGCTAAAAATAACGAGGTAATTAATTGTTATATTCACAACATTTCGGCTGCATTAAATAAAAGGTTCAGTTTGAAATTCCATCCAGGTTCCAAACTTCACCCGACGTGAAACAAAAACTGAAAAAAGCTTTGATACCCTGTTGATGAGGCTGAATATACTAAAGCTTTATAAATCCCTGATGATCAGTCAGCTTTGTTGGTTTTGCCACATTGGTAGGAACAGCTCTTCATTGATAAGAACAGCTCTTTGATAAAAAAAAGGATTGACCTTCAGATTGAAAGTTGGAGGAAAGTTGGACAACCCAAGAAAGCTTGGATGCAAACTGTCAACAATGATTCTAGATAATGGAATTTGAACGGTTGATCTTGGAGAATGAGATTGCAGGCTGTTATAAAACATCAGACCACTGACCAAGGGAAAGATGATGATGATGATGATGATGATGATGATGATGATGATGATGATGATGATGATGATGATGATGATGATGATCTGGTTGTGAACCAAAAATTGCACTTGCATGGACAGTAAGTGCCAAGAACAGTTTACAAAATAATGGCGGTTTTAGTATTTGGAGTAAACCCTAACCTTCCGTCAATTTTAAAGGATGAACTTCCAGCTATGGAGAGTTCATCTAGTGATATTATATGTCAGAACATGGAAGCTTTACATGGTACCAGACATAACTATATTGCAGCTGAGTCAAGTGAAAGAATCAAGGGAGCACTCAGACATAAGGTTCGTACTTATTCAGATGTGGTGTATAAAAATGGTGATAAAGTTTATTATCGCAGGAAAAATTTTAAAGGTTGGAAAGGTTATGCAGAAAAGAAGGACAAACTGTACCGGAGGAGCTTATTATCGTGTTCATCCGAAAGTAAAGTATAGTAATAATATGTATCAGGATGAAAAGAGATTGTGTTGTTGTATTGATGATATAGACGAACGTGGCAAGCTTTAGTAATTGGTAGCAGATATTGGCAGAGACATTTTACACTGGTGACTTCTTTTTCTATGTTTCGGGACAACTATCTCAGCTGTCCCTATTTACTTGGCTCTCCACGAGTGCAGAGCTAAACACAAGGTCGGTTTTTAATGTTGGGAAAACCAGCTCCCCAGAAAAGGGCACTCTGGACGGGACAAAAATAAAAATTGCCTCAGTCAGAAAATGATGTTTAGTATCTGACCAGATACTACAATTTGCTCCCAAAATCGGTTGTTATTTTCTACTTGACTCTCATGTGTTTGGAAATGTGTCTGTACAGAAGATAATGTCAATTGAATCTTACAAATGTACGTTATTCGTTTGTTAATCAATTTATTGTTAATTACATTACGGGCTTCATTAATTGGAACCTTTAATTTTGGTTATCTCTTGGAGATCTGACACAATGACAAATGGCCCAAAGGTGTCTGCACCCAGCGCTGTCTCACTAGTGACTGACCACTCGCTGCTTATATCTCGTAATAAGCGTCCTTTATAACATGTTATGAATCCCAGAACAACCATAAGGACATCTCAGCTATCATTTTCGACTTCATCCTTGTGTGACTCAAATCCAATCAAATTTATTAGAAAAAATAGCAAAAAATGCAACAAGCCATGTAAAAGAACAATTAGAAGATGTGTACATCGATGTGTTTGTCCAGTTATTAGATAATGCATCTATATACATCTATATACTGTCTTAATGTTTTGTCCAGGGCGACTGTAAATCTGGATATGATAGACATCGTCACTACCTCTAGAAACATGGAGAGAGAATACTTTTTTTCTTCTAATGAGATGAAAGGTAATCTTTTGCTGGATCCCGTCGAGACCACGAAAAGTATATTTAAATTCCGGTTATTATGTTTTATACCAAAATCGCGTCCCATCGCATCCTCTGCTGCTCAAGTGAAGCGCAATTATCCAAAGATCAGCAGCCATGATGCATCAAGCGCTGCCTTGAACTGTTTGGTCGTCATATTCAGACTGCCCACTGTCTCTTGCAGCCTATTCCATGGTGCAGCACTGACCATTCGCTGCTAATGCATCGTAATCATCATCCTCTGTAAGACCCCTGTACCATTTTAACTGAACTTACCTGTGGTTAGTTAGTATCATTTTGTTATATGGGTTAGTTTCCACACTCTATGGTGTTTTTTTAATATATCAGTTGTTTTCAGCATTGTCATAGTTTTATGGTGTCAAACCTTTCCTTTTATTCCAATTTTTTCTGTTTTTTTCCAGGTTTTTAGAAACTGTTCCTAGTGCTCCTACAATTATCGGTAATACAGTAGCTTTCATGTGTCATAACTCTCTGGCAAGTTCTATGTATTTACTTAGTTTATGGAAACGTAACCAGAAGAAGCATAACACGTGACCAATCTCCATTTATCGATAAAAGGCTTGGTTTGTTGTTTAGTCTGTCATACTCAAGTTTGAAATAGCATTTCCATTGGTCTGTCATGCTTAAATGTGAAATAGATTTAAATGCATCCACAAGTCTCACATTTTCTTTAGTCTGTAATGCTTCAGTTTGAAATAGCATTTTTGTTGGTCTGTCATGCTTAAGTTTTAAATAGCATTTTTACATGCATCCACATAGGTATCTATGCCAAACTGTTTGTCTGTCACACTTAAGTTTTACGTAACGTTTCCGTTGGTCTGTCACACTAATCTTTGAAATAAAATCTTCATTGCTAAATATGCAGGTTGAACGGACGCATCTTAAGAGTTTCCGTTCTCGTTTCTATAAAGCGGGATTGGTATTAACCCCAAAACTGTGCAGCCGGTTGTTAATAGACATTTCAATTTCATACACTTACTGCAGCCTCCGTTCTACTTCTCTTAGAGTTTTCTATAAATTTGTGACTTTCTTAATCTGATCCACAAAATTTAACTTTGTTAAAAAGGGTTGAGGATATGTGTTGCATGGGAAGAAATTAATTTTTTCGGTGTTTTATGCATCTGGGGGTATTTAAATGTTTATATAATGCACCATTCATGCAGTGGATGATTTATATGACCTGACTCACAGTTATGTTTGCTTCTGGGGGAGTTATATTTTTTATCATCATCATCATCATCATCATCATCATCAGCAGCAGCAGCAGCAGCAGCAGCAGCAGCAGCAGCAGCAGCAACATCACTATCATCATCATCTTCGGCTTAATGTTCATTTTACATGTTGGCATGTGTTGGACGGCTTTTAGAAATTGACTTCCAAACCAACCTATCTCTGGCCAGATCTTTATTTATCTTTTTTTCTCTCAAATCGATCCTTATCACTTCTTCCCATGTTTTCCTTTCCCTTCCAACTGACCCTGCTACCTCAACTCTTCTACATCTACTAATCCAAGAACTCTCATCCATTCTTTCATCTAATCCAAGAACTCTCATCCATTCTTTCATCTAATCCAGATCTAATCTTCCTCTGTGTTCATCAGATCTGAACCAGTCTTTAAGACTTACATTACACATTCATTGTATCATTTTCATATTATTTCTCTCCATGCAATGCATATCCTCAACCCTCACTGGCCAAGTTCCAGTTCCATACATCATTACACTACATACACATGCCTGATAGACTCTTATTTTGGTCAACAATGGTAACACTCCGTTGGTTAGTTATAGCAAAATTTCCTCGAACTTATACCATCCACTTCTAACCCTAACCCTATCACACTAGCACCTGTTCCACTCTGTTTTCCAATGGTATCACTAATGTAACAAAATTTCTGAACAACCTCAAAAACTTTGCCATCCACATATATTTTCTCCACATCTGAGTTTGCTTTGTCTCTGTTGTCTTACACTTCTTGCACACAAACTGGTTGCCCTCTGTCAACCAACCAGTAATTCCACTGCATTTCTTGTGTACCCAATGCCTGCATGTACCACAGAAAATTGAATTGCACCCGACTCCCTTACCACAAACTGAGAATTGAAAATTTCCTCTTTCCGGAGGATTTCCATCACTGATCAACATTTTTGTCTTGGAGACATTCACTCTCAGACTTTTACTTTCCATAGCATTCCTCCATGTTGTTTCACTAAATCATCAGCATACAGCATCTTTTCTGGACAACCAATACGAAAATTGCTTCTAAGACACAAATGAGTAGCAACATACTCAGTACAGAACCCGGATGTACTCAGCCTTTAACATTAAAGCTTACACTAAATGTGCTGTTTATTCTAACACGATTTTAACCATTTCTGTACATTGCTTGAACGATCTAACCACTCGTTTGCTCCTAATTTATACAATGCCCACCAAACAACATCTCTTGGCACTTTGTCAAAAGCTTTCTTCAGATCCACCAAAGCAAAATACAAGTTATTCTTCTTACCAAAGAACTTCTTTTTGCATTTGTCTCAGCAAGTACTTCCTTCTCATTGACCTTACCAGTTACTGCCATAAGCCTGTCATAGAACTCATGTTTCGCGTTTTCACTCAAGCCACATTGTGATGCATAAACAGATATAGTTGTAAAAGTTCTCTAACATTTTCATCAGAATCATTCGCTCATTTACACGCTTAACTTCAATCACTTTTTCTACTCATCTTTCTGCAATAAAAAAACCAACACCCTTTTCATTTCCAATCCAGCTTATAACTTACACTCTTTCCTACAATCAACAGGTTTTTTCATCTCCAACGCGTTTCTTGGACACAACACAGGTCAATCCGTCTTCTCTCAAAGATCTCAACAATCTCACCAGACTTTCTACACAAGCTTCCAGCATTTAGACGACATAACCTGAAATTTAACCGATTTTCTTTGGAAGTCATTTATTTATTTGAGGCAAATAATTTTTATAGGCCAGATGCCCTTCCATTTGGATGATGGGGACCAGTGCTCTTATCAAGACATGATTGTCCACCAAGTCTGGTCTAGCGATAATAACAGCAACATACTTTTTTTTTTCAAAGTCGACGACGATGCTAATCAAACACACGACATGCCTGTTTAAAGTGTAAATTTACCGTCTCTTATTGATATGAGTGGATATATATGTTTATATATATATATTTATATATATATAGCAATAGATAAAGTGAAAGAATAAAATAAGGTGCGAATCAAAGTTCAGGCAAAGTACTTTAAAGTCCTTAACTCATGAGTTTTCAAAGAAAATCTTCTCCTCAGAGGACCATTACCGCAATGACATTACTGCAGGTAATAAAAATTAAACTTTGAAAATATATAAAAAATATATATATAAACATACATAAAGGTATATAGAACATCAAATATATCGGCCCATACTTTTTTGTAAACCTATACAGTTCATCCAAGTCAAAAAATTAAAAATAGCTCCAGGCAAGATATCAAAGAGGTTGATTAAAAAATAATCCAAGTGGTGAATGGTGGTCCAAAAACGAAAAAAGTTATCCAGGCGGGAAATTTGTTTGCTATCGATGTATATATATATATACATGCATATATGTGTGTATGCATGTGTCTGTATAGTGTGTATTATTGGACAGTTGCATGGAGTGACAAAAAGTGGCATCTGAGTGACAAAAAGTCTCCTCAGGTTCCCAGTACTCTCCATTTCTTTCGATAACTATTGCAAATGACTTTGCATTATCACAACAGACACTTATCATCGATTTCTCGCTGGCAACGACCTTTTGTCTTCTCTGGGATTTGGATGGCAATAAGCTTCCCCAAGGTCCCAGTCCTCTCCGCACTCTTCCACCGGAGATCTGGTTAGTGATTTCCCTCCTTGGTCTTTCCATCTTCCTTGACCTTTCACGACTATTTTGTGTGGTATCAACCGAAGCTAGTTTCATCACTTTAGGAGGGGGGGGGGGTTAGTTTATGAAATTTCTTGCACATTTTCTGTTTCTTGGTTTTCTTTCTGTGTTTTTGTTTTCTTCCTATTGCAACTTCCATGTTATTGGTTAGTATTCGTAGCTTATGTGGGTTGGTTTCTGCATTCAAGGATTTTCCTTAAGATTTCAGCTGTTTTTATTATTGCTGTCCGTTGTATAGTCTCAGTCTTCCCTTTGATTCCGATTTCCCCCAGTCTTTTTTTCAGGTTTTTCATGATTGTTCCGAGTGCTCCTATGATTATTGACTTTTTTCATGCTCCTTATCTCTTTCAATTCTCTGGCGAGTTCCGTGTATTTGCTTCGTTTTTCTGTCTCCTTGATCTTCACCCTATGGTCTGCTGGGACAGCAAAATCTACAATTTGGCAAGATTTTTCCTTCTTGTCGATTATTATGACATCTGGTCTCCTTGCTTGTATGAGTTTATCTGTTTGTACATCCATGTCCCAGAGGATTTTGTGTTTTTCGTTTTCCAGTACTGTCTCCGGTTTATTTTTGTACCATTTGTCTGCATGTTCGAAATGCAGTCGTTTGCATAATTCCCGGTGTACTGTTTTTCTCACACAGTCATGTCTGTTCCTGTATTCTTTTGGGACTAATTTTCTGCATTTACTTATTATGTGATTTACTGTTTCGTCTCTTTGTCCACACAGTCTGCATTTACTGTTTCCTGGGTTTTATCTATTTTAGCTTTAATGTTTGTCCTAATTGCATACTTCTGTTCAGCCGTCAGTAAAGATTCTGTTTCTCTGTTCAGGTGACATTTTCTTATCCATGCCCAGTTATTTTCGTGGGTCTCTTCTCTTGTCAGTCTTATGAAACATCCATGTAGTTGTTTTTCTTCCAAACTTTCTTTTCTTGTCTTTTTGTTTCTGATCTTGGTGCTTCCTGAGTTTTTCAATGTGACGGTGTCTCTGGCTGCGGTTATTAGCCTTTCTATGTTCTGGGTTATGTATTTCTCCAGTTCTTTTTTTGTGTCTTCCACACAGTCTAATATACTTGCCAGTCCTCTTACCCCTTTGTTTCTTTTCATGTAGAGTCTGTCCATATCATCTTTTGGGTGTAGTACATTGTGCATGGTCATTAATTTTCTCGTCCTCTGGATAAGATGCCCGAGTTCTTCTTTAGTCCAGCCTTTGAATGGATCAGAGTATCTTATTAGTGATACTGGCCAGGTGTTTATTCCTTTTACTAGATTTCTGCTATATAATTTCGTTTCTAAGAGTTTTCTTGTTTTTCGCAAATATTCTTTTCCAATCTTCTCTTTCATTTCTGTAGATTTGATGTTTTCTGCTTCCAAAACTCCCAAATATTTATAGCTTTCCTGTTCGCTTAGCACTCTCATCTCCTCTTGGTTGGGCAGTTCCATGACCTCTGTTGTCTCCAGTTTTCCCCTTTTCATCTATAGAAGTGTTTTCTATTCCAAATTCTATTTGAATGTCCTGGCTGAAGATTCTGGTTGTATTTGCCAGCTTTTCCAGTTCCTTTTTGCTTTTTGCAAATAGTTTCAGGTCGTCCATGTACATCAGGTGGTTTATTCTTTGTCCTGTCTCTGTAGACTTGTATCCAGCATCACATTTCCTGAGTATGTAGCTGAGTGGCATCATGGCTATGATAAACAGTAGTGGTGATAGGGAGTCTCCTTGGTATTATTATTATTATTATTATTATTATTATTATTATTATTATTATTATTATTATTATTATTATTATTATTATTATACGAGAATGATACGATGGATGTGTAATTTGAGTTTTAAAAACAGGCTTAGATTTGATGAAGATTAAATCTGGACAGTATAGGGAGATGTGTGCACAATTCATTATTATGATTACATTAAAAGAATAGATGAGACTCCTTAGGTTAGTAGATGTAGAACAGTTGAGGTAGCAGGGATAATTGGCACGGGAAGGACAAGGAAAACATGGGAGGAAGTGATAAGGACGGATTTGAGAGAAAGAGGGATAAATAAAGGCTTGGCCAGAGATGGGTTGGTTTGGAAGTTTATTACTAAAAGCTGTCCAACACATGCCAGTATGTAAAACATACATTAAACCAATGCTGCTGCTGCTGCTGCTGCTGCTGCTGCTGCTGCTGCTGATGATGATGATGATGATGATGATGATGATGATGATGATGATGATGATGATGATGATGATGATGATGATGATGCTGCTGATGATGGAATGGATGAGAGTGCTTGGGTTAGTAGAAGATTACCCCAAGGTGATCGAAAAAACAGGATAGTAAATAAGAATTATGACCTAGATGGTAATGAGATGCAGGTCAGGGGTGTGGGTAGACATTGCGTTTGGAATGCGACTGTGATTGTTTTGCTAATTGCAGGGTTCAGACGAAAATTAAAATATAAACATTTTATTCTTTTTATTTGATGTATGCTGATTTGAGGAATGTGTTAAAACAATTTTCAGAGTTATATCACCAATCAAGAGAAAATTACAATAAAAAACAGAGCAAGACTTACGATCGAACCGACGTTCTACCCTTTGCTCCATTCCCATCAGGGGGCTGGGAATTTGACTGTATCTATAAAGTGGAGTGTACCAGGAGAATGTCAATATTCTAAATTGTAAGCTATAAAAAACTTTCTTGTTTCAAGTCTTCATATTTGCTGCAACACCTTTTGCATTTTGACATCAGCAAAGAAGCTGTTTTGGAGATGACGCCATCCTTTTGTGACGTCATCCAGTTTGCACAGAGACAAAAATGCAAACAGAAAATCCACAGAATTTGAGTTGTATGTAGATCAGCATTTCTCAACCTAAGTTTCTGCAAAAGATCCGTAAGGGGTCTCCAAGACAAGTGAGAATGAAATCCGTGTTTGTTTTCAGCAATTACCTGGCGGTTGGTTTTATATACTAGTGATTTACCACGTATCAAGACCAAATGCCACTCGAGAATAAGAGTAATTTACTCCTCTCCAGGAGTTAGGCACAAGGCCAGTTTTTATCCTACTCCCACAAGTAAGATGTGACCCAAGCTCGGGTCGGAAAGTGGGGGTTGAAAAGCCAGCGCCCGAGAGGTGAGCACTCTGACCATCAAAAATTGCCTGGGTAGCCCCGTCGGCATTCCCCGGTAGGGGCGCCTCAAGCAGTAAGCAATTAACTTACTCCTCCCCAAAGAGGGGAGGCAAAGCCTGGGAGGGTGGACCTCCTAGAACTGGACAGGACAATCCCATAGACCGGCGTAAATCAAGCCCCGAAGGCCAAGACAATACCAGTCTATAGGGTGCAGTATCCATCGGAACAGATACTACACAATGAAATTGTCAGTTGGATGATTTAGGAGAAACGGCATTACAACAGGTGAACTCCATGAAGCAAAGAAACAACTGAAATTAATTCCTGTCCGAATTTATCACGGTCAAAACTAACTGGAAAGTTTGTTGACCGTGTTTACATAAATACTGGCCAGTTTTCAGATGCTGGTATTTCGGATTCTTGTTAGAAAGTGATATAGAAAACTGAACCGCATAGGCGATTTTATTTAAGCGAAAAAAAAAACGGTTACAGCAAAAATATTTAAAAAAAAAAACACTATGTCTGCAAATGTTCCTCTATGCCTTAGGCACAAGGCCGCATGGGCGATGGTAAAACATAGAAAAACAACCAAAGGATAAGTGGAAATTTACCATGGCTGCTGCTGATGCCTTCAGTGGAAAAGTACACTGGCAAAGTTGTTCTGTTTTTTTTAGAGGCGTGGCTTTGGAAGCGGTGTATAGATTCCTAATGTTTGTAAACATTAGGAGCAGTGAACAGATACCGCGACAGGTTATACAATGCTAATATAGATAGATTATACTTGAATATATAAATCTATTACTAATGGAGATTTGATATCTGTCTGTCTGAAGTCATAACTATACTATTACTTCGATTACTAATGGAGATTTGGTATCTGTCTGCCTGAAGTCATAACTATACTATTACTTCGATTACTAATGGAGATTTGATATCTGTCTGCCTGAAGTCATAACTATACTATTACCTCGATTACTAATGGAGATTTGGTATCTGTCTGCCTGAAGTCATAACTATACTATTACTTCGATTACTAATGGAGATTTGGTATCTGTCTGCCTGAAGTCGTAACTATACTATTACTTCGATTACTAATGGAGATTTGGTATCTGTCTGTCTGAAGTCATAACTATACTATTACTTCGATTACTAATGGAGATTTGGTATCTGTCTGCCTGAAGTCGTAACTATACTATTACTTCGATTACTAATGGAGATTTGGTATCTGTCTGCCTGAAGTCGTAACTATACTATTACTTCGATTACTAATGGAGATTTGGTATCTGTCTGCCTGAAGTCGTAACTATACTATTACTTCGATTACTAATGGAGATTTGGTATCTGTCTGCCTGAAGTCATAACTATACTATTACTTCGATTACTAATGGAGATTTGATATCTGTCTGCCTGAAGTCGTAACTATACTATTACTTCGATTACTAATGGAGATTTGGTATCTGTCTGCCTGAAGTCATAACTATACTATTACTTCGATTACTAATGGAGATTTGGTATCTGTCTGCCTGAAGTCATAACTATACTATTACTTCGATTACTAATGGAGATTTGGTATCTGTCTGCCTGAAGTCATAACTATACTATTACTTCGATTACTAATGGAGATTTGGTATCTGTCTGCCTGAAGTCGTAACTATACTATTACTTCGATTACTAATGGAGATTTGGTATCTGTCTGCCTGAAGTCATAACTATACTATTACTTCGATTACTAATGGAGATTTGGTATCTGTCTGCCTGAAGTCATAACTATACTATTACTTCGATTACTAATGGAGATTTGGTATCTGTCTGCCTGAAGTCGTAACTATACTATTACTTCGATTACTAATGGAGATTTGATATCTGTCTGCCTGAAGTCGTAACTATACTATTACTTCGATTACTAATGGAGATTTGGTATCTGTCTGCCTGAAGTCATAACTATACTATTACTTCGATTACTAATGGAGATTTGGTATCTGTCTGCCTGAAGTCATAACTATACTATTACTTCGATTACTAATGGAGATTTGGTATCTGTCTGCCTGAAGTCGTAACTATACTATTACTTCGATTACTAATGGAGATTTGATATCTGTCTGCCTGAAGTCATAACTATACTATTACTTCGATTACTAATGGAGATTTGGTATCTGTCTGCCTGAAGTCATAACTATACTATTACTTCGATTACTAATGGAGATTTGGTATCTGTCTGCCTGAAGTCGTAACTATACTATTACTTCGATTACTAATGGAGATTTGGTATCTGTCTGCCTGAAGTCATAACTATACTATTACTTCGATTACTAATGGAGATTTGGTATCTGTCTGCCTGAAGTCGTAACTATACTATTACTTCTATAACTGCTTACTTCAGTTTACTAAACTATTTTAGACTAATTTCCTATCTTTCAATGCTAAATTCAGGGGGAGTCATGTAGTATATGTCCTAGGCATTACCTCCTCTATTAGCAGGTAGTGTAGTATCTGTTCTGTTCTCATGAAACAATCCTCCCAGGAGTTAGCTCCTCCTTTTGGAAGGTGGTAGTGTAGTATATATTCGTTCGTTGAGATACCATCCTCCTAGGCATTACCTCCTCCTATCTGTTCTGTACTCATGATCCATCTGCCTTTTTAGGGGGAGGGAAGAAATGTAGTATTTGTTCTGTTGTCATGATACAATCCTCCCAGGCATTACCATATCTTTTGGGGGGAGTGAGGTATAAGTTCGTTCGTCATAATACCATCTCCTCCCAGGCTAACAAAAATATGCAACCGGAGGGAGTATATATTTGCTAGTGATATATGATTTTGTTTTTGTACAGGGCTTTCTTCTTCTTTTTTTCTTCTTCTTTTTTTTCTTCTTCTTCTTTTTCTTCTTCTTCTTTCTTCTTTTTCTTCTTCTTCTTCTTTCTTCTTCTTTTTCTTCTTTTTCTTCTTCTTCTTTCTTCTTCTTTCTTCTTCTTTCTTCTTCTTTTTCTTCTTCTTTTTCTTCTTCTTTTTCTTTCTTCTTCTTTTTCTTCTTCTTCTTTCTTCTTCTTTTTCTTCTTCTTCTTCTTTCTTCTTCTTTTTCTTCTTAATCTTTCTTCTTTTTCTTCTTCTTCTTTCTTCTTTTTCTTCTTCTTCTTCTTTCTTCTTCTTTTTCTTCTTCTTCTTCTTTTTCTTCTTCTTCTTTCTTCTTCTTTTTCTTCTTTCTTCTTCTTTCTTCTTCTTCTTCTTCTTCTTTCTTCTTCTTTTTCTTCTTCTTCTTTTTCTTCTTTCTTCTTCTTTCTTCTTCTTTTTCTTCTTTCTTCTTTTTTTTCTTCTTCTTTCTTCTTCTTCTTCTTCTTTCTTCTTTTTCTTCTTTTTCTTCTTCTTTCTTCTTCTTTTTCTTCTTCTTCTTTCTTCTTCTTTTTCTTCTTCTTCTTTCTTCTTCTTTTTCTTCTTCTTCTTTCTTTTTCTTCTTCTTCTTCTTTCTTCTTCTTTTTCTTCTTCTTTTTCTTCTTCTTCTTTTTCTTCTTCTTTTTCTTCTTTCTTCTTCTTTTTCTTCTTCTTCTTTCTTCTTCTTTTTCTTTTTCTTCTTCTTTCTTCTTCTTTTTCTTCTTCTTCTTCTTCTTCTTCTTCTTCTTCTTCTTCTTCTTTCTTCTTCTTCTTTCTTCTTCTTTCTTCTTCTTTTTCTTCTTTTTCTTTCTTCTTCTTTTTCTTCTTTTTCTTCTTCTTTTTCTTCTTTTTCTTTCTTCTTCTTTTTCTTCTTTTTCTTCTTCTTTTTCTTCTTCCTTCATCATCATCATCATCATCATCATCATCATCATCATCATCATCATCATCATCATCATCCATGTAATTTATTTTAAGGGTTACACAAGGATAAAAAAGTTGAGAAACGCTGATATAAATAGATTATTGTTGAACATATAAATAAATATAATGTATAAGAATGCATCTTTAATTTTAGAAATCTTTTTTAACAATTTTTTTCCTTGACAGATCCCAAAAGGTCAAAAGGTTAACATCCTTTCCTTTTTTCGTCTTCAAAAAGTGACAGTTTCAAATTATGTGTGTTCAACATGTTTCCGTAAAGCAAAGCTTTACTCTTGTACGCTGCTAAATCTGTGGTAGACAGGGGCAGGGTTGAAGATCATTTTTACGCTTGGGTGGACCACATGCACATCGCCATTCAGCATGAACAGACTTTTAATGTCCTGTTTTAGCATTTATTTTTTAAATCAGTATAACTGGGATCGATTCACTACATAGGGTAACAAAAAATTATTACAGAATTTTCTTTCCGTGGTTTAATTAAAAGGATGTTACAGACAAAATATATAGAAGTAAAAAAATGTTACAGACAAATATATAGAAGTAAAAAAATGTTACAGACAAATATATATAAGTAAAAAAATGTATATATAAGTAAAGGTAATAGAAAAATTGTGCCCGTTTGGTCACCCATTGAGCTCGGGTTATATTGTTTGAATCAGGAAAAAGAATGTTTGCAAAACCAATTCCATTAAAAAAAATTAAAAGACACAATCCAAAATTAGTCTCTTTCTGCTCGCTATATAATATTCATCTTTTTCTCTCTCTCTCTCTCTAGCTACGGATTAAATAATATAATTAAATAAACAATAGAAAGACAAAATTAAATATTAGTCTCTTTCTGTTCGCTATCTCTCTCTCAACAGCTAATAATATTATTACTTGTGGTGATATTCCCTTTCTTTTAGAATGGACTATCCCAATTTCTTTATTCTTTTCTTTCTTTATTACCATCAACTCTAAATAAACAGAGAGAAGATGGCAGAAAGGAGAGTGATAGATACGACATAAATGTTGCGGGCTTGTAAAGGGTCCGGAAGGAAAACACAACCTCAGAGTTTAGAGAAAACAAGTATATTGCAAAAAGTATAATACAACAGAGAACAAGAGTGGTTGTACGTCAGTCTTGACTGCCAGTATCGACTGATGTGATTCCAGGCATTTAATTCTGAACCAACATTTAATTTTTATTCAGGATTTTTACCTGTACATATTTTCTTATAATTCTGCCGCCCTGTCCGTACGTTTTTGTGGATTTAACCCGAGTTTTATTTCCTCTATTTGTTCTACAATGTAAACTTTTGTGTTCAACTTTATTACAAGTTAGACAGGTTTTAAAACGGAATGGGCAATCCTTTACCCAATGGAGAGATTCACAACTGAAACAGAGTCTAGGCGGTAATTTATCCTGTTTTTATTGGGCTGGCTTGTTTTCGTAGGAGTGTGAAAATAATCCCTCTTTTTGTTTTCAGTTGTTTTTTAAAAGAGATTTGAAATGTGATTTCTGACGTACCGTTGTTATGTGTGCAATGTCCGACTCTTCAATATCTTTAGAATTCTGTTTAACACTTACAAATATCTGTCAGTCTTCAGCTAATTTCTGTAATGTAAAATTTGGCTCACTTTCTCACTTGTTTAGAAGTGAACTTCTCATTTCTGCGTCTTTTCTTGATACAAGTCCTTGCACGAAAATTAAACTATTTGTAGAGAGTATAAGATGAAAAGCCCGATTAGGTAGCAAACATCCGCCCTGTCGTAGGCGTTCATCGGTACATCAAAGGGGTCTTCCGGGTTGGATTTTTTAACCCATGTTTTATTGTCAAAGAAGAGGAGGGAGTTTCTTGCATGGAGAATGGTTTCTATTTCTAAATCGCTGATTTCTGTGAAGATTTTGTTGATAATTTCTCTGTTGATGGAGGGATAGAAGTCTGTGATGTCGAATCGTGTGAATCAACATTTTTTCTTTATTTGGAATGGCTTTGAACTAGTCGATGGTGGCTTGAGAATTAATCCAAAATCGTAGATCTGTGTGGCACTTAATGTGTTTATTTATTTTTATAATTATATGCTTACTAGCTAAACCCGTGAGTGGCTGATGATTTGAATTGGGCTCTAATGACCTTTTTAACAAAAATAACAGGTCAGTCAATCTCAATGAAACCATGGTACGGCTCTGAAGTATGTAACATTTAGTTTTCAATATACACCGGAGCACTATATATATATATATATATATATATATATATATATATATATATATATATATATATATATATATATATATATATATATATATATATATATATAATTAACTTGTTACAAATATCCAGGGGGTATGAATCCGAAGGAAGTTGAAACCGGGTTTATGAGAGTGCTCAATGAAAATTCAGAGCAAAATATATATTTTTTGATTTTATTCCATTAGTTGCGACAAAACAAGTTTTGTTTCATTGGTGCAAATAGCGACCAACTCATCGGGCTGGCGAAGGAATTCAAATGGCATAAATTTTAACTTCACTTTAACGGGAGATTGAAAATTGAAAATACATTGGAGGGGGAGGGGGACAGAGTTGAGGCTTTGTCTATAACGGTGACATGGGACATGAGAGGGGAGGGGGGAGGACCCCAACAAGTCGTGTTTCAAATTATTACGTGGGAGGTTTTTCACGTGTCTGTGCTGTGATGATCTCAATTTCGGCCGAAACTCTGTCCCCCTCCCCCTCCAATGTATTTTCAATTTTCAATCTCCCGTTAAAGTGAAGTTAAAATTTATGCCATTTGAGTTCCTTCGCCAGCCCGATGAGTTGGTCGCTATTTGCACCAATGGAACAAAACTTGTTTTGTCGCAACTAATGGAATAAAATAAATATATATATATATATATATATATATATATATATATATATTACAGAAGATCAGAACAACATCGAAAAGCTATATAGAAACATCGGTACCGCATGATCTTCTGTAATATATATGCAAATAAATATTACGCTCTTATTTTTGAATTTTCTTAATAATCGAGCTCACTGCTGGGGGGTCGCTCCAACTAACCTTCTCTAGATATAAGTATGGATCCTAACGAGTGGCCGCGAGTTCTATTTGCGCTGCTTTTACCTCTTCATATTGATTTCCGTTTTGAGAACCCTGCAAGAGCCTCTCCCCCCTGCCCCCTGTTGTATTCGTTGCCCCCCCCCCCCCCCGAAAGCATTTTCGTCCAGTGGCAATCATCTTCCATTCTGACATTCGTTTTGCGAACAATCTTGACTTCTTATGTTCATCGATTTTTATGCTTTTCTCTTCCTTTTTAGAATGATTTTATTTCGGGGCGGGCGGAGGTGGGGGGCATTTCTGCTGAAATGGCTGATCAATAAATGCGTAGCCTGATGCTTTGCACATTCGTCCACATACGCCTCTAGGGGGCTCTGTATGTAGGTCAGTCAGTCTGTACGTTGTTCTGTCATGCTTCAGTTTCAAATGGCAGTTTTAGATGCACCCTGGCACCTGACATCGTAATATGGGACAAAAGGGAGAAAGTAGCAACTCTAGTTGAAGTCAGTGTCCCTAATGATGCAGGATTGAACAGAGCTGAAAGGGAAAATATTACGAAATACCAAGGTCTTATGTACGACATGAAAAGAAACTGGAATCTTAGGAAAATCTCCATCATACCAGTAATTATAGGAGCAACAGGACTAATGAAGAAGAATTTCAAGAGCTATCTGGCGAGCATACCCGGTGAACCGAGTGCAAGAAAAATACAAACAACTGCACTTAAAGGGACGGTTAGAATCTTAAAACGATCTCTAGGCTGGAGTGTCTGAAATAGCCGGTGAATGTCTGGCATCCGGTAGGATGCCCCATCTTCAGCAAAAACAGAAAGATAAGAAGAAAAAAAAAGAAAAAAAAGCACCTGTATAAAATGGGGACGGACAGCAAAACTGAAAGTAATTTGTTTTTCAACAACAACAAAAAAAAAAAAAAAAAAAAAAAAAAAAATCTTAATGAAATTTTCAATAAAATTACTTTGTGGCATTTTTAAAGTCAAACCCAAATAGCATTTAAGCTGACAAATCAAACTTCGCTTCTGACGAGCCAATTACATTTGTTATTGTTGTACTGTGTTATTGGTAATTTATTTTAAAATTTACTTAGGCAACTAATAATATCAAACATTTTTAAATACTCACCTAAAAATCAGCAAGGGATGTAACTCATTTTAAATTGAATATAACAAGAGTTAGTATTATTTGTATTATTCGGACTACTTTTATTATCTTAGATGTTATTCTCACAACATTTCAGCCGATGTGATCTTCAACCTTCTTCAAGTGCGTCTTATCGAACTCGGGAATCTGTACGGAATTTCGAAAAGAACCCTTTACTTAATCCATGTGGGTAGCTTGCTCTCGTCTCATCAGCCATGACAGGGTAGAAGTCTCAAGTAATTCGTAATTGTATTCTTAGTATCACCCATACTGAGGATTGAACCTTCAACCTACAGAAGACAATATGCACCTGAAGAAGGTAAGAGATTACATCGGCCGAAACATTGTGAGAATAACATCCAAGATGATCACAGTAGTCCGAATAATACAAATAATACAAATTATCAATCCTGATCTAAAACCTTTCGAGACATAATAGGAGTTTCCCACCTTAAGTTTAAAAATGTGAAAACAAATAAAAATGAAAAACTATTCTGACTAGCCAATTTTCATTTGTTATTGTTGTACCATGTTATTGGCAATATAAAAACATAGTTAGTTGCAATTTATTTTTTAAAATTACTTAGTCCGGCCCAGACGCCTGCTAATATGAAACATGTTTAAATAATCACCTAAAAATCAAAATCAGCAAGGGGCATAACTCATTTTAAATTGAAGAATCTAATAAGAGTTTTCACTAAAATACGAAATAAACTTTTATTTGTAAAGAATATTTAGAATAATTTTCTTTCTGGAGAATAGTGGCGAATAAGACTGCTCAATAACTACATAGCTGATTCGTCCATGTACCCCTGTAGGAGGCTGTGTCTGTGCTCCATCAGTAGGCCCATTCAACTGTTACGCTTCAGTTTGGAATAACATTTGGCAAAACTGGGGCATTGCACTCTATTCTAAGTCACCCAAAAAGAAAAAGGGCACAACTCATTTAAAAATTCAAATATTTGCATAGTCATTAGGCACCGAATAAGCAATGATTTCCTGAATTCCAATTTTTTCTTAACTTACTTAGACTTAGGTATTCCCATATCCTGAGAGATATGAGGCAGTCAAAATGATCCATCGCATTCATAAGAATTTGAATTTGGCAAACTTTTCACTGTTTTCGTAGCCAGAATATTTTACAGGGATAGGTCGCTAATGGGTTTTGATCAAAATTAAAATAGGGATTCTAGATTTAGTATCATTATATCTTGATTTTAATCTTTGTCAGATGTCATAAGAGTGGTGAAAAACTGTTCTGTTTGGAAAATAAATTTTACTCTTTATATATATAGGTATTTAGCAAGGCTGTATCAAATGTGGAAAACAAAGAACGGTGAAAAAAGAGATGAACAAAAACAAATAATTAGAAAAAAACATCAAAATTTTTCTTTCAGTAAATCTCACATACTGTTACAATACTATTACTGTTAATAGAATCTGTGATGATTGAATATATTTAAATATTTCGGGAGAAAACCCTTTCTCAAATAACAAACGTCCTTTCCGATTTCAGAGAAGAAACGTTCCAAGATGATTGTTATATAAAGGATGCCAGGTTCGCAGCTGAATATTAGGTTCGCAGCTGAATATTCAAAATACAATATTTTATTCATTTACTAATTTATGCTTTGTCTAATTATTCGTTTTTTATGCTTTTTCTTGTTGCCTTGTATGGTTTATACTATTTTTAATTAATATACTTATTTTATATTAATTAGTATTATTAAAAAAAATTAAGTTCATAACGAGTGAAATATTTTTTATTTTAGTTTTTGAATTAATTCATACGGTATTATTCTTTAATAATTTTAATATATTTATTTTATATTAACTTTTTTATTTTTTATTTATTTATTTAGTTTTTATTAATTTTATACTTAAATGTATTTATATATATATATATATATATATATATATATATATATATATATATATATATATATATATATATATATATATATATATATATATATATATATATTATTATTATTATTATTAATAATAGGCGAATTTTAAATAGTGGAAAAAAGGGGAGATTACTATAGTATTTGAAACAATGAGTACTATCCCCTTAATGATTTCAGAGACGACCCCCAACTTAAACTACCATTATATATATATATACTAGCAGGGCTACCCGGAGTTGCCCGGGGGTATAAAAAAATAGAAGAGGTTAAAAAGCGTGTGTAACATCTTTATGTTAAAACTCTTATTTCTCTACCTATCTCAATCTGTCTCTCTATATTTCTCTTTTCCCCTCTTCCCCGTTTTTCTACATCCCTCTCCTCCACCCTCTTTCACCTCCGCCTAGCCCATCCTTTCTTGTTTTAATGTATTGAAAATAATAATAATGTAATTCATTCACCTGAGCTTTCAGTTTTACAGTTATTGCTTTGGGCAACACCCAGTCCCCTCCCTTCTTAAAAAATATAATGGAATCTATATTTGTTTTAATATATTCTCGGACAACGCCGAGTTTCTTATCTTCCTCCTGCCCCTTAATAATATAATGAAACCTATGTTAAACGCTGAGCTTCTTGGCTTCCCCTTCTCCAAAAAGCATATACTACGTAGGAAATGTACTACTGTACTATTGCTTGCACATGCTCCATCTACGGTATTGAGTACCTATGGATTCAGCATATACCACTTACCAAGTGTAACACTGTATTATCATACACACCGGCTCTATAAAGGATATTGATAACTTCTGATTCAGCATATACCACTGATCAAGTGTAATAATGTATTCTTACATCCACTTGCTCTATCACTTTTTCCATAAGATATACCACTTACTAAATATACTACTGTATTATTACTATTATTTCTGCCTGGCAACGCCGAGTACATTTTCTTGTATACACCAGTATAACAAAACATAGCACAATTCTTTCTCCTAGGCAACATGTTGTTTAAACACACCAGTTCTATCTCGGATATTGAGAACTTTTTGATTAACATATACCACTCTAATGAATGAAAAAAAGGAATTAAAAAATGAATGAATTAAATACGAATGAATGAAAAATTGAGTAAAAGAAAATGAATGAAAATATGAATGAAAGAAAATAAATGAAAAAGAATGAATGAAAAATGAATGAAAAGATAAATGAATGTAAAAATTGAATAAAATATGTTTGAAAAAGAAAATGAATGAAAAAATGAATAAAAAAGAATGAATGAAAAAGGATTTAAAAAATGAACGAAAAAAAAAGTGAATGAAAAAATATGAATGGAAAAATTGAATGGAAAAGAATGAATTTAAAAAAATAAATAAAAAATGGAGGAAGAAATGAATAAAAAAATTATTGAAAAAATTGAATGAAAAATGAATAAAAATTAATGGAGAAAAAATAAAAATCGTGTATCTTATGTAGTTTTTGACTTTTCGATGGAGAGACCTACACACACAAAATTACGACTTATACCACTTACCAAATGTAATACTGTAATATTACTACTTTGGCTTCTGGGCAATGCCAAGCACCTTTTCTTGTATACAACAGTATAAAAAAAAACACAGTGAAGTTTTTTCTCCCGGGCAACATGGTATGTAAACACACTTGCTCTATCTAGGGTATTGAGCACTTTTGCCATAAGATATACCACTTACACAAATGTAATACTGTATGATAACTATTATGGCTTTCGGACAACCCCTTTTGTTATATGCAACAGTATGAAAATAGACAGTGAATTTCTTTTTATAATATGGTATACGTTAATCTAAAAGTGCTCATTATCCTCCATAGAGCAGGTATGTTTAAATGGCGCGTTGCCTGAGAGAAAGAAATTCAGTAAATTTGCATGGAGAGAAATAATATGAGAATTATATGAGGGATGTGTAATGTGAGTCTTAAAGAGAGGCTTAGATCTGATGACCTCAGAGGAAGATAAAATCTGGATATGATAGGGAAATGTGTACAGAAGAGGAATCTTTGGTGATATGGTCATGTTGAAAGAATTGATAAGAGTTCTTGAATTAGTAGATGTAGAACAGTTGAGGTAGCATGTTCAGTTCACATGGGAAGGCCAAGGAAAATATGTGAGGAAGTGATAAAATGGACTTGAGAGAAAGAGAGATAAATAAAGACTTAGTGGTTGGTGCACCAGCCCAGAAGTTAGTTTGGAAGTCAATTTCTAAAAGCCGTCCAACACATGCCAGCATGTAAAACCGATATTAAACTGATGATGACGATGATGATGAGTTTACCTCTGGTCCATTGCCAGTGATTCGTTTTTGCATTGCAACTTATATTTTATATTCTATCATCTTGCTTTAATATTGCGCATTCTAGAATCGTGTTTACTAATTGAGGAGGAGGTCGATTAAGAGGTTGTACCATACGCCCATGCTCACGTAACCTATGGTATGTTGTAATCTAAATCTATTCTCTCAGTAATTGTTCACAGAAATAAACAAAACGAAACAATGTGGAAGGGGTCGTTTAAGAGATTGTACCATACGACTGAGAAATTTATGGGAACGATAATGTGTTTGAATACAAGCATTTACCAATGAAAACAAAGTAGCAACTTGGAAACAATGAAGTATGCAAAAAAAATGTATTCTTTGCAAACACGACAGAGCTTGCTTTGAAATTGTGTCCATGAGAATGTGAGTCTGCAAATGATGTGTGCGGGTGTGTGTAAGTTGAGAGGAGTGTCTTACATACCCTATCTTGTGTGCAGGGTGGTGATGTGTGTTCATCAAAAAACAGACAGGGTGAAAAAGTGTCTGGTGAGGTGTGAGTTTCCTGTATGGCGTTTTTTATATCACGTATCGTAGCACCCTCTACAATCACCAAAGAGATAATTCGGGTCTGAAACGCCCTTTTGTGAGTGTTTGCGTAAATGCGTTAAAAAGGGGTAGGTAATGCTACGACCATGCTCACGCAACCCTTGGTATGTTGTAATCCAAATCTGTTCTCTTCACAATTTCTCGTGAAATAAATAAAACGTAACAGTTTTCACTTGAAAGCAATTTTCTTCCATTAACAATACTTTAGCAAACGTAAACATTCGTAGAGTCAGAGTGATTCCATTTTAACAAAACATTTGTTTAACTTATTGAATGACCTTCTTCCGACCTGAGCTGATTCGGATGTTGGGTGATTTATAGAAAATTAGGTATTTTTGAGAAAAAGATCTGCCAAATATTTTGGGTGTGGTCAAGGTTTGACCCCTGTGAGCGAACGAACATGTGATTTTAGGCAATTGCAAATCACGGCTGGAAGCAATATATATTAAGCCATTTAAATCTTCCCTTTGTAGACAAAAGAAGTGGCTTCTATGACTCAATGTGATCGACTTGTGACCCCCCCCCCCATTTTTTTCTTTTTTTTCCCCTAAACTTGTCACTGGTCTTCATTCTACTTTTTAAAAATGTTTTTAGTCGTAATGCTTGAATTATTTCTACGTATTTACTCTGATTAGTGTGGACGAAAGCCAGCTTAGTATATTCCTGTATTTTCTTCTTTTTCCCTCTCGTTTTTACACTTTTCAATTTCATTCCACTACCAAAAAATGTCACAAACGTCTATATTACTTGCTTCAATATATATATATATATATATATATATATATATATATATATATATATATATAGTGTGTGTCAGGTTTTATCAAAAAGAAATCAATAAACTGCTCGATCGCAGAGGAGTGAGAGCTAATATAATTTATTTGAAAACTCTATGTTACATATTTCAGAAACGTACTGTGGTTTCATCAAGATGGGCTGACTTTTTACATTAAAAAAAAATCTATACCCAGTGGAATCGTCAGCATGCTGAAAGAGGTCAAACCATGATGAGAAACGGCGGGCTATCGATATAACGCCATTTCTCATTGTGGTTTGATCTCTTTCAGCACGCTGACGATTCCACTGGGTATAGATTTTTTTTAAATGTAAAAAGTCAGCCCATCTTGATGAAACTGCGGTACGTTTTTGAAATATGTAACATAGAGTTCACAAATAAATTATATATATATATTAAAAATGGAAAAAGTTCTTTTGAGAGCATCTTTTTATAAATTTAAATTTGAAATTAGTTAAAATGCTTTTGAAACCATGTATAAGATGAAAATATTTTTTTATCCAAAATCATTCTTTTTTTTCCTCTTGACTTTTATTATAAATTTTTCGGATAATATATCCATCATCAGAGATCGAAATATATATATATAATAGAAATATATCTATGGCAAGTAAGCTACACGGAGATGTCCATGTTTAATGCACACACTTTACTACTAATAAGCTCTTCTCACGTATTGAAGACTGTTGAAGTAAATATTGAAAATACATATACACAATATGTGTATATATATTAAAGAGTAAATTATATATATATATATATATATATATATATATATATATATATATATATATATATATATATGAAATATTGAAATGATGGAAAGAATACTATTGAACAATTTACAATTTACATATGGGGTTCATGCAAGGAATATTAATAAACCGACCTTTAATCCATGGATTTTCAACGAATTACTTTTCTCCAATAAAATTACTAATTATTGGTAAGTATTAATTTGAAAATTTGCAACAAAAAAATGAAAAAAAAAATTCTTAAAGCAAAAATAGTTTATGGAGAGTTTAAAAAATGGGCAGAAAGTTATTGTAACAATGCAGATACTGAAAAATTCAATTTGAATCTGATATTGAGAAGTGAAGCGATTGATTCTAATAAGATCCAAATCCAGAAGTCTTTGAAAAGTCAGTATATGAGTAGAAACATTATGCCACAAATCAAGCTTCCTTAGCATGTGGAAAAGGGTTACTTACTGGAATCAATACCTGCATGGTTACAATCCCATTTTCTTACCTTTTAATAACTATTTTTGGTTTAAACATTAAAAAAAAATTTGTTGCAATTTTTCAAATTAATACTTGACATGTTATTGTAATTATAGCTAATCATAAGTTAAGCTGATCATAAGTTGCTAATCATAAGCTAATCATAAGCTAATCATAAGTTGCTAATCATTAAGCTAATCATAAGTTAAGCTAATCATAAGTTGCTAATCATTAAGCTAATCATAAGTTGCTAATCATAAGTTGCTAATCATTAAGCTAAGCATAAGTTGCTAATCATTAAGCTAAGCATAAGTTGCTAATCATTAAGCTAATCATAAGTTGCTAATCATAAGCTAATCATAAGTTGCTAATCATAAGTTGCTAATCATAAGTTGCACCTGTAGTGAAAGCTTTTAGGTGAGTTGGAGTTGCATACAACCGATACAATTATGGGCATATAATTCCCCCTTTTCAGTGGCTTATAGAAACTGTGCTGTTTTTTAAACAAGTTTTCAGAATGAGTGTTTGCAGTTGTAGTATCTTCGTTTCCGTTTTCCACATATTTCTTTTTTATTTCTGTCCTTTATCGGGAAAATGGTTGCCTTATACAGAACATTGCTTAAGTTGCATTTACCTTCCGTTTGAAAGTCATTTTGGTTCTACAATTGCAACTGTCAAAGTAGGTATTAGCCTCCCTAGGTGTTACACTCATTCAGTGGCACAGACGAGCTGACTGAAGAGGTGTAACAAGATTAAATGTTGGTTGTGTAAAAATAAGATTGAAAATAGAAAATTTCACATAAGGTTAGTTGAGCAGGAAAATGGAATTTTCCATTAGAAGTCAAGTTAGAAGTTAGGCTAGCATGTACCGGAAGTTACATCATGGGAGGAAGTATGTGGCAGAAAATCGAGAGAGTTCCTGCCTCTGGGGAGTTTGTCATTAAAGTGAGTGGACACTGTTTTCGAGGGGAAGATGCAGTTCATCTAGATGCAAATTACTGTAAATAGTAAAACTAAATTCCAGAGCAAATAATGGAGTTATTTGTTGATCTTTTTAATTGCTTCTGTTATTCCATCCACAAAGTGGAAAAGAGAAGAAAAGAACAAAATCTCTACATCTGCATCTGCTACTACTAAGAGACAATTAAAATATGTCCGTATTTACTTGCCTCCTCGCGAGAGCAGATAACACCGTGGATAAAAATCTGGGATGAAGGGTTATAGTCCAGTAAATATGAAGCTTATTCAGGATCACACCTTTAACTGAAGAGACGACCGCCAAAGTGTCCCCACAGCATATCGGCAATAAAACAAAGATTGCTGAACATTCATGACTAAATTTGGTTGACAAGTCCCTATTTACTGCCTCCCCACGAGGGCAGAGTTAAACACAAGTTCGGTTTTAATGTGGGGAAAATGAAGCTCTCCAAAAACGGGCACTCTGGATTGAGACAAAAATTAAAATTGCCTGAGTCTAGAAGGATTTCAACTTCACTGAACAAAGGTATACAGATGAAGTTTCATATAAGAACAGATGCTACACTTTGATCGAAAAAGAAAACGAAGGTAGATCTGTGTTTGTGCATAAAACATTAAAAAAATAAATGTGCAAAACTTTTATCAAAACCTCCACCCCCACTCACCCCCCCCCGCCCCCCCCCCCCCCAATATATTGTCGATCACAATTTCCGGCTCTGACAACATTTTTCCTTGGAATATTCCATTAAATCAACAAGCAAACCTGGATAACTGATTAAACCATTTTCCAAGTGAATCTTCCGAATAAAAAAAAATCATTTTTTACTTTTTTTGTGCGTTATTTGAATCTCTGGGAATCTTCGAATTAGTTCCGTGAAGACTTTTTTCCTTTTTCCGAACAAAAGCTTTGAAAGATGTTAAATTTAGTTACGCCATCGATTGCAAAAGATTTTCTCGTAGATAAAATGGATCACATGCGAGCGGAAAGGATTCTAAATAGATTGAACGATATTCGGAGACACACGTAGAATATATGTATCGATAAATCAAAGAAATAAATACAATTAATGAATCTTGCGATGGAGAAGAATAAAATTATTTGTGCGTAGTTGATCTAATGGATCTATCGACATCATCATCATCATCATCATCATCATCATCATCATCATCATCATTTTTCGTTTAATGTCCGTTTTACATGCTGGCATGTGTTGGATAGCTTTTAGAAATTGACTTTCAAACTAATCTATCTTTGGACAGGCCTTTTTCTATCCCTCTTTCTCTCAAGTTCATTTTAATAACCTCATCTCATGTTTTCCTTGGCCTTCCCCTGTGAACTGGACCTGCTACCTTGACTGTGCCACATCTACTGACCCAATAATTTTTGTCCATTCTTTCAACATGGCCATACCACAGAGGTCTCCTATTCTGACAGTAGAAAACAGCAATTCTTCCCCCTTTGCTGATGGAATGTGAAAACATGCTGTGTTTTTGAGTTGGCTGTTCTTTTCAGTGGGTTAGGGTTAGGGTTAGGGTTAGGGTTTTAATCTTCTCGTAGTATTATTGGTCATCATCCAACTAGTTAAAATACGAAAATAATGAGTTCCTTGTGAAATCAGTTGATGTGGTTCCCAGGCGACTTGAGAAGCTGGAAACGAATGCTGACGTCCATTTTAACAAAATAAAACCCTATGCTATATTCTTTCTCATCCATTCCTTGCAAAAATTATATTTCAGTAATGAATTACGAGCACTTAATAATAGGGAGTTACTAGATACTGTAGTTTTATAACAACTTGGTTCCGTTAACGCTTTAATCACCAAACGATACTGTGATCATAAAATCTAATTTAGAATAATATAGAATAATTGGGTAAAAAACTGCATAGTTCAAAAAAGGTGAAACAAAAAACTGCATAGTTCAAAAAAGGTGAAACAAAAAACTGCATAGTTCAAAAAAGGTGAAACAAAAAACTGCATATTTCAAAAAAGGTGAAACAAAAAACTTCATAGTTAAAAAAAGGTGAAACAAAAAACTGCATAGTTCAAAAAAGGTGAAACAAAAAATAAAATAATTGGGTAAAAAACTGCATAGTTCAAAAAAGGTGAAACAAAAAACTGCATAGTTCAAAAAAGGTGAAACAAAAAATAAAATAATTGGGTAAAAAACTGCATAGTTCAAAAAAGGTGAAACAAAAAACTGCATAGTTAAAAAAAGGTGAAACAAAAAATAAAATAATTGGGTAAAAAACTGCATAGTTAAAAAAAGGTGAAACAAAAAACTGCATAGTTCAAAAAAAGTGAAACAAAAAATAAAATAAAAAGTTTTGATATAAAACTAGAAGAATACCCGTAAAATGAATTCACCGTACAATTTTGAACCACTTTTATGTCCCCTTACGAAGATTAAAATCAACATACAATGTTACTAAACTTTATGTCTAGAATCCTTATTCCAATTTTGATAAAAATCTATTACATGATTTTGATTCTAGAAAATGTCTAAAATTTAAGGCTTAAGCTTAAGGAGTCTTAAGAGAAATTGAAATTCAGTGAATTTTACTTAATTGATGTCTAATGTCTATGGATCAAATTTAATGTAAATCTGAAATTGTTGTGGCCCTGTTTTAAGGGACCGAAATGAAGACACTAACACGGTATAAAGTAGAAACAAGTGTATTAAGAAAAGAGAGTACAGAGGGAAGAAATATGCGCCTGGTAAGTAGAGTTCGACTATCTTACTGGATGTTCACTCATTGCTGGCGAGAGTTAATTGAGCAAAAAGGAAGAGTCCATGTTATACATAGATAACAGAAATATTGTAATTTTCAAATGGGAGGTTGCGCCCATATTATGCCCCCTAAAACCATTTAGAAAAAACTCCAAAAATTGATATTTGGGGAATATTTATTAACTGCTGTCTAATACCGATTGTTAAAATGTCATAAAAATCGGAGCTATCTCAATTTTCACGAAAGGTTTTCACCCAATCTTTGTCTCTTTAACATAAAACTAAATTAAACTAAATATAGCCCACATTACCCACTCTTATGTCTCGCAGCTGTGTCCTAAAATGCATAATGATCAGTTAATTAGTTTAGGAGTGAATCCTATTCATAAAAATATATAAAGATATACACATATCTAACTTTATATAGAAATATAGGAGAAATCGCTCAACTTGAAACAATGGCTGAAGTGTTTCGCAAGCATAGATGTGTACAATGTGTACAATGGTAAGAAGATATTGAAGTTTTCGTCATAAGTGTATTTAGATATTTGCTCGTCCCGAAAAATTATGGGAATTATTAGAGTTAGGATTTGATTAGAAAAAACATGACTTTTTGGGGAAAATGTTTCGTTTGCAAATGCCGTTGGGAGTGAGTTGACATTAATATCCCTTTGAAATCCTTGCTCTTTTTTATATTTATTATCATTTTACTCTCAAACTCTGCCTATTTCTGTACAATTCTCTCTCTCTCTCTCTCTCTCTCTCTCTCTTTCTCTCTCTCTCTCTGTCTATCTATCTATCTATCTAGTCTTCCTTTTTATGCTTTCTTTATCCCACTCTCTTAACACGCAAACACTTTATCTCTCTCTTTCTCTCTTTCTCTCTCTAAAGACTTTTAATTGACCCCCCCCCTCTGTATAGATTTGATCTCTTCGAACTTTTCTCTTTCAACTATGTTAAATGGTGCACCAAGATTAAACCATGTTCGTTAGAGACGTCTATAATTTATATCTAAGCAAATATTTGTCTATTGTCTATTTACATCTCTTCATGGTTTTTCCTGTTAAATATAGATTTGCTATTGCATTTGTGGTTGTGTGCTAGCATCTGCGCTTCTCCATGCACGTTTTTCTTTTTCTTCCGGTTTATTCGACTATATATATATATATATATATATATATATATATATATATATATATATATATATATATATATATACTTTCCAAAAACAAGGCAAATACGGTACTTGCGACCCGGATATAGCAAATTAAAGATGAAAAGACACCTTTCACCATCAAATGGAAAGTAATAGAGAGAATGTCATCCTTTTCTTCAGTCATAAATAAATGTCCTCTGTGTGATGCAGAAAAATACCATATATTAAAGGCCATCATTGACCCAAATACAATCTGTTTGAATATCAGATATGAAATCTTTAAAGGATGCATTCACAGGAGACAAGCACTACTTATAAATTGGACTTACCGATACACATATAGGCCTAGCCCCCCTTTCTTCCCAATACATAACCCCATAATTGCCCCACTAAATACCGACTTCAACTCCGGAAAATCCTCCCAACTATCACCCCTCATAAATATAAATAAAAAATAGGAATAAACACCTTAATCACATCCACACCACTACTCAAGACCGATAATTTACACCATGTAAATATAAAATAATAACGTTTTCAATAATAGTTTTTCCAGTTATTAAGAGGGAAACATCCCCATTTCACATTATTATTACTCCCATAAGTCCCCACTATATCTTAGTTAAAATGTTAACCTCTTATATTTCCTAAACAGATTCAATCTTGCCGACCCAATACTTACTCTTATCTCTAAACCAGTCTTAATCATCATACCAATATTATTACTCCCATAAGCCTTCACTATACGTTAGTTAATAATGTCAAATCCCGAATACAAAATCATTCAAGAACCCTGCAGAGTTACTGCCCTTAGACCGATTGACAAACTGTCAGGACCGGACCCGGATTAAATCTTTATTTAAATTTCTTTTTAGATTGATTTAAAGTCCTTTGATTCAAGCCTTAAACGTGTGTTTTTAATCTTTTCATAAGTAAAATCCTTAAACCCATTTTCTCTCTTTACTTTCTATAGAAGACACATAATTAACCCTCAAAAGAGTAACGGCCAAATATACGTTACTTATAAACATTGACTCACGGGATTTATATAGAAATATTTTTTTAAAAAAATATTTTAAAATCTTTTCCTTTTTTAAATCTCACTCTAAACAAATAATGCGTCCAAACGAGAGTGACACGTGACTTCACATTTCTGAAACAGGTGACAACATAAACTGAAGGTAGCCGGATGGTTAAGTCCTTCTGAGCTTGAAACCGACGGTACTTATGTTGTACTAATTTTTCTGTACCAATATATATATATATATATATATATATATATATATATATATATATATATATATATATATATATTGGTTTTGTGGTCGTTATCTAAATATATTTGAACTTGAATAATTATATATATATATATAATTATTCTAAGTTCAAATATATTTACATAATGACCACAAAACCAATATTTTTATAAACGTGCTCAATACAAAGTAGAGCTTTTATAAAATTAAATAAACATTGGTGTCAATCGACACTAATTAATTCATGTTTCGATACTAGTTGCGTCTTATCAAGACTGTTATTAAAAGTGAAAATTGGATTTAAAATTTACTCAGAAAACTAAGGTTGATAAAAAAACAAAGAAGGAAAAAAGGTCAAGACAGCAAATAATAATTTAATTCGATCGATCAGTCTGAGATGTATTTGGCTATCAAGACAAGCAACCCGCACCCTTTTCTCTCCCTTCCCCACTCGCTATGAAGTAGTGTGATTTCGCTTAAATATGATATAAAATTAAACTTTCTTTTTAGTTAAATTACTAAGATATATTTGTTTACAAGATATAATTCTATATTCATATACAATAAAATTAAACTCTTTTTTGAGTTAATTTACTAATATATATATATATATATATATATATATATATATATATATATATATATAACATTAATGTAGAAAACAAAACTATACAAAGCTTAGACGTAATATCTTTATACATTAATGCCCCTGTTAAAAAATTTACTCCATACGTACCTAAAAAAATCAACATCAACTTACCGTTTCCCTCCACCATTTTACTAGAGATATTCAGACTTATCACTGACATGACATATTTTCAATTTAACAGTAATTTCTACAAGCAAAAATTCGGACTCCTTATGGGAAACCCTCTGAGTGGAGTACTAGCCTGCCTATTCTTAGAATTCCTAGAGTCTGACCGGTTTCAAATTTAGATTACCTCCAAACACTGAATACTAAAGATATATCGATGACATTCTAATTTTTCTACTCAAAGACACACAAATTGAAAATCTCAAAAACAAATTTACTTATGAAAACAGCGAAAATTTACTTATGAAAACAGCGAAAAATAACTCGATACCAGTTTTAGACACTTATTATAAACTCTAATTCAATTAAACAACGTAATGGATTTTATAAGTTATCCCCTTTAATCAGCAAACTTATTTTATCCGAACACAACTTGAATTTAGATCCAGGCTAGCTACTTTTATACCAAACTCTCAACATACTTCATATATAATATCTACAATAAAATGGATGAATAATATATATATATATATATATATAATGAATAAATAAATAAAGACATCTGCTTCATTTCTTAAACATTTTACACATTTCATTTTCCAACAGCTATTTATTTTGAAAAAATGAAGTAAACCACACTTTTTAATACTCTAACCACTATTTGTTTCAAGTCAATCACCCCGATAACGTCATGACATAAATAATATTCTTCCCCTTTTTATTTTTCGTATATATGTTGTTGATTTATGTGCATATATACATATATGTGTCTGCATATAAATATATTTAACTGTGTATGTATGTGTATATATATATATGTATATATATCAAATATTGATACATCGCCTTCCCCTCGCTACATCTCGTCCTCTCCCATTATGCGACCTTGATATTTAACCCACTCGTTCTCTTGCTTCGATACAAACTTTATAACTTCTATAAACATGATTCATGTTTCCTCCTCCTCCTTCATGGTTTAAATAACTCCAATCGCTACCAATTTTTGACCCTACACCTTCCATCGTTATTTTAATGTCTCCCACTGCTACCATCTTTATGAGCCCATAACTTATCTTTTCATAAGCGACCATTTTCGGCTTACATCACACAAGCTTACACCCTTTCCTAATGGTTTAATAACTCCAACCGCTAACATTCCCCTCACACCTTCCACTGTTAACTAAACTTCTCCCACTGCTACCATCTATTTATAGCTCATAATTTATCTTTGTATGAGCGGTCTTCTTCAGCTTTTCTCCTCCTACAACCGTTGTTTAAAATATTTTGTGTGTTATTTTCTTCAGACCAATCATCCTGAGGAAGTCTTGAAATAAAGACGAAACGTTGATTAATACATAATTAATATTTTAGGTTTTCCTTTTTTTCATTTTCATATATATATATATATATATATATATATATATATATATATATATATATATATACACAGACACATGTGTTTCAACCTTTTTACTGGGAATCATGAGGGTGATTGCTCTGCCGGTCACACGATTTGGAACCCTCAGACCCAAGGCTAAAATTTTCTTTCTTTAAACGCTTGGGACAATGTGTGAACCCCACATGCGCCTCTCTCTCTGCACCGTGGGGATCGTTGTCAACCGCACACACAGGTGTATGATATCCTGGTCGCGGTGCCAATGTGTGAACCCCACTTGCGCGCACAGTCTTGCCAGACCGTGCACGCTCTTCAAATGATCGTCATAGTGGCAATAAAAAAAATATGTCCATCGAAGTTCCTCTAGGGCGGGATGGCGACGATGATGATGATGACTTCGTCGATCTTGTCGTCTCGTGCAACTCCCATGTTGAAACTGTTTATATCAGCGCGCGATCACTGGGTGAACAGCAATCGGTTGGCTCTGTGAGAGCGAAAGATTATTCAAAGCAGAACAAAAGGAAAAGAACAATGTTCAACAACTCGGTCGAGGTTTTTGTATGGAAGAGTAATTATTAATAAAAATAAAAAAGATTTGATTTTACATTAGATTAATGTCTACCGTACTTGTAAAAGTTATTTGCTCTGAGCTATCTCGTTGGTTCTCTGTGTGTGTGCAATTTCGTTTACAAGTGGTTGTTTAGTCACAAATTAACTGGCTAAGAAAACGATGGTGGGGATCGTCCGGTTTTCTATTTCTCGTCGCACGCCATCATCGCCATCTCAACTCGTTCTGATCTCTCGTGGTTCTGTTCTGTCGTGCGTCAAAACGCACATTCTCCCATTGAAGATGTCCATCGTCACACCCCCTTCCTCTGCCATATTTCTCTCTTCGTCTCTTCCTCTCTCAGGGGGTGAGGGGATGGGCTCCTTACTCCGTTGCCTCTTAAATAAATGGGATTTTCTTTCCGGCCCGTGGTGTTATCACAAAAACAATTGCCTTCTCATTCTCGCCGTAATTAACGATGACAGGCCTAAATGATTATCTGCCCAGTTAAACGGAACAAGCATCGTTTTATTGATATTATTGGAGTTTAATCTAACATTATGATTTACGTTATCTGTAACTTCCCATCTGGCAACCGTCTCCCGACCTGGGAAGGCAACGAATTTTGACTGCAAAACACGACCCAACCAGACAGACCGGCGCCTTTTCCGTTGTCCGAATAAGCTCGTTTCCACGTCAAATATATACTAGTTTTATATCTCCACTTCGTCTCTACGCAGGGTCTAGCATCACCACCAAGATGCATACTAGCGCGTAACCAGGGTACCCGATCCCCATGGGGCCCGGACACTTTGTCACACATGCAGCCACCCAACCAACCACGTTGAAGGGAGAGAATCAAGATCTATTGATATCTAAGTAAGGGGACACACATAGAAGACTGTCAGCAACAGTGTTCAACGACTCGTTGGCCGGAACTTAGCATTTAAATTTGACAGCACAGTTTTATAATTCTCTTAAAGCGCCAGTCTTGGTATGAAAGAAACTAAACAATATTACGATAAATATGTTTGTTTATGTTTGTTTATGATTGTTTGTGTTTGTTTATGTTTGTTTATGATTGTTTATGTTTGTTTATGATTGTTTATGTTTGTTTATGATTGTTTATGTTTGTTTATGTTTGTTTATGTTTGTTTATGCTTGTTTACGTCTCAATGTAATTATCTGTCGTTCTTACATTGCATCGTTCGATGTGTATTACAACCTCCGTTTGTGTTGACCATAAATGAGTAATACCTATAGTTTGCTAATCTTTCTAAAAACCTTTTTATTTTTTATATATTATATTTTATCTTTCCTATATTTAGTTCTAACCTGCATGGTTAGTCTATTTTTCATTGTGTATTGTTGTCATAATGTCTTACTACCATTATTATTTCTATTTTATTTTTATCATTATTATTATAATTACGATTATTTAGTGCAAATGTTAGACTTTATTTTATGTTGCAGTAATTCTATTTTTATGAAGATATATTAATAAATAATTGTTTTTAAAATTGTTATTTTAAACAAAATATTTTCAATTTAATTAATTTTTCATTTTTAGCAATTTTTCCTTTTCAAGTTCTTACAATTCTTTTTATATTTTTATTCTTATTTTATTTCATCATTATATTTACTATTATTTGGTGTAAATGTTAGACTGTATGTTGCTGTTTTTTCAATATTTTTAATTAAGAGCTCTTTATAGATAATTGTCCTTAAAATTCTCTCTTTAAAGAAAATGTTTGCAATTTAATTAATTTTGAATTTTTATTAATATTTTCATTTTAAAATTTCTTATATTTTTGTAATTTTTTTGTAATTTTGATTTTTTTAACGGTGTCTACTGTTTTCATTATTGTACTTTTGATATTCGTTTTATCCTATTTTGAATACATAACAAAAAAAAACAGACATATAAATCTGGTTTTGTTGTTACGTATGCTCTTTAGATGAGGATTGAAATTTTCATAGCCCAACCCTCACACTTTTCGAATTGCTGTGTAATTTTTACTGCTTTGATTGCCTTCGAACCTTTGGTGTCTGTACCCTGTGGCTGATGAAGAGACTTGGTATCCATTTCGTATCGGAAACGATCGTACACACAACTGTTGTTGATGTTAAATTTATGGAATGGATATATTTGTTTATCTCTGATATATATATATATATATATATATTTTAATTCAATTCCAAAGTCCATGCAAAAGCAATCCAAAGACATAATTTATATCAGTTCCTTCAATTCTTCATTTCCGCACTTCAGTGGAAAATCATCATTTACATTTTCGTCTTACATACCATCAGTTTTTCAATATTAATCTATCTGCAGACCTACATGTGTTTCTTAACAGATGGAACAACAATTACAGTTATAAAGTCCATCCGTCAGTCATCATGGAATGATAGAAATATATGGTGGAGGTGTTGAAACAACCAAAGACAAGAAAAAACCGATCAGAGGACTCCAAAAACTTTGTGATAACTCAAAGGGCGAGATCTGATAAAATTCTGATAATTCAGGAGGGCATAGAATAGACTCACGTGAAGAAAAAGACAGCAAAGACAAATGATACCCCCCCCCCCATCAATACTAAAGTCACTTTCGTCTCATTAGAAGAACGGCAACATTCTATGTCCGTGATTCTGCTTTGTGGAACAGCCTCTCAAAGGGAGTGACGATATCTATCATGTCCAGGATTAAAGTCGCCTTTGACAAAACATTCAGACGGTAAATAGATGTACACATCTTCTAACTGTCCTTTTACAGGGCTTGCTGCACTTTGCTATTTTTTGCCAATAAATTATTTTGATTTGATATGATAGACATTATCTTTGAGATGACCGCACAGAAAAAAATCGAGGGATTATGGTCCAGTGAGTGTGAAGTCCATTCAGAATCACACCTCCCTACTGATGAGACTATCACTAAAATGTCCCTGCATATCTCTGAACAACGATAAAACAAAGAACTGTTGGACATTCATGAGTGAAAGTTAGTGTACAAGTAGGCTATATAGAATTTGAATATTTGATAGGGTTGGGAATTAGGGTAGACGGTTGGAAACGATGGATATCAGAGTGATAGTATAGGATGGGTGGTAGTAGGGCGAGCACCTTGCTTAAGGATGTCAGAAGCAGTTTAGTGCCCCCCTCGATGAAAATATGCAAGAGAAAATCAACTGAAGTGAGTTTTGTTTTAAACCAGTTTAATAAATTATTTTCAATCTTCTCATAATATTTCTCATCATTCAACTGACAAATCCTCCATCTCTCACCTTTATCCTCGAGTGGCTTCTGTCTGTGACTCTTGTGTTTCGGAATTTTTTAGATGACAATTGATAATTTGCATTGTTTGGATTATTTGGACTCATCGTAAGACTTAAAGCCGGTCATGGCTGACGGAACGAGAACAATCTATCCCCTGCCCCCTGTTCCATTTGAAATTCTGTTCGGATTCCCGAGTTGAACATAAAGATACCAGAGTTCAACAATACACACCTAAAGAAGGTCGGAGGTTACATCGGCCGAAGCGTTGTGAGAATAACATCCAAAGTGAGAACAGTAGTCCGAATAATCCCCAAAATACAAAGTGGGGACTGGTGAATAAAAAAATAAAGATAAAAAAAAAATGAAATAAGATAAAAAAGAATCATTTCCAAACATCATTGTTTTGAACGTGTCTGATTGTGCAAACAAACATCACGATTTATGGATTGTCGTATTCGGATTCAAATGACTTCAAGGTGTTCACTTTTATTAGACAGAGAGACTCAAAACTGTTTCCATGGCAACGGCGAATCCAAATATTCAGGAAGTGAAAATTGATCAGAAATGTTGCCAATCTCGATTGAACATCGATTTGTGTGTGTCGATCGCATGGGATCTGAAACGACAGAACTGCTCCTCTAAAGTCCAACCTTTCCTGGCCGTACTAGGGGGAGTGGCAACATTTCAAACACATTTTTTTTTACCTAGATTCACTCCAAACAAAGTATTTTGCTACTGTGAATTAGGGGCCAGATTTATAGGGCGTCCTAAGTAAGGAGTTGAGCAACGTTACATTTAATTGTTGGTACAGTCGCGGAAACAGGGAGCAGATAGAGAATTTCAAAGGCAAGCAGTTCGAAGAAAAGGAGCTCTACAGTGAAGGGGTGGATTTTGCTGATTGTCGGGTTGGTCGGGGTATTAACGTTGAGGGGACACACGTACAGGAAGTTCGTCGGAGAACATTCCATTGAAGTGCTTGTAAATCAAGCACAGGGATGCAACATTGTGATTGGTAAACAGTGTGAGACCTATTAGATTAGAGACTCTTTTTTTTTGGGACCACTCTAAGAGGGAGAAACTAGTGGTTGGTGCACCAGCCCAGATGTGACAGCAATACTCCATGCTTTATAGACATATAGGATAATGGCAGTGTATGAGCCACAATCTGGCTGACAGGGCTCTGGTGAAAATCTAGGAGTAGTCGGTATCAGGATCCGTCGATCTCTGGTCAGTCATCTATGCCTCTGCATGTGGTAAGACAAGGACGTGTCAGACGAATAACTGCAAATCAACAGAGTGAAACCATTCCTTTGTGTGTTCTGCACCAAACTTTCCCCGACTTCGCATGCAACCACTGAACCTTGCTGTTCTTGGTGTCGGGCTAAAACTGCACTCTTGCAGTATAACGAATAGCTGCAAATGAGGAAGACTTCATGCTGACCAGACAATCTTGAAGCACGATCTTCTTGGACTTTATGCAGAAGTTTGACTCCCTCAGCAACAACAACCACAACTGCAGCATTGACCATAAAAGATTCCGACATATGCAGTGGCGAACATCCACATTGGAAGCATCCGATTATTTTAAAACTATCTCCATTTCTCATAATATTTCTCAGTACTAGGACTTATACTTGAGTCTTTAGGATATACAATCAAAGAGTTGGCCCTGCACATCACCAAGGCATCACCAGTCCTCTACATGACACTGGTGGAACGGTTTTCAAAATCAAAAGATTGAAGACCTCAATTCCCTCCATCCAAAATTAAAGAAGAGACCCCCCTACACTCCCCCTCACGATCTGACTTTTTTTCACCACTTCTTCAGAGTTGTTGCTAAAAATGTACAGTTGAAGTGTGAAGATTCTAAAAGAAATCACCAATACAAAAAATAATTACATAAAAATACAGTAAATATTTAGGTGATAAAAATCGTAAATACTTCTAGACAGAGAATTGTAGTCCATTAGTAAGACACTGGACTATAGACATCAATATCGAAGGTTCGATCCTTGTCTAAGTTAACCACGTGTTCATGGATTACTTTTATGTACGTATAAAATAAATAAATATATATATATTAACGAAAATTACGTCCTATAAAAGTTAAAGGCGACTACTAATGCAATTTTCTGCATCTTAATCACTTAAGAAGTGACACAATCTAAATAGTAGTAAGCAAAAAAACAACGAACACTGCAATCACCAATAAAAATAATTACATAAAAATGCAATATATATATATATATATATATAAAAAATAAAATATAGTAACACGAAATTACATAATCATCGATAAATATTTTATTTTATTTATTTTATTCTTGCTCTGTTTATTACATTGAGCTCTCATGCCCGGATTTCCTCCTGGAATTTATTTCATTATAACACACACTATACATATAGTGTGTCAGGTTGTATATGAAAAGAAATCAAATAAAGTGCTCGATCATATAAGAGAGCTAATATAATTTATTTAGATACTGTATATTACATATTTCAGCAATGTAGCGCGGTTTCATCCAAAAGGGCAGATTTAGACATCCAAAGATACTAAAGATGTCTAAATCTGTCCTTTTGGATGAAACCGCGGTACATTGCTGAAATATGTAATATACAGTATCTAAATAAATTATATATATATATATATATATATATATATATATATATATACATATATATGTGTGTGTGTATGTGTGTTTTTACAAAGAATATATATTTTTTAAACGTATAGTCCTTATAATATCTGAAATGTTTCCAATTGTAAACTCAATGAATTTGTATTACAAGATTCAGAGCATATATATCTAAATTCTGTATCCCAAAATTTTCATTAGTTTTTACGATCTCTTTATTTCTGTATTTCGATGAGGGTTTATTCTTCTTTTATCTTACACTCAAAAGTATTTCTTTCAAATTTAACGTTCATCTCTTACACGTCTTTCATGGCAAAATCAGATATACTTTTTTAGTTCAACCTTGTCAATCATCAGAGAGTAGTATTATATATTGTTGAATTGTGAAAGAACATGTTACATCAAAAACACAGGAGAGAGAAAAAAATACAGTGAAGTTCCAGATTGAGTCCTGATAAAAGATGTAGGGGTCTTTTTTCTGAATTTGTCACAATTTCCTCATGTGAGCTTTTGCCTTTTTTGTACTTCAATTTGCCAAATCTTTTATCAGGACTCAATCTGGAACTTCATTGTATTTTGTCTTCTATAGTAGTGTGGTGAAGATGAGGAGAGACCAGGAGATAAGCGGCCACGATGAACATGTGCTCGCTGCAAGGAAACAGTGGCTGCATGTGAGAGCAAACCAGAACCGTTTGATTTCGAGGCTTGGGTCGCGATTATGCAAAATATGTGCAGTTGGCAATCTAAAATAGCTGAAAAAGGAGTGAGATTTTTGCTCGAGGAGTAGATCATTTTTGGATGTCACGTCGTTCGCGTATGTTTTGGACGATGATTGGTTTATCTCTTGTTTTGAACTGTTGTCAGTTTATCTTTTGTTGGTGAAGAGAAGAAAGAAAAACTACTGCTGCTGATACTAAGAGCCAACGAGTGTGTGTTCTTTCAACTCTGAATAATTTACGTGACTGAAATAGCCTTTTCTCGCTGAATGTAAGACGTTTAAATTTATTCTAACCATATCACTGGTTGTTGCAGTTTCCAATGTAGGTAACCAATCATTCAAAACCGAGGGGGTGTTCATATTTAACCCAAATACAAGTTTATTGTGACGATATCCAGAATGATTCTGAAATGCATTTTTGCCACTAACAGCCCAAGCTAAAGCTATTTCTGGCTCACATTTTTCATCATGTTTTCCCATTGCTTCAGCAACTATTAGATTGTGACGTTCGACAGTACTATTGCTGAATGGACTTTCTTCAGCTGTTGTGCATGTTTCAATATTCAGCTTTTCATTCATCTGTCGGAAGCCCTCATTATCAAACTCTCTTCCATTGTCACTTAAAAACGATATCCACATTAAAAATATGTTGTGAATAATTTCTTCGCTCTTCTTGATCTTAATCAATCTGACTTAGTGGATGTGTCAATTAGGTGTATTGATTATGGTCATGTTCTTTTAAATCCAAAATACAGTGTCATTAAACCTGTACCAAATGCCAAGCCTACAACTAGTCAAGGAGGGGGTCTTCTAAACCTCAGGTAAACTGAACAAGAATCACCAAAATCTTTGATCTGATTCCGAAATTCCTTATAAAATGGCTTTAATAAAATCTATTACTTTCTCTTTAGATGGCAATGTAATTTCTCAGTCTTTCTCCTTTTGTTCACTCTAGAGCATTTGTTAAAGTCTCACAACGTAACACTATGCTGAAGGTATTTTTAACTCTAAAAGCTAAAATTAGTTAGTAAAAGACTATTATGTCCAAAAGGTATTAGCATATTAGTTAGTGGAAGACTATTATGTCCAAAAGGTATTAGCATATTAGTTAGTGGAAGACTATTATGTCCAAAAGGTATTAGCATATTAGTTAGTGGAAGACTATTATGTCCAAAAGATATTAGCATATTAGTTAGTGGAAGACTATTATGTCCAAAAGGTATTAGCATATTAGTTAGTGGAAGACTATTATGTCCAAAAGGTATTAGCATATTAGTTAGTGGAAGACTATTATGTCCAAAAGGTATTAGCATATTAGTTAGTGGAAGACTATTATGTCCAAAAGGTATTAGCATATTAGTTAGTGGAAGACTATTATGTCCAAAAGGTATTAGCATATTAGTTAGTGGAAGACTATTATGTCCAAAAGGTATTAGCATATTAGTTAGTGGAAGACTATTATGTCCAAAAGGTATTAGCATATTAGTTAGTGGAAGACTATTATGTCCAAAAGGTATTAGCATATTAGTTAGTGGAAGACTATTATGTCCAAAAGTCGTAATTTTCAATTTAGTAGTGTGCTCACAGTTTTCATTGATTTATGATTTAATAATAGGGGTTAATCCTTTTTGATGATGTCAGCCTCAATACAACCTCTGACACCTTTTATACCTGCTATAGTTACAGGAAAATTTAACTGTTTTAATAGCTTTTACCTCTACTCCATCTCTAAAACAAAATATACTGTTATACCTAACAGTTTCTACTGATTGCTTATCTTGCTCATTTAATGTATCAAAGAATACGCCAAACCAAAATTCTCCAACAACAGTTTGTGAACAAGCAAGGCCCAACACTGCTATACCCAATGTCTGTTGGACACGATTGGCCATTTTTACATTAGAATAAGAATCATTTATCCATGCTCAATGATTCATGTTGAATCAATATTAAACAAAGTAAAGTTCACTCTAACCCTAACTCTAACCCTAACCCTAACTCTAACCCTAACCCTAACCCTAACCCTAACTCTAACCCTAACCCTAACTCTAACCCTAACCCTAACTCTAACCCTAACCCTAACCCTAACCCTAACTCTAACCCTAACCCTAACCCTAACCCTAACTCTAACCCTAACCCTAACTCTAACCCTAACCCTAACCCTAACCCTAACTCTAACCCTAACCCTAACCCTAACCCTAACTCTAACCCTAACCCTAACTCTAACCCTAACCCTAACTCTAACCCTAACTCTAACCCTAACCCTAACCCTAACTCTAACCTGGTCTGAATCCACAACAGTGTTGATATTGTTGCTAGAATTAAAACTCGCAAACTCTTGGGCAAAATACTTAGTCGAATTACATTTAAAACAACGCATTATCTTACCTTGTCTGTCTGTAGGATTTGGTTTATTTCCCCTTAAGGTTTTTGTTCCCTGATACTTCTGTATCTATTGTAATTGACTGTTTCAATTCTTTGATAGCAGGAACGGATTTGTATTTCATTGGGGAAATATTAGAAAGCACTTTCTTCAATGTATCTTTCATTGTTGCATATTGTCAAGCTTGAACACGTCGTTCTTGCTAACTTTTTGTTTGCCTCCAATATATTTGCTGCATTTAAGACAAAAAAATAGGTATGAACTCCTTCTGGTAAAGTAATTTTAAATGTTCGTAATTTCTAATACACAACTTCATAGCATAACAAAAAGTGATTTATGTTTACTCCAGCTGTCTTTTTGTAGGAATAAAATTCATTCAATGACATATATGCCATAGTGTTTTCGTCTCATAAATAAACTTCATCTAATTTGCCTAGAATCACTTTTAATCCATCTGTTTCGGTGATATCCGTTATCACCAAATGTTGAACGCCACACTCCCATATATTTTGTAGCAGTGACAAAAAAAACACTGGTCCTTGTTTTTCCTTTTAGGTAAATCAATGAATATAGATCATATGCCTATATTTTGCTTCAATTCAGCATATAAATCTTCATTTAGCAAAAGAGGTGGCTGTTTTGTAAAAGAAGCCATCTTTCTTTTAAATGTATTTCAACGTTTGTTGAACAAGAATAATTTCTTATTAAACGAAAGAAGCTTTTGCTACCGTGTATTGGGGATGAGATACTTTTACAAAGCCATCAAATAAATCCTGTCATATTAGTTGGAGTCAGTAGTAATGGAGAGACTCTTATTCAAAATGATCCTCTTTCATCTTAAAAACTCCTATAATATTAGTTGGTGCCAATCGTAATGGAGATACTCTTATTCAAAATGATCCTCTTTCATCTTAAAAACTCCTATAATATTAGTTGGTGCCAATCGTAATGGAGAGACTCTTATTCAAAATAATCCTCTTTCATCTTAAAAACTCCTATAATATTAGTTGGTGCCAATCGTAATGGAGATACTCTTATTCAAAATGATCCTCTTTCATCTTAAAATATCCTATAGTATTAGTTGGTGTCAATCGTAATCGAAGGACTCTTATTCAAAATGATCCTCTTTCATCTGAACAACTCCTATAATATTAGTTGGTGTCAATCGTAATGGAGAGACTCTTATTCAAAATGATCCTCTTTCATCTTAACAACTCCTATAATATTAGTTGGTGTCAATCGTAATGGAGAGACTCTTATTCAAAATGATCCTCTTTCATCTTAACAAATCCTATATTATTAGTTGGTGTCTATTGTAATGGAGAGACTCTTATTAAAAATGATCCTATTTCATCTGGACAACTCCTATAATTTAGTTGGTATCAATCGTAATGGAGAGACTCTTATTCAAAATAATCCTCTTTCATCTTAAAAACTCCTATAATATTAGTTGGTGCCAATCGTAATGGAGATACTCTTATTCAAAATGATCCTCTTTCATCTTAAAATATCCTATAGTATTAGTTGGTGTCAATCGTAATCGAAGGACTCTTATTCAAAATGATCCTCTTTCATCTGAACAACTCTTATAGTATTAGTTGGTGTCAATCGTAATGGAGAGACTCTTATTCAAAATGATCCCTTTTTATCTTAACAACTCCTATAATATTAGTTGGTGTCAATCGTAATGGAGAGACTCTTATTCAAAATGATCCTCTTTCATCTTAACAACTCCTATAATATTAGTTGGTGTCAATCGTAATGGAGAGACTCTTATTAAAAATGATTCTCTTTCATCTTAACAACTCCTATAATATTAGTTGGTGTCAATCGTAATGGAGAGACTCTTATTCAAAATGATCCTCTTTCATCTTAACAACTACTATAGTATTAGTTGGTGTCAATCGTAATGGAGAGACTCTTATTCAAAATGATCCTCTTTCATCTTAACAACTCTTATAGTATTAGTTGGTGTCAATCGTAATGGAGAGACTCTTATTAAAAATGATCCTATTTCATCTTAACAACTCCTATAATTTAGTTGGTATCAATCGTAATGGAGAGACTCTTATTCAAAATGATCCTCTTTCATCTGAACAACTCTTATAGTATTAGTTGGTGTCAATTGTAATGGAGAGACTCTTATTAAAAATGATCCTATTTCATCTGAACACCTCCTATAATATTAGTTGGTGTCAATCGTAATGGAGAGACTCTTATTCAAAATGATCCTCTTTCATCTTAACAAATCCTATAGTATTAGTTGGTGTCAATCGTAATGGAGAGACTCTTATTCAAAATGATCCTCTTTCATCTTAACAACTCTTATAGTATTAGTTGGTGTCAATCGTAATGGAGAGACTCTTATTAAAAATGATCCTATTTCATCTTAACAACTCCTATAATTTAGTTGGTATCAATCGTAATGGAGAGACTCTTATTCAAAATAATCCTCTTTCATCTGAACACCTCCTATAATATTAGTTGGTGTCAATCGTAATGGAGAGACTCTTATTCAAAATGATCCTCTTTCATCTTAACAAATCCTATAGTAAATTTAATAAGGAATAGGTAAAATAAATACCTTTTAAGCATTAAAGATGCGATATCAATTTTTATTAAAAAATAAAAATGAATCGAAACCTATTTTTTTTTCTTCTTTTTTTATTATAAACTTCCATTTTTTTTGTTAGTTTAAAGTGATACAGATATTTCGCCAAAAACTTGGCCTCATCGGTGTGTCATATATCCTGATGTCATCGGATTTGTATTTTTTTTCTATCCGGCTGCTGTTGTTGCAGCCGGGCCAAAGGGGTTTGCTGTTGTTTCCCACGTTCAAATATAAGATCGTGAATGCGCACGCGATCGGTATGAAGTGTTTTACGGTTCATATTTTTTTTTAAGAAACATCTATTGTTTAATTTAATAAGGAATAGGTAAAATAGATACCTTTTGAAGCATTAAAGATGCAACAACAGAAGCTGGTAAGAAAAAAAAATACAAATCCGATGACATCAGGATATATGACACACCGATGAGGCCAAGTTTTTGGCGAAATATCTGTATCACTTTAAACTAACAAAAAGATGGAAGTTTATAATAGAAAAGAAGAAAAAATCGGTTTCGATTTTATTTTCTTTTAAAAAAAAAATGATATCGCATCTTTAATGCTTCAAAAAGTATTTATTTTACCTATTCCTTATTAAATTTAACAATAGATGCTTCTTAAAAAAATATGAACCTTAAAACACTTCATACCGATCACGTGCGCATTCACGATCTCATATTTGAAAGTGGGAAACAACAACAAACCCCTTTGGCCCGGCTGCAACAACAGAAGCCGGTAAGAAAGAAAATATACAAATCCGATGACATCAGGATATATGACACATCGATGAGGCCAAGTTTTTGGCGAAATATCTATATCACTTTAAACTAACCAAAAAATGGAAGTTTATAATAAAAAAAGAAGAAAAAAAATCGGTTTCGATTTCTTTTTCTTTTTTTTTTAATTGATATCGCTTCTTTAATGCTTCAAAAGGTATTTATTTTACCTATTCCTTATTAAATTTAACAATAGATGCCTCTTAAAAAAATATGAACTTTAAAACACTTTATAAATCTTATAATATTAGTTGGTGTCAATCGTAATGGAGAGACTCTTATTCAAAATGATCCTCTTTTATCTTAAAAACTCCTATAATATTAGTTGGTGTCAATCGTAATGGAGAGACTCTTATTCAAAATGATTCTCTTTCATCTTAACAACTCCTATAATATTAGTTGGTGTCAATCGTAATGGAGAGACTCTTATTCAAAATGATCCTCTTTCATCTTAACAACTCCTATAATATTAGTTGGTGTCAATCGTAATGGAGAGACTCTTATTCAAAATGATCCTCTTTCATCTTAACAAATCCTATAATATTAGTTGGTGTCAATCGTAATGGAGAGACTCTTATTCAAAATGATCCTCTTTCATCTTAACAACTCCTATAGTATTAGTTGGTGTCAATCGTAATGGAGAGACTATTATTCAAAATGATCCTCTTTCATCTTAACAACTCCTATAATATTAGTTGGTGTCAATCGTAATGGAGAGACTCTTATTCAAAATGATCCTCTTTCATCTTAACAACTATAATATTAGTTGGTGTCAATCGTTATGGAGAGACTCTTATTCGAAATGATCCCATTTGGCAGTGGGTGTGGGTGTTTACTTGCTCCCCCACTGTGGCACAAGGAAAGATGGTGGGGGAAACCAGCTCCCCCCGAGGGAAACACTTTGGTCGGGTACAAAATAACCATGAACGTACCCAATATCCTTGTAAAAGGATTGAACTCGAAGCTTTCAGAATATGACTTTTGTGTTTAATACGTGTCCCACGTTTATTTCACTGCTTCCATCACTTCTGATCCTATTTGCCCGTCGTTGTTGTTAGTTTGTTAATAACATAAATTCAATCACAGACGCTACATGTGATTGTTGAATCTATGGCCGGGGGTGGAAGTGTTGTTAATGGCGGGAGATTCAAAAGAAGAACAAAGGATTATGGATATTAACCACAGTGGCGAAGGATGCCGTAAATGGTTTTGCGATAATGAATCCCCCAACCATAGGTAGTGTGATAGATGCCTTTGTAACGGCATGTAATCTCACTGTTCAGATTCCACCATCGGACCACGTGTAGATTAAATAAAACAGTTAAGACAAACAAAGAGAAAGGAAGAAAACATTATTATTTAAAACTTATATTAAAGGAGAAAGCGAAGGAATGAGTAAGCTATACAACATATACGAATAGGCATTTTATAATGGTTAATAAAAAGGAAAACATTTATATTAACAAAACAATTTATTTATTTGATATTTTATAAGCGATATATACGAGCGAGATGAATGTCTTTTTGTGTGTGTTGAACGAGCGTGAATGTCTTTTTGTGTGAAGTTCTTAACGTGTATGTTTGGAGACAAAGTTCGTTAAATTGAAAGATAGATTCTTGAATTGAAAAGGGTTACCTTTCTTCTTCCTCCCTCCCCACACAGCTCGTTCGAGCTGGTGGGGGGGGGTCAACGAGAGTTTTTTGCGTGCGTTCGTTCGTCTCAGAACGCCGAGGGAAAAAGAGAGAGAAAAAAGAACGCGAGTTCTTTTATTGACCCCAACTCACGCGTGGTCAAGTTGGCCGGAATCTTACGGCAAACGTGAATCTGCTTTACTTCGTAGGTTCCCTACTTCGGAGGCAAAGAAGGCTTAAGTAAACAACGAAAGAAAGAGAGAGAGTACCTCATTGTGGTGTTCACCACAAATCCTCTATCTTTCTTTCTGGACAAACATAAACACCAAGCAATGGAGATCATTCTAAACTCTATACCCCAAGGGATACAACTCTTATATCTCAATACAAGAGAGATAACTTAACAATTGTCACCTGTTACCTCATGTTTAGTAGTGATCGGATGGAAACACCCAAACATCTCATTATGGTTGATACATATGAACACAAGAAGCAGTATTTACTTGCTTCCGACCACAGCAAGATGTAGCACAAAGTCTGAAGATAAGAGAAACTAGCTCCCCCGAGGGGAAACTCTGGTTGAGTACAAAAGTAGCCGAGAACAGCCCCATCGGCAATCCCAGGCGATCAGCAATAAACCAACCCCCATTCCTGACGAAGGAGATAATGCATAGGAGAGTGCACCTTTTAGGACGGAGCTAAGTCATACTTCATCCCTAAGGCGCACTCTGGTTCTGTACAAATAGCTATAAACAAACACATCGGCATTCCCTGGCAAGGAAGCCTCAGCCGATCAGAAATTAACCAATCCCTCCCGACGAGCGAGGGGGTAATGCGTGAGAGGGGGCACCTCTTAGAACTGAGTCAGCGAGTATGACGCTGGGGAGGGGGGAAGCTACCAAAAAATGCTTCCCAGACAATGCCGGGTAGGTACACCCGGCATTATCTGGGCAGCATTTGTCTTTCATTTTTGTTTTTACAGTGTGTGTGTGTTTGGGGACGGGGGGCAGCGTTTCTTAAAAAAATAGAAACGAACGGACGAGTCGACATTCCCTGGTAAACGCACCTCAGGTGATCAGCAATAAACCAACCCCTTCGCAAAGGGAGGAGGTAATGCCAGGGAGGGGGTAGTGGGTGTGACAGAGGACGTCTGGTGCTCTTCCAATATGTGATCTACTGAATGGTTTCTAATGGGTTAGGGTTTATCGGTAGATCACATATTGAATTAGAAACCGTTCGGTAGACCACATATTAGAAGAGCACCAGACGCCCATTGAAGTGACATGTTGAAGGTTTCGTTCATAGACGACAGCTTGGAGGATAATTCCATCCAATTCTCTCTCTCTCTCTCTCTCTCTCTCTCTCTCTCTCTCTCTTTTTCTTTCTTCTCCCCTTCTCCTTTTCTCTCTCCCCACTCTCTCTCTCACTTCCCCCCGAATCCATTAACTGTAGTCCATTTAAATGAACGGCTTTGTTACTACAAAAAGAAACAAAATAATGAATGCATCAACAAATCAATCGACTAAAGCTGCCAGTGTTTATACAGGGTGGCCCACTCAAAAGTAGCCCGAACGCTAGTCAAGAATGGAAGAATGTTAGAACGAGGAGCAGTGGAAGTAGCTATTTCATTTTGTACTTTTGGGGTGAATTTGCGTACACGTTGGATGAGACAAAAACCCACCAAAAATAAGTGGATCAAATAGTAACATATTCAGCATACGACCCACAAATTATCGTGGCTGAGAGTTCGGGCTACTTTTAAATAGGCCACCTTATACAACTTACATTAAGCCTCCATTGTTTTTTTGTTTATTTTATTTTTTTGCATATTTTATTAATGTATCTTTTTCGCCAAGTATCTCGATCGCGTAACCAATGCCGACGCGCGAGCGGAGGGGGGGCGGTTCTGGAGGGTGAGGAGTTTTTCCCACATGTTTTGTCCTTTTTTTTTCATGCGTAAACTTAACCACTTTATATTTGACCTAAATATTGTTGTCTCATTGTCTTTCTACCTCTCCAAACCTCCGTATCACACACACACACACGCACACACACACACACACACACACTCACACACTCTCTCTCTTTCTCTCTCTCTTTTTCTCTCTCTCTTTGACACACACGTACACACTTTTATTCTCACTCTTTCTCACCCATTTTTCCTTCTCTTTATTTTATCTCGTTTCTCCTTTTCTTTACCCCCTCTCTCTCTCTCTCTCTCTCTATCTCTTGTTCTCTCTCTTTATCTTTCCTGCGTGATTCGCTCTCACTTGTTATGCTCTCTCTGTATACATGCATTTCTCTTTAATTTTATTCTCTCTCTCTCTCTCTCTCTATATATATATATATATATATATATATATATATATATATATATATATTATTATTATTATTATTATTATTTTTATTATGAAAATATACTTATGGCAAGTGAGCTACACAGAAACGTTTGTGTTTAATTCCCAGTAGAAATCGTCAGGCAATTAGCCTGATAACTCTTCTCGGAAATGAAACTCAAACGTAACTATATCATTATAGATTTAAGTTACTAATTTTGCAGTGTTTTATACAAAACTGTTTATGTTTCATAATTGATGTGTACTCTTTCATAAATTTCCAATCATTTATTTCAGAATACAATTTAGAAGCATGAAAAGAGAAGAAATGTGTATACTGTTCTTGCAAAAACTAGGTCGTTATGCTTCATTTAAACAGTCGTTAATATCACCAGAAACAAGGAGATAAGATTTTGTAAGTGATCGAAGAGTACAAAGGTGGTGTATGAGAACAAACTGCGAATCACACCAATTTCGAAGAACACCGGTGGGTTATTCCCCTTGGTTAGACCAAATCAGTTGAGAGGCTCGACGTAATTCAACGTGCCTCCTAATATTAAGAAACTCTGGCCTTTAGAGAGATTCGTAACCTACTATGTCTGGTAGAGTTCCATCATGAGTCGTTCATTTGCACTTGTCAACATTTAAATAAATATGTAAAATTGTATTTGGTTTAATTTCCCTTCTTCTTTGCTTAGTATATATATATATATATATATATATATATATATATATATATATATATATATATATATATATATATATATATATATATATATATATATATATATATATGTGTGTGTGTGTGTGTTCTTTCTTACAGAGTAGTTAAATTAACGTATATAATTACTAATGGTGGTTTTATGTTATAGATATTGTGCTGAAAAAGGCTTCAATACCTTCAATCTTGTTGCTATTGCTAATGCATGTGTCTACATTGCTGCGTTTGTATCCACAATTCATTTCCACATGAGGGCAAGAACCAGAGTCTTGGAGATAAATGTCTCGGACATCAGAGAGAATTGCTAACCAAGTGCTTCAGTGGACACCTGATGGGAAAAGAAGAAGAGGAGGATCAAAAATGAACTGGAAGCAAACAATCGAAAGCAACGAGCAGAATCTGGAGGGAAGGTATTGGTCTGGCTGTGGACCGAACTTCGCGATGGAACACTTTTATTGCCTCGTGCATCTCAGGACATGGGATTTCCTAAATCTAAGTCTAAGTAATGGTTGCTAAGAGAATTAAATATTACCTACACGTGTGCAGCTAAATATAAAGTGGATATCTAATATTCAAACTATACATGACGATTGTAATCTTGGTTAGTGGGAATCGACCTTTTAGTATCCAAGTTTCTCCATCTCTCCACAATTCGATTGCCATGTTTAAACGGAGTTTAATAAATCTGCTTCTGATGTAGGAAGGTAAATTCTCTAATTACTCAACATAGGTATTAATCTGTTCCATTTTTTGATTTGCTAACTTGTGGTGTGGGTCGATCATCTTTCATCCACCAGGTCCCTGGGTGACGAATTGTAAAACGACCTCATAGACCTCTTCTTTTTAAAAAAGAAAGAAGGAAAAACGGTTCTTTCTTCGCCAATAAAAACAATCTTTTCTTTCCTGCTACTCATTCTCTTCCTCTTTTTCTAACTTTTACTTTTTTTTCGTTTTCTCTTTTAGTTACATCGAAACTTTGTTATTTGTAATCAGCGAAACATCAGTGGTTTCAAGATTGTCATAGCCAAGGATAGGGGGAGGGGGAAATGGTGATAAGCCCCCTCCCCCCGTTGTCTATGAAAATGCCCATCACGGCGCATGTAACCAACTATCTTTGACAACTAAGTTCAGCTCTTGTGGCTGAAATATAAACTCGACGGAAGAACTGTTACTACTGATTGGAGAAAGAGTGAAGGCAGGTTACCTGATGACTGAAACCCTTTGGTAAGGATCATCAGTTTGGTAAGGATCATCAGTTTGGTAAGGATCATCAGTTTGGTAAGGATCATCAGTTTGGGAAGGATCATCAGTTTGGGAAGGATCATCAGTTTGGTAAGGATCATCAGTTTGGGAAGGATCATCAGTTTGGGAAGAGAAAGAAACCTTTTATGTCAAACTTTCGCTACCCACTCATAGGAAAGGCTTCGAAAGTCAACTCTGAGGAAACATCCGGAGACCCCAAAGCAGTCAAAGGTTGTATGCAGCAAAATTCTGGAAACTTCTGTGACGGCACTGGAACCAAGTGTACCGGAACTTGTCTTTCCAATGGACGATTCCAGCGATGTGGAGAAGAGCAGTCTGTTGCATGGGTAGCAGATTGCCCCTCACCCATACTTACTTATCCAGGCTCAGCACAACTCAATAGTCTTCCGATGACTCGTTCTTTACTCCAAATGCAAAAGATGTTGTTGCAAAAATAAAGAATCAAAACAAGAAACTAGTAGAATGTCGACTTCCTCTTCCGCTTTACAGATGCAGTCAACTCCCCATCCCATAGCTGGAGGGAGCAAAAGACGAAACGTCTGCTCATCTCGATCGTAAGTCTCGATCTGATCTTTTTCCCGATTCTCTCTCGATCGGTGAAGTAATGTTGAAAATTGTTTTTAACACCTTCCTCAAATCGGCATGAAAATATGAGCATTTTATTGTTTTCGCTTTTGAGATAATCGAAAACAATAAAATGTTCATATTTTCATTCTTCTTTCAACCTTGAAATTATCATTCAAAACGTGACGTCATCACATTACCATATAGGTTATAATTCGTATTTACTATCCAGATTTTTCGATCACCCCGGGGTAATCCTGTTACACCGAACCTGAAGGGTGCTAATACATCAATCCAGAGGAGGGGGGGGGGGTCAACTAACCTGACCTTATCTGTGATGCTGTTTTTCATACCAGTCGAGTCTGGGTCGTATGAGTTAGGTGGTCCTTTTTTCTGTCGGCCTGAGGTTAGGGTTTTGTGCACTCTGCCAAGCTTTACTTTGTTTCTTTAAGTAGCGGTTAGTTTATTGCTAATCGCCTGGGGTGCCCCTACCAAGGAATACCAACGGAGATTCTCAAGCATTTTTTGTAGGCCAGAGTGCTCTTCCTTTTGGGGTCTTGCTGCGGTAGGGGCGGGTGGGTTAAATACTAAAAACAGTTTATCATCAAACCGGATTTTTAAAAGATTCTCTTAAAATATTTTTCTTTTTAATAAATATATGATATATGTGTTTGTGCAGTGATCATCTCCCACACATCGGGGGCGGGGGCGGCCTTTATGTTACCAGCTGTGACTAACCAATAAGTTTATTCTTGAGGGTGGTGTCGAACTCACCCTAATCAGGTGTGTCTCCATGACATGCACCAGATGACTGTTGTAAAAGAATGAACTGGAAACAATGATTGACTGACTCGGTCGAGTGAGAACCGTTGACCTTGGCTGGTAACTCTACTTGGAGGTTGTGTCTCAATAAAACGCACATCACTGATCTGTAACAGGTTGGCAATAGGAACGTAAATTCTGCTTCAAGTCTTACAATGACTTTTTCTGGGCGAGTTTTTCCATGATAATGGCAATTGCATGGAGAAATCATTTCATACCACACACTGAAACCCACTAAACAAACAGTATAAAAAGAATGTAAGACTCTTTTACTGAAACCTAATCAAGAGAGACAATCACAGTGGAAAAGCCACCGTAAAAGCAAAAGCTACGAGACTACTGGAAGTCTCTGTTTGAGAATGAGGGGCCATGCAATCAAGAGACCAAGTGGATTTTAGATATAGCTCGAAGTAATGAAAGCAAGCCAAAAATACCAGAGCCAGAGATAACGTCTGGAATGATAAAACGAAAGTTGCATCGATTTCAGAATCACAAAAAAACTGGCATTGACAATATATCCAATTTCTGACAATATATCCAATTTCTGACAATATATCCAATTTCTGGCTTAAGCAACTAACAACACTTCATAGCCATTATAGCACACTCCGACTGTTGAGGGGTGAGGAGGCCACACCAGCATGGCTAGTAAATGGTGATTCAGTCCTCATACCCAAAACGAGTGAGACACAACACCCTACTAAATACAAACCCATCTGCTGTCTCACTACGACCTACAAGCTCTTCACTGGCCTGGTTGCAGATAGCATATATGAACACCTCTCTTCTGGAGTGCACCTCGAAAAAGAACAAGCAGGGTGCAGGAGGAAGTGTCTAGGCACCCAGGACCAGTTGTTGATTAATAAGACCATCCTTGAGGACTGTATGAAGAGGCAGAGAAACTTAAGCATGGCTTGGATCGATTACCAAAGGCATATGATAGTGTGCCCCACACATAGCTTCTGCGGTGCCTTGAATTATGTAAGATCCATCCGGTCATCAAGAAAACCATTAGTGTACATATAAAGATGTGGCAAACAACCATGGCATTAAGCCACACTCATTGAACAATAACAATCTCTGACGTCAAGATCCGAAGAGGAATCTTCCAAGGAGATAGCTTATCTCCTCTACATTTTTGCCTGGTAAATTACTGAACAAAAGCCGGAGTGCCTATAACCTGAGTCAGGGCTGCCAACAAGAACCAAACAAAAGAGTGAACCATTTGCTCTTCATGGATGACTTCAAACTGTATGCCAGTTCAGACGCTGACTTAAGTCGATTCTTGCAGATTGTCCATACCTTCTCCAAAGATATTGGAATGAAGTTTGACCTGGACAAATATGCCAAGTGCTCCCTCAGATCTGGGAAGAAGATCCAAACGGAAAATATACGGCTTGATGAAGATACTGACATCAAAGACCTTAAAGAGCAGGAACAATATAAATACCTTGCCATAGAAGAAAACGATTCAATTCAACATGTCAAGGTGAAAGAAAAAATTGACGGAGAATATGTATACCGTGTTAGAAATATTTGCAAAACACAGCTGACGAACAAAAATAAAAGTAACTGCCATTAACCAACTAGCCATGCCAGTGATAGCATACAGCTTTGGCATCATTGATTGGCTACAAAAAGATATTAACAGACTAGACACTAAAAAGAAGAAAATGTTGATACTGTACAGAGTAATGTAGAGAAACCAGTGTCTACCAAGGCTGTATCTGCCAAGAGGAGCAAGAGGTATGAGTCTCTTAGAAATTGACCATTGTGAGCACCGGCCAATATCTGATGAGCTTACAGAACCCAAACCTTTTGATGGTATACCGACACCAAGAAGCCAGAACAGCCAGTAGAACGTCCTCTATCACAAAACTGGCCAACAATTTTGGACAGGATTGTCTTACAAATGAGGCAGAAATGGAAAGCAAGCCTGCCACGAAAATAGCCTGGAAGAACCGCCAGAAATACACCAAGACCTTCCATTGCAGAAAACTGGAAGAATGGGCCAACCAACAACATGCCAAATATTTTTCGGGATGAACTATTCCACGAATATATAGATAAGAAAGGCTCTGTAGATTAGCTGAAAAGAAGATCACTCCACTATGATCAGGAAAGAATGATAATGGCTGCTCAAGATCAAGGCTTGATGACCAACGCCTTTCAAAAGATAAGTGATCTTAGCAACGACAAGTGCAGGTTTTGCCATACAGAAGTGGAGAGGGTGAGCCATCTGACATCCAGTTATAAGGTTCTGCTAGGGTATGGCTACTATACAATGCGATACAACGGAGTGTGCAAATACTTTCACTGGACCATCTGTAAAAAGTTGAATATTCAGTGTAACAGCAAGTCCTGGGAGCATATACCAGAAAGAACAGTTGGAAATAAGTCATACACCATCCACTATGACTATGCAATTCCTACAGCTATGTATCTAAAAATGGAGCTCTTAAACCTGACATAGTAATATGGGACAAAGGGGAGAAAGTAGCAACCCGAGTTGAAGTCAGTGTCCTTAATGATGCTGGCTTAAACAGAGCTGAAAGGTAAAAAATAATGAAATATCAAGGTCTTATGTACGATATTAAAAGAAATTGGAATCTCAGGAAGATCTCCATCATTCCAGTATTTATAAGAGAAACCGGACTCATGAAAAAGAATTTCAAAAACTACCTGACGAATATACCCGTTGAACCAAGTGCAAGAGAGATACACCCAATTACACTTAAGGGGACAGTTAGAATCTTAAAAAAGATCTCTCGGTTGGAGTGTCTGAAATAGCGGGTGAATGTTAGCAAAAACAAAAAGATAAGATAATAAAAAAAAGGAGAGAACTTGAATGCCTACTAGACACTTTCCTCGAGTGCCTAAGGTCTCTCTGTACAGGGGTTTGTCAGGACAACCTGGCACAAGGCTAATTCCCCCTACAAGTAAACCTTGACCAAATATTCAAAATAACATAGTATTCGAAGCCCAAATAACATCCCCTCGACAATGACTCTACACTAGCTCATATGAGGAATGGTGCACCTTTTCCTAGTGCTGTTACCTCAAGTAACAGCACTTAGCTGGATATTCGACTAGACTCGATGAAGTCTTGTCCTGGAATTCGGCAAGACCAAAAGACCAAAGAAAGATATACTGTAACATAGTAAATTGGTCAATTGGGGGTGAGGAAATGAATGTTTTTCACTTCTTTACTAAGTCAACGTTTGATAAAGATAAAGGAGAACTTTAATGGAATATTCGAATATGTATGTATCTCATATAGAGATCGTGTTAGCCCCAAGAAGGGGTCGCTTGATTTCTGAGAACTTCGACTGTAGTAAAATGAAACCAAAAAAGAGTGAAAAAGATACGCTCATCGGAAATGTATGTAAGTTGATTGTTTGAAGGTAACAAAACGAACATCTTGTTTGCAAAATATTTTTCATTCAGAAATTCTGATGTTCTCTTCGTAAATTTTTCATTCAGAAATTCTGATGTTCTCTTCGTAAATTTTTCATTCAGAAATTCTGATGTTCTCTTCGTAAATTTTTCATTCAGAAATTCTGATGTTCTCTTCATAAATTTTTCATTCGAAAATTCTGATGTTCTCTTCGTAAATTTTTCATTCAGAAATTCTGATGTTCTCTTCGTAAATTTTTCATTCAGAAATTCTGATGTTCTCTTCGTAAATTTTCCATTCAGAAATTCTGATGTTCTCTTCGTAAATTTTTCATTCAGAAATTCTGATGTTCTCTTCGTAAATTTTTCATTCAGAAATTCTGATGTTCTCTTCGTAAATTTTTCATTCAGAAATTCTGATGTTCTCTTCGTAAATTTTTCATTCAGAAATTCTGATGTTCTCTTCGTAAATTATTCATTCAGAAATTCTGATGTTCTCTTCGTAAATTTTTCATTCAGAAATTCTGATGTTCTCTTCGTAAATTTTCCATTCAGAAATTCTGATGTTCTCTTCGTAAATTTTTCAGTTAGAAATTCTGATGTTCTCTTCGTAAATTTTTCATTCAGAAATTCTGATGTTCTCTTCGTAAATTTTTCATTCAGAAATTCTGATGTTCTCTTCGTAAATTTTTCATTCAGAAATTCTGATGTTCTCTTCGTAAATTTTTCATTCAGAAATTCTGATGTTCTCTTCGTAAATTTTTCATTCAGAAATTCTGATGTTCTCTTCGTAAATTTTTCATTCAGAAATTCTGATGTTCTCTTCGTAAATTTTTCATTCAGAAATTCTGATGTTCTCTCGTAAATTTTTCATTCAGAAATTCTGATGTTCTCTTCGTAAATTTTTCATACAGAAATTCTGATGTTCTCTTCGTAAATTTTTCATTCAGAAATTCTGATGTTCTCTTCGTAAATTTTTCATTCAGAAATTCTGATGTTCTCTTCGTAAATTTTTCATTCAGAAATTCTGATGTTCTCTTCGTAAATTTTTCATTCAGAAATTCTGATGTTCTCTTCGTAAATTTTTCATTCAGAAATTCTGATGTTCTCTTCATAAATTTTTCATTCAGAAATTCTGATGTTCTCTTCGTAAATTTTTCATTCAGAAATTCTGATGTTCTCTTCATAAATTTTTCATTCGAAAATTCTGATGTTCTCTTCGTAAATTTTTCATTCAGAAATTCTGATGTTCTCTTCGTCAATTTTTCATTCAGAAATTCTGCTGTTCTCTTCATAAATTTTTCATTCGAAAATTCTGATGTTCTCTTCGTAAATTTTTCATTCAGAAATTCTGATGTTCTCTTCATAAATTTTTCATTCAGAAATTCTGATGTTCTCTTCGTAAATTTTTCATTCAGAAATTCTGATGTTCTCTTCGTAAATTTTTCATTCAGAAATTCTGATGTTCTCTTCATAAATTTTTCATTCGAAAATTCTGATGTTCTCTTCGTAAATTTTTCATTCAGAAATTCTGATGTTCTCTTCGTAAATTTTTCATTCAGAAATTCTGATGTTCTCTTCGTAAATTTTTCATTCGAAAATTCTGATGTTCTCTTCGTAAATTTTTCATTTAGAAATTCTGATGTTCTTTTCGTAAATTTTTCATTCAGAAATTCTGATGTTCTCTTCGTAAATTTTTCATTTAGAAATTCTGATGTTCTCTTCGTAAATTTTTCATTCAGAAATTCTGATGTTCTCTTCGTAAATTTTTCATTCAGAAATTCTGATGTTCTCTTCGTAAATTTTTCATTTAGAAATTCTGATGTTCTCTTCGTAAATTTTTCATTCAGAAATTCTGATGTTCTCTTCGTAAATTTTTCATTTAGAAATTCTGATGTTCTCTTCGTAAATTTTTCATTCAGAAATTCTGATGTTCTCTTCGTAAATTTTTCATTCAGAAATTCTGATGTTCTCTTCGTAAATTTTTCATTCAGAAATTCTGATGTTCTCTTCGTAAATTTTTCATTTAGAAATTCTGATGTTCTCTTCGTAAATTTTTCATTCAGAAATTCTGATGTTCTCTTCGTAAATTTTTCATTTAGAAATTCTGATGTTCTCTTCGTAAATTTTTCATTCAGAAATTCTGATGTTCTCTTCGTAAATTTTTCATTCAGAAATTCTGATGTTCTCTTCGTAAATTTTTCATTCAGAAATTCTGATGTTCTCTTCGTAAATTTTTCATTCAGAAATTCTGATGTTCTCTTCGTAAATTTTTCATTCAGAAATTCTGATGTTCTCTTCGTAAATTTTTCATTCAGAAATTCTGATGTTCTCTTCGTAAATTTTTCATTCAGAAATTCTGATGTTCTCTCGTAAATTTTTCATTCAGAAATTCTGATGTTCTCTTCGTAAATTTTTCATTCAGAAATTCTGATGTTCTCTTCATAAATTTTTCATTCAGAAATTCTGATGTTCTCTTCGTAAATTTTTCATTCAGAAATTCTGATGTTCTCTTCGTAAATTTTTCATTCAGAAATTCTGATGTTCTCTTCGTAAATTTTTCATTCAGAAATTCTGATGTTCTCTTCGTAAATTTTTCATTCAGAAATTCTGATGTTCTCTTCATAAATTTTTCATTCGAAAATTCTGATGTTCTCTTCGTAAATTTTTCATTCAGAAATTCTGATGTTCTCTTCGTAAATTTTTCATTCAGAAATTCTGAGGTTCTCTTCATAAATTTTTCATTCGAAAATTCTGATTTTCTCTTCGTAAATTTTTCATTCAGAAATTCTGATGTTCTCTTCGTAAATTTTTCATTCAGAAATTCTGATGTTCTCTTCGTAAATTTTTCATTCGAAAATTCTGATGTTCTCTTCGTAAATTTTTCATTTAGAAATTCTGATGTTCTTTTCGTAAATTTTTCATTCAGAAATTCTGATGTTCTCTTCGTAAATTTTTCATTTAGAAATTCTGATGTTCTCTTCGTAAATTTTTCATTCAGAAATTCTGATGTTCTCTTCGTAAATTTTTCATTCAGAAATTCTGATGTTCTCTTCGTAAATTTTTCATTTAGAAATTCTGATGTTCTCTTCGTAAATTTTTCATTCAGAAATTCTGATGTTCTCTTCGTAAATTTTTCATTTAGAAATTCTGATGTTCTCTTCGTAAATTTTTCATTCAGAAATTCTGATGTTCTCTTCGTAAATTTTTCATTCAGAAATTCTGATGTTCTCTTCGTAAATTTTTCATTCAGAAATTCTGATGTTCTCTTCGTAAATTTTTCATTTAGAAATTCTGATGTTCTCTTCGTAAATTTTTCATTCAGAAATTCTGATGTTCTCTTCGTAAATTTTTCATTTAGAAATTCTGATGTTCTCTTCGTAAATTTTTCATTCAGAAATTCTGATGTTCTCTTCGTAAATTTTTCATTCAGAAATTCTGATGTTCTCTTCGTAAATTTTTCATTCAGAAATTCTGATGTTCTCTTCGTAAATTTTTCATTCAGAAATTCTGATGTTCTCTTCGTAAATTTTTCATTCAGAAATTCTGATGTTCTCTTCGTAAATTTTTCATTCAGAAATTCTGATGTTCTCTTCGTAAATTTTTCATTCAGAAATTCTGATGTTCTCTCGTAAATTTTTCATTCAGAAATTCTGATGTTCTCTTCGTAAATTTTTCATTCAGAAATTCTGATGTTCTCTTCATAAATTTTTCATTCAGAAATTCTGATGTTCTCTTCGTAAATTTTTCATTCAGAAATTCTGATGTTCTCTTCGTAAATTTTTCATTCAGAAATTCTGATGTTCTCTTCGTAAATTTTTCATTCAGAAATTCTGATGTTCTCTTCGTAAATTTTTCATTCAGAAATTCTGATGTTCTCTTCATAAATTTTTCATTCGAAAATTCTGATGTTCTCTTCGTAAATTTTTCATTCAGAAATTCTGATGTTCTCTTCGTAAATTTTTCATTCAGAAATTCTGAGGTTCTCTTCATAAATTTTTCATTCGAAAATTCTGATTTTCTCTTCGTAAATTTTTCATTCAGAAATTCTGATGTTCTCTTCGTAAATTTTTCATTCAGAAATTCTGATGTTCTCTTCGTAAATTTTTCATTCAGAAATTCTGATGTTCTCTTCGTAAATTTTTCATTCAGAAATTCTGATGTTCTCTTCGTAAATTTTTCATTCAGAAATTCTGATGTTCTCTTCATAAATTTTTCATTCGAAAATTCTGATGTTCTCTTCGTAAATTTTTCATTCAGAAATTCTGATGTTCTCTTCATAAATTTTTCATTCGAAAATTCTGATGTTCTCTTCGTAAATTTTTCATTCAGAAATTCTGATGTTCTCTTCGTAAATTTTTCATTCAGAAATTCTGATGTTCTCTTCATAAATTTTTCATTCGAAAATTCTGATGTTCTCTTCGTAAATTTTTCATTCAGAAATTCTGATGTTCTCTTCATAAATTTTTCATTCGAAAATTCTGATGTTCTCTTCGTAAATTTTTCATTCAGAAATTCTGATGTTCTCTTCGTAAATTTTTCATTCAGAAATTCTGATGTTCTCTTCATAAATTTTTCATTCGAAAATTCTGATGTTCTCTTCGTAAATTTTTCATTCAGAAATTCTGATGTTCTCTTCGTAAATTTTTCATTCAGAAATTCTGATGTTCTCTTCATAAATTTTTAATTCGAAAATTCTGATGTTCTCTTCGTAAATTTTTCATTTAGAAATTCTGATGTTCTCTTCGTAAATTTTTCATTCAGAAATTCTGATGTTCTCTTCGTAAATTTTTCATTTAGAAATTCTGATGTTCTCTTCGTAAATTTTTCATTTAGAAATTCTGATGTTCTCTTCGTAAATTTTTCATTCAGAAATTCTGATGTTCTCTTCGTAAATTTTTCATTTAGAAATTCTGATGTTCTCTTCGTAAATTTTTCATTCAGAAATTCTGATGTTCTCTTCGTAAATTTTTCATTTAGAAATTCTGATGTTCTCTTCGTAAATTTTTCATTCAGAAATTCTGATGTTCTCTTCGTAAATTTTTCATTTAGAAATTCTGATGTTCTCTTCGTAAATTTTTCATTCAGAAATTCTGATGTTCTCTTCGTAAATTTTTCATTTAGAAATTCTGATGTTCTCTTCGTAAATTTTTCATTCAGAAATTCTGATGTTCTCTTCGTAAATTTTTCATTCAGAAATTCTGATGTTCTCTTCGTAAATTTTTCATTCAGAAATTCTGATGTTCTCTTCGTAAATTTTTCATTCAGAAATTCTGATGTTCTCTTCGTAAATTTTTAATTCAGAAATTCTGATGTTCTCTCGTAAATTTTTCATTCAGAAATTCTGATGTTCTCTTCGTAAATTTTTCATTCAGAAATTCTGATGTTCTCTTCATAAATTTTTCATTCAGAAATTCTGATGTTCTCTTCGTAAATTTTTCATTCAGAAATTCTGATGTTCTCTTCGTAAATTTTTCATTCAGAAATTCTGATGTTCTCTTCGTAAATTTTTCATTCAGAAATTCTGATGTTCTCTTCGTAAATTTTTCATTCAGAAATTCTGATGTTCTCTTCATAAATTTTTCATTCGAAAATTCTGATGTTCTCTTCGTAAATTTTTCATTCAGAAATTCTGATGTTCTCTTCGTAAATTTTTCATTCAGAAATTCTGATGTTCTCTTCATAAATTTTTCATTCGAAAATTCTGATTTTCTCTTCGTAAATTTTTCATTCAGAAATTCTGATGTTCTCTTCGTAAATTTTTCATTCAGAAATTCTGATGTTCTCTTCGTAAATTTTTCATTCAGAAATTCTGATGTTCTCTTCGTAAATTTTTCATTCAGAAATTCTGATGTTCTCTTCGTAAATTTTTCATTCAGAAATTCTGATGTTCTCTTCGTAAATTTTTCATTCAGAAATTCTGATGTTCTCTTCATAAATTTTTCATTCGAAAATTCTGATGTTCTCTTCGTAAATTTTTCATTCAGAAATTCTGATGTTCTCTTCATAAATTTTTCATTCGAAAATTCTGATGTTCTCTTCGTAAATTTTTCATTCAGAAATTCTGATGTTCTCTTCGTAAATTTTTCATTCAGAAATTCTGATGTTCTCTTCATAAATTTTTCATTCGAAAATTCTGATGTTCTCTTCGTAAATTTTTCATTCAGAAATTCTGATGTTCTCTTCATAAATTTTTCATTCGAAAATTCTGATGTTCTCTTCGTAAATTTTTCATTCAGAAATTCTGATGTTCTCTTCGTAAATTTTTCATTCAGAAATTCTGATGTTCTCTTCATAAATTTTTCATTCGAAAATTCTGATGTTCTCTTCGTAAATTTTTCATTCAGAAATTCTGATGTTCTCTTCGTAAATTTTTCATTCAGAAATTCTGATGTTCTCTTCATAAATTTTTAATTCGAAAATTCTGATGTTCTCTTCGTAAATTTTTCATTTAGAAATTCTGATGTTCTCTTCGTAAATTTTTCATTCAGAAATTCTGATGTTCTCTTCGTAAATTTTTCATTTAGAAATTCTGATGTTCTCTTCGTAAATTTTTCATTTAGAAATTCTGATGTTCTCTTCGTAAATTTTTCATTCAGAAATTCTGATGTTCTCTTCGTAAATTTTTCATTTAGAAATTCTGATGTTCTCTTCGTAAATTTTTCATTCAGAAATTCTGATGTTCTCTTCGTAAATTTTTCATTTAGAAATTCTGATGTTCTCTTCGTAAATTTTTCATTCAGAAATTCTGATGTTCTCTTCGTAAATTTTGCATTTAGAAATTCTGATGTTCTCTTCGTAAATTTTTCATTCAGAAATTCTGATGTTCTTTTCGTAAATTTTTCATTTAGAAATTCTGATGTTCTCTTCGTAAATTTTTCATTCAGAAATTCTGATGTTCTCTTCGTAAATTTTTCATTTAGAAATTCTGATGTTCTCTTCGTAAATTTTTCATTCAGAAATTCTGATGTTCTCTTCGTAAATTTTTCATTTAGAAATTCTGATGTTCTCTTCGTAAATTTTTCATTCAGAAATTCTGATGTTCTCTTCGTAAATTTTTTATTCAGAAATTCTGATGTTCTCTTCGTAAATTTTTCATTCAGAAATTCTGATGTTCTCTTCGTAAATTTTTCATTCAGAAATTCTGATGTTCTCTCCGTAAATTTTTCATTCAGAAATTCTGATGTTCTCTTCGTAAATTTTTCATTCAGAAATTCTGATGTTCTCTTCATAAATTTTTCATTCGAAAATTCTGATGTTCTCTTCGTAAATTTTTCATTCAGAAATTCTGATGTTCTCTTCATAAATTTTTCATTCGAAAATTCTGATGTTCTCTTCGTAAATTTTTCATTCAGAAATTCTGATGTTCTCTTCGTAAATTTTTCATTCAGAAATTCTGATGTTCTCTTCATAAATTTTTCATTCGAAAATTCTGATGTTCTCTTCGTAAATTTTTCATTCAGAAATTCTGATGTTCTCTTCGTAAATTTTTCATTCAGAAATTCTGATGTTCTCTTCATAAATTTTTCATTCGAAAATTCTGATGTTCTCTTCGTAAATTTTTCATTCAGAAATTCTGATGTTCTCTCCGTAAATTTTTCATTCAGAAATTCTGATGTTCTCTTCGTAAATTTTGCATTTAGAAATTCTGATGTTCTCTTCGTAAATTTTTCATTCAGAAATTCTGATGTTCTTTTCGTAAATTTTTCATTTAGAAATTCTGATGTTCTCTTCGTAAATTTTTCATTCAGAAATTCTGATGTTCTCTTCGTAAATTTTTCATTTAGAAATTCTGATGTTCTCTTCGTAAATTTTTCATTCAGAAATTCTGATGTTCTCTTCGTAAATTTTTCATTTAGAAATTCTGATGTTCTCTTCGTAAATTTTTCATTCAGAAATTCTGATGTTCTCTTCGTAAATTTTTTATTCAGAAATTCTGATGTTCTCTTCGTAAATTTTTCATTCAGAAATTCTGATGTTCTCTTCGTAAATTTTTCATTCAGAAATTCTGATGTTCTCTTCGTAAATTTTTCATTCAGAAATTCTGATGTTCTCTTCGTAAATTTTTCATTCAGAAATTCTGATGTTCTCTTCATAAATTTTTCATTCGAAAATTCTGATGTTCTCTTCGTAAATTTTTCATTCAGAAATTCTGATGTTCTCTTCATAAATTTTTCATTCGAAAATTCTGATGTTCTCTTCGTAAATTTTTCATTCAGAAATTCTGATGTTCTCTTCGTAAATTTTTCATTCAGAAATTCTGATGTTCTCTTCGTAAATTTTTCATTCAGAAATTCTGATGTTCTCTTCGTAAATTTTTCATTCAGAAATTCTGATGTTCTCTCGTAAATTTTTCATTCAGAAATTCTGATGTTCTCTTCGTAAATTTTTCATTCAGAAATTCTGATGTTCTCTTCATAAATTTTTCATTCAGAAATTCTGATGTTCTCTTTGTAAATTTTTCATTCAGAAATTCTGATGTTCTCTTCGTAAATTTTTCATTCAGAAATTCTGATGTTCTCTTCGTAAATTTTTCATTCAGAAATTCTGATGTTCTCTTCGTAAATTTTTCATTCAGAAATTCTGATGTTCTCTTCATAAATTTTTCATTCGAAAATTCTGATGTTCTCTTCGTAAATTTTTCATTCAGAAATTCTGATGTTCTCTTCGTAAATTTTTCATTCAGAAATTCTGATGTTCTCTTCGTAAATTTTTCATTCGAAAATTCTGATGTTCTCTTCGTAAATTTTTCATTCAGAAATTCTGATGTTCTCTTCGTAAATTTTTCATTCAGAAATTCTGATGTTCTCTTCGTAAATTTTTCATTCAGAAATTCTGATGTTCTCTTCATAAATTTTTCATTCGAAAATTCTGATGTTCTCTTCGTAAATTTTTCATTCAGAAATTCTGATGTTCTCTTCATAAATTTTTCATTCGAAAATTCTGATGTTCTCTTCGTAAATTTTTCATTCAGAAATTCTGATGTTCTCTTCATAAATTTTTCATTCGAAAATTCTGATGTTCTCTTCGTAAATTTTTCATTCAGAAATTCTGATGTTCTCTTCGTAAATTTTTCATTTAGAAATTCTGATGTTCTCTTCGTAAATTTTTCATTCAGAAATTCTGATGTTCTCTTCGTAAATTTTTTATTCAGAAATTCTGATGTTCTCTTCGTAAATTTTTCATTCAGAAATTCTGATGTTCTCTTCGTAAATTTTTCATTCAGAAATTCTGATGTTCTCTCCGTAAATTTTTCATTCAGAAATTCTGATGTTCTCTTCGTAAATTTTTCATTCAGAAATTCTGATGTTCTCTTCATAAATTTTTCATTCGAAAATTCTGATGTTCTCTTCGTAAATTTTTCATTCAGAAATTCTGATGTTCTCTTCGTAAATTTTTCATTCAGAAATTCTGATGTTCTCTTCATAAATTTTTAATTCGAAAATTCTGATGTTCTCTTCGTAAATTTTTCATTTAGAAATTCTGATGTTCTCTTCGTAAATTTTTCATTCAGAAATTCTGATGTTCTCTTCGTAAATTTTTCATTTAGAAATTCTGATGTTCTCTTCGTAAATTTTTCATTTAGAAATTCTGATGTTCTCTTCGTAAATTTTTCATTCAGAAATTCTGATGTTCTCTTCGTAAATTTTTCATTTAGAAATTCTGATGTTCTCTTCGTAAATTTTTCATTCAGAAATTCTGATGTTCTCTTCGTAAATTTTTCATTTAGAAATTCTGATGTTCTCTTCGTAAATTTTTCATTCAGAAATTCTGATGTTCTCTTCGTAAATTTTTCATTTAGAAATTCTGATGTTCTCTTCGTAAATTTTTCATTCAGAAATTCTGATGTTCTCTTCGTAAATTTTTCATTTAGAAATTCTGATGTTCTCTTCGTAAATTTTTCATTCAGAAATTCTGATGTTCTCTTCGTAAATTTTTCATTCAGAAATTCTGATGTTCTCTTCGTAAATTTTTCATTCAGAAATTCTGATGTTCTCTTCGTAAATTTTTCATTCAGAAATTCTGATGTTCTCTTCGTAAATTTTTAATTCAGAAATTCTGATGTTCTCTCGTAAATTTTTCATTCAGAAATTCTGATGTTCTCTTCGTAAATTTTTCATTCAGAAATTCTGATGTTCTCTTCATAAATTTTTCATTCAGAAATTCTGATGTTCTCTTCGTAAATTTTTCATTCAGAAATTCTGATGTTCTCTTCGTAAATTTTTCATTCAGAAATTCTGATGTTCTCTTCGTAAATTTTTCATTCAGAAATTCTGATGTTCTCTTCGTAAATTTTTCATTCAGAAATTCTGATGTTCTCTTCATAAATTTTTCATTCGAAAATTCTGATGTTCTCTTCGTAAATTTTTCATTCAGAAATTCTGATGTTCTCTTCGTAAATTTTTCATTCAGAAATTCTGATGTTCTCTTCATAAATTTTTCATTCGAAAATTCTGATTTTCTCTTCGTAAATTTTTCATTCAGAAATTCTGATGTTCTCTTCGTAAATTTTTCATTCAGAAATTCTGATGTTCTCTTCGTAAATTTTTCATTCAGAAATTCTGATGTTCTCTTCGTAAATTTTTCATTCAGAAATTCTGATGTTCTCTTCGTAAATTTTTCATTCAGAAATTCTGATGTTCTCTTCGTAAATTTTTCATTCAGAAATTCTGATGTTCTCTTCATAAATTTTTCATTCGAAAATTCTGATGTTCTCTTCGTAAATTTTTCATTCAGAAATTCTGATGTTCTCTTCGTAAATTTTTCATTCGAAAATTCTGATGTTCTCTTCGTAAATTTTTCATTCAGAAATTCTGATGTTCTCTTCGTAAATTTTTCATTCAGAAATTCTGATGTTCTCTTCATAAATTTTTCATTCGAAAATTCTGATGTTCTCTTCGTAAATTTTTCATTCAGAAATTCTGATGTTCTCTTCATTAATTTTTCATTCGAAAATTCTGATGTTCTCTTCGTAAATTTTTCATTCAGAAATTCTGATGTTCTCTTCGTAAATTTTTCATTCAGAAATTCTGATGTTCTCTTCATAAATTTTTCATTCGAAAATTCTGATGTTCTCTTCGTAAATTTTTCATTCAGAAATTCTGATGTTCTCTTCGTAAATTTTTCATTCAGAAATTCTGATGTTCTCTTCATAAATTTTTCATTCGAAAATTCTGATGTTCTCTTCGTAAATTTTTCATTTAGAAATTCTGATGTTCTCTTCGTAAATTTTTCATTCAGAAATTCTGATGTTCTCTTCGTAAATTTTTCATTTAGAAATTCTGATGTTCTCTTCGTAAATTTTTCATTTAGAAATTCTGATGTTCTCTTCGTAAATTTTTCATTCAGAAATTCTGATGTTCTCTTCGTAAATTTTTCATTTAGAAATTCTGATGTTCTCTTCGTAAATTTTTCATTCAGAAATTCTGATGTTCTCTTCGTAAATTTTTCATTTAGAAATTCTGATGTTCTCTTCGTAAATTTTTCATTCAGAAATTCTGATGTTCTCTTCGTAAATTTTGCATTTAGAAATTCTGATGTTCTCTTCGTAAATTTTTCATTCAGAAATTCTGATGTTCTTTTCGTAAATTTTTCATTTAGAAATTCTGATGTTCTCTTCGTAAATTTTTCATTCAGAAATTCTGATGTTCTCTTCGTAAATTTTTCATTTAGAAATTCTGATGTTCTCTTCGTAAATTTTTCATTCAGAAATTCTGATGTTCTCTTCGTAAATTTTTCATTTAGAAATTCTGATGTTCTCTTCGTAAATTTTTCATTCAGAAATTCTGATGTTCTCTTCGTAAATTTTTTATTCAGAAATTCTGATGTTCTCTTCGTAAATTTTTCATTCAGAAATTCTGATGTTCTCTTCGTAAATTTTTCATTCAGAAATTCTGATGTTCTCTCCGTAAATTTTTCATTCAGAAATTCTGATGTTCTCTTCGTAAATTTTTCATTCAGAAATTCTGATGTTCTCTTCATAAATTTTTCATTCGAAAATTCTGATGTTCTCTTCGTAAATTTTTCATTCAGAAATTCTGATGTTCTCTTCATAAATTTTTCATTCGAAAATTCTGATGTTCTCTTCGTAAATTTTTCATTCAGAAATTCTGATGTTCTCTTCGTAAATTTTTCATTCAGAAATTCTGATGTTCTCTTCATAAATTTTTCATTCGAAAATTCTGATGTTCTCTTCGTAAATTTTTCATTCAGAAATTCTGATGTTCTCTTCGTAAATTTTTCATTCAGAAATTCTGATGTTCTCTTCATAAATTTTTCATTCGAAAATTCTGATGTTCTCTTCGTAAATTTTTCATTCAGAAATTCTGATGTTCTCTCCGTAAATTTTTCATTCAGAAATTCTGATGTTCTCTTCGTAAATTTTGCATTTAGAAATTCTGATGTTCTCTTCGTAAATTTTTCATTCAGAAATTCTGATGTTCTTTTCGTAAATTTTTCATTTAGAAATTCTGATGTTCTCTTCGTAAATTTTTCATTCAGAAATTCTGATGTTCTCTTCGTAAATTTTTCATTTAGAAATTCTGATGTTCTCTTCGTAAATTTTTCATTCAGAAATTCTGATGTTCTCTTCGTAAATTTTTCATTTAGAAATTCTGATGTTCTCTTCGTAAATTTTTCATTCAGAAATTCTGATGTTCTCTTCGTAAATTTTTTATTCAGAAATTCTGATGTTCTCTTCGTAAATTTTTCATTCAGAAATTCTGATGTTCTCTTCGTAAATTTTTCATTCAGAAATTCTGATGTTCTCTTCGTAAATTTTTCATTCAGAAATTCTGATGTTCTCTTCGTAAATTTTTCATTCAGAAATTCTGATGTTCTCTTCATAAATTTTTCATTCGAAAATTCTGATGTTCTCTTCGTAAATTTTTCATTCAGAAATTCTGATGTTCTCTTCATAAATTTTTCATTCGAAAATTCTGATGTTCTCTTCGTAAATTTTTCATTCAGAAATTCTGATGTTCTCTTCGTAAATTTTTCATTCAGAAATTCTGATGTTCTCTTCGTAAATTTTTCATTCAGAAATTCTGATGTTCTCTTCGTAAATTTTTCATTCAGAAATTCTGATGTTCTCTCGTAAATTTTTCATTCAGAAATTCTGATGTTCTCTTCGTAAATTTTTCATTCAGAAATTCTGATGTTCTCTTCATAAATTTTTCATTCAGAAATTCTGATGTTCTCTTTGTAAATTTTTCATTCAGAAATTCTGATGTTCTCTTCGTAAATTTTTCATTCAGAAATTCTGATGTTCTCTTCGTAAATTTTTCATTCAGAAATTCTGATGTTCTCTTCGTAAATTTTTCATTCAGAAATTCTGATGTTCTCTTCATAAATTTTTCATTCGAAAATTCTGATGTTCTCTTCGTAAATTTTTCATTCAGAAATTCTGATGTTCTCTTCGTAAATTTTTCATTCAGAAATTCTGATGTTCTCTTCGTAAATTTTTCATTCGAAAATTCTGATGTTCTCTTCGTAAATTTTTCATTCAGAAATTCTGATGTTCTCTTCGTAAATTTTTCATTCAGAAATTCTGATGTTCTCTTCGTAAATTTTTCATTCAGAAATTCTGATGTTCTCTTCATAAATTTTTCATTCGAAAATTCTGATGTTCTCTTCGTAAATTTTTCATTCAGAAATTCTGATGTTCTCTTCATAAATTTTTCATTCGAAAATTCTGATGTTCTCTTCGTAAATTTTTCATTCAGAAATTCTGATGTTCTCTTCATAAATTTTTCATTCGAAAATTCTGATGTTCTCTTCGTAAATTTTTCATTCAGAAATTCTGATGTTCTCTTCGTAAATTTTTCATTTAGAAATTCTGATGTTCTCTTCGTAAATTTTTCATTCAGAAATTCTGATGTTCTCTTCGTAAATTTTTTATTCAGAAATTCTGATGTTCTCTTCGTAAATTTTTCATTCAGAAATTCTGATGTTCTCTTCGTAAATTTTTCATTCAGAAATTCTGATGTTCTCTCCGTAAATTTTTCATTCAGAAATTCTGATGTTCTCTTCGTAAATTTTTCATTCAGAAATTCTGATGTTCTCTTCATAAATTTTTAATTCGAAAATTCTGATGTTCTCTTCGTAAATTTTTCATTCAGAAATTCTGATGTTCTCTTCATAAATTTTTCATTCGAAAATTCTGATGTTCTCTTCGTAAATTTTTCATTCAGAAATTCTGATGTTCTCTTCGTAAATTTTTCATTCAGAAATTCTGATGTTCTCTTCATAAATTTTTCATTCGAAAATTCTGATGTTCTCTTCGTAAATTTTTCATTCAGAAATTCTGATGTTCTCTTCGTAAATTTTTCATTCAGAAATTCTGATGTTCTCTTCATAAATTTTTCATTCGAAAATTCTGATGTTCTCTTCGTAAATTTTTCATTCAGAAATTCTGATGTTCTCTCCGTAAATTTTTCATTCAGAAATTCTGATGTTCTCTTCGTAAATTTTGCATTTAGAAATTCTGATGTTCTCTTCGTAAATTTTTCATTCAGAAATTCTGATGTTCTTTTCGTAAATTTTTCATTTAGAAATTCTGATGTTCTCTTCGTAAATTTTTCATTTAGAAATTCTGATGTTCTCTTCGTAAATTTTTCATTCAGAAATTCTGATGTTCTCTTCGTAAATTTTTTATTCAGAAATTCTGATGTTCTCTTCGTAAATTTTTCATTCAGAAATTCTGATGTTCTCTTCGTAAATTTTTCATTCAGAAATTCTGATGTTCTCTTCGTAAATTTTTCATTCAGAAATTCTGATGTTCTCTTCGTAAATTTTTCATTCAGAAATTCTGATGTTCTCTTCGTAAATTTTTCATTCAGAAATTCTGATGTTCTCTTCGTAAATTTTTCATTCAGAAATTCTGATGTTCTCTTCGTAAATTTTTCATTCAGAAATTCTGATGTTCTCTTCATAAATTTTTCATTCGAAAATTCTGATGTTCTCTTCGTAAATTTTTCATTCAGAAATTCTGATGTTCTCTTCATAAATTTTTCATTCGAAAATTCTGATGTTCTCTTCGTAAATTTTTCATTCAGAAATTCTGATGTTCTCTTCGTAAATTTTTCATTCAGAAATTCTGATGTTCTCTTCGTAAATTTTTCATTCAGAAATTCTGATGTTCTCTTCGTAAATTTTTCATTCAGAAATTCTGATGTTCTCTCGTAAATTTTTCATTCAGAAATTCTGATGTTCTCTTCGTAAATTTTTCATTCAGAAATTCTGATGTTCTCTTCATAAATTTTTCATTCAGAAATTCTGATGTTCTCTTTGTAAATTTTTCATTCAGAAATTCTGATGTTCTCTTCGTAAATTTTTCATTCAGAAATTCTGATGTTCTCTTCGTAAATTTTTCATTCAGAAATTCTGATGTTCTCTTCGTAAATTTTTCATTCAGAAATTCTGATGTTCTCTTCATAAATTTTTCATTCGAAAATTCTGATGTTCTCTTCGTAAATTTTTCATTCAGAAATTCTGATGTTCTCTTCGTAAATTTTTCATTCAGAAATTCTGATGTTCTCTTCGTAAATTTTTCATTCGAAAATTCTGATGTTCTCTTCGTAAATTTTTCATTCAGAAATTCTGATGTTCTCTTCGTAAATTTTTCATTCAGAAATTCTGATGTTCTCTTCGTAAATTTTTCATTCAGAAATTCTGATGTTCTCTTCATAAATTTTTCATTCGAAAATTCTGATGTTCTCTTCGTAAATTTTTCATTCAGAAATTCTGATGTTCTCTTCATAAATTTTTCATTCGAAAATTCTGATGTTCTCTTCGTAAATTTTTCATTCAGAAATTCTGATGTTCTCTTCGTAAATTTTTCATTCAGAAATTCTGATGTTCTCTTCATAAATTTTTCATTCGAAAATTCTGATGTTCTCTTCGTAAATTTTTCATTCAGAAATTCTGATGTTCTCTTCATAAATTTTTCATTCGAAAATTCTGATGTTCTCTTCGTAAATTTTTCATTCAGAAATTCTGATGTTCTCTTCGTAAATTTTTCATTCAGAAATTCTGATGTTCTCTTCATAAATTTTTCATTCGAAAATTCTGATGTTCTCTTCGTAAATTTTTAATTCAGAAATTCTGATGTTCTCTTCGTAAATTTTTCATTCAGAAATTCTGATGTTCTCTTCATAAATTTTTCCTCCGAAAATTCTGATGTTCTCTTCGTAAATTTTTCATTTAGAAATTCTGATGTTCTCTTCGTAAATTTTTCATTCAGAAATTCTGATGTTCTCTTCGTAAATTTTTCATTTAGAAATTCTGATGTTCTCTTCGTAAATTTTTCATTTAGAAATTCTGATGTTCTCTTCGTAAATTTTTCATTCAGAAATTCTGATGTTCTCTTCGTAAATTTTTCATTTAGAAATTCTGATGTTCTCTTCGTAAATTTTTCATTCAGAAATTCTGATGTTCTCTTCGTAAATTTTTCATTTAGAAATTCTGATGTTCTCTTCGTAAATTTTTCATTCAGAAATTCTGATGTTCTCTTCGTAAATTTTGCATTTAGAAATTCTGATGTTCTCTTCGTAAATTTTTCATTCAGAAATTCTGATGTTCTTTTCGTAAATTTTTCATTTAGAAATTCTGATGTTCTCTTCGTAAATTTTTCATTCAGAAATTCTGATGGTCTCTTCGTAAATTTTTCATTTAGAAATTCTGATGTTCTCTTCGTAAATTTTTCATTCAGAAATTCTGATGTTCTCTTCGTAAATTTTTCATTCAGAAATTCGGATGTTCTCTTCGTAAATTTTTCATTCAGAAATTCTGATGTTCTCTCCGTAAATTTTTCATTCAGAAATTCTGATGTTCTCTTCGTAAATTTTTCATTCAGAAATTCTGATGTTCTCTTCATAAATTTTTCATTCGAAAATTCTGATGTTCTCTTCGTAAATTTTTCATTCAGAAATTCTGATGTTCTCTTCATAAATTTTTCATTCGAAAATTCTGATGTTCTCTTCGTAAATTTTTCATTCAGAAATTCTGATGTTCTCTTCGTAAATTTTTCATTCAGAAATTCTGATGTTCTCTTCATAAATTTTTCATTCGAAAATTCTGATGTTCTCTTCGTAAATTTTTCATTCAGAAATTCTGATGTTCTCTTCGTAAATTTTTCATTCAGAAATTCTGATGTTCTCTTCATAAATTTTTCATTCGAAAATTCTGATGTTCTCTTCGTAAATTTTTCATTTAGAAATTCTGATGTTCTCTTCGTAAATTTTTCATTCAGAAATTCTGATGTTCTCTTCGTAAATTTTTCATTTAGAAATTCTGATGTTCTCTTCGTAAATTTTTCATTTAGAAATTCTGATGTTCTCTTCGTAAATTTTTCATTCAGAAATTCTGATGTTCTCTTCGTAAATTTTTCATTCAGAAATTCTGATGTTCTCTTCGTAAATTTTTCATTCAGAAATTCTGATGTTCTCTTCGTAAATTTTTCATTTAGAAATTCTGATGTTCTCTTCGTAAATTTTTCATTCAGAAATTCTGATGTTCTCTTCGTAAATTTTTCATTTAGAAATTCTGATGTTCTCTTCGTAAATTTTTCATTCAGAAATTCTGATGTTCTCTTCGTAAATTTTTCATTTAGAAATTCTGATGTTCTCTTCGTAAATTTTTCATTCAGAAATTCTGATGTTCTCTTCGTAAATTTTTCATTTAGAAATTCTGATGTTCTCTTCGTAAATTTTTCATTCAGAAATTCTGATGTTCTCTTCGTAAATTTTTCATTCAGAAATTCTGATGTTCTCTTCGTAAATTTTTCATTCGAAAATTCTGATGTTCTCTTCGTAAATTTTTCATTCAGAAATTCTGATGTTCTCTTCGTAAATTTTTCATTCAGAAATTCTGATGTTCTCTTCGTAAATTTTTCATTTAGAAATTCTGATGTTCTCTTCGTAAATTTTTCATTCAGAAATTCTGATGTTCTCTTCGTAAATTTTTCATTTAGAAATTCTGATGTTCTCTTCGTAAATTTTTCATTCAGAAATTCTGATGTTCTCTTCGTAAATTTTTCATTTAGAAATTCTGATGTTCTCTTCGTAAATTTTTCATTCAGAAATTCTGATGTTCTCTTCGTAAATTTTTCATTTAGAAATTCTGATGTTCTCTTCGTAAATTTTTCATTCAGAAATTCTGATGTTCTCTTCGTAAATTTTTCATTTAGAAATTCTGATGTTCTCTTCGTAAATTTTTCATTCAGAAATTCTGATGTTCTCTTCGTAAATTTTTCATTTAGAAATTCTGATGTTCTCTTCGTAAATTTTTCATTCAGAAATTCTGATGTTCTCTTCGTAAATTTTTCATTCAGAAATTCTGATGTTCTCTTCGTAAATTTTTCATTCAGAAATTCTGATGTTCTCTTCGTAAATTTTTCATTCAGAAATTCTGATGTTCTCTTCGTAAATTTTTCATTCAGAAATTCTGATGTTCTCTTCATAAATTTTTCATTCAGAAATTCTGATGTTCTCTTCGTAAATTTTTCATTCAGAAATTCTGATGTTCTCTTCGTAAATTTTTCATTCAGAAATTCTGATGTTCTCTTCGTAAATTTTTCATTCAGAAATTCTGATGTTCTCTTCGTAAATTTTTCATTCAGAAATTCTGATGTTCTCTTCATAAATTTTTCATTCGAAAATTCTGATGTTCTCTTCGTAAATTTTTCATTCAGAAATTCTGATGTTCTCTTCGTAAATTTTTCATTCAGAAATTCTGATGTTCTCTTCATAAATTTTTCATTCGAAAATTCTGATTTTCTCTTCGTAAATTTTTCATTCAGAAATTCTGATGTTCTCTTCGTAAATTTTTCATTCAGAAATTCTGATGTTCTCTTCGTAAATTTTTCATTCAGAAATTCTGATGTTCTCTTCGTAAATTTTTCATTCAGAAATTCTGATGTTCTCTTCGTAAATTTTTCATTCAGAAATTCTGATGTTCTCTTCATAAATTTTTCATTCGAAAATTCTGATGTTCTCTTCGTAAATTTTTCATTCAGAAATTCTGATGTTCTCTTCATAAATTTTTCATTCGAAAATTCTGATGTTCTCTTCGTAAATTTTTCATTCAGAAATTCTGATGTTCTCTTCGTAAATTTTTCATTCAGAAATTCTGATGTTCTCTTCATAAATTTTTCATTCGAAAATTCTGATGTTCTCTTCGTAAATTTTTCATTCAGAAATTCTGATGTTCTCTTCGTAAATTTTTCATTCAGAAATTCTGATGTTCTCTTCATAAATTTTTCATTCGAAAATTCTGATGTTCTCTTCGTAAATTTTTCATTCAGAAATTCTGATGTTCTCTTCGTAAATTTTTCATTCAGAAATTCTGATGTTCTCTTCATAAATTTTTCATTCGAAAATTCTGATGTTCTCTTCGTAAATTTTTCATTTAGAAATTCTGATGTTCTCTTCGTAAATTTTTCATTCAGAAATTCTGATGTTCTCTTCGTAAATTTTTCATTTAGAAATTCTGATGTTCTCTTCGTAAATTTTTCATTTAGAAATTCTGATGTTCTCTTCGTAAATTTTTCATTCAGAAATTCTGATGTTCTCTTCGTAAATTTTTCATTTAGAAATTCTGATGTTCTCTTCGTAAATTTTTCATTCAGAAATTCTGATGTTCTCTTCGTAAATTTTTCATTCAGAAATTCTGATGTTCTCATCGTAAATATTTCATTCAGAAATTCTGATGTTCTCTTCGTAAATTTTGCATTTAGAAATTCTGATGTTCTCTTCGTAAATTTTTCATTCAGAAATTCTGATGTTCTCTTCGTAAATTTTTCATTTAGAAATTCTGATGTTCTCTTCGTAAATTTTTCATTCAGAAATTCTGATGTTCTCTTCGTAAATTTTTCATTCAGAAATTCTGATGTTCTCTTCATAAATTTTTCATTCGAAAATTCTGATGTTCTCTTCGTAAATTTTTCATTCAGAAATTCTGATGTTCTCTTCATAAATTTTTCATTCGAAAATTCTGATGTTCTCTTCGTAAATTTTTCATTCAGAAATTCTGATGTTCTCTTCGTAAATTTTTCATTCAGAAATTCTGATGTTCTCTTCATAAATTTTTCATTCGAAAATTCTGATGTTCTCTTCGTAAATTTTTCATTCAGAAATTCTGATGTTCTCTTCGTAAATTTTTCATTCAGAAATTCTGATGTTCTCTTCATAAATTTTTCATTCGAAAATTCTGATGTTCTCTTCGTAAATTTTTCATTCAGAAATTCTGATGTTCTCTTCGTAAATTTTTCATTCAGAAATTCTGATGTTCTCTTCATAAATTTTTCATTCGAAAATTCTGATGTTCTCTTCGTAAATTTTTCATTTAGAAATTCTGATGTTCTCTTCGTAAATTTTTCATTCAGAAATTCTGATGTTCTCTTCGTAAATTTTTCATTTAGAAATTCTGATGTTCTCTTCGTAAATTTTTCATTTAGAAATTCTGATGTTCTCTTCGTAAATTTTTCATTCAGAAATTCTGATGTTCTCTTCGTAAATTTTTCATTTAGAAATTCTGATGTTCTCTTCGTAAATTTTTCATTCAGAAATTCTGATGTTCTCTTCGTAAATTTTTCATTCAGAAATTCTGATGTTCTCATCGTAAATATTTCATTCAGAAATTCTGATGTTCTCTTCGTAAATTTTGCATTTAGAAATTCTGATGTTCTCTTCGTAAATTTTTCATTCAGAAATTCTGATGTTCTCTTCGTAAATTTTTCATTTAGAAATTCTGATGTTCTCTTCGTAAATTTTTCATTCAGAAATTCTGATGTTCTCTTCGTAAATTTTTCATTTAGAAATTCTGATGTTCTCTTCGTAAATTTTTCATTCAGAAATTCTGATGTTCTCTTCGTAAATTTTTAATTTAGAAATTCTGATGTTCTCTTCGTAAATTTTTCATTCAGAAATTCTGATGTTCTCTTCGTAAATTTTTTATTCAGAAATTCTGATGTTCTCTTCGTAAATTTTTCATTCAGAAATTCTGATGTTCTCTTCGTAAATTTTTCATTCAGAAATTCTGATGTTCTCTTCGTAAATTTTTCATTCAGAAATTCTGATGTTCTCTTCGTAAATTTTTCATTCGAAAATTCTGATGTTCTCTTCGTAAATTTTTCATTTAGAAATTCTGATGTTCTCTTCGTAAATTTTTCATTCAGAAATTCTGATGTTCTCTTCGTAAATTTTTCATTTAGAAATTCTGATGTTCTCTTCGTAAATTTTTCATTTAGAAATTCTGATGTTCTCTTCGTAAATTTTTCATTCAGAAATTCTGATGTTCTCTTCGTAAATTTTTCATTCAGAAATTCTGATGTTCTCTTCGTAAATTTTTCATTCAGAAATTCTGATGTTCTCTTCGTAAATTTTTCATTCAGAAATTCTGATGTTCTCTTCGTAAATTTTTCATTCAGAAATTCTGATGTTCTCTTCGTAAATTTTTCATTCAGAAATTCTGATGTTCTCTTCATAAATTTTTCATTCAGAAATTCTGATGTTCTCTTCGTAAATTTTTCATTCAGAAATTCTGATGTTCTCTTCGTAAATTTTTCATTCAGAAATTCTGATGTTCTCTTCGTAAATTTTTCATTCAGAAATTCTGATGTTCTCTTCGTAAATTTTTCATTCAGAAATTCTGATGTTCTCTTCGTAAATTTTTCATTCAGAAATTCTGATGTTCTCTTCGTAAATTTTTCAGTCAGAAATTCTGATGTTCTCTTCGTAAATTTTTCATTCAGAAATTCTGATGTTCTCTTCGTAAATTTTTCATTCAGAAATTCTGATGTTCTCTTCGTAAATTTTTCATTCAGAAATTCTGATGTTCTCTTCGTAAATTTTTCATTCAGAAATTCTGATGTTCTCTTCGTAAATTTTTCATTCAGAAATTCTGATGTTCTCTTCGTAAATTTTTCATTCAGAAATTCTGATGTTCTCTTCGTAAATTTTTCATTCAGAAATTCTGATGTTCTCTTCGTAAATTTTTCATTCAGAAATTCTGATGTTCTCTTCGTAAATTTTTCATTCAGAAATTCTGATGTTCTCTTCGTAAATTTAGATAATATCCTTCTTTCATCCATTTTTTTCTTCTCTCTTTCTCTTCGTTCTCGACCTCTATTTTTAACTTTAGCTTTCTCATCCTATTCCTTACTCTCTCTCTCTCTCTCTCTCTCTCTCTCTCTCTCTCTCTCTCTATTTCTTTCTATCTTTCGCTTTCTTTCTCTTATATCTCTACCTTTCTCTCTCTCTCCCTCTCTCTCTCTCTCTTTCTGTTTCTCACTTTCTTCCCAACCCTCTTTCTCCTCCTCTTCCGTTCATTCTTTCTTTTTTCCCCTCTCTTTCTTTCTCTTTTTTCTCTTTCTCGTCCTCTCATTCTATCTCACTCTTCTCCCTCACTCTCACATTTTTTCCTCTTTCTTTCGCTTTCTTTTTCTTTCCTCTCTTTCTCCCTATTTCTTTCTCTCTCTTTCTCGATCTTGCTAACTTTCTTTCCCACTTCCTTTCTCTTTTTTCCTCTCTTTATTTCTATTTGATTTTATTTTCCCCTCTCCCTCTTTTTTTTTTCTTCTTCTCTCTCTCTATATATCCCTTTCTTTCTCTTTCTTGTCCTCTCTTTCTATCCCACTGCTCCTCTCTTTTTCTGCCTTACCCTTATTTTCTCGCCGAAAAGCCTCCTTCTTGAGAAACAAGTTCTGATCAATGTTGTACAAATTATTTTAGTGCTAAAATAAATAAATATTTAATTTGCCAATTTCCATCCCATCAGGTTTTTTGTTAAACCAAACATAAAACACATACACACACGCACACACGCACACACACACACATTTACATTTTTGTACATCCATCACGTAAATGGTACAATCACCTAATGTTTCTTCTCTCTTCTCTTTTGTCACGCACTTGTCAAGGCCAAGAATGACTCGAGGATAAGGGTTAATGGGATGGAACGATGCAATGAACTAAGTTTGATTATTTATGGATAGGTTAACGACAAGTACGTGTTGACATTGGATTTAATGCTGACTATATTGTAGTCTGCTGGGACGTAGTCCTGCTGTAATGTGTTCCATAGACGGGAGGGCCTTGCAAGGAAGTTCCGTCCATTGAAATTCCTCCATATGCTAGGACCATGAAGGATGAAAGGACAGTCTTTTTCTGTTGCGGTATGAGTTCTTGCTGTGAATGTCTTATAAGGAGGGACCAAAGATGGAGCTCAGTCGAGCACCTTCCATGAAAATGCTGGTAAAGTAGAGAGAGACTAGCAATGTATAAGGAACAGAAGAGATCATCCCCCATTTCGGAGTCAATTTTTAACTCTGTCAAGGCAACGAAGAGTGCTGTAAGCAGCACCTCCCCAGATGTGGCAGCAGTGCTCCATCTTAGGACGTATTTAACTCTAATATAGGTAAAGGGTTGCATCAGGAGTCAGTTAATTTCTGGAGCAGTAGAATGATCCAACCATTTTTTCAGCGACCTTAGCAAGAGATTGGATGTAAGTCTTTAATTCGATATCTGGAGTGAAAGTCAGTCCTAGGAGCTTTTCGTTTCTACGGGCTAAAACAGGGATCCAGGCGTTGATGATGGAAGGAGAGAGTTTGGTTGTAAAGTTTTTTTCCCACTTTCGCAGAGAAGTTTACAAATCGGTCAAATATTTTGCTTCTTTGTATCATTTGAGTTAATCTCATTCTCATCTTGGTTGTGATATTTGTAGGGAACTAATTCCCGTGGCACACCAGTTCTGGACAATGAAGAATATCTGGATTCTCCACATATCCATGTTCCGATCTTAAAAAGTAGAGTAAAATCTAATATCTTTTATTGTTTTGTATAATGTACGTTGCTTGTCTTTCATAAATGTCAACTGTGAATAAATGTATTAATCGTACTTGGTTTTATCTTTGGTTATTATTTTTTCGGTACTACTCCAGGGTTTGTGCCTAATTTCCGTGACTGCTCGGCAGCAGCAATCCAACAGCTCACGGAAGCGTCCAAGACCTGTCGAGTCGAAAACGAGGCTGTAAACAAAACTGGACAAAAAAAAAATGTCTGTCGCGCAACCTTCGGCGACTCGGAGGCCCAGGGCATACGGTGGAAATAGACGAGTCTCTATTCAACCGCCGAAAAAAAAAACAATGCTGGCCGTGTTTTCTCCAGCCGCTTTGGGTCTTCGGGGGTGATACGACCCCGCAGAGAAGAAGGGGTTTCCTGGTGACAGTGCCTAACAGGAATGTCGAAACCCTCCTTCCAATAATCAAGCAGTACCTGGGACGACGGTAGTATCCGATTGCTGGAGGGCGTATAACAGTTTTTCGCTCAGCCTAATAAAACAAGCGGCAGCAAAAGTAGCAGTAAACCCTGAACATCTACGAGAAAATATACGTAATCCCCCCCCCCCCAAAAAAAAATATATATAAAAAGAACTTGTGTAATTGTAAAATTGACTTCTTTGCTTTACGTAACACGAAACACATAAAAAAAACATGAAAATGTTTCATTTTGCCCACGAAAACAATAAAAAAAAAAGTTTATCTATAGTTCTTCAGCCTATGGGTTTGTTCATTTCTTATATTTTTTTAATAAAAATATATGCATTTCTTTTTCTTTCCGTATATTCATCGTCTTATATTGTCGTCTGTCAACCTTCCATTTTTTTTGCACGATTTTTCGGTTTTGTTTATACAGCCGCGTTTTCATCTCGACAGCCTCGTTTTCAACTCGGCAGGTCTCGGACGCTTCCGCGACCTGTCGGATCAGTGCGGCCGAGCAGTCACGGAAATTAGGCGCAAACCCTGGAGTAGTACCATTTTTTCTAATGATGGATATGTTTGGAATATATATTTAATACATGAGATGTGAAATAAAATAGCTTACATCTCAACACATTCACAACGTTTCAGTCGATGTAACCGCCGATCTCCTACAGGTGCATCTTTTTGAAGAAAAAAATACTAATCTATATACTATTAAAAACTTATAGTGTTCTTTGAAGTTTTCTGTTCGTGCGCAAATAGAAACATGTGATTGGTTGACAAAAAGGAAGAGGCAAAGTACACATTACTAAACCAGTAGTTTTTATGATGTCAAAACCCGAGTTCGAATCTTACACTAGTCTAAAGAATTTTTTTAAATGGATAGTGTTTTATAAATTGAAAGAAATTAACATAACATAATAACATGAAAAACATTACGTAACTATTTTTTTAACTAAGTAACTATTTTTTTAACTAAGTATTCTTCTTTTTCTTTTGATAATCCGGAAATAAATAGACAAAGGGAATTCGGCATTAGTTCAAAGCGCTTTATTTCTGCTTAAAAGATATAATTTCTAATGGTTTTGCCAATTAAAACAATATATAAATACATTCATCATGCAAATACTAAAACCTACTTTTTAAAGAAATTTCACAAATACAGTTTAAGCTGTAAAGCTATTAAGCAGTAATGCTATAAAGCAGTAATGCTATAAAGCAGTTTAAGCTAGGTAGAGGTGGAAATTGACATACCCAGTTGCTGAAGCAAAACCGCTTAAGGAGTGGGTACATACTAGTTGTATAGTAATGAGTAGTAATATTACACATTCAGGCACGATTAGGTTTAAGACACCCAAAATTCATTTTAGAACTGTCCACATGGACCCTTGGCCTAATGATTAACATGTTTGGTTAATAATCAGTTCTAAGCGACAGTCTTCTGGAGGGCAAAGGTTCAATTCTTACGACAGGTCATAATTAAGAATAACATAAATGAACACTTCTACCTGGCTGACGGAATGAGAACAATCTACCTTTATGAATTAGATTATGAGTACAGTGTGAATTCCCAATTTCGACTAGAAGGTTCCTAATTTTGTAAACATGCACCAAAGGAATATTGGAGAAGTTTTGAGATGAGGATTGACAATTTGTATTATTGGGATTATTCGGTATATTCATAATATTTCGGCCAATGTAACTGCCGACCTTCTTCAAGTGCATCTTTCTCGAACTTGGTAACTTTGTAGTCGACCTTGGAAATCTGTATGTCAAACTCGGGAATCTGTACGAAATTTCGAACCGTTTATTTAATCAACAGGGGTAGATTATTCTCGTTCTGTCAGCCATGAATTATTGGATGACTTGATCGACATGCAGCAATTTTGTGCAGAACAGTTATGTAGAACTGGAAGTAAACAAAGAACCACATATCGTTAAATCAGTGGTCATGACTGATTAAAAAACATGTAATTCCCGTTGGATCACCCATTGAGCTTGGGTTACATTGTTTGAAGCCGGAAAAAGTGAGTTTGCAAAGCAAGCTAAATATAAAAAAATAAAAAGACAAAACTAGACTTTCTGTTCTCTCTCCCCCCCCTCTCTCTCTCTCTTTCTCTTTCTAGATATGAGTTTAATAGTATTAATATTTGTGATAATATTCCTTATTATGTATAATGGGCTATTCGAATCTTCTGTTCATAGATAGATGTATTACCTTTGGCTGTGAATGAACAGAGAGAGAGAGACAGAGAGAGAGAGAGAGAGAGAGAGAGACAGAGAGAATGGTTGATAGAGAAAGAGAAGAAATGAAATTGGGAAACGAAAAGAAAAAGAGGGAGGAAGAGAGAGATATGAAATGTATAAAAGGGGTTAAACAAGTGAGAGAGGGTGAGACTAATAGACAGAAAATTAGTAAATAATTCGTGACTTGGTGAGTAAATTACAAATTATGACTAATTAGAACAATTAAAATGGATTTTTTAAAACATAACTCAATCCCAGAAGTAAGGAATATGTTAGCATGTATTTTGTGTCATTAACGTATATCAGAAAAAAGCCTTTGGGAAACAAACTCAGCTTTAGTCTAATAATAGATATACAAGTTCATATACGAGTTTATATATGTAGCGATATATGTATGACCTATATAAGATCAAGTCAGGAAAAAGCATAACAGTTTAGTCGGTGTGTCTCAATGGCGGGCAATCAATTGATGCGTGTTCGATTGACTGATTTTGTTTTTCTGAACTCCAAAGTCTCGTTTTTCTTCCATCGGAACTCAGTTTGGTCTCTTTGCTCGGCGTCATTCTCAAAATCTCCTACATCTTTAATTCCAGACCTCAGGATGATATGGATCTCGTTTACTCATTCTGTCTCCCCCCCTCTCTCTCTCTCTCTCTCTCTCTCTCTCTCTATCGTATTTATATTTATCTTTTTCTCCCTCTATTCACCTTACTCCTTCTCGCATTATTTTTCACACTATTTCTTTGTCTCTCCATCCTTTTGCTCTCTCTCTCTTTCTCTCTCTCTCTCTTTTCTCTCTCTCTCGCTCTCTCTCTCTGTATTTTTTGTATTCAACTCTATCTTTTCTCGTTCTTTATTTTTCACTCTTCCTTTGTTTTTCTCTTCCATTTTTACTCTCTCCCTTTCTCTCTGCTCTCTGTAATTATTATCTCTACTCCTTTTCTACCCTCTTCCCCCTTTGTTTTTCTTTTGCTCTCTCACAAACTAGGAAATCTAATTTTAAAACATGGTTATTTTGAAGTCATTCTACAGAATTTAATTATTTTTTGCAGCCATAATCTCACCAATTCCAAGTTTCTGATGAAGCACAATTAATGGGATCCTTTCTTCCAATTTGAAACCGCACGTCCACCTGATCATGGCACAAAGCCATTGCAGATCAGAAGATTTTAAGGCCCATGTCTCACTGCTATGCAACAGGGCAGAGCAAGCACAGGCTGAAAAGTCTTTGCCCGAATCTTGAAGAAACTAGTCTCAGTCTTTTCTGTAAATACTATTATAGCATGTGTTCTTCAGAATTGTCTGATCTATTCCATGCTTCCTTTATTCCATCTCGTTTGACTCGTTGGTCTAGTAGTCTTCATCAATTTGCTGTTTTGATACCTCATTGTAATACAGCTTCTTATTCCAGTAACTTATTTCGAAGAACTGTAGGCTTGTAGAACTCTCTTCCTGCTGACTGTTTTCCTCCTACCGTTTCAAAACTAAGGTCAATAGGCATCTTCTGTCTTTGCAATAATCATCTTTTGTTCTTGTTAGCTCCGTACATCAAGTGGCTTTATACTTTCTTTGGAGCGATTTCCATTAAAAAAAATATGCCAAGATCTAAGAATTGGTAGCAGCTTTCTGAAACTTCCCTATGCAACACAACAACGAGCAGTAATATGATGTTTGCAACCACAATCAGCATTCAACATGTCGTTCAAATAGCAGAATATGGCTTCAATATCAAGTAAGGCACTGTTTACATCTGCATGGATTCAAACTGGAAGAAAAGATGCCATCAATTATACTTTATCAACAACTTGGTATTTATGAGATTACGGATGCCTCAGTGTTTACACCATAATGCATTTGGATATCTCAGGCAGTAGAACGCGATGTCAACTGAGCAAAATGTGGTTCGAATGTGTAAGAAGCGCTATAACTGCATATAACCAAGCTGATGTCATCCTTTTGGACCGGACTGAGGACTGCAGCTTGCCTAGTGTTGTTCAACCTGGAGTCTAGGATAATCGAAGCATCCTAAATACCTAAACTGGTGTCTGTTTAGGTAAGGCAAAGTGCCTCCACTCTAACAGTATTCTTAGCTAGAATAAGTATTTTCAGGAAAAACAGAAGCGAAATAAATTATATTTGTATCAATAATTTGTATCAATAGTGGAAGAAAAAATTGGAAAAATAGGCTAGTCCGAATCAAATATCGACATATCAGTTTCCTTCCATGTATTCAAAGAAACAAATAAGAACTCGATATAGCTTATGAAGTTTTATTCAGCGTACAATAAGATACTTATATTAATAACTATTTATAGTTATTAATGGCTACTGTAATATACCAATGTATAGAAAGAAATTTCGAGGTTGAGAGAGCGAGAAACAAAGAAGGAATGAACTAAAGTGATGTTTCATTCAAAATAAATTAGTTAAGAAAAGATAAAAAAAATATGTGAGTTTAAAAACAATTTAGGTGATTAAAATAGGATTTAATCATTAAAGCCATTGAGAGGGTAAAATGTGAATGAACACGAGAGAGAAGAAATAATAGAAGCAGCAGCAACAGCAGAAGTGAAAGAAGAAAATAAAATAAAAAATACCAGTGAAGCATGGGCTAAATACAGGGTAACGTACCTCTGAAAAAAATATCGTTGAAACCATTCACAATTCTTTCTGCAATGTAAGCATATTTGCTACAAATGAATCAGCCTTTGCCTGACTTGTCCACCGAATTTCAGTCATGAATGTCCAACGAGCTTAGTTTTATTACTGTTCATTGATATGATCCAAATGTGCACCTCTGCATTGCAAAAACACCTGCACCTGAATATGATGTGCAAAATTATCAATAACTCTTCCGTTGGCACTGAATTAGTAGCTCTTTTGCCCTTAGCATTCAAGTTTAAGATTGTTTCATGGGCCCTGAATTTGTGGACCAAAGATTTTAGTCTGACTATTCTTCTCCCTTTAAAAACTCCATCGATACAGCTCCTGTTGAGTGAGGGAGAAACCGGTTGGCTGACTTGATTAATTTTTTTAAAAGACTTTTAATCATGAATGATAAAACATCTCTTTCCTTCATAATTGTAGTATTTATATGGGTTTTGATCGTAATTAAGTTTTATTTAAAATAATTTAATTATTGATAACGGATGCTGTATGCTTCACTGCTTCAATGGTGTATTTATGTTTAGGGGTAATTGTGTAGTGTAGTTTATTGGTCAATGGTGTATTTATGTGTAGGGTTAATTGTGTGGTGTAGTTTATTGGTCAATGGTGTATTTATGTGTAGGGTTAATTGTGTGGTGTAGTTTATTGGTCAATGGTGTATTTATGTTTAGGGTTAATTGTGTGGTGTAGTTTATTGGTCAATTGTGTATTTATGTTTAGGGTTAATTATGTGGTGTAGTTTATTGGTCAATAGTGTATTTATGTTTAGGGTTAATTGTGTGGTGTAGTTTATTGGTCAATGGTGTATTTATGTTATGGGGTAATTGTGTGATGTAGTTTATTGGTCAATGGTGTATTTATGTTTAGGGTTAATCGTGTGATGTAGGTTATTGGTCAATGGTGTATTTATGTTTAGGGTTAATTGTGTGGTATAGTTTTTTGGTCAATGGTGTATTTATTTTTAGGGGTTAATTGTGTGGTGTAGTTTATTGGTCAATGGTGTATTCATGTTTAGGGTTAATTGTGTGGTGTAATTTATTGGTCAATGGTGTATTTATGTTTAGGGTTAATTGTGTGGTGTAGTTAATTGGTCAATGGTATATTTATGTTTAGGGTTAATTGTGTGGTGTAGTTTATTGGTCAATAGTGTATTTATGTGTAGGGTTAATTGTGTGGTGTAGTTTATTGGTCAATAGTGTATTTATGTTTAGGGTTAATTGTGTGGTGTAGTTTATTGGTCAATGGTGTATTTATGTTATGGGGTAATTGTGTGATGTAGTTTATTGGTCAATGGTGTATTTATGTTATGGGGTAATTGTGTGATGTAGTTTATTGGTCAGTGAATGGGTTAGATTCTGAGTGGGAGTTATTTCTGTTATTAAGGATTTAAGTGTTATATTTATATCAATTCTTTTTTTTTAATGATTTATTTATATTTTTTATTATTTCATTATTTTATTATTATTTTAAATATATTTTTTAAGTGTTATATTTATATCAATTTTTTTAAAAATTATTTATTCATATTTTTTTATTATTTCATTATTTTATTATTTTTTTTAATATATTTTTTCAGTGGGGGGATTTTAGTTAAGTGTAAAGCTGATGTTATTATTGAAGAGTATAGCTATGTGGCGGCTGGGTGTTGAAAGGGGGTTATCTTTATCAGTGAAAGGGTTACCTGAGGGATATCAAAATGGGTTTACTATCATAGTAATATGCATTCGTGTGAGATCCTTGTGTTTAACTAATTCTGTTAGTTTTTATTTAAGGGTATTCTATAGTTATATTTCTAGTTATTTAACTAGTAAGATTAATGCATTTAACATGTTTAATATTTTAAAATAGACTGTGATGAGGTATCTACCAATTTATGTGATATTTGTGATAGGTTGGGGTTAAGGGTGTGTGAGTGTAGGTTATATTGGGTTGATAGGGGAGATGTGGATGTGATATGTGTAATATATCTGGGGGAGGGGGTGTTATATTGTATATAAATTAATTTGATAATACTTGGAAAGGTCTTGGGGTGGGGGGTTAGGCCATATATTTTTCATATGATGTGGGATTTATCAGCCTTATGAGGTTATTAGAGAGTTGATTATTTTCATTGTTAGTCCATTTGACTAGTAGAAATTCTCTTCTATGGGGGCATTGTTTGATGACCTTAGTCTTGATGTTCATACAGATTATGGAAGCATTATTGATTGTAGGATCCTGAATTTTTCAGTGGTGCATAGGGGGCAATTCCTAGAGGTAGGGCAAAAAGGCTTTTGTTTATTGATGATCCTTCATTTAATTTCGTAGGGAGTGTTGGATTTCTTGAGTGTCTATATAGTGGTTGCTAGGGAGGTGATGTGATCTTTTCTTGGATATCTGAAGGTGTTATTGTGAGTGTAAAGTCTTTGTTTGAAAGTTCCCTGAGTCATTCTGATGTAAATTTCTTCTTTCTTAGTATCCACAGTGAGGGAAGAATCGAATTCTAATTCAATGTCTGTGTGTATGTATGTATATATGTGTCTGTGTGTATGTATGTATATATGTGTGTGTGTGATGTTTGAAAAAGTACATAGTAGTGATCCTCATTCAATCCTGAACAACGCCGGGCCTTCCTGCTCATAATATATATATAACCGATATGGGCTCAATGAGTCACGGGTGGTCTAATTTGTATTGAGATAAAAATTGCAAAGTTTGTGTGCATTTTTTCAACCAAACACACCATTGCAAGGCCAATGTGTGTGCGTCAAGTGTTGTCATTCTATTCCGATGGCCTCTGCCCCCGCGGACATCAGATATCAATAACGGCGTCAGAGTCAAGAAGGAAATACGAGGACCGACAATGATAGAATCTGTTGTCATAGAAATTGGATTAGTTTTGTGATCAGTTAAAGAGCGAAAGCGAGGGACAGAAAGGAGGGAGGAAAGAGAGAGGGAGAGAAAGAGAGGAGGAGAAAAAGAGAAAAAGAGAGGGAGAGAGGAAGAGAAACGGAGAGAAAGAGAGGTGGAGAGAAAAGGAGAGGGAGAGAAAGAGAGAGGGAGATAAAGAGAGAGGGAGAGAAAAAGAGAGGGGAGAAAAATATCTGTGTGAGGAGCAATGAAGAAGAGAAGAGAAAGAACAAGAAAGAAAAAGTGTTTATGAGAGAGAGAAAGAGAGAGAGAGAGAGAGAGAGAAACTGAGAAGGAAAGAAAAAGTGAATGGAATCTTAAGATAGAAATCTAATTATAATGGAGATTATGCATCTGTCTGTCTGAAGCTGAAACTATATTATTAGTTTTGATCTTTCTCTTGTTATATCTACTAATCAGCTCCTATATACCCATTCCAAAACTTTCCCAAACATCATGCGTCTTTCAAATTTGCATAATTAATTTGTTTTAAAGCTTCTAATAAATTAATATTCGCAAATATACACTCATGATTCTTTTTTTTTTCAGATTTCCAGATGTATTTAAAATATTTTCCTCGATAATAATCTTAATAGAAATTATAAATAGAATTGATTAAAGAGTCATTGATGGTAATAGTTGTAAAAAAAACACATTTTACTGAGCAATAAAACAACTAGCAAAAATATGCAACCGGAGGGAGCATATTTTTGCAGTCTTTATAATAAAAGAACGATTATGTATGTCTGTATAGCTATCTCAGTCTATGTACATATCTCTCTATATATATCTATATATATATATATATATATATATATATATATATATATATATATATAATAATTAAATATGATTTTGTTATCTATAGACAAGCTTGTTTCGTCTTTTGAATATTCATCAGTATAGATTCAAAGGATCAATTAGGTTTCAAGGACCCCAAATATAAGAATGGGACACATTCGGCTCTACACTGTTTGACCTTCTCACACGCATGTGGCATCTGTAAACAAACCTATAATAATCCTGAATTGTTTGGTTTTCCTTCTCTACGTCATTCTCTACGATTATTCGATTTATATTTAAATTATTATAATTCTAATAAATATATACATTTTTTTCTTTTAAAGTGGAATAATACTTTTATATTTTAATATCTATATTATTTTTTAGTATTATCTTTTTCAAGCCAGAGTGCCCCATTTTGAGGGGAACTAGATTTTCCCCACATTAAAAACCGACGTTAAGAATTTATAAAATAATACAATTTAAATTTTTTTTAAGTTACAAACTTTTTACCCTGCCCACCTACTGGGGCAGATTAGACACAAGGTCGGTTTTCAATATACGGAAAATCCAGTTCCCCCTCAAAATGGGGCACTCTGGATTGGGACAAAAATGAAAATTGCCTCAGTCTGAAAGGATTTAACAAGATTAATCGTTTTGCTTATTTTGTTTCTACATCTTAAATCGAATAACGAAAAGTGAATTTGAGATATTAAAACTTAAAATGCCTACCAAAAAATATAGATTTTAAATAAAATACTTTATGCTTATTTTAACATAAAAAAGAAGTAGGTCTTTATTACTAAAACAAAAAACGCAAGAAGAAGGGATCAAGCCCATAAATCGGCCATTGCTGACCATTTATTGGAGTTTTTGTTTTTGTTTTTAACTTATGGTCACTCCAAACAAGACAATCAGCCCACTTGCAGTATCTCAACAGTCTTGGGACGAGATTTTAGGGTGATATCTATCATTACCACAAGGTTATTAGCGTTCTTGAGCGAGCTATGGGCCTTCATCGCACAAACTTCAGGTCAAGAACAGGTCGAGTAATGATGCTTGCTGGTCCTATCCATCAGGGAGGCGGGTCGAGAAAGTGACAGTCTGTGAGAGGTAATGTGCTATGGAGAAACTATACGTTGAGTTACCAGCTGCGTCTGTATAGTTGGAGAATCCAAACCAATCACGGTGATGTACATTGCCAATTGTGCTCTTGTTCTGTCTGGCATAGAATAGATTTCCTAGCATTTATCTACTTTTGCCGGACCTTTTTTCTTAGGGAATTCCTTCAGATTCGTCACCGGCGAGATTCTTCCGGTGGGTTATCCCTGCTCTATTTAACTGCTTTCTTCACGACCCTCATGGTGCAGTTTTCTATCGCTTTAAATATCTCAACATTTTAAGCCGGTAAGAATTACTGCCTTTCTTCTCTCTAAAAATATAATTAAATTGTGCTAGTATTATTTTCTTTTCATATTTATTTTATCTAAACAAACTTTATTTACCTTTTTACCACGTATGAATCTTAATTTTACCTCATGTAATTCGCTTATCTCTTAGCATAATTTGTATTTTTTCCTTTCTCGTATTATTTTTATGCTCAAAATATTCTCCATTCTGTAATTTTATTAAGCTTACGGCTCTCTTTATATCTTAGTGAACTCCTAGGAGGTGATAGTGGTTAAGTGGATAACGATACATACTGACGACGTGGGTGTGCCAAGTTCGAATCCAGTCGATTCCATAATACCACTTTCACTTAGGGATGTTGGCAACTATTACGTGGTCCCTCCTGCAAGAATGCCGACAACAGAATCAAACCGGTCAACAAAGTTTTCAATGATCAATAGATCCTGAGGCATGGTACATTTTTACCTCAGGATTTTGATTGTTGATAAGAGTTTATGCTAGCTATCCAACGTTTGCACGTTTCTGCAAACATATTCATCCCGGAGACAGCATAGCATGTTATTTTGAATATTTGGTCAGGATTTACTTGTAGGGTGAAGTATCCTCATGACAGGTTGTCCTGACAAATCCTGAAGACACTCGAGAATGGTGTCTAGTAGGTAATTCAAACTCTCCAAATGTTAATGTTTGTGCATGTGTGTGTTCCCAATAGAAAGAAAGGTTAGAGAATCTGCATGAAAACTAAAAGTGTATTCATATGTAAAGTTTTCAAACTAAGACAATGGATGCGGTCCACAAATCTCTAAGTGCCCTCCTCAGGAAGCTATGGGGGCCGAACTCCTCTTAAAACTTCAAATATTTTGATGATGAGAGTTAAATCATATGTATAAAATTCTCCGGTGAAGGCCATGTGTCGAATTTCTACGTGCCTCTTTTAAGAGGACTATGAGGGGCAGACCCTTAAAACTTTAAATACGTATATCAGATTTTGATCGGATTTAAATCATGAAAGTTTTTTTAATTTCAGTTTCTTCCGACTATATTTGGGGTCAAATGGTAGACAGTAAAAAAAATCAGAATAAAATAATATGGTGTGATGAGGATAGTGAAAAAGAACATAGTAGTGATTCTCATTCAATCCCGAGCAACATCGGGTATTTCTTCTAATAAAATATATCTTAAGTAAAATTGGTCACCGTCTCCTTCTTGATAAGTGTAGCAGAATATGTACCCATGGATCACCATCGTCTCCGAACTCTGAAAAGGACGACACCCATTAAAGAGGCAGATGGCACAATCAAATACCTCAATTTTACATTCAAGAATTTGAGCGTATTAAAAAAAAACATTCATTTGAACTTGGAAAAGAAATGTTCCTATTTATTGCTTCACCACGAGCTCAGTTTTTAATGTGGGGAAATCCAGATCCCCAAAAACTCTGGATTGAAACAAACATAAAAATTACTAGAAAGTCTAGCGGAATCCCTCCTTCACTGACTGAGGACAGAACAGATGAAGTACAACATCAGAACAGATACAACATTTTGCTTTGGAAATGAAATGTTTTCACCATGGTAAGTCTAACTCCCCACCCCTAAAAAAATTGATGGGGTTGTTGGCTCAAAATTAGTCAGTTGTCTCCCTTGGAGCAGAGCCAAGTTATCTCCACTGAAGCATTACTAGCTAACTAGAGAAAGCACTCTCCTATTTCTGGAAACCAAAAATATATCAAATTCCACCCCCGTATGAATTTAGAAAATCGGATTCAACCTTTTTCTGGCTTAAACGCCCAACACATTAGCTGCAGTTTAACAGACAGCTATCTTTACATGGCCTTCACAACTCTGACAGATCTATCTTCTGGTTGCGGCATCAGGTTCCCAGAACATCCACAACAAAATAAATTATATTTATGTGTACATTATTCATTAAATATCTCTCTCTATGTTAAATACTCAGGACAGGTGTACTGAAAAGGTCATTCGACAGGAATAGGTGCACTTGGCATGGACACACACCTGGCTGGAAGAAGACAACATAACATGATTAAGTGTCAAAAATAAAATAATCATTGATTATAGTCATCTGGGGAAAATAAATATAGTGGATTGTCAAAAATAAAATAATTGTTGATTAAAACCACCGGCAGAAGAAAACACCCAAAGTATGCACAGGGTTACAAATTGTTATATAATAAAAACTCGAAATTGATATCATGAGTTGATTGTCGATTTGGGTCCGAGCAAAACTACCTGTCGAATTCCTGTTCATGCATCTTCCTTCGTCACTAACCCACACCCCTTCACCACCACCGACAATAAAGATATATCATTATATTTTCATACACATCAGTGTGACGTCATCACAACATAAATACTACATCTATTGATTTATTTTGGCAATACATGTATTTCGATTGTGTTGCGACAATTAATGTAGTAAATACCATTTATAAATCATCTTTCTCACATTTGTTTCTGTGAGAATAAATGTATGTATATATATATGTAAACCAAACCATTTCTTAGTTATTATCCCCTTCTTATCTTTCTTCCATGTGTTATCCACGATGGCTTGCAATTTTGATTGCTTGTCACCGTGCACACTTCATGATTATTATCAAGAAAGAAATATATTGTATATTTATTAGAAAATAGATAACATCATAAACAATGAATAGTGGTTGCCAAAAGCTGTGTACGTGTGTTTGAAAAAGGCAGCCCCCTCCCCCACTAAAGTTCAACCCTTCTTCACCTCGGTAGTGTGAGAGCAACTCGTTAACAGTGCTTTGGTGAAAATCCAGGAGGAATCAACATCAAGATTCCGTCATTTTCTAGTCGTCTCTGCCTGTGTCTGACAAGTAAGAATGTATTAAGCACGGACAGAAACGGACAAATATATGGAGTGAGGATAACAATGTTGCTTTTGTACTTGTGAAACCGCCATACCTTTGAATGTTCTGCGCCAAACCTTCCCGGACTCCATAAGCAACCACTGGGTTTTGCTGCTGCTCTGGTTGTAAGAGGTCAAAACATGCAATATTGCAGGTGTAATGAATAGCTACTAACAACGAGAGGAGACCGTGGAGACAAGACAATACTGAGGCATGATCTTGATGGGATACAGACAATGAGTAGGAGGACATGATGCAGACTAGACAATACTGAGGCATGATTTTAATGGGATACGGACAATGAGTAGGAGGACATGATGCAGACTAGACAATACTGAGGCATGATCTTGATGGGATACGGACAATGAGTAGGAGGACATGATGCAGACTAGACAATACTGAGGCATGATCTTGATGGGATACGGACAATGAGTAGGAGGACATGATGCAGACAAGACAATACTGAACCATGATCTTGATGGGATACGGACAATGAGTAGGAGGACATGATGCAGACAAGACAATACTGAACCATGATCTTGATGGGATACGGACAATGAGTAGGAGGACATGATGCAGACAAGACAATACTGAACCATGATCTTGATGGGATACGGACAATGAGTAGGAGGACATGATGCAGACAAGACAATACTGAACCATGATCTTGATGGGATACGGACAATGAGTAGGAGGACATGATGAAGACTAGACAATACTGAGGCATGATCTTGATGGGATACAGACAATGAGTAGGAGGACATGATGCAGACTAGACAATACTGAGGCATGATTTTAATGGGATACGGACAATGAGTAGGAGGACATGATGCAGACTAGACAATACTGAGGTATGATTTTTATGGGCTACGGACAACGAGGAGAAGGACATGATGCAGACTAGACAATACTGAGGCATGATCTTTATGGGCTATGGACAATGAGGAGGACATGATGCCGACTAGACAATACTTAGGCATGATCTTGATGGGCTACGGACAATGAGGAGGACATGATGCAGACTAGACAATACTTAGGCATGATCTTGATGGGCTCCGGACAACGAGGAGGACATGATGCAGACTAATCAATACTGAGGCATGATCTTGATGGGCTACGGACAATGAGGAAGACATGATGCGAACTAAACAATACTGAGGCATGATTTTGATGGGCTACGGACAATGAGGAGGACATGATGCAAACTAGACAATACTGAGGCATTATCTGGATTGGTTACGGACAACGAAGAGGATGACATGATGCAGACTAGACAATACTGAGGTATGATTTTTATGGGCTACGGACAACGAGGAGGAGGACATAATGCAGACTAGACAATACTGAAGCATGATCTTGATGGGATACGGACAATGAGAAGGAGTACATGATGCAGACTAGACAATACTGAGGCATGATCTTGATGGGATACAGACAATGAGTAGGAGGACATGATGCAGACTAGACAATACTGAGGCATGATCTTGATGGGATACGGACAATGAGTAGGAAGACATGATGCAGACGAGACAATACTGAGGCATGATCTTGATGGGATACGGACAATGAGAAGGAGGACATGATGCAGACTAGACAATACTGAGGCATGATCTTGATGGGATATGGACAATGAGTAGGAGGATATGATGCAGACTAAACAATACTGAGGCATGATCTTGATGGGATACGGACAATGAGTAGGAGGACATGATGCAGACTAGACAATACTGAGGCATGATCTTGATGGGATACGGACAATGAGTAGGAGGACATGATGCAGACTAGACAATACTGAGGCATGACTTTGATGGGATACGGACAATGAGTAGGAGGACATGATGCAGACTAGACAATACTGAGGCATGATCATGATGTGCTACAGACAACGAGGAGGACATGATGCAGACTAGACAATACTGAGGCATGATCATGATGTGCTACGGACAACGATGAGGCATGATGCAGACTAGACAAGGAGTAGGACATGATGCAGACTAAACAATACTGAGGCATGATCTTGATGGGCTACGGACAACGAGGAAGACATGATGCAGACTAAACAATACTGACCATGATCTTGATGGGCTACGGACAATGAGTAGGACATGATGCAGACTAAACAATACTGAGGCATGATCTTGATGGGATACGGACAATGAGGAGGACATGATGCAAACTAGACAATACTGAGGCATTATCTGGATTGGTTACGGACAACGAAGAGGATGACATGATGCAGACTAGACAATACTGAGGTATGATTTTTATGGGCTACGGACAACGAGGAGGAGGACATAATGCAGACTAGACAATACTGAAGCATGATCTTGATGGGATACGGACAATGAGAAGGAGTACATGATGCAGACTAGACAATACTGAGGCATGATCTTGATGGGATACAGACAATGAGTAGGAGGACATGATGCAGACTAGACAATACTGAGGCATGATCTTGATGGGATACGGACAATGAGTAGGAAGACATGATGCAGACGAGACAATACTGAGGCATGATCTTGATGGGATACGGACAATGAGAAGGAGGACATGATGCAGACTAGACAATACTGAGGCATGATCTTGATGGGATATGGACAATGAGTAGGAGGATATGATGCAGACTAAACAATACTGAGGCATGATCTTGATGGGATACGGACAATGAGTAGGAGGACATGATGCAGACTAGACAATACTGAGGCATGATCTTGATGGGATACGGACAATGAGTAGGAGGACATGATGCAGACTAGACAATACTGAGGCATGACTTTGATGGGATACGGACAATGAGTAGGAGGACATGATGCAGACTAGACAATACTGAGGCATGATCATGATGTGCTACAGACAACGAGGAGGACATGATGCAGACTAGACAATACTGAGGCATGATCATGATGTGCTACGGACAACGATGAGGCATGATGCAGACTAGACAAGGAGTAGGACATGATGCAGACTAAACAATACTGAGGCATGATCTTGATGGGCTACGGACAATGAGGAGGACATGATGCAGACTAAACAATACTGACCATGATCTTGATGGGCTACGGACAATGAGTAGGACATGATGCAGACTAAACAATACTGAGGCATGATCTTGATGGGATACGGACAATGAGGAGGACATGATGCCGACTAGACAATACTTAGGCATGATCTTGATGGGCTACGGACAACAAGGAGGACATGATGCAGACTAAACAATACTGAGGCATGATCTTGATGGGCTACGGACAACAAGGAGGACATGATGCAGACTAAACAATACTGACTATGATCTTGATAGGCTACGGACAATGAGTAGGACATGATGCAGACTAAACAATACTGAGGCATGATCTTGATGGGCTACGGACAATGAGGAGGACATGATGCAGACTAGACAATACTGAGGCATGATCTTGATGGGCTACGGACAACAAGGAGGACATGATGCAGACTAAACAATACTGAGGCATGATCTTGATGGGATACGCACAATGAGTAGGAGGACATGATGCAGACTAGACAATACTGAGGCATGATCTTGATGGGATACGGACAATGAGTAGGAGGACATGATGCAGACTAGACAATACTGAGGCATGATCTTGATGGGATACGGACAATGAGTAGGAGGACATGATGCAGACTAGACAATACTGAGGCATGATCTTGATGGGATACGCACAATGAGTAGGAGGACATGATGCAGACTAGACAATACTGAGGCATGATGTTGATGGGATACGGACAATGAGTAGGAGGACATGATGCAGAGTAAACAATACTGAGGCATGATCATGATGGGATACGGACAATGAGTAGGAGGACATGATGCAGACTAGACAATACTGAGGCATGATCTTGATGGGATACGGACAATGAGTAGGAGGACATGATGCAGACAAGACAATACTGAACCATGATCTTGATGGGCTATGGACAATGAGGAGGAAATGATGCAGACTAGACAAGGAGTAGGACATGATGCAGACTAAACAATACTGAGGCATGATCTTGATGGGCTACGGACAATGAGGAGGACATGATGCAGACTAGACAATACTTAGGCATGATCTTGATGGGCTACGGACAACGAGGATGACATGATGAAGACTAAACAATACTGAGACATGATCTTGATTGGCTACAGACAATGAGGAAGACATGATGCAGACTAAACAATACTGAGGCATGATCTTGATGGGCTACGGACAATGAGCAGGACATGATGCAGACTAGACAATACTTAGGCATGATCTTGATGGGCTACGGACAATGAGGATGACATGATGCAGACTAAACAATACTGAGGCATGATCTTGATGGGCTACGGACAATGAGGAGGACATGATGCAGACTAAACAATACTGAGGCATGATCTTGATGGGCTACGGACAATGAGGAAGACATGATGCAGACTAAACAATACTTAGGCATGATCTTGATGGGCTACGGACAATGAGGAGGACATGATGCAGACTAAACGATACTGACGCATGATCTTGATGGGCTACGGACAATGAGGAGGACATGATGCAGACTAAACAATACTGAGGCATGATCTTGATGGGCTACGGACAATGAGGAAGACATGATGCAGACTAAACAATACTGAGGCATGATTTTGATGGGCTACGGACAATGAGGAGGACATGATGCAGACTAAACAATACTGAGGCATGATCTTGATGGGCTACGGACAATGAGGAAGACATGATGCAGACTAAACAATACTGAGGCATGATCTTGATGGGCTACGGACAATGAGTAGGACATAATGCAGACTAAACAATACTGAGGCATGATCTTGATGGGCTACGGACAACAAGGAGGACATGATGCAGACTAAACAATACTTAGGCATGATCTTGATGGGCTACGGACAACAAGGAGGACATGATGCAGACTAAACAATACTGAGGCATGATCTTGATGGGCTACGGACAACAAGGAGGACATGATGCAGACTAAACAATACTTAGGCATGATCTTGATGGGCTACGGACAACAAGGAGGACATGATGCAGACTAAACAATACTTAGGCATGATCTTGATGGGCTACGGACAACAAGGAGGACATGATGCAGACTAAACAATACTGAGGCATGATCTTGATGGGCTACGGACAATGAGGAGGACATGGTGCAGACTAGACAATACTTAGGCATGATCTTGATGGGCTACGGACAACGAGGATGACATGATGAAGACTAAACAATACTGAGGCATGATCTTGATTGGCTACAGACAATGAAGAAGGCATGTTGCAGACTAAACAATACTGAGGCATGATCTTGATGGGCTACGGACAATGAGGAGGACATGATGCAAACTAAACAATACTGAGGCATGATCTTGATGGGCTACGGACAATGAGGAGGACATGATGCAGACTAGACAATACTGAGGCATGATCTTGATGGGCTACGGACAATGAGGAGGACATGATGCAGACTAAACAATACTGAGGCATGATCTTGATGGGCTACGGACAACGAGGAGGACATGATGCAGACTAAACAATACTGAGGCATGATCTTGATGGGCTACGGACAATGAGGAGGACATGATGCAGACTAAACAATACTGAGGCATGATCTTGATGGGCTACGGACAATGAGGAGGACATGATGCAGACTACACAATACTGAGGCATGATCTTGATGGGCTACGGACAATGAGGAGGACATGATGCAGACTAGACAATACTTAGGCATGATCTTGATGGGCTACAAACAACGAGGAGGACATGATGCAGACTACACAATACTGAGGCATGATCTTGATGGGCTACGGACAATGAGGAGGACATGATGCAGACTAGACAATACTGAGGCATGATCTTGATGGGCTACGGACAACGAGGAGGACATGATGCAGACTAAACAATACTGAGGCATGATCTTGATGGGCTACGGACAATGAGGAGGACATGATGCAGACTAAACAATACTGAGGCATGATCTTGATGGGCTACGGACAATGAGGAGGACATGATGCAGACTAGACAATACTGAGGCATGATCTTGATGGGCTACGGACAACGAGGAGGACATGATGCAGACTAAACAATACTGAGGCATGATCTTGATGGGCTACGGACAATGAGGAGGACATGATGCAGACTACACAATACTGAGGCATGATCTTGATGGGCTACGGACAATGAGGAGGACATGATGCAGACTAGACAATACTGAGGCATGATCTTGATGGGCTACGGACAACGAGGAGGACATGATGCAGACTAAACAATACTGAGGCATGATCTTGATGGGCTACGGACAATGAGGAGGACATGATGCAGACTACACAATACTGAGGCATGATCTTGATGGGCTACGGACAATGAGGAGGACATGATGCAGACTAAACAATACTGAGGCATGATCTTGATGGGCTACGGACAATGAGGAGGACATGATGCAGACTACACAATACTGAGGCATGATCTTGATGGGCTACGGACAATGAGGAGGACATGATGCAGACTAGACAATACTTAGGCATGATCTTGATGGGCTACAAACAACGAGGAGGACATGATGCAGACTACACAATACTGAGGCATGATCTTGATGGGCTACGGACAATGAGGAGGACATGATGCAGACTAGACAATACTGAGGCATGATCTTGATGGGCTACGGACAACGAGGAGGACATGATGCAGACTAAACAATACTGAGGCATGATCTTGATGGGCTACGGACAATGAGGAGGACATGATGCAGACTAAACAATACTGAGGCATGATCTTGATGGGCTACGGACAATGAGGAGGACATGATGCAGACTACACAATACTGAGGCATGATCTTGATGGGCTACGGACAATGAGGAGGACATGATGCAGACTAAACAATACTGAGGCATGATCTTGATGGGCTACGGACAATGAGGAGGACATGATGCAGACTACACAATACTGAGGCATGATCTTGATGGGCTACGGACAATGAGGAGGACATGATGCAGACTAGACAATACTTAGGCATGATCTTGATGGGATACAAACAACGAGGAGGACATGATGCAGACTACACAATACTGAGGCATGATCTTGATGGGCTACGGACAATGAGGAGGACATGATGCAGACTAGACAATACTGAGGCATGATCTTGATGGGCTACGGACAACGAGGAGGACATGATGCAGACTAAACAATACTGAGGCATGATCTTGATGGGCTACGGACAATGAGGAGGACATGATGCAGACTAAACAATACTGAGGCATGATCTTGATGGGCTACGGACAATGAGGAGGACATGATGCAGACTAGACAATACTGAGGCATGATCTTGATGGGCTACGGACAACGAGGAGGACATGATGCAGACTAAACAATACTGAGGCATGATTTTGATGGGCTACGGACAATGAGGAGGACATGATGCAGACTAAACAATACTGAGGCATGATCTTGATGGGCTACGGACAATGAGGAGGACATGATGCAGACTAGACAATACTGAGGCATGATCTTGATGGGCTACGGACAACGAGGAGGACATGATGCAGACTAAACAATACTGAGGCATGATCTTGATGGGCTACGGACAATGAGGAGGACATGATGCAGACTAGACAATACTTAGGCATGATCTTGATGGGCTACGGACAATGAGGAGGACATGATGCCGAATAGACAATACTGAGGCATTATCTGGATTGGCTACGGACAACGAGGAGGATGACATGATGCAGACTAGCCAATACTGAGGTATGATGTTTATGGGCTACGGACAACGAGGAGAAGGACATGATGCAGACTAGACAATACTGAGGCATGATCTTGATGGGCTACGGACAATGAGGAAGACATGATGCAGACTAAACAATACTGAGGCATGATTTTGATGGGCTACGGACAATGAGGAAGACATGATGCAGACTAAACGATACTGACGCATGATCTTGATGGGCTACGGACAATGAGGAGGACATGATGCAGACTAAACAATACTGAGGCATGATCTTGATGGGCTACGGACAATGAGGAAGACATGATGCAGACTAAACAATACTGAGGCATGATTTTGATGGGCTACGGACAATGAGGAGGACATGATGCAGACTAAACAATACTGAGGCATGATCTTGATGGGCTACGGACAATGAGGAAGACATGATGCAGACTAAACAATACTGAGGCATGATCTTGATGGGCTACGGACAATGAGGAGGACATGATGCAGACTAAACAATACTGAGGCATGATCTTGATGGGCTACGGACAATGAGGAAGACATGATGCAGACTAAACAATACTGAGGCATGATCTTGATGGGCTACGGACAATGAGGACATGATGCAGACTAAACAATACTGAGGCATGATCTTGATGGGCTACGGACAATGAGGAGGACATGATGCAGACTAAACAATACTGAGGCATGATCTTGATGGGCTACGGACAATGAGGAAGACATGATGCAGACTAAACAATACTGAGGCATGATCTTGATGGGCTACGGACAATGAGGACATGATGCAGACTAAACAATACTGAGGCATGATCTTGATGGGCTACGGACAATGAGGAAGACATGATGCAGACTAAACAATACTGAGGCATGATCTTGATGGGCTACGGACAATGAGGAGGACATGATGCAGACTAGACAATACTGAGGCATGATCTTGATGGGCTACGGACAATGAGGAGGACATGATGCAGACTAGACAATACTGAGGCATGATCTTGATGGGATTTCTACAGAAGTCTTACTCTCTCAACACCAACAACAAAAATAGCAGACGCACCTGCTTAAAATCAAAATCTTCCTTACCGTATGTAAACAGTGCTCTCAACTTAGGGTGACACCCAAAACCTACACCCATAGTCTCAGTAACCCCTAACGTCTACAGTAGCGGTCTGCCTTGTTTGGGGTTAAATATGTGAAAAAAAACAACAAAAAAACAGTTCTAGGTAAAATCCAGGGGGACTCAACATCAGGATCCATCGTCTTCTGATCATAACAACAACAACAACAACAACAATAACAATCCCTAAGGTTTAACCTTTCTTCACCGCAATAGGGGTGGTAGCATGTCGTAGTGTCAAAGTTTTAATGGTTACAAGAGGACGACGGATTCTGATGTTGAGTTTTCCTGGATTTTTCACCAGAGTCATGTTGGTATGGTAGCTCTTACACTACGACGTTGCCACCATAATGAGGAAAGGTTGGACTTTAGGGAGTGGTTATTGTTATGGTGTTGTTGTTAAGATCGTGGGGAACTCAACATTAGGATCCATCATCCTCTGGTCATCTTTTGCCTCTGCGCACGATTCTTCTCAACAATAACAAACTGCAAAGAGAAGCAGCAGCAGCCATTGAAGAAGTTAGGATTAATTGGTGGTGGGCCACAGCCGAGACAGACAACAAATTGACAAATGCCAACGGCAAAAGAAATATTTAGTCAATTGATTTACGAATTAATGGGGAATTTATCGAGGTCATTTTCTCGGCCAGTCTCATCTGACCGCCTATAATGGAGGATTACTTAAACTGACCATTGAATAAGAATGCCGTCGTACGATTCAATATAATTCTGAACGATGCTTAATGAAGACTTCAGATATTCATCTTTTTCTTTTTTTCTTTCCTTTTTTCCTTCTTTTCTTTCTTTATTTTTCCCGTTTTCTTTCTTTATTTCCTTCCTTCACTTTTCCTTTTTTTTTACTTTCATTCCTTCTCTCATTCTTTCTTTCTTTCTACTTTCTTCATTCTTTCTTTTCTTTTTTCACCTTTTGCTTACTTTCTTTTTATCCTTCTTTCTTTTTTCTTTCTTTCTTTCTTTTCTTTCGTCCTTTCTTTCGTTGGTTTTTTTACTTTCTTCTGTTTCTCTCGGACGATTTCTTTGATTTGATTGGTCCATTGCCAGGAGCGAATTAGGTGGCTGCAATAAGGGCAGGACTTCCATATATGCCTGACTTGCTCACTAAGTTACAGTCATGAATGTCAAACGGTCTTTGTTTTATCGCCTTTAAATGATATGGGGACATTTTGGTGATCGTCTCATCAGTAGAAGGTGTGATCCTGAATTGCCTTTACAGTCATCGGACCATAATCGACCAGATTTTATCTGTGATGTTATCTCAAAGATAATGTCTATCAAAACAATTCCCAAACTTATCCTGAACTGAAGAGGGCGACCATAGTCAAGATCAGAGCAGTGCCAATAGAGCAGTGTGACGTCAGAAATATTGAAAAATGTGCACGTCGTATCCTGAAGTGCTTATCATTGAACGGCGGTAAAACAAAGACTGTTGAACATTTATGCCGGAAACTTGGCGGACAACCCGGCATAGATTGAAATTTATTTATTGTACCAAATATGTTTGGATTGCAGAAACGATTCCATGAGTGTTTGGCATTTAATTTGAGTTACTTTGTGTCTCTCTCTAATTTAAACGTCAGCTGATGAACACATTTCTGCAGATATTGAACCATTATTTTTACGAGCAAAAATACATGTATACAGGCTAGCAAAAATATTCTCCCTTTGTTAGCCTAGGAGGATGGTATCATGACGAATGAACATATACTACACTATCCTCATAAAGTAGGAAGTAATGCCTGGGAGGATAGAATCATGATGAACGAACATATACTACCTACAGGGAGTATAGTCTCATGACAACAAAACAGATACAACACTACACCCCCCAAAACAAATACATATATATATATATATATATATATATATATATATATATATATATATATATAGTAAGTTATGAAAATATATTTATGGCAATTAAGTTATACAGAGGCCTCTGCGTTTCATCCCCGTAGGGAATCGTCAGGCTAAAATGCATGGAGTTTGTGTTGCTGGGTGTTTCTATATATACACGTGGTGTTTAGTCTAGCTAGTTAACCAATCAGATTCTTTGTTATCCCCCCCCCCCACGGGTTAATGTTTCAATTAGCCAATTTTGATTGCCATAAATATATTTTCATAACTTACTACCTAGCTCTACTCACGTGTTGAAGTAAATACTGAAAATCGATACATAAAAAATTATATCTCCTTATAACATTTTATGTGGATACATGAAATAATAATGTATATATATATATATATATATATATATATATATATATATATATATATATATATATATACCTTTATGAAGATTTAACATCATATACACTTTAGTTATTAAGAGAAACATTCCATATTCCATTCAAAAACACTTTATTAACAGACAATTGTTTTTGCCCATTTCGAAAAAATATATTTTTATAATATATATACACAGAATACACCATGAACATTTATACAAAAAATTTAAAAAAACAGACTTAAGTAAGGTTTCCCTTTGAATTTGAGTGAAAAAATGTATAAATTAAATGAAGGTCGGATGCAGTTTAATTATTTAGCCTGACTGTGGTATATTATACAATGATGAAGCCTCTTCGTGAATATTTGTGATATTTTGTATATCATAAAAATATATATTCTCGAAATGGGCAGACATAGTTGTCTGTTAATAAAGTGTTTTGAAAGAAATATGGAATAACTAATATGATGTGAAATCAAGAGTTCTAGTCTTACACCATTGAGTTACTACATAAGCCTTTGTGTTAACTTAAATGCATTTATATATATTAAGGGACATTCCATGTCAAATCATCCAGTAAAAGATCGAAATATCACCCCCCCCCTCAGAATTTTTTTATCCTTTTGACCTCTGTAAGATATACATAAGTTATAATGAACTGCCAAATTTCAGACTCAGCAATCAATGGGAACCCTGTTTTTGAGCCCAACCAAAATAAGGCCCACACGCTGAAAAACGACTGTTGCGACATGTCGTGACGGGACTGCCCATCGTTACATGATTGTAAATTCTTTGAAAAGTATCATCGACCCGTTCAAACTCCATACTAAGAAGAAGAAGCCTGATGGGACACACAACATATCACTCGCTATGGCTGTAGGGCTAAGGTCCATGGAATTCAGAATCAATGACAAAACTGTTGTCCCCGGATGGAAGGTCTGTAAGAACTGTCATGCACAAGTGAAGGAGCGTCTGGCTGGAGACAAGGATTCAACAGATGACTATGAATCCTTGGAAGAGGAGAGTGCAGAGTGCGAACCTAACGTGCTTGAATCGACATTTCTTCAGTCAGAGCAACGGGACCTCCTAAATGCTACTCTTGGAATGATCGGGATATCCCCATTGAAATCCCATGCTCTACAAAAGACCGGAAAAGTGAATGATGCCTGCGAGAAAGTCAACAGAAGTTTCGAGAAGCAGAAGGAAATGATGAAGGAGCTGTTTGAGTTACCGGACACCTCTCGGCTGGACATGACCGAACGGTTGGTGGAGATGGATACCGAGGCAAGACCAATGAAAACATGGGAGGAAGCGTTAAGGATGGACTTGAGAGAAAGATGGATCAATAACGACCTGGTCAGAGATAGGTTAGTTTGGAAGCCGATTTTTAAAAGCCGTTCAACACATGGCAGCATGTAAAACAGACGTTAACCCGATGATGATGATGATGATGATGATGATGATGATGATGATGATCATGATGATGATCATGATGATGATCATGATGATTGCGATTGCGATTGCATCCTGGGCAACACCGGTTAGGTAGAGCTAGTTGTACATGTTTTAATAAATTCAATTTCTTTAGGATAAAAATCGTGTCTCCTTTTTCTTTCTGCTGTCATTCTCTGCTCCCTCGCGACCACACACAGTATATAACCGTAATTTGCTAATGAGGGGCAACTATGATAGATTGAAGGAGAGGATGAGCCGACACTGTTTTTCTCGACACACTTAACAGGATGATGTCATTGTATTGTCCTTTTGTAGTTTTTTTTTTTTTTAATGTAATGATTGTACAAAATTCTGAATGAAAGCGAATTCGTTGATTTTCTTTTCGTATGACCAATGGAGATGATTATCGCGTTAATGGGCTGTCCAGACAAAGGCGAGCTGTACATGTTAGGAAACGGGACACCACGGGTTGGGAAATAGACACATTATAAAGGATATTGGAGTAACGGAAAGCGAGTTCTTGCTAGAAGGTTAGACGGAAGAGGAAATTGAAAATGTGCACGGTTGAGAGAAGAAGAAGAAGAAGAAGAAGAAGAAGAAGAAGAAGAAGAAGAAGAAGAAGAAGAAGACAAATAAAGAGAAGAAGAAGAAGAAGAAGAAGAAGAAGAAGACAAATAAAGAGAAGAAGAAGAAGAAGAAGAAGAAGAAGAAGAAGAAGAAGAAGAAGAAGAAGAAGAAGAAGAAGAAGAAGAAGAAGAAGAAGAAAGAAAAGAAAGAAAAGAAGAAGAAGCCATTGATATGAAGAAAGAAAGATGACAACAAGAGAGAAGAGAAGGCATCTTGGCGATGAATGTTGCCGGCGACGCTCAAATCAAATTAGGTTAACTTGATTCAAGATTTTCTGTTTATTAAATCAAAACAAAATGGCAGAACGAGTGGGGGAACTCTTCTTCTGTGTAAATATGTGGGTTGACCGTGCGATGAGTTATTCTATTTTATTCGGATCAAAAGATTCAGAAAGACATTTGTTTCCAATGGAGGTAAACAACATCTTGGAACATTCGAACGGAAAATAGCTTTAATAATAATAATAATAATAATAATAATAATAATAATAATAATAATAATAATAATAATAATAATAATAATAATAATAATAATAATAATTGACCGACTCTATGTTAAAAGGAGAGAAGAGGGAAGAGGACTGGTAAGTATAGAACACTGTGTGGATGACACAAAATAGGAATTGGAAAAATACATAACCGAGTACAGAGAAAGGCTGAACAGCAAGAGACACCATCAAGATGAAGAAGACAGAAGGCAACTAAAAGACAATTAGAACTAATTACATCAAAACTAAAATAGACAAAACGCAGGAAAATAGTAAATGCAGACTCTGTGGACGAAGAGACGAAACAGTAAATCACATAAGTGAATGCAGCAAGCTAGCCCAAAAAGAATACTAGAACACACACGAATGTGTGGGGAAGGCAGTACATTGCGAATTATGCAAAGACAAATGGTACAAACACAAACTGCAATCAGTAGCAGAAAACGAAAATCCTCTGGGACATGGAGGTACAAACAGATAAACTCATCCAAGCAAGGAGACCGGATGTCATAATAGTCAACAAGAAAGAAAAAACCTGCCAAATCGTAAATTTTGTTATCCCAGCAGATCAGAGGGTACAGGTCCAAGAAACAGAAATACAAAGTAAATGCATGGAACTTGTCAAAGAACTGAAAGGGATATGGAACATGAAAAAAGTCAATATAATACTAATAATCATAGGAGTCCAGTCCTGAACAACCTGGAAAATAGACTGGGAGAAATTGGAACCAAAGGGATGACTGAGACTATATAATTGATGACAATGATGAAAACAGCTGAAATCTTAAGGAAAATCCTTGAATGCGGGAACCAACCCACATAAACTGCGAATGTTAACCAGTCACATGGAAATTGCAATAGAAATAAAAGAAAAACATAGTAAGAACATCACCAAAATAGAACTAAAGCTGCCAGAAAGTTTATAAACTGTCCCCCCCCCTCCTCACCCCTCCTCCCAAAAAAAACACCAACAACAATGTGATGGCACCAGCCTCAGCTGATACCAAACAAAATAGTTGTGAAGGATCAAGGAGGATTGAAAGACGAAAGAGGGAGAGACTAACTAAACCTCCACTGCGGAGAGTACTGGGACCTTGTGGAGCCTTATTGCCACCCAAATCCCAGAGAAAACCAATGGTCATTGCCAGCGAGAAATCAAAGGTAAATGGCTGTTGCGATAATGCAAAATCATTTGCAATGATTATCGAAAGAGATGGAGATCTGGGGAGACTTATTGTCATTCAAACTCCAGGAAACACTATCGGTTATTATCAGTGAGCAATCACTGATGATGACCTGTGTGAGAACTACGTGTGAGTACATAATAATGATAATAATGATGATGATGATGATGATGATGATGATGATGATGATGATGATGATGATGATGATGTTTAGTCAGATTCTGGAACGGGATAACAAATGTGATGCCAGTTGTAATCAGAGCACTTAGGTCAATGACCTCTTGCAAATTACTTCGGAAAGTATGAAATTCCACGGTCTGAACAGTAAAAACTTAAATGGAGAATTAGAATATTTGATATTTGATTTCTTCATGTTGATGTTCAGCCTTTCTCTGTACTCGGTTATGTATTTTTCCAATTCCTATTTTGTGCCATCCACACAGTGTTCTATACTTACCAGTCCTCTTCCCTTTATTACCCCCCTTGGTAATAAAAAAGTAGCCTATATAGCAGTTTCTTTTGAAGGGTGATAACTCTGGTTTCAACAGGGATACAAAAATTAGCATTAGCCAGACTAAGAAAAGAATGCTTGGTTTAGTAAAACTATACAAGGAAATATGAGGGATTTCTATATATAAAGTTGTGGCTTTTTGTCTGTTTGTTTGTCCACAAACTCTTCTTAGACTTTTGAGGATAGACCGCCCCCCCCCCCCAACCGTATGTATTCTGAAACTATATTACCAGGGTACTTGTAATATTGTGGGGTCTGCAGCTGTGCCAGACAGCTAAATTTAATTGTACTTATAACTTTAAAATGAAGATAGACCCCCATAACTTATACATATTCTGAAACTACGTTATCCAGGATATTTGGATAAATATATTTCATTTTGATCAGAGGTTGTACAACACTATCATTCGCACTTAACATCAATAAAAAGGAAATGCTACATTTTATTTATTTGATTTTATTACTTCTGCATAGGAGGTTATGTTTTTGGTCGAGTTTGGTTTTGGTTTGTTTGTGTACAGCGTAACGTGCACATCGCTTGACTAGTTGTTACCAAACTTGCTCAAAATATCACTCATGGTCTAACTTAGAACTGATTTAATTTGGGAATATCTAGGTCAAAGGTCATGGAAAAGGTGAAAGTCACACTTTTGGCAATAACTTCAGTTCTGTTCATCGTAGAAACTCACTACTTGGCACATTTGTAGACAATGACGTCCCACATCTTATCAAACCTTGACTTGACCTTTGATTTTGTAAATTTTGGTTATGGTCGAAATTTTGAAAGAATTTCAAATTCTGATTTTTCCAAATTTGGTGTATGGGTCAGATACTATTTGATAGCAGTAACCACCATGTTAACTTTCAGTCTGCTCAGATAAATAATAGCTTTTGAGTTATCAACGTTTCCATAGCATAACTTCGGGAATACCTCATACAATATGGAGAAGTAAGGCCCATATATGACCTTGGCCTATCTATAGGTTGTCAGGCGGTGGTATGCAGTCTCACGACTGACTTATGTTCTTGTTTTATTTTATCTTTTATAGAAATTAAAAAATAAGAATAAGAATGTTGATTAGGGGTTCGGCCTCATTGATTCCCAGGAAGGAGTTAAGGACTAAATTTATCAAAGACTATTGCAATAACTGTTACTTTACTAGAGTAATGCAAATTCGTATGAATCCATTTTTGATTGGCTCGATTCTGTTGTGGACATTGGTTTCCGCCAATTTTTTCTAAAATCAGATACTTACAAGAGGGACCGCATGAAGGTTGCCAACATCCATAAGTGAAAGTGGTGTTATGGAACCGACTAGATTCGAACTTGGCACACCTATGTCGTCAGTCTGCCACTTACACCCTTTTTCTCCAATCAATGTTGAATACATCCTTGGGTGCCAGAGGCGTGTAGCGGGGGGGGGGGGGGGGTCCGTACCCCCCTCCCCCCATTCCGAGGCATCCAAATTGGAAGGAGGAGCATCCAATCATATTCAAAGTATTTCCTTTTCTCATAATATTTCTCAGTAGTAGAGACTTTGAAGCATACAATCACGGAGTTGGCTCCCAGGCATTACCACCACCAGGGCATCACCATGCCACTGTTAAGGCTCTAACCCCCAAAATTGAAATGTTAAAAATAGGAATAAAAAACTAATATGGTATCATTTTATTTAAGCAAAGAATATACATTCACAATAAGGTGTTTTTTTTTTTTAATAAAAACAATAATCATAAAGTTTATCCTTTGCCTGAGACATGAAGCCTACATCGTTTTGGGGAAGAGGGAGGGGTCGATGGTCATCCAATTTTGTCATAAACATTTAGGCTTACCTGTGCTAGAAACTCTCACCAAAATACCGCATTCACTTTGTGGCTTGATCTTACTGAGATGATCCGCAATTTGTTTTTAAAAGATTTTATTTACAAAAAAATCATCGTGGGGAATGGGACAACATTCACAAATATTCAAAAAAGAAAGAAACAAATTTAGGTTAGTAGGGTCCTCCCAACCCTCTGCTAAGTGTTAGGTCGCCCACTGTTTTCCGGGTGCCCACAAAACAAGCAGGTGGGCTAAGTGTAAAATGGCATAGATTTTTGTTGACTATAAGGCAAACGAAAGAATGACAAAGAATACGAAACAACGGACAACCAAAAGTAAAGAGTTTGTAGTAAATGAGAGTTCGGATTTTATCCAGGAACGTTTCAAATAAAGGAAAGGTTGTTTAATCTGTAAGAAAAAGATGAGCAGACATGTCTATTTCGGTTGTCGACTGTGTGAGTTAGCTAGACTAACAGAGGGTGCGCATATGTATACTTGCCTGTGTTTTAGACAGTGTGAAAGTATGTGTGTGAATTTGTGCGTGAATGAGTTTGTGAATGTTTCTTGTTGCGTGTGTCATGGGCTTCGGTCCAGCGGACAAGACTGGTTTCTAGGGACGTACTCACGTGTGTAGAAAAAAAACGGAAAGAGGAAAAGAATGCTGGTGTTTGGGTTTTTATGAAACGTGCACAATTGAGAGGTGAATATAGCTAGGCCTGTGATTGGTTGAAAAAAGCTAATGATTGAAGATGTTGTCCAATCGAGAGTCCATAATTTTAAACAACATTCACTGCTGCTTCTCACAAGTTCTCAGTTAATTGCGGGAAATGCCGAGTCTTCTTGCCAGTGTTAATATTTATTACTAATGGAGATTTGGTATCTGTCTGTCTGAAACCAAAATTATACTATTCTTCTATTAATAATGGAGATTTCGTATATGTCTGTCTGAAACCAAAACTATACTATTATTCTTGTTAGCTTCTTACATCAAGTGGCTTCATGCTTTGTCTGAAGCGATTTCCATAAAGAAAATATTATTACTTTTATTACTAATGGAGATTTGGTATCTGTCTGTCTGAAACCACAACTATACTATTACTACTATCTTTTAACGCTCAATTCAGTTTACTATATTATTTAAGACGAATGTATTATCTTTCAATGCTAAATTCAGGCGGGAAGGCGTAGTGTAGTATCTGTTCTGCTGTCAGGATACCATCCTCCCAGGCTTTATCTTCTACTTTGAGGGGGCGGTAGTGTAGTATTTGTTCTGTTGTTATGAGATTTTCCTCCCATGCATTACCTCCTACTTAGGGGAGACAATGTAATATATGTTCGTTCGGCGTGATACCATCCTCCCAGGGATTACTTTCTCCTCTTTTTTAGGGGGGAGGGGGTGTAGTATCTGTTCTGTTGTTATGATACCATTCTCTCAAAGATTACCTTCTCTTTTTGGGGGTAGGGTGGTAGTGTAGTATCTGTTTGGTGCTTTTCCAATATGTGATCTACCCAATGGTTTTTAATCCAATATGTGATCCACCGAGTTGTTAGAGTTAGTTAGTTTTATGGTTAGGGTTAATTGTTATGGTTAGTTAGTTTTATGGTTATGGTTAATTGGTTATGGTTAGTTAGTTTTATAGTTAGGGTTAATTGATTATGGTTAGTTAGTTTTATGGTTAGGGTTAATTGGTTATGGTTAGTTAGTTTTATGGTTAGGGTTAATTGGTTAAGGTTAGTTAGTTTTATGGTTAGGGTTAATTGTTATGGTTAGTTAGTTTTATGGTTAGGGTTTATTGATTATGGTTAGTTAGTTTTATAGTTAGGGTTAATTGGTTATGGTTAGTTAGTTTTATGGTTAGGGTTAATTGTTATGGTTAGTTAGTTTTATGGTTAGGGTTAATTGGTTATGGTTAGTTAGTTTTATGGTTAGGGTTAATTGTTATGGTTAGTTAGTTTTATGGTTAGGGTTAATTGATTATGGTTAGTTAGTTTTATGGTTAAGGTTAATTGGTTATGGTTAGTTAGTTTTATGGTTAGGGTTAATTGGTTATGGTTAGTTAGTTTTATGGTTAGGGTTAATTGTTATGGTTAGTTAGTTTTATGGTTAGGGTTAATTGTTATGGTTAGTTAGTTTTATGATTAGGCTTAATTGTTATGGTTAGTTAGTTTTATGGTTAGGGTTAATTGGTTATGGTTAGTTAGTTTCATGGTTAGGGTTAATTGTTATGGTTAGTTAGTTTTATGGTTAGGGTTAATTGTTATGGTTAGTTAGTTTTATGGTTAGGGTTAATTGGTTATGGTTAGTTCGTTTTATGGTTAGGGTTAATTGTTATGGTTAGTTAGTTTTATGGTTAGGGTTAATTGTTATGGTTAGTTAGTTTTATGGTTAGGGTTAATTGTTATGGTAAGTTAGTTTTATGGTTAGGGTTAATTGGTTATTGTTAGTTAGTTTTATGGTTAGGGTTAATTGTTATGGTTAGTTAGTTTTATAGTTAGAGTTAATTGGTTATGGTTAGTTAGTTTATTGGTTAGGGTTAATTGGTTATGGTTAGTTAGTTTTATGGTTAGGGTTAATTGATTATGGTTAGTTAGTTTTATGGTTAGGGTTGATTGTTATGGTTAGTTAGTTTTATGGTTAGGGTTAATTGTTATGGTTAGTTAGTTTTATGGTTAGGGTTAATTGTTATGGTTAGTTAGTTTTATGGTTAGGGTTAATTGTTATCGTTAGTTAGTTTTATGGTTAGGGTTAATTGTTATGGTTAGTTAGTTTTATGGTTAGGGTTAATTGTTATGGTTAGTTAGTTTTATGGTTAGGGTTAATTGATTATGGTTAGTTAGTTTTATAGTTAGGGTTAATTGGTTATGGTTAGTTAGTTTTATGGTTAGGGTTAATTGGTTATGGTAAGTTAGTTTTATGGTTAGGGTTAATTGGTTATGGTTAGTTTAGTTAGTTTTATGGTTAGGGTTAATTGATTATGGTTAGTTAGTTTTATGGTAAGGGTTAATTGGTTAGTTAGTTTTATGGTTAGGGTTAATTGGTTATGGTTAGTTAGTTTTATGGTTAGGGTTAATTGGTTATGGTTAGTTAGTTTTATGGTTATGGTTAATTGGTTATGGTTAGTTAGTTTTATTGTTAGGGTTAATTAGTTATGGTTAGTTAGTTTTATGGTTAGGGTTAATTGTTATGGTTAGTTAGTTTTATGGTTATGGTTAATTGGTTATGGTTAGTTAGTTTTATGGTTAGGGTTAATTGTTATGGTTAGTTAGTTTTATGGTTAGGGTTAATTGGTTATGGTAAGTTAGTTTTATGGTTAGGGTTAATTGATTATGGTTAGTTAGTTTTATGGTTAGGGTTAATTGGTTATGGTTAGTTAGTTTTATGGTTAGGGTTAATTGGTTATGGTTAGTTAGTTTTATGGTTAGGGTTAATTGGTTATGGTTAGTTAGTTTTATGGTTAGGGTTAATTGGTTATGGTTAGTTAGTTTTATGGTTAGGGTTAATTGATTATGGTTAGTTAGTTTTATGGTTAGGGTTAATTGGTTATGGTTAGTTAGTTTTATGGTTAGGGTTAATTGGTTATGGTTAGTTAGTTTTATGGTTAGGGTTAATTGGTTATGGTTAGTTAGTTTCATGGTTAGGGTTAATTGTTATGGTTAGTTAGTTTTATGGTTAGGGTTAATTAGTTATGGTTAGTTAGTTTTATGGTTAGGGTTAATTGTTATGGTTAGTTAGTTTTATGGTTAGGGTTAATTGTTATGGTTAGTTAGTTTTATGGTTAGGGTTAATTGATTATGGTTAGTTAGTTTTATAGTTAGGGTTAATTGGTTATGGTTAGTTAGTTTTATGGTTAGGGTTAATTGGTTATGGTAAGTTAGTTTTATGGTTAGGGTTAATTGGTTATGGTTAGTTTAGTTAGTTTTATGGTTAGGGTTAATTGGTTATGGTTAGTTTAGTTAGTTTTATGGTTAGGGTTAATTGATTATGGTTAGTTAGTTTTATGGTAAGGGTTAATTGGTTAGTTAGTTTTATCGTTAGGGTTAATTGGTTATGGTTAGTTAGTTTTATGGTTAGGGTTAATTGGTTATGGTTAGTTAGTTTTATGGTTATGGTTAATTGGTTATGGTTAGTTAGTTTTATTGTTAGGGTTAATTAGTTATGGTTAGTTAGTTTTATGGTTAGGGTTAATTGTTATGGTTAGTTAGTTTTATGGTTATGGTTAATTGGTTATGGTTAGTTAGTTTTATGGTTAGGGTTAATTGTTATGGTTAGTTAGTTTTATGGTTAGGGTTAATTGGTTATGGTAAGTTAGTTTTATGGTTAGGGTTAATTGATTATGGTTAGTTAGTTTTATGGTTAGGGTTAATTGGTTATGGTTAGTTAGTTTTATGGTTAGGGTTAATTGGTTATGGTTAGTTAGTTTTATGGTTAGGGTTAATTGGTTATGGTTAGTTAGTTTTATGGTTAGGGTTAATTGGTTATGGTTAGTTAGTTTTATGGTTAGGGTTAATTGATTATGGTTAGTTAGTTTTATGGTTAGGGTTAATTGGTTATGGTTAGTTAGTTTTATGGTTAGGGTTAATTGGTTATGGTTAGTTAGTTTTATGGTTAGGGTTAATTGGTTATGGTTAGTTAGTTTCATGGTTAGGGTTAATTGTTATGGTTAGTTAGTTTTATGGTTAGGGTTAATTAGTTATGGTTAGTTAGTTTTATGGTTAGGGTTAATTGTTATGGTTAGTTAGTTTTATGGTTAGGGTTAATTGTTATGGTTAGTTAGTTTTATGGTTAGGGTTAATTGTTATGGTTAGTTAGTTTTATGGTTAGGGTTAATTGGTTATGGTAAGTTAGTTTTATGGTTAGGGTTAATTGATTATGGTTAGTTAGTTTTATGGTTAGGGTTAATTGGTTATGGTTAGTTAGTTTTATGGTTAGGGTTAATTGTTATGGTTAGTTAGTTTTATGGTTAGGGTTAATTGGTTATGGTTAGTTAGTTTTATGGTTAGGGTTAATTGTTATGGTTAGTTAGTTTTATGGTTAGGGTTAATTGGTTATGGTTAGTTAGTTTTATGGTTAGGGTTAATTGTTATGGTTAGTTAGTTTTATGGTTAGGGTTAATTGGTTATGGTTAGTTAGTTTTATGGTTAGGGTTAATAGTTATGGTTAGTTAGTTTTATGGTTAGGGTTAATTGGTTATGGTTACTTAGTTTTATGGTTAGGGTTAATTGTTATGGTTAGTTAGTTTTATGGTTAGGGTTAATTGTTATGGTTAGTTAGTTTTATGGTTAGGCTTAATTGTTATGGTTAGTTAGTTTTATGGTTAGGGTTAATTTGTTATGGTTAGTTAGTTTTATGGTTAGGGTTAATTGTTATGGTTAGTTAGTTTTATGGTTAGGGTTAATTGGTTATGGTTAGTTAGTTTTATGGTTAGGGTTAATTGTTATGGTTAGTTAGTTTTATGGTTAGGGTTTATTGTTATGGTTAGTTAGTTTTATGGTTAGGGTTAATTGTTATGGTTAGTTAGTTTTATGGTTAGGGTTAATTGGTTATGGTTAGTTAGTTTTATGGTTAGGGTTAATTGGTTATGGTTAGTTAGTTTTATGGTTAGGGTTAATTGGTTATGGTTAGTTAGTTTTATGGTTAGGGTTAATTGTTATGGTTAGTTAGTTTTATGGTTAGGGTTAATTGGTTAAGGTTAGTTAGTTTTATGGTTATGGTTAATTGGTTAAGGTTACTTAGTTAGGGTTGATTGGTAGATTACATATTGGAATGTAAACAACTCAGTAGATCCCATATTGGAAAACTGGTGATACCAGATCAGGCTGCCCTGTAGCACCCTGAGACGAAATTCACCTACATTGACGTTTTTTTTTTGTTTTTTTTTGTAAAACTTAATTATGTTCTACAAAACCAAAAACAAAAACAACAGCCCTTCTCCCTTTCTCCCTCCCCTTTTTTATTTTATTTTTCCTACCCCACTCCCGGTCCTGGATATGACCTTAAACTACATCCGTTGGTGAGATCCGGCTTACGGACTTTGGGGAATGTGGAGCCTCCTCTTAATTACCATTGCTCCCAGGTCCACCCTGACCCGGAGTGGTAGTTCCTGTTAAGGTCCCAACTATGGGTTAAATAGAAACAGATGAAACAAAAAAGAGAAGAAAACAAATATACTTTAACAACCAAACCAAACACCATCAATAAATATTTGAACATATAAAGAACTTGAAGCATAAAAACTTTCACCAAAATGACTGCATTCGGCATTAAATAACCTGAAAAGGGTTGATATGCCGTAAAACAAAACAACCAAACTAAACATATTGGAAAAAGAGCACCATTTGTTCTGTTTTAATGAGACCATCATCCCAGGCATTGCTTCCTCCTCCTTTGAATACGTATGTTCTTCATAGATACTAGCAAAAATGATTATAATCTCTTAACCTTGGCGTTTCTGTTTGTTAATATTTAAAAAAAAAAAAATTAAGCAATACAGCAATACAGAAATTTCGTCAAATGAAAAAAGAAGAGAAAAAAGAAGAGAAAAAAGAAGAGAAAAAAAGAATATAAAAAACGACTTCGTTGCAAATTAACTTGTCGGCTATTTATTCGGTTGTTGAATAAGCACTGGTGTCAATGACGGAAAGTCTCAGCCCAAAAATGTCTCTGGCTGAAATCCAAATATTTATTTACCCTAAAAATCATTTCTGTAGTCAGCAATCTAAAATAATAAATAAATAAATTAATTAATAAAAAGAAAAAGTCTACTGGAAGAAAGCAGAAATGGAGTGTCTGATTGAATTAGATGTTTTGTTTTACCACATATAAAGCTTTTTTTTGTTTGTTTTACCACATTAAAACTCTTTTTTTTGTGTTACCCGGTATCAAGCCTTTTTTTTGTTTTACCACATTTAAACCCTTCTTTTGTTTTACCACATATCAAGCCTTTTTTTGTTTTACCACATATCAAGCCTTTTTTTTGTTTTACCACATTTAAACCCTTTTTGTTTTATCACGTATCAAACTCTATTTTTTGTTTACTACGTATCAAGCCTTTTTTTTGTTTTACCACATATCAAGCCTTTTTTTTTTATTTTACCACGTATAAACCCTTCTTTTGTTTTACCACATATCAAGCCTTTTTTTTTTGTTTTACCACATTTAAACACTTTTTTGTTTTACCACGTATCAAGCCTCTTTTTTGTTTTACCACGTATCAAGCCTTTGTTTGTTTTACCACGTAAAAACCCTTTTTTTATTTTACCACATATCAAGCCTTTTTTGTTTTACCACGTATAAACCCTTCTTTTGTTTTACCACATATCAAGCCTTTTTTTGCTTTACCATGTATCAAGCCTTTTTTTTTGTTTTACCACATATCAAGCCTTTTTTCGTTTTACCATGTATCAAGCCTTTTTTTTTGTTTTACCACGTATAAACCCTTTTTTTGTTTTACTACGTATCAAGCCTTTTTTTTTGTTTTACCACGTATATAAACCCTGCTTTTGTTTTACCACAAATCAAGCCTTTTTTTTTGTTTTACCACGTATCAAGCCTTTTTTTTGTTTTACCACGTATAAACCCTTTTTTTGTTTTACTACGTATCAAGTCTTATTTTTTTTTTACCACGTATAAACCCTTCTTTTGTTTTACCACATATCAAGCCTTTTATTGTCTTACCACGTATAAACCCTTCTTTTGTTTTACCACATATCAAGCCTTTTTTTGCTTTACCATGTATCAAGCCTTTTTTTTTGTTTTACCACATATCAAGCCTTTTTTCGTTTTACCATGTATCAAGCCTTTTTTTTTGTTTTACCACGTATAAACCCTTTTTTTGTTTTACTACGTATCAAGCCTTTTTTTTTGTTTTACCACGTATATAAACCCTGCTTTTGTTTTACCACAAATCAAGCCTTTTTTTTTGTTTTACCACGTATCAAGCCTTTTTTTTGTTTTACCACGTATAAACCCTTTTTTTGTTTTACTACGTATCAAGCCTTATTTTTTTTTTACCACGTATAAACCCTTCTTTTGTTTTACCACATATCAAACCTTTTTTTGTTTTACCACGTATATACCCTTCTTTTGTTTTACCACATATCAAGCCTTTTTTTTGTTTTACCATGTATAAACCCTTCTTTTGTTTTACCACGTATAAACCCTTCTTTTGTGTTACCACGTATTAACCCTTCTTTTGTTTAAACACATATCAAGCCTTTTTTTTGTTTTACCACGTATCAAGCCTTTTTTTTGTTTTACCACGTAAAAACCCTTCTTTTGTTTTACCACATATCAAGCCTTTTTTTTGTTTTACCACATATAAACCCTTCTTTTGTTTTACCACATATCAAACCTTTTTTTTGTTTTACCACGTATCAAGCCTGTTTTTGTTTTACCACGTATCAACCCTTTTTTTTGCTTTACCACGTATAAAACCTTTTTTTGTTTTACTACGTATCAAGCCTTTTTTGTTTTACCACGTATAAACCCTTCTTTTGTTTTACAACATATCAAGCCTTTTTTTGTTTTACCACATATAAACCCTTCTTTTGTTTTACCACATATCAAGCCTTTATTTTGTTTTACCACGTATAAACCCTTCTTTTGTTTTACCACATACCAATCCTTTTTTTGGTTTACCACGTATCAAGCCTTTTTTTGTTTTACCACGTATAAACCCTTCTTTTGTTTTACCACATATCATGCCTTTTTGTTTTACCACGTATAAACCCTTCTTTTGTTTTACCACATATCAAGCCTTTTATTGTTTTACCACGTATAACCCCTTCTTTTGTTTTACAACATATCAAGCCTTTTATTGTTTTACCACGTATAAACCCTTCTTTTGTTTTACCACATATCAAGCCTTTTTTTGTTTTACCACGTATCAAGCATTTTATTGTTTTACCATGTATAAACCCTTCTTTTGTTTTACCACGCATAAACCCTTCTTTAGTTTTACCACATATCAAGCCTTTTATTGTTTTAACACATATCAAGCCTTTTTTTTGTTTTACCACGTATCAAGCCTTTTTTTTGTTTTACCACGTAAAAACCCTTCTTTTGTTTTACCACATATCAAGCCTTTTTTTTGTTTTACCACATATAAACCCTTCTTTTGTTTTACCACATATCAAACCTTTTTTTTGTTTTACCACGTATCAAGCCTGTTTTTGTTTTACCACGTATCAACCCTTTTTTTTGCTTTACCACGTATAAAACCTTTTTTTGTTTTACTACGTATCAAGCCTTTTTTGTTTTACCACGTATAAACCCTTCTTTTGTTTTACAACATATCAAGCCTTTTTTTGTTTTACCACATATAAACCCTTCTTTTGTTTTACCACATATCAAGCCTTTATTTTGTTTTACCACGTATAAACCCTTCTTTTGTTTTACCACATACCAATCCTTTTTTTGGTTTACCACGTATCAAGCCTTTTTTTGTTTTACCACGTATAAACCCTTCTTTTGTTTTACCACATATCATGCCTTTTTGTTTTACCACGTATAAACCCTTCTTTTGTTTTACCACATATCAAGCCTTTTATTGTTTTACCACGTATAACCCCTTCTTTTGTTTTACAACATATCAAGCCTTTTATTGTTTTACCACGTATAAACCCTTCTTTTGTTTTACCACATATCAAGCCTTTTTTTGTTTTACCACGTATCAAGCATTTTATTGTTTTACCATGTATAAACCCTTCTTTTGTTTTACCACGCATAAACCCTTCTTTAGTTTTACCACATATCAAGCCTTTTATTGTTTTAACACATATCAAGCCTTTTTTTTGTTTTACCATGTATCAAGCTTTTTTTGTTTGTTTTACCACGTATAAACCATTCCTTTGTTTTGACACATATCAAGCCTCTTTTTTGTCTTACCACGTATAAACCCTTTTTTTGTTTTACCACTTATCAAGCCTTTTATTTTTGTATTACACTATCAAGCCTTTGTTTTTTTTTTACCACGTATCAACCGTTTTCGGCTTATTTCATGGCAAATTTGTCATCTATTACTAATGGAGATTTAGTGTCTGTCTGTCTGAAACCGAACACATACTATTACTCCTATTAATGTACTATCTTTCAATACTCAATCAGCGTAATATTTCTTCTGTTGTCATAATACCATCCTCCCACGCATTATCTCCTCCTTTTAGGTCGGGGGTAGTGTAGTGCTGTTATAGCTTCCTCCCATGTATTACCTTCCCTTTTTAGTGACAGTGTTCTATATGTTCGTTCGTCATTATACCATCCTCCCAAGCTGGCAAAAATATGCGCAGGGAGGAAACATATATTTGCTAGTAAAGTTAATTTGGCTGGATTCGAACTTGGTACACACAGGTCGTCAGTCCACGGCGTTATCCACTTAACCACCGTAACCTTTCTAATTGCTAGTGATATAAGCTTTTATCTTTCAAATATTTACTCATAGTATTTGGCTTGGTTCTTAGTCTCATCTTAGATGTTATTCTCACAACATTTCGACCGATGTACTCTCCAACCTTCTTCAGGTGCATTTATGATTTCTCGACCATTAGCACACTTGCTACCAAAACATACACACATTTGTTACTTAATTTGTGGAATTTGAAGAATTATTTGGTTCTAACGTTGAGAGGTCATGAGTATGAGCTTATTAGTTAGCACTAGCATGGCTACCCGGCGTTGTCCGGGGGCGTAGACAAAATAATATAAGAATTAAAAAGTTTGTAACACCTTTCTGTTAAAACTACTCTCTATACTCTTATCTATCTATCTATCTATCTATCTATCTATCTCAACCCTTCCCCCTACCATTTCATCTCTTTATCTTCTCCTTCCCTCTATCCCATCTATCCTCCCCTCTCTTCCCCTCTCTTCCCCTCTCCCCAGTCAACAAAGATTTCTCCTCCCCAGACCGAGGACAGAATAGATACTACACTTTGATCGTAGTCCGAAAGCCAAGAAAATAAAATCGCACTAAATGTCGCCCCAACCCCACCCCTGACTAATTTTGTTGCTGGTGCCCCCCCCCCCCACCCCCTCCACTCCAAAAAATGAATATTACAAAATAAATGTGTCCATATTCTAGAATAATATATCAGCTTTTAGGATGTGTCTTTTTTTTATTATTGAGTCACCACTTATTAGGGCCGAAAAGCCACTCGAGGATAAAGGTTACTGTGTTTGTCAGGTGGACGGTGAGACACCATCGTGATGATTGGTACGATGGTTGAAACTGGGCAGTATTTGATTATTTAAGAGGACAGCTCAACAAAATTTTGTTTACATTGGACTTGAAAACGATTATGTTGTAGGCAGCTGGGAAGCAGCCCTGTGGTGTTGTGTTCCACAGACAGATAGTTCTTGGAAAGAAACTTTGCTCATGGAAGTTATGTTTAGTTTTAGGTACACATTTGTCCAAGACACAACACTAAAGAATTTCGGTCACATATAGGTAAGGTATTTGCTCTATCCCACCTGACCCCGAAATCCATTTTTGCCATCTTTCTACCTTTTTTTTCTCCATACCATATTTCCCAATCAACCACTCAACATTATTTTCTTAACCTTTAAAAAATGATCGTGACGTCAAAGACATTTTCTTTTTATGTCTGTAGATTAACACTTTTCGCTGAATCATCCTCCACCCTTCAAAGAAGAAAAAGAAAATGAGACTGTCCTTTTTTTACACTATTATGTGTGAACATCCCAAAACACTTGGTGGAAAGAAGAAGAAAAACGAAAAAAAAACAATTATTTTAGAATATAGAATGAGGAATCAGTTTCGTATATAAATTTAATGTAAACTAATCCCTCATTTCATAGCGTTTTATGTCAATTAGCAAAATCTTTTTACCGCTAACTCTAAGTCCGAGTGGCTGCCAGTTATGGTTAGGTTAGAAGACGGTAACAAATGTTTTGGAAAATAATTTATTGGAGAAAAATAATTTATTTGAGAAAAATAATTTATTGGAATCTTTTAAACATATAATTTATTGGGAAGAAAGAATGTTTTGAAAAAAAATGTTATTTAGGCGAGTGAAATTTATTGGGAAGAAAGAATGTTTTGAAAAAAAATGTTATTTAGGCGAGTGAAATTTATTGGGAAGAAAGAATGTTTTGAAAAAAAATGTTATTTAGGCGAGTGAAATTTATTGGGAAGAAAGAATGTTTTGAAAAAAAATGTTATTTAGGCGAGTGAAATGCAGCTATATCACAACAAGTTTGATCAAAAGTGTTCTGGTCCTAATGGTTTTTAGCCACAAAAAGAGTTTAAAATATTGGGTACAAAAATGACTTAACATCGGTTTAGAGGAGACAATACAAAACGAATAATAAACGAAACACAATTGCTCCAGTAAAGAAAGTTCAATAGCACCCCAAAAACATATGATAAAAGAAAGGCAGCATTCTCTGTGGAACAGCTTATCAGAAGAGGTTGTGACGATGCTTACCAGATCAAGGTTCAAACGGTAACTGTTACACTTTGCTACTTAAATAAATGAATTTGATCTGAGTTTGTGTGAACAGTTTTGGCATGAAATGATCCAATAGGAGTTGATATGCCGTAAAACCCAACAACCAACCAATTCTGACGTTGAGAAAGTGACGAAGGCGTGAGAGAAAAGATTCCAATGAACCCGTTCTTCTTCATTCTAGTAAATATTGAAGATGTGTGTGACATTTTTTGCAAGCAAGTTCTTCTTCCCACGTAGTAGGGTGGGTGTAACCACATATTTGAGTGAACTTTAAAAAACATCAAATATGCCAACATAACAAGAAAATGTGTCAAGCTTTTCAAGTCTGTCTGTAAAGAATGCAAACAGATGAGAAAGAGGCCAACGTTATAGAGAAACTATTGCTTACCAAAAGATGTAGATTACCAGACGTCAAGTTGACCTTATTGATTGACTTACTTGACTTATTTGCTTACCAAAAGATGTAGATTGCCAGACATCAAGTTGACCTTATTGATTGACTTACTTGACTTATTTGCTTACCAAAAGATGTAGATTGCCAGACGTCAAGTTGACCTTATTGATTGACTTACTTGACTTATTTGCTTACCAAAAGATGTAGATTGCCAGACGTCAAGTTGACCTTATTGATTGACTTACTTGACTTATTTGCTTACCAAAAGATGTAGATTGCCAGACGTCAAGTTGACCTTATTGATTGACTTACTTGACTTATTTGCTTACCAAAAGATGTAGATTGCCAGACGTCAAGTTGACCTTATTGATTGACTTACTTGACTTATTTGCTTACCAAAAGATGTAGATTGCCAGACGTCAAGTTGACCTTATTAATTGACTTACTTGACTTATTTGCTTACCAAAAGATGTAGATTGCCAGACGTCAAGTTGACCTTATTGATTTACTTACTTGACTTATTTGCTTACCAAAAGATGTAGATTGCCAGACGTCAAGTTGACCAAGTTGGCCCTGCTAGTTCTATATAATGAAACAAAGCACACACACACACACACACACACACACACACACACACACACACACACACACACACACACACGCGCACGCACACACACCCACACACACACACACACGCACACGCACACACACACACACACACAAATCATGTCTGAACTCCCATGCGTACAGTGGATGACGTCACTAAAGGATTGTGTGCCAAAATTGCTTTTGGTACTTTATACCAGTCGATGATACGTCCTCGACAATCAGTCTGTCGTGGTGGACAGCTACAGCACCAGCTGCTCTGCTCTGTCGGGCTGTGGTATGGTCCTGATCGGTCCTAGGAAGGGCACTCTCACAGACTTCACCTTCTCTCTTTGAGAAGTGGTTGGTTTATCGCCAATTGCCCGAGGTGCTCCCACTGAGGAATGCCAACAGGGCTGCACAGGCATTTTTGTAGGGCCACAGTGCACTAACTTTAGTGTGCTGGTCTTTCTATCGCTACCTTCCGGCCTTGTGCCACATCTTCCTGCAGTAGAGGGTGGTGAATGCCGCCACTGAAGGATAATATCATCCATTAAAATAAGAGAGGTGAGAAGAGATGCGTTTTGACGTTTTATCTAGACGACCTGTAACCCGAAACCACGTTTAATCATTATGTATTATGCTTATAAGGTTCTATCTAAAAATATGTTGAGCCCTTTCTATATACAAAGTCTGCTTTCTTGACTAGGCTTGGTTCGATTTTGTATAAGCTGATTTTCATATTTAAATAACTCAGTTCTGAAGAAGTCTTTTAAGCAACAAAGACGAAATATTACAATCTCTCCATTTGATTTATGAGTGAATTTGGTTTTTCCTATTTTATCTTGTACATTTTATGTGATTAAATAATGGTTATTAGATACGAATTATGCAAGATTCCCTGAATTTCAATTTCTTAAAACCCCTTAAGCCTTAAATTTTATAAATTTTCGAGAATCAAAATCATGTAATGGATTTTGATCAACATTGGAATAAGAGTTCTAGACATGAGGTTTAATAGGATTATATCATGATTTAATCTTTGTATAAATAGATAAATATTAACATTTATTCACATAAATAGATAAATATTAACATTTATTCACATAAATAGATAAATATTATCATCTGGGTAATTTTTATGCAAATGCCTTTATCTTTTAAATATGATCGTAAAGAAATTTTTAAAAAGAAATCAATTCGCATGAGTGATGGTACGTGTTGGGGAGGGTTTTTTTTTAAACAATAAAAAATAAAATTTAGCATCGTTAAAGAGAGATAGGAGATAGGTGGTGGAGCAAGAAGAGGGAGTGAGAGAGAGAAGGAGAGGGGGTGAGAGAGAGAAGGAGAGGGAGTGAGAGAGAAGGAGAGGGGGTGAGAGAGAGAAGGAGAGGGAGTGAGAGAGAAGGAGAGGGGGTGAGAGAGAGAGAAGGAGGGGAGTGAGAAAGTAGGCACCTCTGCTCTCTCTATGAACTCTTAAGCCTTTTTGATACAAATTTAATACAAAATTATTTAGAAATGAAAAGAAAGAAGAAATCAATTCGCCTGCGAAGTGGTGCGTGTCGAGGGAAGGGGCTCTTTTTAAAACAATAAGAAAAATATTTCGTGTCGCCAAAGAGAGGAGGGAGATGTACTGAGAGAGAGAGAGAGAAAGGGGGGGATAAGAGGGGGTGAGTGAGAGAGAGCAGACACTTCTTACACTCTTTTTATGAATTCTTAAACCTTTTTGATACAAATTCATTTATCTTTTAAATATTACCGTAAGAAAGGTTTTTGTAATTTACCATTTTTTTTTATTAAATCACTTTAATTAATGACTGTTAACATTGCTGAAACTGTTGCATATATAAAGGTAAAAATAAGACAATTAAATTACAAATGAATAACACCAAACATTCATTTATTATAGACTGTTTAAAAAATAATTTATTATGAATTGTTTAAAAAATAATTTATTATGAATTGTTTAAAAAATAATTTATTATGAATTGTTTTAAAAATAATTTATTATGAATTGTTTAAAAAATAATTTATTATGAATTGTTTGAAAATAATTTATTATGAATTGTTTAAAAATAATTTATTATGAATTGTTTAAAAAAGAATTTATTATGAATTGTTTGAAAAATCATTTATTATGAATTGTTTAAAAAATAATTTATTATGAATTGTTTAAAAAATCATTTATTATGAATTGTTTAAAAAATCATTTATTATGAATTGTTTAAAAATAATTTATTATGAATTGTTTAAAAAATAATTTATTATGAATTGTTTAAAAAATAATTTATTATGAATTGTTTAAAAAATCATTTATTATGAATTGTTTAAAAAATAATTTATTATGAATTGTTTAAAAAATCATTTATTATGAATTGTTTAAAAAATAATTTATTATGAATTGTTTAAAAAATAATTTATTATGAATTGTTTAAAAAATAATTTATTATGAATTGTTTAAAAAATCATTTATTATGAATTGCTTAAAAAATAATTTATTATGAATTGTTTAAAAAATCATTTATTATGAATTGTTTAAAAAATCATTTATTATGAATTGTTTAAAAATCATTTATTCTGAATTGTTTAAAAAATAATTTATTATGAATTGTTTAAAAAAGAATTTATTATGAATTGTTTAAAAAATAGTTATGCAAATTATAGATTCAAATGACTGTCTTTAGATAGTTTGCTGCTACTATATATAGAGTATTTAAAAATATTATGTTGTATTATTGATTTAAATAACAGTAACCTGTTCTAATGGTAATATAGGAGTGATAAAATAAATGAAAATAAATTCGCTTTCATTCATATATATATATATATATATATATATATATATATCACAGACAGCTGGCGGTTGTAGGTTCGATCCCAACGTGAAGCAGTTGCCTGTTTAGCCACACCGAAGAGCTGTGATACAGCGAAACAGTCGTTACTTTTAAGCCTCTGCACTATAATTTATTTCACCCAAACTGGGCTTATTAGATGCGTACGGCTCGCTTATTACTCGTATACTGAGAAATTGAGACGCTTACACCGTATTGGAAATATCGAGGAGGGAGAGGGAATTATTTACAATTTAGACAGGGAGGAGTAAGTTCAAAGAGGTAATAGACGGAAACAGCCCGTACCCAATCTAATGTCTAGTGACATGTTATGTCCCCCCTCCCTCTAGCCGCTCAGTCGATATCTGCGTGTCTGGTGTTAGCATGACCTCAATCCTATTTCTATTTATAACCATGACGTTGTGAGTTGAAATTTGAATTTCAATCTAGCTAACATATTAACCTGCCTAGATCAAAATAGAATTTAGAATTGGAGGCGGATTTAGAGATATAGATGAATTATAATAATACATTTATTTTGTCCTGACGATATTTTACACGTAGGTATAAAGACATGGAATAAATATACGGTGTATATCTTCGTGTGGAAAGAGAGAAAGGAATGGGGTTAGAATGCCAAAAAGGTGGACATATATTAAGAACTAATAGTTGGGAATGCCGTGGATTGGAGGCAATAAGGGTCCATCCGAAAAAAAAAAACGGGACCTAAGGTAAGACCAAACGTGCTATAATTTCCCATGATTGTGGTTCATTATAAACATTTAACTGCATGGAATCCTTATAACTAATTTGGTTGTCTTCATTGTATGTAAATTGATTCTAAAATGTTAAATCATCAACAAAAAGATGACATTTTCATGGAATTATATATTTATAGTTTAGAAAGTTATTTAAACGCCCAAATTTCTGCACTCGCTGGCCTTTCAACCATTTATAGTCTTCGCAGACAATACAGACTACATTAGTGCGGCCATGTGCGCCGGAAGGAAGATGGTCGCATTCCAAAAGACATCCTGTACGGCGAACTAGTCTGGCAGGAGATCTGTTGGATGCCCCCAGATGTGCTACGAAGATGTCTAAACGAAACACAAATTATAAAACAAATGGCATATATAACTAATAGGAATACCCGTCCCAGGACAGGTATAAGCAATAAATATAGCATTAGTTTTTAATGTGTTTTTCTTTCTTTGTGGGGTATGATACAATTTCAGTGGCACCCCCTAAACTGTTTACAAAAAAATAAATAATGTCTGGCGAAGGAAGGAAATAGGTGATATATACGGGCGTGCATGCATATTAATATAAATGGAAATGGAAATTTGAGGAAATATTAGGCTCACCAGCTAGCAACGGCTAACTTAACATAAATAGAGTTTTGTACAAGAAAAAAATGATTGAAAACATGATTAATCAACAAAACATTTATAGAACTACAATTTTACAAGAATTTAAAAGTCAGCTTTAGTGAAGAAATGTTCTTTGGTAAAGTGTATATAATATGTGTTCTTTGGTAGAACATGTCAATAAATAAGCAGACACGAGGGCTAAAGATGTGTATGCCTATATTTGTTAGTGCGTGTAAGTGGTAATGTGATACTGTGTGTGTGAGTAGGTTTACCTTGTTCTGTGACCGTGTGCGAGACATAGCGGTTTGATTCTGTTCGCCTGACCTCTTGTCAGTACGTATGGATATGTGCGCGAGTCGTGGAAAGCTTGTACGATCGTTTTAAAGTGTTCTTCTTTTCTTGCCGCCCTGGCCAAAAGCCACCGGGGGGACGGGGGTACGTTGTCGCTTGGCTCTGTGCTTGCCAATTTAACATAGACGTGTTAGATTTTGACTTTGAAACGATATTCATTGGTTAAACACCAATTTGTTTTGGGTGAGTGAATAAGAAAGCGTATCCCAACGAAGCAAAGAAAAAAAGAGAGTAGCAATTCAAGCCATTTGCTTTTTGGCGTTCGTTCGGATCACGTCTCGTCCATCACAAATATGCCCACGTTACTGATCCTGTTGCCTAGAATACATATTCCATAATTCATAATAAGTTCAATAGTTTAGGACTGTACCAACCACATACATATTATTGACGCTCAAACGCGAACAGCGATCCTTTTACAAACTCATAATTTGATGTAGAGCAATTCTTTTCTCTATTAATGTTTTTTGTATCTAACTTATTTTTAAAGTTTTTTGGGGGGAGGGTGCGAGTTTGAGTTAGCGCATACCCTAAATGGTACAGCTTACAACATCATTGTGTTGCCGAGAATATGTATTCCAAAATTTATAATGATCGATTCATTAGTTTAGGAGTTTATTCTGTACAACAAATTATATTACATAACTTTATATATGTGCATTCCATAAATGTTAAAATTTACAAAAAAAGTGACGTGTTCATGTTACCGTGTTGCCTCAAATATATATTCCAAAATTGATAATGATTCGTTCATAATTTAGGAGATTATCATGTGCATATGAATATATATAAATATATACACAGAGCTAACATTATATATATAAATAAAAATAATATATCGGCCAATGAGGCTTGAGGACATGTGTTGCATGGATTGAAATGATATGAGAATGATAGTATGGATGTGTAATGTGAGTGTTAAAGACTGGCTTAGATCTGATGAAATCAGAGGAAGATTAAATCTAGACAGTATAGTTAGATGTGTGCAGAACAGGAGACTTAGATGGTATGGCCACATTGAAGGAATGGATGAGAGTGCTTGGATTAGTAGATGTAGAACATTTGAGATAGGCTAGTTTGGAAATCAATTTCTAAAAATCGTCCAACAAATGCCAGCATGTAAAATAGACGTTAAACTGCTGCTGCTGATGCTGCTGCTGCTGCTGCTGCTGCTGCTGCTGATGATGATGATGATGATGATGATGATGATGATGATGATGATGATGATGATGATGATGATAGAATAGATGAGAGTGATTGGGTTAGTATATGTAGACCAGTTGATGTATCTTGGTCAGTTGGCAGGGAAAAACCAAAGAAAACATTAAATGAAGTAATAAGGATGAATCTGATAGAAATGGAGATGAATAAAGGGCTGGTCGAATTTATCACGGTCAAAAATAGCTGCAAAGTTAGTTGACTGTGTTTACATAAAATTCGACCAGTTTTCAGATGCTTGTATTTCGGATTATTGTTAGAAAGTGATATAGAAAGCTGAACTGCGTGGGCGATGATAAAACAGAGAAAAACTACCAAAGGAGGGGAGTGGAAATTTACCACGACTGCTGTTGACACCATCAGTGGAAAACTACTAGGGCAAAGTTGTTCTGGGTTTTACTTTTAGAGGTGTGGCTTTGAAAAATGCGTATGAATTCGTAATGTTTGTAAACATTGGTAGCGGTGAATGGATACTGCGACACCTCTGATCTTCTTTAGGTGAATCGTTTAAAACTAAAAATAAAAACTAAAAAAAACACAAATAAATACCAAAAAACTACACCACTGGCCACAAAAAAAAAACACGCCCACCAAGAAAAATCAAGCAATATTCGGATTTTGAGATAAGAATAAAAGAATTGTTGTTCTTGTCCACTTGAGGGACAAAGAAACAAGATGGCGGAAATGAAAGTGATTTGTGTGGAGGCGGATTTTTTTATTATTATTATTATTATTATTATTATTATTATTATTATTATTATTATTATTATTATTATTATTATTATTCATACACTGCGAGTTTGAAAAGTAAGGACTTGTTTTCTCAGTTGGTAATGTCTTCGTCCAGCCGGAAGGCATCAGTGCTTTGCCAACATTTAAATATTTAGTGGACAATGGAAGAGTTTTCGTTGTTATTACTTCTATCTTTTCAGTTCGTTCGTCTTTTTGTTTTAGAAAAAAGATATTTTCTGTTCTTGGTTATCAAGAAAACAATGGTCTTATTCTCTTCATCTTTACAGCCTCTGTTGACAATACATTTTTATCTTTATCTTGGCCTATACACATTTCTCTCTCTCTGTCCTCCTCTTTCAATATATACTTTCTCTCTCTCTATCTCTCTCTCTCTATCTCTCTCTCTCTCTCCCAAGTTCGATGGGATTGTTTCTCTCTCTCACTTTATATTATCTCTCTCTTTCCTATTTCTCTCTCTCTCTTTCTCTCTCTGCCTCTATATGACTCTCCCCACCCTTTATTTCTCCCACGTTCGATATATCTCTTTCTCTACCTCACTTCATATTATTCTCTCTCTTTCTCTTTCTTCCTATTTCTCTCTCTGCCTTCATATGACTCTCCCCACCTTCTCTCGCTCGCTCTCTCTCTCTCTCTCTCTCTCTCTCTCTCTCTCTTTCCTACGTTCGATAGGATTGTTCTCTTTCTTCACTCCATATTATTCACTCTCCCCTCCCCCTCTCTTTCTCTCTTACACACACACACACACACACATAGATACATGTATACATATGAAGAATAGGAATATTGGCCATTCTTATTCTACCAAGATTACTCGTGTGTGTGTACAGAACTCAAATTAATTCTTAAGACACGTGCAGTTACGCTAAAGATTCTGAGCATTACTTGGAAAGTACGCGCTCGTTGGTAATAAAAGACAATAAAAAAAGCTGTTGTTTAACAAAGATAAGACATTTATTTAGAGTTAACTCTGGTTTGTCAGCCATTTTTTTTACTTGATTCTTCACCACCGTCTCCTAATAATTTTCCACTTTTAATCATTCACTAGCAACGTTTTTGATCGCACTGTCTCTCGGCAATCGTCCTCACTCCATCGTTGTCGTACGTCTTTTAAGCAGGTGGATCTCCTCGCATACAAACTATGTATAAATATATAATCCCGACCCAATTTCTAATGCAAGCTCATGGTACTCATTTTAATCGCAAGGAATTTTTTTTGAAAATGATATATCACAACTCTATTTTAGTAGAAATGCGCACATATTTATGTAGACAAACGTTTAATAAATATACAGATTGAGATTTTTCAGTAGAATTGTCTAGTAAACGAACTTATGGCTGATAATTCCACTTTTAACTGTTGACTCGCAACGGTTTCGCTCTCACTGTTTCTTGGCGATTACGCTTAGTTCTAACTGCAATCGTCGTCACTTGCACGGTTGTCGTACTCTGCCTTGAAAGCAGGTGAGTCTCCTCGCGTGCAAATTATGAATAAGCATATAATCCTGACTCAGGGAATGCGTGTTACAGCTCTTGCAAACGGCCGCCAGATACCATGGGCGAGCATTTATCATCATATTAATAAACTATACACATCACAAATGAGACATATATACGTAGCCTACACATAGTTAAACACATCAGTCCCATATAAATAATATGCACAAGTTATCTTCTTCTATGCACATAAAAGTCAATGTCTGTTTGTGTGTTATAAAAATCGATATGTTAACAGTTAGAACATTCAAATAAGTTTCAATAAAAGACAGCATTTAAATTTCCATTAGATTCCAACGACGTTTTGTGGAACAAAGCACAAGGTTATTAACGTTCACCTTTTACCGTTATTAGCAATTTGCAGTATTCACCCGGCGTTGTCCGTGTGGATATATATTGCTGGTCGGAAATCATTTCAAATTTGTTTACAATTTTTGACTCGAAAGAAAATTAGAAATAACATTTGCAATATGAGGTCAAGTAATAAAACTGTTAGCGCGATGGTGTTTTCTTTTAAAAAAAAACTATTTGTTGGCGCTGCGTTTCTTACAGACAGCTATAAAACGACAAATGGCTATAACGAATCGAAACGAATTATTTTTTTTTTACTTATTTTAAATCTTAAAAATATCAATGAAAATGATTATTTAAATGTTTAAACCTTTTCTTAAATACGTTCTTAACTGAGACATTATTTATTTTATTTTATTTTTGTTTTATGAAGCAGAGAAATTCTAATTTTTAAATGAAGTTCGTTTCTTTACATCCTAATATATTTCAGTTATTTTATGGACCTAACCGATACTTGTCCCTAGTGACCTCAGATGGAATTGAATGAAAATTTCAATGATCTCTTTAGATTCTGTGAAAATTTAACCCTTATTGAAACTTATTTAAATGCTCTAACTGTTAACGTACCGATTTCTAGAACACACAAACAAACAAACACTGACTATAGAAGATTTTTAAAAAATTGGTTTTGTAATAAAAATCGATCGAACATCTGAGGAAATGTCTTAATTTAATCGCCTGTACCTCTACCGTAAGCGGAATAAGATCGCCTGTGCTCTGCATTGAGACCTCGAACGTCACAAGATTCGTGGGATGGGTTTTTTAATGTACTAACGAGTCACCACTTATCAAGGCCCAAAAACCTCTCAAGGATAAGGGTTAATGAGTTTGTTAGGTGAACGGTGAGACCACACCGTAACGATTGGTAACGATAGTTGAAACTGGGCAGAATTTGATTATTTAAGAGGACGGCTCAACAAGAATTTGCTAACATTAAACTTGAAAACGACCATGTTGTAGTCAGCTGGAAAGCAGTCTCGTGGTATGTGTTCCATGGATAGGTTTCTTGGAAAGAAACTTTGCTCATGAAAGTTCCGTTTAATTTAAGAGAGAGAAAGGAAAATTATTTACAGTGGTTGTAGCTAGACGAGTTTTTGTTATGAATGTTTTACAGGGGGGGGGGGGAGGGCATAGATTGGAGCTCAGTCGAGCACCTACCATGAAAATAATGATAGAGTCTTCTCTAAAGTTAGCAACCTATCTCCTGTGAGAAAGAGGCTGTAGGGAAGAGAAGAGGACATTACCCACTAGATTTCGAAGTCGGTTTTGTGCCCTATCAAGACAGGAAAGTGTCTTCTGAGTGGCACCTCCACAGATGTGGCAACAGTAGTCCATCTTAAGACGTATTTGACTCTTATACAGATAGAGGATTGTGTCAAGAGTGAGAAAATTTCTGGAGCAGTAGAATGATCCAACCATTTTTCCAGCGATCTTATAATTTCAGGGGCTAAAAAATGTTTGTTTTTTAACTCTTAAATGTGTTTGTTACAACAGCTTCTTCCCCCTATGGGAGAAGATCCCCTGGGTATTATGTGTGTATACATGTACACAGGCATAAAAGAACTAAGTAGACACCCTTGGTATCATCAAGAATGAAGACTGCTATCAGAGGGTCTTGATAGGCCTGGGCAAGATAATATTGATTATTTTCCCTGTCTGATGAATTGGAAAATCACTCGGTTTATAGTGGAAAATGGAATCCCGAGGTTTGGGACGACTTGACACTGATTAAGTCCACCTTCAGTTTAACTTGAAACTCCAAGAATTCTAATGCTTCTTCGGGTGGTGTCATACTAAATTGATGGTATATAAAAGATATATTTAAAAAAAATTAGTGTCAAATATCGATGTTTCAAACTTTTACTGCTGCTTTGTACGGCTCCGAGTGTTTGCCGTCGACAAAAGAAGCAGAAACTTTGTATGTATGAATTATTTTTGTGGGGTGTCTATTTACTTCTTTCATGTTTGTGTATATTAGAAACGCCAATGATTTTATGCTTTCATTATTTGATTAAAAACAGAGACAGCGAGAATAAAGAAGGACATTGATCTCTCTGTCTCTATTTCCTGACATTGAAAACTCCGACTGGTGAAAAAGTGTGGAAAAAAAGTGGAAGTTTTCAATGTCAAGCTGAAGAGACGGCAATGTTCCTGTCTCACCCTGAATGAAGACTTGATGTGCGCGAGACATATGAATGCAAGACGCAACCAACGGTACGAATGTACACGTGCCCGCCGACTCAGTGTGCTTTTGCATTTCTGGTTACGTAACTCTTTCTTGTTCTCTGGCTGTTTGGTTGGTGAAAATATGTATGAATACAACTGATTTAAAATGTAGAAAGAGGAGTTTGTCCTTATAATCAAACTAATGGTGACCCCTTTTCCTTCTGGATACTTCATCAACTCCCAATCTTATTACATTTAAAAGTTTTTAATTTTGACGCCATATTCGAGAGATGGAAATTACAGAGGAGTAAAAAAGTGATAATTTATGACTAATTAAATAAACTAATATTTTAATTAATTAAATTCATGCAATTCTTTATTTAATTAATCAATTAAATGCAAGTGGAATTAATTAAAGATATTCCTTAGAGGAACGATGCAGAGAAAACAATTATTTATGCTTGTAATTAATTACCGAGTGTAGACAAGGAGACATGGAGAGAAATGATATGAGAATGATACAATGGATGTGTAATGTGAGTCTTAAAGATGTGACAGTGTCAGGCAGCCCCACGGAGGGGGTGGGGGCCAAGATACAGCGCCAGTATGAGTTGACCGTGAGCCTACAAAGATCGATGGTACAATTACCGCGCTAGTACGAATAGAGAGAAAGAAACCTTTAAAATCTCTGGACGGAATTGAACAGCTGGGGATGAGAAAAAGAAAACCGAATTATTTTTTTTTATGGCCTACAAAAGATAGGATAAAAACGAATTAACTTCTCAAAGTCGATATGAGAATGGCCACAGAGGGGGGTTTCTTGACAGCTGAGGGACTTATAGTAATGGTTGAGTGTTAAATCTCGAATCAGGTCAATTGGTTTTAAGTGATCCTCTGAGGAAGATGGCCACTGGTTAATTACCTTATGAGACAGTCCTGATATCTCTCAGCTATTGTCGAAATCAGACTCTTTACGGTGGGGATAAAGTTATTGTCCCCCCCCCCCACCAAAAAAATACTAGTACGAATTGAGTTATGTTTGAGTGACGTGCAGCAGAAATAAACGGTCATAAAAGAGTTTGGCAACTGTTGACGAAATTGCTTTTAGGAACCCATGGAGAATGTAGATACACATCTTTCCTCGGAGTGCCAAATTATAATTAGGTAGGGGCGGGGTATATCCCGATAAAAGCCAAGCGAAGAACAGTCTGGCTTTGTAAACAAACCAGTGTACATTATTTATAATTATTTTTTTTTAAATAATTATTCTTCTAAGAAAACCAAACAGACAAAGTCGTTATGGACTTAATTCTTTTCATTCGACTGTTCTGCATGAAATGACCCTTCTCTTCACAACGAGACAAGGTTGCTGACTCAACCCGGTTGATTGCTCACTGATCTAAACAAACACAACGTGGGAGTGAGTAGTCGCTGGACCAGGCGTTTCAACATCGGCAGCCTTCATCAGAACGGCAACTTTTCCCGAGCTGTACCGGGTGATCAATTTGGATCTGTCCAAGACTTTCGATAGAATTGACCATCGTTTCCTGGAATCTGTTCTGGAGGCCGCCGCTATCTTTATCCTGTATCATCTGCCGACGGTGGTGGTGCAGGTAAACGGTAAGCTTTTAAAGTCGTTCGTTGTCTCTTGGTCGGTGCGTCAGGGATGTCAACTGTTGCCCCTGCTTTATGTCCTGGCGTTGGAGCCTTTCCTCCGCAAATTAAGGAATGGGGCGGCAAGACCGGTCCTGTGCGGAATCACTATACCTGGCGGAGGGCGTGCCAGGGTTTCGCCAATGATGTCACAGTTTTTGTGTCGAGTCACACTGATATTCGAACAGTGGTTAAGGCGCTCGCTCGGTTTGAAGAAGTTACAGGGGCAGTAATCAATCACAGCAAGTCAACTGGCCTGCATTTGGTGAAGCCGCACTACCAGGTATTTTCAGCTCGTCGGATAGTCCGGTTCGGATCTTTGGCATTTGGTTCGGACCGGACCTCCAGCTGGATAAGAATTGGTTGGAGGTACAGTTAAAGGTCGAATCGTTGGCTGCGATTTGGATTCGAAGAAAACTTTCCTTAAAGGGTAGAGCCAAAGCGTGCGCCACTTCCGTCTTTCCTCTCATCCTTTACCGACTGGCTGCGGATTGCCTTTTGGTTTTCACCAACCTGCTCTTCTCGCTTCTTTGGAAGAGTGGGAAGCAATTTGTAACATAATTAACTGTAAGGTAGTCGGCCTGCAGTATTATTCGTTACTGACTGAGCTAACTGACTGAACTTATGGAAGTTTTTCAAATTAACTCACTTAAACAATTCACTGAACCGCTCGGTTGACAGTGGAATTCTTCAGTCACAGGAGGAAGAGACGCGAATTAATGGTTCCATTATTGTATTAAATTCTATACTAGGTCTGCTTAGTAAGTCACTATTGCCCAACATATGCGCTGCTTCTTTGAGTCATCTTACTCTCCACTGTTTTTCTCTACCTATAATGTTTACTTCGTCCCATAAGGGGTAGATGGTTTCCCTTTTCCCTCCATATGTGGTCAGCCATACGCGACTTTTCGATATCTCCACATATTACGGCTTTCCGGTGTTCTTCTAGTCTTACTTTTAGTGGGCAACATGTCTCACCTTTGTATATTTTCTCACACTTACATGGGATCGTATACATACAGTTCGTAGGAGGTTTGACTCACAAGATTCTTTTGGATAGAATGGTCTATGAAGTTTTTCTCTTGTATCAGGAGGTAAGAATAATGTTCTGTTTTATATATGGGCATGATTTCAAATTCATCTTTGCTCTATCCGTAGATGTGTAGTGAAAAAAAAAAAAAAGACTTTCCTCTTGTCTGGAAGTTTGATGTTATTTTTGTTTAACGAGACTCTGTTGTTGAATGCATGGATAACACCTATATATCTACCCTCGAATTGTCGGTAAATATTTGACACTATGTAACATGCTATTGTCGAAAAAAATGTTTCTACCTAAGCTAATATGCAGGGTTTTTCACCAAACGCAATTGAACTCTCTACTGAAGTGATTAGCACAATTAAATATGATAAAAATGTATTCTACATAATATAGGCTGGCAAGCCGGCTGAAACAGCTAGGATGTTAGACTTGAGGATCTGGTGTTTGAGCCTCGAGGTTGGTGCATTGGTTGGATAAATCTATTATAAAATATTTTTCATGATAGGACGGACCCTTTAAGAGAATTATAATTAGGTTGTCAAATTGAATGTGTAATGCCACGTTCCGTCCTACCGTGTCGTTGAACACTGTTTATAACAGCCTTCTAGGTCTGTCCTATTGTAAAGATTGGTCGCATTGTTCTAGGGGTTCAGACAGAAGTTAAAATGTTGACTTAGATCTGAGGTTCGAACCCTGTGACCTGCAGAAAAATCATCTTCCACACTGATAATTCTCGGATAAAGGATGAAACACTTGTGAAATTTAAAAAGTATTTATCATAATATTCTATATATAATAATACAAGCAAATATATGCTCCCTCCGGTCGCTTTTTTTTTTGCTAGGTCGGGAGCATGATATCATAATGAACAAACTGCATACATTGACCCCCCCCCCCCCTTCAGGAAGAGGTAATGACTAAGGGGATTATATCATGACGAACAAACACAATCCCCTCACCCCAGAAGAGGAGTTAATGCCTGGGAGAATGACATCAATAAACAGAATAGATAGTAAACTACCCCGGGCGATGATATCGTGAGGAACAATCATATATTATACTGACCCCTTCCCCCCAAAAAGAGAAGGTAATGCCCGGGAAAAATGTATTATGAGGAATGAAAATATACTATACAAACCCCAAAATGAGAAAGTATAGCGTCGGAGTATCCCCCCCCCCCCCATACACACAAAAAAGGGATGTGGTTATGCCTGGTCGGAAATACCCCCTCCAAGATAGAGGAAGTAATACCTGGGAGTATCACCCCATAAAAGGAGAAGGTAATGCCTGCGAGTATGGTATGGCAAGTTTTATTTGTACACGTAAAATGCCGAAATGTAAAGTGGGCTGAAAAATACAGTTGCCATCTTTATAAGCAAAGTGAAGTATTACAGTGAATGAAGAACGATAACTTCCTTTCATAATTTTTTAAGAAAAACATGTTTATAACCGTGAGTAATCGTTCTTCCTTAGCTAGCCTCTTACTTGACTTGTTTAGATGGCGACTATATTTTTCCGATCTAATTTTTATTTTGGCGTTTCACGTGTATGATGAAAATTGATATAACTTAGGGTTTATACCTTAGATAATTTCATATTTATGCTGATGAAAGGGTTACTGCCACAGGTATTTTATATGAGTCTGTAACGGGATAGGATATATGCGGTTCTATGTAGACAGTTCTGAACCACTTCCTGTCTTTTATTTAGTAAATTTTCTTTAGACATAACTATATTGTAGGATTCCAGAATACAGAGGTTACATCTCTTAGATTTGTTAGGTTTATATTTCCCTGCTCTACCTAATATAGACCATTTTAGGCTGTATTGTATATTTTTACTGTTTAGTTCTCTTACATGTTTAGTTAAAGTCGTAGGGACCCTCTTTGAATTTGTATTAGGTTCTTTGAAAGAGTGTATATGGTTTCTAAATCTGTCCTTGAAACAACTGTCTTTCATCAACATAAATATGAAAGTATATGAATATTATAAGACTATCTTGGCAATAGAAACCATAAACCTAATAGAAGATGACGGAGTACAAATACCCCAATATAAAACATTTAAATATGGAACACATCACTCACAACAAAAATGACCGAAGCGACTAAGCTTAAACCTAGCCTATAAGAAATGGTAAGAGGGTCAGATCATAAGATCATCAGCAGAACTTTTTTCCATTTTAGTTTTCATCTGAACTAATTAGTGAAGAAATGGTAATTAGTAAATAAGATAATTTTTGGAAGGAGTAAGAACCAATAATGCAATAATCATTTAAAATATAATGCCAAATAAATGCTCAATACAAAAAAAAATTAATTAAATAAATAAAATAAATGTATATATATGTGTGTGTATATATATATATGTATGTATGTGTGTGCATATGTATAGATATGTATATATATGCGTGTGTGTATGTGTGTGTATATGTGTGTGGAGGGTTCGGACGCAGAACACGATAGATCCAATTCGTTTAAATTGAGACCTTAAACAATAAAAACGCGAATATATTAAATCTAGACTCAAATGAAAGCTGATTTTAATTGAAATAAAAAGAAACTAGTTGGTATCATATTATGTAACACATAGTTTTGGGGTGTCATCGAGTGTTGAAATACAGCCCTTTTTGTAGGGACAGTTTTGTGATTTTGAAAATGGAGTTTCTCGCGTTTTGAGTTCGAATCTCTTCGTATATGTATATATTAATAAACCGTAATTACAATTAACTTTAAGTATAAATGTCCTTAAAAGTACTTTTGAATCCTCATAATACTTTATTTAAACATGATTTAATAAAAAAAATAAAATAAATAAATAAAATTAAATAAATAAATAAATATTTAATAGATTCTTTCGGTATTTCGATTCATGTCTAGGTAACTATAAACTATCTTCGTTGTAAGAGACAAATTCCCCCCCCCCCCACCCTTAGTTTCGCATTTAATAGAAACTTAATATATAAGTGAAGAATTCTGGGTAATTAATCTTATCTTACTATTGATTTAAACGATTTATAAATAAATACTAAACATCTTCCACAAAAACACCGAAGTATAACAATCTTAATAGTTGCTTGAATGGATGGCTGAGTCTATGAACCTGGCTCTAAACAATTGAGCTTCGTATCCAAATAACCTAAATAGACATCCGAAGGCTAATTGATGTAACTTTAGACAAGTGAATTAGAATTTTTATAAATAAATTATAGAACTTATTAACTATTTTAAGAAATATTACTGAATTAAAATTTATAAATGTCTACACAACTTTTAGGATGTACCAGCTCTGAACGAAAAATTCAAAATAGCGTATTAGTTGGTTCCCCCACGTGTGAGTTTACTCTTTCTTTGTTTTTTGTTTGGTTTCACCCAAAAATTAACAACTGTATAGTGTAGGTTTTTTCAAGACACTTTAATCCAAGAACTTTTTACTCTTCATGAATTTTTCTGACGATTTTGTAATGTTGCAGAGACGATATTAACATAAAATGTTGTTTGGCACAAGACAAATGAAACGGACCGTAAAAAACATATCTCACAAAAATGCTGTTTTTGGAAATGTGAAAAAATAAAAATAAAAATAATAAAATAAAAACATGGTTATTGGAACATAATATGAACCTGACTTATATTTGCTCTGTTGTCACTAATTGACAATGATCGAGCTGAATCTTTTAAGAAGACTGCAAAGTAAAAGGCACTGATATTATATGCTAGTATATATATTGTCATTAATAATTATATATATATATATATATATATACTTATTGCCGCCGAATATATATATATATATATAATAATGGTAATAATCCAGGTGAAAAATATCCACAGGGTGGTAATCCAGAGAATTTTAACCGGGTTTATAAAAAGTGCTCAAAAAGTGTGTAAATAAAATGATCATATATATATATATATATATATATATATATATGCTTATTGCCGCCGAATATATATATACATATATATATATATATATATGCTTATTGCCGCCGAATATATATATATATATATATATATATATATATATATATATATATATATATATATATATATGCTTATTGCCGCCGAATATATATATATATATATATATATATATATATATATATATATATGCTTATTGCCGCCGAATATATATATATATATATATATATATATATATATATATATATATATGCTTATTGCCGCCGAATATATATATATATATATATGCTTATTGCCGCCGAATATATATATATATATATATGCTTATAGCTACCGAATTTGCTATCAAGGCGTTAATTTACTCTTCCATTTCCAGACAATGCGTGGTGGACACATCAGTATGTGCTCCGACTACTGAATTAAATATGACTTTCGTATCGGTGTGAGCGGCGGGAATTGTCTCCTCCCATACTGATGATTGCAGGTTTGGCATAAAACACATGTGTATGTGGGTTAATTTGAAAAATATTATTTAGAAATATATATATATGACAAATGTTAAAGGAAAGCCAAAAACTATATTATTCATCAACGTTTTGTCTTTAATATAGACTTTCTCAGGATGAAGACAAATGCAGATAAATCATACAGTTATTAATTTTGAAGTGCCAGAAATTTCGCCATTAGTTGTGGATAAGAAAAAGCAAGCAATGAAAGCCGCGATTTATGCTAGTTCATTATCAGCAGCAGTCTGTGCAGTTCAAGGGAAGCGAAAGTGAATGGAGTGACGGCTTGGATTTATTAGTTCCCATATCTAGTTTTAGTAAGGAGCCTGTCTAGATCAAAATATGTCACATCCAAGCTTGGACGATAGTAGATATGGAGGCGGGGGGGGGGGGGGTGCAAGTCTGAAATTATTGTCAGAATTAAAAAGGGAAAGAAGAAAAGAAAAGAAAAACAATTATAATTTTTTATATGAATGTAAAAGTGTGGAGATTTTTATTATTTTGAAACACAGATTCTGATTTTTAAAAATGAAAAGTTTTGGCATAAGGAGAGGGGGGACATCATACCTATAAGTTTATTTATTCACGTGTGAATATATTGATTTATTCCTATTTATTTGATTACTTTATTTTTGTCTCATTAATTAATCAATACATTTCTCGCAATATGTGGAAATATGTGTAAAAGTGAGTTGGAAATAATAGAACTCATTAATTTATTTATGTATGAATATGCTTATTTATATAGTTCCTTATTTGTGTATTATTAATTGATCAATAATTATTAAAAGTATTTATGATTATATAAGTGTATGTATATGTAATATGTGAATATAGGTAAACAAGCAAGGATATAATATTCATAGTTTCTTAAATTATGTGTGAATGTATTTATTTATTCCCATTTATTTAATTATTAGTACATTATTAATTAACCAAAAATCATTAATATAATTATGAGCATAAAATGTGTGTGCATGTACAATATTTATAAATAAGTGTGAGAAGAGATGGAAATGAAATCTAATTAGTTTATTTATGTGTGTCTTAATTTATTCCGATTTCTTAGTTATTTGTGTATATTTATTAATAGAAGATGTGGTATGGGATGGTTATCCAGATTCTGATGTTAATTTTTGTTCCACCATGATGAGTTTGCTAATTAGCGGAGATAAATTATAGAAACCATTTTGTTGTTTTATGGTGTTCGAGTTTGTGATGAGTGATGGTTCAAGTAGTCTTCATCGAGATTTATTTGATATGAATTTAATGAATTTAGCATGTTCAAAATTGAATGAGTGGTCGTGTTGTGCAGCGTCGGAGAAAAGCGCGTCAATTCAATTAAATTCATACCACATCTTCTATTAATAAATATACACAAATAACTAAAAAAATCGGAGTAAATAAGGACACTCACGCATAAATAAATAAACTAATTAGATTTCATTTCCATCTCTTCTCACACTTATTTATACATATTGCACATACATACACTTTTTATGCTCATAATTATATTAATGAATTTTGGGTTTCCTTTTTCATTACGTCGAATCATTTTAGCCCCATTTTTATTCATATATATATATATATATATATATATATATATATATATCACCAATATTCTTATCATTACAATAACCAATACACTTTCTGTAAAGGTAGTGATTAATTTAATTAATTCACTAATACAAATTATGAATAAAAATAATTTAATTAGTAACTGGAAATCAATGCGTTATGATGAGGGTGTTGGTAGAGGGGTGGAAATGGTCGTGGAATGGGGATGTTTTCTTCATCTTCTTTTCCTTTTCCATCTTCATCTCCATTTTGTACGGCATTGTTTAATCGTACCTAAAATCCAACTTCATTATTGCAACAAGATAGGAAGCATCCTTCCAGGCATTACCCCCTCCTTCGAATATATATTATATTAGTAATGTAAAAGATAAAAAATAGAAGGAAAAATGAGAATAGCCAAAGAACATTATTTTAACCAGGGAATAAACAGTGTCATACTATATTATTTTCTTGGAGTGTGGGGAGGGAGACATAATAGATAAGAAGCCCATTATCTATTTGATTATATTTTTATATATGATAGAATATTCAATTAATCAACGTGTGGAATGCTTTTGAATAGGTGTACTAGCATTATTAAAGTTAAAGGAGTGCTCAAATTCAAGTATTTGGGAGAATAAGATGTTTAATGTTTTGTTGGTTTTAATAGCTATTTTGTGCTCATAAATTTGGTTTATCATCAGTCGCTTGAGGTACCACTACCAGGGAATAGAGAAGGCAATTTTTTTTTATCTTTCACCCATTTTTTTGGCGGGAGCTGGATGCCCTATTATAAACTGACCTTGTGTCTAACTTTTCTTCAGTGTTAAAGGGCAGGTAAATATACTTAGATAGACTGGACCCCTCAAAAAAGAAAGAAAACTATTTGTATGTGAAAAAGTCAGGGATCAGTTTGATGTATTTATATATGTAAACAGGAACCAAATCAAAATAATAGAAAGGCAATGTATAAAAAGTTTCGCATTCATTTTCTTCGACATTCAACTTCAAGACAAGTCATCTTATCTTTTATAGTTTTTAATTCTTCAGAAAACTCTTTGATTTGTAACTTTAGTAATTGTAGTTCTTTAACTCTGAGTTTACACACTGGTTATTCAAATAATTTGGCTTAATTTCTTTCAGTTTCGTGTTCGCTTTTTTTCAGCGTGCATTTTGTTTCTTTATATGATTTAATTTCTGCTGGCAATTTATTTTGAGTCCATTTCATACGATTAATGGTTGAAACAAAATCCTTTTTTCGTTTTCCTGAACCGGTCATCAGATTTATTTTTTTCTGGCAAGAATTCTTGATTGATAATCCCCATAGTCTGAATAGTTGAATATGGTATACGCTAAATAAATTTCCTGTGTATTTTAATATGTAAATTTTTACTTTCTGTTAAAAGTAATGTCGGTAATTACTTCACTCTCGATTTTTTTTTACCAGTCACTGTTCTGGCAATTTGATTAGTTCTTAATATGGTCGGTTTTCCCAACCGTCTCCATGTCTGCATGTTAATAATTGACACGTCTGAACCCGAATCCAATTGTAGTTTTATTTTTTTTATTTAAGATTGTAACCTGAACATATCTTCTTATAATATTGTCGCCATGTTTGATAGTCTTTACCCGCGTTTTATTTCCTTTCATCGTTCTACAATGCGAACTTTTGTGTCCGATTTTTTTTACAAATTAGGCAGGTTTTAAGAGATTAAAAAATCGCTTTTTATGAATGCTTTTACGCGTAGTGCGTAGTCTTAGAATTTGCGGTCGGCACTTTAGTCAGAGAAAAAAAATAAAATGCGAAATACGGTTCCAATTTTTTTTTCTTTCGGCAGAAGTAACTTTTTCTCTTTTGGAGAGAGAAAAAAATCATGTATTCCCTTATTGTTTAATATTAGAACAGTGTCAGAATAGTAATTAAGAAAAATATTACTGACCTTTCTTTAATTAAGAGAATAATAAGTTGGTCTTACGTGTTTTTCTTTTTTTCCACCGGTAAGCCAGTTTTTTTGAATTAGGACGTTGTCTGCTGAATTTGTAGTCGATTTCTCCAAGTTTTTTTTGTACTCCTATAAATAAAGTGTATTTTATTATAATGGAGATGTTGGTGTTTTATTTGGAACTTGCTGACCTACTTTTCTTACGCAAATCCGTGAACTACCTACTTACATGGCCGACTCAAATCACATCAACAATCCCCATTATAAGAACAACGCATGGAAACTTTTTCAAAATAGCTGAGTCTGGTATTAAATGAACCTGGTTGAGTACGGTTCATAGTTTTTCCTTACTGTGAGATGTTCGTAACTTTTCAGTGGAAAGAAAAAAAAGTTTGTACAAAATTTATTTACGCAGTTTCTGATTAACGAAAGAAAATCGACAGACCTTTTTCGTTGGTTTATTTGACTCTTTCCTTCGCTGTTGAACGACTTGACTTTTCAAAACTTTGGTTTGAAACTATTTCATTCTACTTAGAAAACGGCAACCTTTTCTTCAATCCTTTTTGCGACGTTGGAGTTGTTTTTTATATAGAATTTACACATGTTACTTGTAAAATTCAATATGATTTCAACTTCTTTCTCTATTGTTAACAACTAACTAGAACATTCCACTAAAGTGTCTTTTTTAAATCCAACAATTCCGTTTTAGACATAAATCCGAGTTTTCCGTTGCCAGTGTTTGCGTGTTACTAAAGTTCGGTTTATTTTCGTGTTTGAATAAATCCAAATTTCTTTTCATCAAAGGTTGAGCGACATATGTTTGAAGAAAAATGTTGAACTGAATAAATCCGAGTACCTTGTCTCTAGTGTTGTGGGATGTAGGTCTCGAATCCTTGCTAACAGTGTTGTGGCGATGTAAGCCTCAAATCCTCGTCGCCAATCTTGTTGCATTGCACCGCCGCTAATAATCAAGACAAACACAGTGGTATAATCAACAAAAGTGTATTAACAAAAGTATGTTACGTCATGATTCTGAGGCCATAACTGCCACCAATAACAAGATTCACTTCCTTCCTACGCAGGAAGATTGACACAAGAACGGAAGGTGTAGGGAATCAAGCCAGCGCCCCTAAAAAAGGAGAACTCTGACGTAGTAAAAATTGCCTGGGCAGGTCTGTCAGCATTCCCCGGTCAGGGCGCCTTAGGCAGTTAGCAATGAACTAACTCCACCCCAAAGAGGAGAGGAAAGGTCGAATTATTATTATTATTATTATTATTATTTGTACTCACTAGGAGTTCTCACACAGATCATCGTCAGTGATTGCTCACCGACAACAACCAGTGGTATTTCCTGGAGTCTGAGTGACAACAAGCCTCCCCAGATTTCCAGTATTCTTCACCTCTTTTCGATAACGATGCGGTATCGCAACAGCCTCTTACCATTGATTTTTCGCTTGTAAGGACAATTGGTCTTCTCTGGGATTTGGGTGGAAATAAGCCTCTCCAAGGTCCCAGCATTCTGTGCACTTTTCCAGTGGAGGTCTGGTTTGTGCTGTCCCTCCTCGGTCTTCGCATCCTCCTCGACCCTCTACAAATATTTTGTCTGGTGTCAGTCTAGGTCGGCACCATTTAAAAACGAAATAAATAAATAAATAAATAAAATAATTTTTCTTTTAATTAATTTAAAAAACAAAAACAATTTAATTTTTTAAAATTTTTTAATTTTTTCCTTTTTTTCCTTTCAGTTCCTTAATTTTTTTTTCTTTTCTCTTTCCTTATTTAAAAAGAAATTTTTTTTTTAATTCTTTTTAATTTAAAAAAAATTTGGTGGGGAGAGAGGGAGGAGTTTATAGTGTTTCTTGTAATTTCTGTTTCTTTGGTTCATTTTTGTGTAGTGATAGCTGAGGCTGGTGTAATTTATTGGGGGGGGGGGGGAATTATGAAGTGCTGTTTCTTGCAGTTTCTGTTCCTTGGTTCTTGTTGTGGTGTTCTTCGTGTGGTTTTGTTTTCTCCCTGTTGTAAATTCCTTATGACTGGTTAGCCTTTGTAGCTTATGCGGGTTAGTTTCCGCATTCGAGGATTTTCCTTAAGATTGCAGCTGTTTTGATCATTGCCGTCCTTTGTATGGTTTCGATGGTCCCTTTGATTCCAATTTCTCCCAGTCTTTTCTCCAGGTTTTTTGGGATTGTTCCTAGTGCTCCTACGATTATTGGCATTATACTAACTTTCTTCATGCTCCATATTCCTTTCAGTTCTCTGGCTAGTTCTGTGTATTTACTTCGTTTTTTCGGTGTCTTTGATCTTCACTCTGTGTTCTGCTGGAACGGCGAAGTCTACGATTTTACAAGATTTTCCCTTTTTGTCTGTTATAATAACATCAGGTCTCCTTGCTTGTATGAGTTTATCTGTTTGTATATCCATATCCCAGAGGATTTTGTGTTTTTCATTTTCCAGTACTGTTTCTGGTTTATGTTTGTACCATTTGTTTGCATATAGGAAATTCAATTGTTTGCACAGTTCCCTGTGTATTACTTTCCGAACACAGTCATGTCTGTTCTTGTATTCTTTTTGGGCAAGTTTGCTACATTCACTTATTATATGATTTATTGTTTCGTCTCTTTGTCCACACAGTCTGCATTTATTGTTTTCCTGGATTTTATCTATTTTAGCTTTAATGTAGTTTGTCCTAATCGCATTGTTCTGTGCAGCCATCAGTAAAGATTCCGTTTCTCTGTTCAAGTTTCGTTTTCTTAGCCATGTCCAGCTATTTGCGTTGGTTTCTTCTCTTGTGAGTCTTATGAAGCGTGCCAATGTTGTTTTTCTTTCCATTTTTATTTTCTTGTCTGTTTTGTTTCCTGTGTTGTTTGTTGGGGCAGTCTCTTGCTGTGGTGATCAACCTTTCTGTGTTCTGGTTTATGTATTTCTCCAGTTCTTTTTTAGTGTCGTCCACACAGTCTTCTATACTTACCAGTCTTCTTCCCCCTTCGTTTCTCTTCATGTAGAGTCTGTCTGTATCGTCTTTTGGATGTAGTGCATTGTGCATAGTCATTAATTTTCTAGTCCTCTGATCAAGGTGCCTGAGTTCTTCTTGAGTCCAGCTTATGAATAGTCCAGAATATCTTATTAGTGATACTGCTCAGGTATTTATTCCTTTGATTAGGTTTCTGCTATATAATTTTGTTTCTAAGAGCTTTCTTGTTCTTCTCAGGTATTCTTTTCCAATCTTCTCTTTCATTTCTGTCGATTTGATTGTGTCTGCTTCCAAAACTCCCAAATATTTATAGCTGTCTTGTTCATCTAGCGCCCTCATCTGCTCTTGGTTGGGTAGTTCCATGCCCTCAGTCGTCTCCAGCTTTCCTTTTTTAATCTCTAGCAATGCACACTTTTCCATTCCGAATTCCATTTGAATGTCCTGACTGAAGATTCTGGTCGTATTTATCAGCTTTTCCAGTTCCTTTTTACTTTTTGCAAATAGCTTCAGGTCGTCCATGTACATGAGATGGTTTATTCGTTGTTCTCTGCCTGTGAACTTGTATCCGGCATCACATTCCCTGAGTATGTAGTTGAGTGGCATCATGGCTATGATAAACAGTAGTGGTGATAGAGAGTCTCCTTGGGAAATGCCTCCCTGTATTTTTTATCTCCGTCAAGTATTGTCCTCCAGCTGTCAGTTCTAATTTCCATGTTTCCATTGCTTTCTTGATGAGATTAATAATCCTGTCGGGTATCTTGTACATTTTTAAACATTCAATTATCCATGCTTGAGGGATTCTGTCGTGTGCTTTCTTGTAGTAAATCCATGCCATAGATATGTTCTTTTTCTTGCTTTTAACTTCTTTCAGAATCTTTTGATCTATGTATAACAGATCATGCGTCCCTTTTTTCCCTTTCTGGCATCCTTTTTGTTCCTCGGGAAGTAGTCCTTGACTGTTCAGGGAATGGTAAATTTGCTCTCTCAGTTGTGCCATTAGGATTTTCCACATTGTCGGTAAACAGGTTATTGGTCTGTAATTGCTTGCGGTCGTTCCCTTCTTGGCGTCTTTTTGTATGAGCGTTGTCCTTCCTTTGGTCATCAACTCTGGTACGTCTGTTTTATGGATACATCCTCTCAGTTTCTGTGCTAGCCTTTTATGTACGGTCGGGAATTGTTTGAACCAGTACGCATGTATTCCATCGTGACCTGGTGCTTTCCAGTTTGCCATTTTCTTTAGTGTTGTCTTAATAGTTTCTTCATTAATTTCTGTTTCCGTTCCTTCTTCAATTTCTAGAAGTTTATCTTTCATGTCTTTCAGCCATTTAGCAATTTTGTTGTGATCTTCAGCATTTTCCCATATCTTGCTCCAGAAATGTTTTGTTTGTGTCGGGTCCGGTTGTTCTGTTGTTGTTCTTTCTCCATTTACGTTTTTGTAAAACTTGCTTTCATTGTTTTCAAAGGTCCTGTTCTGTTTGTACTGTTCCGATTTGTATCTGTATCGTCTCAATCTTCCTTCTTTTGCTGCTATCTTTTGTTTTAGTTCTTCATGTTTCTTATTTAGTCTTTCCTTGCGATTCGGATTTCTGCTCTTCCATCGTTTACTGTTCTCCTTCATCCTATTTACGGTTTTAGCTTCCTTTTGAAGTTTGGTGATTTGGGTTTCCAGTCTGATCTCCCATCCAGATTTCGTCTGTCCATTCTTTTGGTCAGTCTTCTTTTCCCTTTTTAGTTTCATACTTATTGATTTTGCTCCTGCATATATCAAGTTGTTTAGATCTGTGATAGTGTCTGTTGAGATGTACGTGAGTACTCTGTTTATTTTCTCTGTTTCAACTTTTAACTTCTTCCAGTCTTCGTTCCTTAGGGATGGAAGTTTTGTTTTGTTCTCGGACATTAATCGTTTGATGTTTTCCACT
>OY744545.1:18681484-18703984 GCA_963556195.1 Sepiola atlantica | reverse complement strand
AGCTTAGAACTACTTTGCACTTTTGCTTACAGACTTATGATTTGAGCGATGGGAGATGAACTGGTGCATTCGGCGGGCTTGTTGTCACTTCTTTTTCTGATAAATACCAAAAGCTGTCACTTCTGGTTTAGTTTGGTTTGTTTTACGGCATATCAACCATCTATGAGTTATTAAATGCCGAATAAAGTTGTCAAATGGAATCCTAAGGTAGGATAATTATTTTATATTGTTTCAAAAAAAAATAAGAATTTGAAATTAAATGTTTTGGAAGAGTCCAAGTTCTTTGATTAAGATAAGATTTTGGTCGGATTTCTGTTTTAGAACAGGTCCTTTAGATTTTCCGAGTTGTAATATTTACTTCAGCTTTGTTGCAGATCCTGACATTTTATTAATATATGTTTGACTGTATAAGATTCTTGACATGATATACACATTGGAGACTGTACACCTTCCAATAAATGATTTTGAGTAATATATTTATGTCCTCTACGAAGTCTGGCTACTACAAACTCTTCTCTTCCTGCCTTTCTATAGCCAAAGGGCGACTTATCAATAGTTGGACAAATCTTGTGCAATTTATTGCTTTGGCATTCATCCCAAGATTCTTGCCATTTTTCTTTGATTATCCTGTTTATAGAAGGTCAAAGATTAGTGTATGGAATCCTAGTATTGGAAGGTATCATGCTCAGCGATTCTTTTGCTGCTCTATCCGCTTTTTTATTTCCACGAATGTCGATATCACTCGGTATCCAACATAATTTCATTTTACACTGCTTCTTGTTATAGATAGGTGATCTTGTTTAAGATTTTGTGATTAAAGGGTTGTCCATAGTTTTGTTCTTCAGTTCTGTGAGCACCGATAGTGAGTCAGAAAAGATGATGAATTTGTCAGTCCTACTATCTTCTATTATTTTTAGAGTCAAGTATATGGCTGCACTGAAATTGACGCCCTGTCAGGTAGTCTATACTGCATTTTTGTTTTGTCCGACTTGATCTATTCTTTAGATCCATCTGTGTAGATGTACTTATAGTTAAGATGATGTGTTTTTTTATGTTTTCAAATTCATCCAGAGATATAATTAGGTTGGATTTTGATATAACTTGGTTAGAAGTTATAATAACAAAAATAACCAGAGTGTAAGTTTTTTTTAAAAGAGGATGGTTTATTACAACGTATATCTTGTACAGAACAATAGCACTACCGGTAATCCAATAGGATTAACCTAATACACTCGAATACAGTCCACCATACAATACTACTGTTCGTAGTATATATATACTACAGACTAGTACACTTATCAGCCTTGAGGGGAGTCAAATATCCCATCACAACACCTCTCCCCGAAGCTGAAAATCTCCCTTGAATTATCTGCTTCTAATATGTCTTCCTTTTAGGATCTGGTTTTCTTTCACGTGTGCTCTTTCTCTTATTACGAACTAATGGAATTGGATCCTTTCTAATTTGGGACGAAGACAAATTTTGTTCAGCTCGTAAGGCTGGTCCAGTAGATGTATACATAGGTTCGTATGCAATATTGGGTAGTGGCATGTCAAAAGCATCACATAGAATCTCCATTGGGACTTTTTCCTCACTTTTTTCATTATTTTTAGCATATCGTGGTCTAATTTGGTTAATGTGTCTTTTACACACGAATTTTTTACTTTTTATGTTGTAGAAAATTTTGAAATATACTTTTTCTCCTGAGGAGTATCTTATTATGTTTACATTTTCTTTGGATAGGGTATCAATCTATCGAAAATCGATCGTATTTTCCTTGCGAACATAAGTTCCGCAGTGGACAACTTCGAGGCGTTATTTAATTAAGAACCACCCTATAATTTGCTAAAAATTTCTGGATAGTTTTTCTTCCCTGTATATTTATTTTTTTGTAAGGCACACTTAAACGTGTCAACAAATTTTCGGCTTGACCGTTCGATCGTATATACTGGTGTAAAATGTGTTCAATGTCCAAAGAAATACAGAAATCCTTAAATTCCTTTCCTGTGAATGGCGTACCATTCGTTTTGACCGGAGGCGCCCTAGCAGCCAATTGACAACCTCGGCATAGTTTTACCAAACTTTCTATTTCCTTGTCCATTCCTGGCCAGTATACGTAGTATCGCATGAGTGATTTCATCCGGGACATGCCAGGATGACCGGTATAAAATTCTTTCAGCATAACTTTACATAGAGATTGACGTATTACAATTCTATCGGTGTACATTAAAGTGTTGTTGCAAATTGAAAAAGGTGAAATCTGGGTTCCCTTTTTCTTTCTTTCATTCAATCTCATCTGGTTCTTTATTTTTAATATAAAATCACCCTTTTCGGCTTCTTTTTTATTTGTTCCAATGTTACAGGTAATTCTCTGATAGTGTTTAACAACAGACCGGAGATTTCTTTTTCCTCTTTTAGTGCTGCTATAACCGACTCTTTTAAAATTTCTTCATTTTTGGGGATTAATCTTGACAGTCCATCTGCATGCCCATGTTTTTAGGATGCGATGTATTCCATCCTAAAGTGATAGTTCAGTAGGGTTACACCCCATCACTGTAAACGGTTAGCAGTGTGGGTAGGAATGCCTTTTTTTTAATCCAAATATAGTTTCTAACAGTTTATAGTCTGTTTAAAGTATAAATGATCTACCATGTCAAAAGCGATGGTATCTTTTTAACTACGAAAACAATCGATAATGCCGGTAAAGGGGCTCTTAAATCGTACATTTTTGGAATGTAGATCGCATAATATTGGGCCAACTCAAGAAACGATTGTAGTTTTGCAACTGTGTCGGGTGCAGGCATATTTTTAATTGCATCGGTCCTCTGTGGGTTTGGTTTCCTACCTTCACTGTCTATCACTTGTCCGAGGTATTTAATTCTTTCCATGAAGAATTGACACTTTTCAGGTCTTAATTTGAAACCGAATTCTTCTTTGTTTAAAAATAGCTCTGATGTGTTTTTAAGTTCGTGAACGTTCTTACTTTTGACTAGAATATCGTCTAAATAGGCGATAGCAAACTCAAGACCCGCCAACATAGTGTCCATAATCTGTTGGAACAAAGTTGGGACGACCTTTAAACTGAAAGGGAGCCTATTTAGCTTGAAAATTCCCTTGTGTATTCACAAATATTTTGAGCATTCCTCGTTCAATTTAACCTGCAAATATGCGTCAGAGAGGTTGATTTTTGGAAAAATCTTTCCTCCATTTAACTTCGATAAAATGTCTTTAGGCGAAGGAAGTGGATAATTATGATCCTTCAGGCAATCGTTTAAACCCGTTGAGAAATCGGTGCACACTTTATTTTCTTGTTTTTCTTTTTGACGTAGACGGTGGGCGACGCCCAGTTCGCATGGTCTACCTTAGACATAGCTCTCATTTTTTCTAATCTTTCTAGTTCCTTGTTAATTGTGTCTAAGGAGGAGAAAGGGACGTTTCTCTTTGGTTTAAAAATTGGAGTGACATTTTCCTTAAGTTCAAACATTGAGTTTATGTACAAAGACAGAACTTAAGTTCTGTCTTTGTACATAAACTCAAACCTCAGAGAAAACTCTGGGATATTCTTCTTTCAATTCATTCAGGAATTTTTAATTCATAATATATTTTTTCTTTTCTGCACTGTTTATTTCGTTGCAAAAAGAGTTCATTTGGAGTTCAAATAAATTGAACAGTACTACCCAATCTATTCCGAAAAGACATGAATTAATCCCTTGAATCACATATACTTTTGCTGTTTTGCTGTTTTGCTGTTTTGCTGTTTTGCCACAGAAAGAATGCAGCTCTGCTAGTTAGTAATAAAATCAAAAACCGTTGAATCGATTAAATATCAAATCGATTGTAAAGCTTTTAAGAACACAGACCACTGTTTACCAAAACTGACTGAACTGTGGTCTTGTTCCTGAAATTAAAGGAGCCAACATTCGCAGTACCTATTGTTACCAAAACGTTTAAAGTAAAAAGATTAGGGAAAAGAACCGGCTCTTTTGTATATAACATATGATACTGAATACATCTCAGCAATACAGTATTGCATTTTATTTAATTCTATCCTGATTAATTATAATTGTCATCATGTGATCCTAACCAATTTTAACCATTTTGACTCATTTCAGGTAAAAAGAAGCGGATATATTTGCAATGTGTTTCGGTCGGCTTCGACTCCTTTGATGTTCCGAAGATCAAATTAAGGTAAGTCGCCAATTTACCTTCTTCTTTCTTACAACCAATTAATTCCGAAACAGGTGCTCTGCAATTAAATAAACCACTTTCTTTTATCAATCGATTAAATTGAGTCAGACTTAGTGACTTGCAAGCACAGGCGGACATTCTGTTTTTTTATCAACTGTCTTTCGTCTACTGATACTCACACAAATCTACTCTGACCATTTATGACCCTTAATTCCGCAAGATTCACAGAATTTGTTCTTATACCAACATACATCTTTAGTATGCTTATTATTTCTGCACGTCTCACATTTTCCTGTTTTTTTGAATTTAGGAGTTTTTTTGTTTTTTTATGTGTTGTACTTTGGCAACACTTTTTTACTCAATTTGGGTATTATCTCTTTTAACATTAATGAGACACTGACATTCTTTCGTCATGCTTTGTAACGTGATTTTCGTGTCTTGTTAAGCTTCTAGACCTTATTTATTTGTACTTTGGGGCTGTTAGCCCTTGAACAAAGATTAGACATTTGAATAAATCTTTGGGGATTTCATCTATCTTGAATTGCTCAAATAAAGAGTTTACTGTTCATGCCAAATATGTATGCCAAAAATCCTCGTTATCCGTTTTCACGATGTTTAAACATTTGTATCGAGTGTGGAAAAGACTTTCTTTCGTCGAATATCTCCAACAGAATTTTTTATAGTTTCATCGAATGAAACTTCCTCAGGTTTTCTGGGCAATATCAAGTTCGTATATTTGGTATTCTCCTCTGTTCCTAGTTTCTGTAATAACAGGGTTACCTGTTCTTTTTCCGACCAATCTATCCACCTTTTAGTAAATATCGTTTCAAATCGTCTGAAATATGCTGGAAATATAACGCCAGAATCAGGTTCGTATACAAATTCAGATAAAGAATTTGCAATTGCTTCGGCAGAAATAAAACTGTTTTTTCTTTCACCGGTGGTCTGTTTCAGAATTTTTTCGAAACTTTTCTGTTGTTGTATTATTTGTTGTTGCAACTCTTGATGTTGTTGCTGCATTTTAGTCATTTCGACTAATTGTTCCAAATTGAAAATATTCAGAACTCGACACAAACAACATTTTTTTATATAGAAAAAGTAATAGCAGTGAGTGTACTATTATTAGTTACTAAAATTATTGAACTTTTATCTTGTATCGTTTGTAATGTTAATGGTCCGAGTTCGAATTTGAATCACGGTCTATGGTACATTTTTTTCTTAAAAATCGAACAATAAAAGTATTCTTACTTTTTAAAAAAGGTTTTCCTCTTTTACACGCCTTTTTTAAAAGATGTTTTTTAATTGTACTGGAAAAAAACAAATCCACAGTAATCCTTGTTCGTTAGCGCACATGTACGTCCGACAATAAAAACTGTTTGTTGAGTGCTTTTTTTTCTTTTTTTTTGTACCTTGCAGAGGTAAATCCTTCTTTGTAGTGTGAAATCGATTAGCGAACCACGTTTGCAGTTGATATCTTTAAATCAACGTCAATCTGATTATTTCGTTCACAATGTGACTTGCATGTATTTACTGAATAAAACAAAGCACGTGTGTGACTGAATATTCCAAAATTTGGTTTCGTTTCGAATCCTTTTTGCCAGTTCATATAGTTGACTTTACCATATCTTTTATGGATTCGTTTTCGAAATTCTCGCCGCCAGCTGATATAACTTGGTTAGAAGTTATAATAACAAAAATAACGAGAGTTTAAGGTCTTTAAAGGATGATGGTTTATTACAACGTATATCTTGTACAAAACAATAGCACTACCGGTAATCCAATAGGATTAACCTAATATGCGAAATGGTTAGGGTTAGGATTAGGATGATCTACATGCTCACCAGACTTGACACCTTCTGAATTTTTCTTGTACGGTTTCTTTAAAAACTGAAGTTTTCAGAAGAAAACCACAAACAATTGATCAATTAAAGTCATTTATTGAAGATGAAAGTTTGAAAATAACTTCGGAAAATTTGGAAAATTGTGAGCCGTTTGCAGAAATGCAAAAGGCAACAACAACATCTAATAGGGATTTGGTATCTGTCTGTCTGAAGCCGAAACTACTATTACTATCTTTTAATGCTAAATTCAGGGGGTGGGGTTAGTGTAGTATCTGTTCTGTTATCATGAGACATTCCACCCAGACATTACCTCCTCCTTTGGGGTGTAGTATAGTATCTGTTCTGTAGTAATGATACCATCCTCCCACGGATTACCTCCTTTGTAGTGTAGTATATGTTCGTTCGTCATGCATTCCTAAGGATTACCTCCTCCTTTAGGAGGTAGTGTATTGTCTGTTCTTTCGGCATGTATACTAGCAAATATATGCTCTCTCTCGGCGCATATTTTTGCTAGTATCAGTAATAGATGGTTGAATGAATACCTCAGTCAATGGCGTGCAAAGGTCTGGTGATGCTTAAGGCCAACTCATTGCTTGTATGCCCAAAAGACTCAGATGTAATCCAAGTATTGGAAATATTATGAGAAAAGGAGAAAGTTTGAATATGATTGAATGCCCCCCCCCCATTTGGATGCCCGGGGCCACACACCCCGTCTCCCCCTCTCCACCTTTTGTATGCCACTAGCCTCAGCATATCAAGATATTTTGGAAGCAAATTTATTGATTTCGGTTGAAAATCTTGAACTTTATCCTGATTGGATCTTCCAAGAAAATAATAATACTAAGACAAATCTATGAAGAAAATAATTTCAACTCAATCGAGAATCTTTTTTTTGTAATTCAAATCCAATTGAGAGCTCAAACAATTATCTCGGATCTGAAGACGAAAAGCAAAGAAGAATAGAACCAACCAGATACCAAGCAAAATTTGAAAATCTTTAATTGAGAAGAAAGTGGTTGACATAGAATTCAATAATGGTGCTTCTACCGAATATTAAATGAAGAAAAATCTATTCGTTCTTCTATTGTACGAATAATTTTCCATCCATTAAAATGGATACATAGAATTAATTTCTCTTAAATCAACTTAATTTTCTATTTTCTATTTTCATATTTAGTTATTGTGCATCTGTGTACAATTAATTAGATGAAAATACATTCATTCATTAGAAATACAAAAAATAAAAAAATGATCATACGTATATTTGTTCCCCCACCACACACGCACACATATCTCTATTTATATAAAGTTATGTATGTGTATATGGTTATATTTCTATGTAAAAAGTTTCACTCCTAAAATAATTAACTAATAATTATGAATTTTAGAACACAGCTGTTTGGCGTAAGGGGGCGTAAGGGGGGCTATATTTAGTTCAGTTTAGTTTTATACAAAGAGAGCAAAAAGAGGGTGGAAGTTTACAATAGGACATCAATTAATCACCATTCTTCAAATTTCTGTTTCTTTGGAATATTTTTAAATGTTTTTAGAGGCAATAATATTGGCACAAACTTCTATTTGAAAATTCAAATATTTCAGATTTGCATAGTCATCAGACACCATATAAAACTGAGTCACTATTTGTCGAAGTAAGACATTGCTAACCTTAAATCTGACAAAGCGATATTTAACTCTGACAATTCGTCCTTTTCTTTCAAAATAATTTATTTCACTTCAGTTTCTTTAAAAAATACTTATTTCGACTAGAAACATTGTTAAAATGGACACATTTTTTTAATGACTAAACATCACCAGCTGCGAAATGAATAAAAAGAAAATTCTACATTGCTATATCTGTTTAACTAAATATTAAACTATTTATTAAAACTACTGTTATATCATAACAATAGTTATAATAATGTTATTTTTAATAACTATTTACAATATTGTTTCACTTAATTGGTATAATCGGCCGATTTTTAATTCTGATTAATGGATTTGCAATGATGCAAGCGGCTGCTTATTCATCTTAACACTGGATTATTTTTATGGCAAGTTTATTATTATGTACTTAACTCATTCATTCCATATTTTTTATGTGTCTTCCTTTAAAATAAATTCTATTATATACATACTATATGATATTACTTTGTATGTCAGTCAGAATATGTTATTGTTTACATAATTAAGTTATTGAGAAACGTTCCACTTTTCTTTCATAGCATACATTACATGCCCAGATTAAACAAAAACGAATTAATTTCTGCGTTAAAAAATAAATAAAAGTACAGAAACAAATGGCGTTGTTTTATTTTTTCTAATTGACATTCACAAAGAAATACTGCAGTAAAGGGAGACAACTCCACTTTCTTATTCTCATTCCCTACAAATATAGCAAATCTTACTTGATTAGGCAAGACTTCAACACTGTGATGGAATGTGTGTGACCGTGTTCCATAATATATTTCGAGGAAGACCTCTTTGTCAAATGGTAGGTGTTTCAAATCTCAAAAAACGTGCGGCTGGCAATATTGCTTATAATGCAGTAAATATTAATATCAGCAGCAAATGTAATAAAACTAAAACTATAATTGATTGTTTTGTTTTTATTATTTTAATTACTTATTTATTTTATTTTTTCTGAATATTTTATATTTGAACCCACCGATGAAGTGCCATATATTTATATATAAAAAAAAGAAAAGAAAACATTTTTTTTTTATTTGGAGGGGAGAGGTAAGGATAGCCAAGAGCGGTGTTCAATTAATTTTTTTTTCTAATATTATTTATTTAATATTTTCAAGTTTACTTAGAATTGTGTTAATGCGATGTGTGTGGGCTGAGGTTAAATACGAGATATACTATACTATATATTATATTATAAATGAGGAATTCAGTCTAAGCCTACTATTCAGTTCAGGTTGTAACCTAGAGATGAATAGAGCTTCTTCAATTCGAAGATTTCCAATGTCCCTTTCCGTGGCCAAGATGTTGACTTTGATAAGTCTGTTAGTGTTTTTGTATGTGTGAAGGTGTTTGAAGTTATAGTTTTAGTTTTATTACATTTGCTGCTGATATTAATATTTACTGCGTTATAAGCAATATTGCCACCTACACGTTTGTTGAGATTTGAAACACCTACCATTTGCCAAAGAGGTCTTCCTCGAAATATATTATGGAACACGGTCACACACATTCATTCATAGTCTTGCCTAATCAAGTAAGATTTGCTATATAGGAAAAAAAAATGATTTTAAAAAAGTTTTTGAAAAAATATATAAATTAAAATCACTTGTTTTTGTCTTACTTCTCAACGCCGACATATTTCCATTTCTTGCATTGTGATAGCCTTCTAATACTCCTCTATATACGTATTACGCAAAATGCTTCAAGAAAACTACCTCTCCTTATTATATATATATATATATATATATATATATATATATATATATATATATATATATATATATATATATATTATTCCAATAATCAGTTTTTATTTTCAATTTTTATTTTTTCACATTTTCAAAAAACCTAAAATTTCTGTGAGATGTATTTTTACGACTCGTTTCCCTTGGGGGTGAGCCGATTCAAGAATTTATAAACCTTCAATAGAAATCCACGAATACATAATGATAGGGTTAGAAGCCAAAGACAACCCAAGAGGTTAAATCGGATAACAATACCTAGTGATAATTAGTCTAGTTTTAAACCATTAATAATACATTAATTAATATAGTGGACTCAAACAAATTTATAAAGATGAAACCCTAAAATTATGCACACAAACTGTTTCGTTTGAAAGGAATTAGATCTGCTTTTGATTTCGCATTCAGATGGACACTTATTACTTGAGTGAAGTAATCTGAGCAATTAATATTTACCTTAGAGTTAATTTAAACGGTTTATGAATAAATACTAAACTGGAGTCAGGTACTTTCTGGAGTGGTACAAGGATCCATCCATTTTTCTTAGCAAAAGATTGGATGTAAGTTTTCCAGTTTAGATCTGGATTGGAAGTCAGTCTTAAGAGCTTATAAAAACAAGGAAGTTCAAGTAGTTATTCGTCTCGACTGAGGCAAAGCTCTGGATTGAGAATCTGTGAAAGTTCATAAAAAATGCCTTACACACGTCCGCCCGCTGCCCACAAACCCACAGACGCGACCAAAAGCTGATTATTTACTCTCACTTCTTATAATTAGTGGATTTATAATTCTTGTTATAATTGCATTTTGTAATTTGTCCGAACAGTTTGCAAAGATGTGACCAATTATATTTGCTGCTTCACATGTAAGAAAGTAAAATGAAAAAGAAAAAATAGAAATCTGATTGATTTTTGGAGATGAAAGTTTGGCATTCTTCCCGGAACCAAACATCTTTAGCCGCCTTCTTCTTCTTCTTCTTCTTCTTCTTCTTCTTCTTCTTCTTCTTCTTCTTCTTCTTCTTCTTTCTATCTTCATCTTCCTCCTCATCCTCCTCATCTAATTATTTTTCTTCTTTATTTTCTTCTTCCTTCTTTCTTTTTTCCCTTATTTTCCTTTTCTTACCTCTCCTCTTCTTCCCTCTTTCTTCTTTTTTTCTTTTTTCTTCCTTTCATTATTCTCACTGTTCTTCTTTTCCCCTCTCTATTAACCTTCTTCTTCTTCTTCTTCTTCTTCTTCTTCTTCTTCTTCTTCTTCTTCTTCATAGCCATTGATATTCTAATCGACCTCCGAGAAATCTTGTCGTTGCCTCAGTGTGTTTTTCTTTTTCCTTTACGCCTGAAACGTTGATTCAATCATCCAACGTCACAAATGAAACTCCTCGATATTCGGGTGGCGAGGAGAGGAGGTAGATTGCGCTGAACTCCTGGAATGGCAAAACAATCGCGTGTTGGCATTTGCAGACTGGTCGGCATGCGACTCTCTAATAAATTATGCACGAAACAGATTAACTTCTGTAAAAATGAGAACGCAAAAGTCAGGTAAAAGGTCACGCTTGTAAAGTGAGAAGGTGCAGAAAAGAAGAAGAGTGAAAATCACGGGTAACACGAGTGAATTATGAAGGACTCCGTTAAGTGCTTCCTATGATTACGGCAGGATGGATCGCCTAAATTGCAGCAGGTATCCACCCCTGCACCCCTGCCCCTCTGCCAACACACATACATCCATACATACACACATAAATACACACATACATACATTCACACAAACATACACACATGCACACACACATACATGCACACACACATACACATACACACATATGCACACACATACATGCACACACACATACACACATATACATACACACACATATGCACACACACACACACACATACAAGCGCCTGTTCGTCCATACGTTGCTGATTGAAATGCAGCTTGTTTCCCTCTTCAAATGCACACACATGCACACACATACATACACACAAACACATACACACATACATACACAAAAATACATAGACACATAAATACAAACATGAGCACACGCACATACGCATGCATACATGATTGAAAAGCAACTTGTATCCGTCTTTAAATGTCATGAGGCATTGCAGAGGAATGACAGCTTGTTGGCTTTCATGCAACGCCACGTCCCAATTCCGTCGAATGCCGCGTGTTAATTAGAAATTAAACTGATTGCATCAAGAACAGACTTCAGTGTGGAAGAGAATCTGATCGCATATGGCATGTGTCAACATAATATTGCGAGACCCAAACTAACTATGTGTGTGTGCGGCATTATGTATCTGTATGTGAGCGTGTCTATGCGCAAATGGAATGTTTGGTATGTGGAATAATGGATAAGCATGGCAACAAACCAGTAAAATACGAACACAAACACATCTATAAAATAGAACCGATATTTCGGTCAATTTAAACGTCCTTAATTATTTAGTGTAGAAAAGCTGTATTGAAAAGAAAAGGAGCCTTATATATAGCTGAATGTGGAAGGTGATTCAGGGGGAGTGGATGCTTGTTTTCTATTTCCATGGAAGGTGCTCGACTGAGCTTCAATCTTTCGTTCCTCCCTGTAAAACATTCATACCAAAAACTCGTCTAGTTACAACCACCATCAAGGACGTTCTTTTCTTCCTCTATGCACCTAAAACCAAACGGACCTTCCATGAACATAGTTTATTTTCCAAGAGCTGCTTCCCTGCAGGCTACAACATGGTCGTCTTCAAGTCCAATGTCAAGTACAACAAATATTTGTCGAGCCGTCCTCTTAAGTAATAAAATTCTACCCATTCCACCCATCGTTTACAATCCCCTAATAGTATTGGTCATCATACAACTGAGAATCTCATTAACCATTATCTTCAGACCAAGAGAATGCTCAGCAGATCAAAAGAAATGATCAACATATCAAAAGGATGACCAGCAGATAAAAGGAATGATCAGCAGGTAAAAAGAGTGATCAGCATATCAACAAAATGTTCAGCATATCAAAAGAATACTCAACAGATCCAAAGAATGATCTACAGGTAAAAATGATCAACAAATCAAAATGATCTACAGGTAAAAATGATCAAGAAATCAAAATGATCTACAGGTAAAAATGATCAACAAATCAAAATGATCTACAGGTAAAAATGATCAACAAATCAAAATGATCTACAGGTAAAAATGATCAACAAATCAAAATGATCTACAGGTAAAAATGATCAACAAATCAAAATGATCTACAGGTAAAAATGATCAACAAATCAAAATGATCTACAGGTAAAAATGATCAACAAATCAAAATGATCTACAGGTAAAAATGATCAACAAATCAAAATGATCTACAGGTAAAAATGATCAACAAATCAAAATGATCTACAGGTAAAAATGATCAACAAATCAAAATGATCTACAGGTAAAAATGATCAACAAATCAAAATGATCTACAGGTAAAAATGATCAACAAATCAAAATGATCTACAGGTAAAAATGATCAACAAATCAAAATGATCTACAGGTAAAAATGATCAACAAATCAAAAGGATCTACAGGTAAAAATGATCAACAAATCAAAAGGATCTACAGATAAAAATGATCAAGAAATCAAAATGATCTACAGGTAAAAATGATCAACAAATCAAAATGATCTACAGGTAAAAATGATCAACAAATCAAAATGATCTACAGGTAAAAATGATCAACAAATCAAAAGGATCTACAGATAAAAATGATCAACAGATTAAAACAATGATCAAAATTATCAAAAAAAATAATCACCAGATAAAAATGATCAACAGAACAAAACAATGATCAGCAGATCAAGGGAATGATCAACGGATAAAAAAATGATAACAGATAAAAAATGATAAACCGGTCGAAGAATAACCAACTGATCAACAGATTAAAGAATGATCAACACATAAAAAAATATCGACAACCAAAATAATTATCAACAAAAGGAATGATCAACAAATCAAATCAACAGATAAAAAATATCGACAAATCAAAAGAATTATAAACAGACCAAAGAAATGATCAACATATCAAAATGATCTACAAATCAAAAGAATTATAAACAGACCAAAGAAATGATCAACATATCAAAAGAATGATCAACAGATTAAATGAATGGCCAACAGATCAAAAGAATGATTAACAGATCAAAAGAATGATTAACAGATAAAAATAATAATGAAAATATTAAAAGAATCATCAACAGATTAAAAGAATCAACAGATGAAAAAATGGTTCATACATTACAAGGAATATCAACGGATGAAAAATGATAACCAGATAAAAAACAAAAACAACAGATCAAAAGAATGATCATTTTCCTTCTACTATCTTCCCCCCCCCCTCTTTCTCATACTCTGCATTCTCTCCCCCTCCTCCGTCAACCTTTCCTGCGCCTTCTTATCACTTTCTTCTACTCCTCTTTCCCCTCAGCCCCACTTTCGGCTTCCTCTTCATTCTCTCCCCCCCCCGCCTCATTATCCGCGCTCTCCTCCTCCTCCCCTCCTTTTCCCCTCCTTCTTCTCATACTTTTCATTCTCCCCGCCCTCATCTCTTACTTCTACTCCTCATTCTCTCCACCCCGTGTTCTACTCCCCTTCCTTCTTCTTCTTCTTCTTCTTCTTCTTCTTCTTCTTCTTCTTCTTCTTCTTCTTTTGCCCACCACTGATTCACTTATGCTCATTATCCGGTATCACAACATTCAAAAAAAAAAATTACTACATCGCCCTATTTTTAGCCTGCCAATGATATAACACACTGAATTTAATTTTGGATTCAAATTTTCTCTGGTTAAATTTATCTTTCACTCTCTTAACCTGGTTTCTGATGAATTAAAAATAAAAAAATAAAAAAGACGATTCTAATTTTACTTGGAAAGCAACAAGATTTGAAATGTAATTCCTTTACACAAAATTGATCACATTTCGCAAAAAAAAGTTGAACCAGTGAAAGAGTTCTGTGTCACGGAAGTTCGTTCTAAATTCGAATCGTCTCAACTGTAAACTTACGAAATCTTAGCAAAAACGTAATTTTATATTTGAAAACTCAAAATAATTTTACGCATCGAAGGTCGTTTATTTTTTCGGTGCTTGTACAGATTGTAGCCCATGTCGGACAATATTATCTGTAAAATATGGGAGTGATAACCAGCTCCCGATCATACGGAATCGGATGATGTAAGGTTTATAGGTGTATCTCAAGTAGTTTCTGAATTCTGACACATACGCACACACATACGGAAATATGACTTTTCTTTATGTAATAGACTAGCAGGGTATCCGGCGTTGCTCGGGACCTGAATAACAAGATAGAAGAGCAAAAGAAAGTGTGTAACATCTCTCTTTACCTTTCTTTATCCTCTCTCTCTCTTCTCCTCTCTCTTCTCCCCTCTCTCCCGTCTCCTCTTCCCCCTCCCCTATCCCTCTCTCCTCTCCTCTTCCTATCTTCCCATTCCTCTTACACTTTCTTTAGACACGACCTTCTTGGGCTCTGTGCAGAATTCCGATTAGTTCAACAACAACATCAGCTGTCATGTATATGTTTTCTTGAAAGCAGCAGCGGCTGTAACTGCTTGTTGTTGTTGTTGTTGTTGTTGATGATGATGATGATGATGATGATGATGATGATGATGATGATGATGATGATGATGATGATGATGATGATGATGATGATGATGAACGAGTTTGATCCAAATGCAGCATCAAACATGGAGATTTCGATATTGTCTACTTTTGATCGAGGTCCTTCTCATAGATTTGAAACACTTCAAGTTCCTGAAGGATTTCCAGTTACCTCCGCCACCATGGTAAATAAGGACCAGCACTTTCTCCAAATCGTCAAGTAAGGTTCTCATCTCTAAGTACTGAGTAGCAGTTTTGCATATTTCACCAGAGCACATTTAACCGGGTTGTAGCCCAAATTCCGCTGAGTATCAGACCAATCTACCTTAGGTGATCCAGCCAGGAACCAAAATTCCTGATGGCACAGCTCTGACACTACCTGTTGACAAATCCATGAGGAATGGTTGAACTTAAGTGATATGGCTGGTGATCCTTTGTTAGCAAATGTCAAATTTAACAAATTGCATATTTAATAATGTTTTAGACAGTGTATGCATGAGTGAGTTTGTGCATGTTTCTCGTATCGTTTGCCAACAGCCTAAAACTATATTTGGTTTTGCCTGCAAGGAATTTAGTAGTAGTTGATAACACTGCATTGTCACTGACAAGGATTCGTGCGGCAGGTTGAGTCTTTTACTGCTGACTGCTTTTAGGTAGTCACTTAAATAGCCAGTACCAAGCAGTATTCAGCCCCAAGACCAACTCATTCTGATTGGTTGAAGTACAATTTGGGTAAACAATCGAAATTGAGTATTTTTTTAAAATTAACCAATCAGAATAAAATATTGATAAAAATGTTGTTATTGTGTTGTTGCTGTTGGACAAGTTGGACTTAAGAAAGGCATATATCTCACAACGATCGCGCCTCAGGATTGTCTGGTTTGCATGAAGTGTTTCTTGAACCTGCACAATTGCAGGTGTTAACCTCCAACACTAAGAGAGTAAAGATTCAGTGGTTGCATGTGAAATTGGAGAAGATTTAGCTCAAAGAACAATGGATCCTGATGCCGACTCCTGCTGGATTTTGATCGGAGCCCTTTCAACTGGGTTGCGGCCCTAATACCTTTTTGTGCCAAACCTGTCCGCCATGGGTGGCGCCCTGCTACGGCATAACTCTGACACTACCACATTGCCACCACCCCCACCACGGCGAGGAAGGGTTGGATTTTAAGGGAAGTGCTGCTGCTGCTGCTGCTGCTGCTGGTGGAACAAGGTTCCACATAGGTTAGGGGTTGTCTGATTGGTTTCTAAAATTCGCCCAGAGAGAGACAGCCAAGCCGTGCTCCCAACCTTACGTTTAAACAAAGAATTCAAAAAATAAATTATAAACAAACAATAATGTGTTTTTATGCAGAGTTAGCTGGTCAGATTTTCTGCAAATTTTGAAGCGTCTTCAGCTCCCTGTCAATTGACAACAATTAACAGCTCTCTCTGTCATAAAAGCGCAAGAGCATAATACTAGCTGTGCATTGACCGAGGGTCGTTACCTCTCTCTCTCTCTTTCCCTCCCTCTCTCTCTCTCTCTATATATATATATATATATATATATATATATAATATTTTTTTATCTACTTCCTCCCACAGCCGTACGATGTGACACAAGGTCGGAAAGTGGGATTGAAAAGCCAGCGCCTGAGAAGATGAGAACTCTGGCCTGCAAAAAATGCCTGGGCAGCCCCATCGGCATTCCCTGGTAGGGGCGCCTACTTTTTAATTTCCTATCCACATACACATGTGTTTCATTCTTTTCCGATAATCATCAATATGGAGGATAATTGTTCTGCCGGTCACACGATCTGAACCTCAGACCTAAGTCAACGTCATGTTTCTCTTGCTCTCTGTAATGTAGCATTTTCTTTTAGTAAATGACACTGAAATGTATTCATTACATTTTAGTTGGCAATAGAATTTTTGAAAGCAAGTATTAAGCAATAAGTTTTTTGTTTGTATTTAGACCTAACCGGTAAAGGAAATTGGTGTCAAAAGATTTTAAATCAGTTACAAAGTAATCGATTAGTATGTTTTATGTCTATAAACATATACATAACATCTCATCAGGCCAGTAGAAAAACACAAATTCTATTTTTTTCTAATTATTTGTTAAAATAACAAGACGGTTTACAATACACAGGCAATATTCATGTGCATAGGTATTTACTATTTCTAGCAGATAGAAGATATGAACAATTACTTACCCAGAGATTTTTGACGCCATTTTGAATATTCTATCAAAAAAACGCAGCTTTTAATTGGATAATTGTTTCTAATAATTAACCAATGAAAATAAATGGTGAATATTGTCCAGTGTATGCTAGTGAAAGAATTATCGAGTTGGATAGAATATGTATTCGATGAAATCGATTGGATTTTTTATGTAAAGAACACAGACCGTGAATATACATAAATGACTGGCTAGTGAGAATCAAATATCGATTTGTCAGATGCAATGCTATTTAGGTCTAACTTTGATAATCTTACTGATATATTCAATAAAGGTTTATTTTAGATTAGTTTAGTACACATATCAATAACTGTGTTTAGTTATCGCTAGACTGGAAAGTTCTTATTCAAGAGAAATAATTTTAAATGGGAGAGTTTTTATTCAAAGAAAGAATATTTTAAACAGTAAAGTTCTTATAATCTCTAGCAAGTTGTGTAACTTATGACATTATTTATTATTGCACCCCACCCTCATCCAAAGAAAAAGGAAAAGAAAACGATTCCAATAGAGTAGCAGTACAATAAGGAATTGGCAAGAGGAAGAATTTGAAACTGGATAATCGTTTATAAAAGATTTGTCAGTTTGAAATCACGTCTGAAAAGAATTTGAAGCTGGAGAATCGTTTATAAGAGATTTGTCAGATTGAAATCACGTCTGAAAAGAATTTGAAACTGGAGAATTGTTTATAAGAGATTTGTCAGTTTGAAATCACGTCTGAAAAGAATTTGAAACTGGAGAATCGTTTATAAGAGATTTGTCAGTTTGAAATCACGTCTGAAAAGAATTTGAAACTGGAGAATCGTTTATAAGAGACTTTTCAGATTGAAATCACGTCTGAAAAGAATTTGAAACTGGAGAATTGTTTATAAGAGATTTGTCAATTTGAAATCACATCTGAAAAGAATTTGAAGCTGGAGAATCGTTTATAAGAGATTTGTCAGATTGAAATCACGTCTGAAAAGAATTTGAAACTGGAGAATCGTTTATAAGAGATTTGTCAATTTGAAATCACGTCTGAAAAGAATTTGAAACTGGAGAATCGTTTATAAGAGATTTGTCAATTTGAAATCACGTCTGAAAAGAATTTGAAACTGGAGAATTGTTTATAAGAGATTTGTCAGTTTGAAATCACGTCTGAAAAGAATTTGAAACTGGAGAATCGTTTATAAGAGACTTTTCAGATTGAAATCACGTCTGAAAAGAATTTGAAACTGGAGAATTGTTTATAAGAGATTTGTCAATTTGAAATCACATCTGAAAAGAATTTGAAGCTGGAGAATCGTTTATAAGAGATTTGTCAATTTGAAATCACGTCTGAAAAGAATTTGAAACTGGAGAATTGTTTATAAGAGATTTGTCAGTTTGAAATCACGTCTGAAAAGAATTTGAAACTGGAGAATCGTTTATAAGAGATTTGTCAGTTTGAAATCACGTCTGAAAAGAATTTTACTCCGTGAGAAACGTGAAACGAAAAAGATTTTTTGAACAATTATCAGATAAAGTTAGAAAAGTTTTTTCCGATATTTTTGAGTCTATGTAACACAAATCGATTTCGTTTGATACGAGAGCAGCAATTAAAATTAATGTTTTTGTTTTGCTTAGTAATCAGTCGCCACTTATCAAGGCTAAGAGTCACTCGAGGATAAGCGTCAATGAGATGGATAGATTGTTAGTTACATGATGGAGGATATTATATATTCATGACTTTTGGGCCGTTTATGTCGACTGCTGAACAACATTTCCATTCTTCTTAATTATAGACGAACACTGACCCAGGTTTTAAGAAAGTATTAATTTTAAGACATGGGGAGCCATCAAAAGCAGAGATCCATGCAACCCATCGTTTTCTTTTTCCTTTTTACTGATAAGTCACCTCTTATCAATGCCAAAAGTTACTTGAGGAGAAGAATGAAAAAGATGGCTGAAGAATAGTATTAGAGAACCGAAAACGATGAATAAAATGAACATAATTTGATTACTTATGAGGACAGTTCATGACAAGTATTTGTTAACATTGGATTTGAAGACGACCGTGTTGTAGCCTGCAGGGAAGCAGTCTTGCGGTGATGTGTTCTACGAATAAGAAGTTCTTGGAAAGAAACTCAGTTCATGTGAATTCCGTTTGATGCTAGTCACGCAGCGGAAAAATGGAAAGTTGTCAGATCACTCTTTCCTTCCTTGACAGAATACAAAATCGACTTTGCAATCTAGTGGGGGTGATCTCTACAGCCCCTTTTCTCACAGAAGAGTGTTGCTAGTCTTTCCCTACTCTATCGTTATTTCAATAGCGTCAGATAGAATTTCCATGAACAGAGTTTCTTCCCATCTGTGGAACACATTACCACGAGACTGCTTTTCTGCAAACTACAACATGATCATCTTCAAATCCGATGTCAACAAATACTTGTCATAAATCGTCCTCATAGGTCATCAAATTTGTGTTCACTCCATTCATCATTTTCAATCCTCTCATAATATTCTTCATCTTTCAACCGACAATCCATCCATCTCATTAACCCTTATGACTCATTGCTAAAAAGAAAAAGGAGAAATATAAGGGTTGCATGGGTTCCTGCTATTGGTGGAGCCCCTTGGCTTAAACCTTATGCCTTTTTCAATTTTGGGTCAGCGTTCGGCCATAATTAAAAAAGAATGAACATGGCGTTCAGCGGTCGTCGACATAAACGGCCACAAATATTTCAAGTCATGAACAGGAAAAAAAGAAGGAAAACAGACGCTGATAAAAGTAATGATGACCTTCAAATACTTAATGCACAATCATAAATAGAGATTATTATTAGCAAGGTCACCTGGTGTTGCTGAGATTTATATAGATTCACCTCCAAACTCTGTTTTATGACACAATTTTATAATACAACGATCGAATAACACTAGGGTTTTATTTGTCGGAATTATTTCAGATGAGGATTAATAATTTAGATTATTTGAATTATTCGGACTACTATTCTCATCTTGGTTGCTATTTTCACAACGTTTCAGCCGATGTAACCTCCAACCTTCTTCAGGTGCATCTTTTTGAACTTCGGAATCTTTATGTCAAATTTGGGAACCTATATGGATTTTCGAACTGAACCCTTTATTTAATACACAGGGGTAGATTGTTCTCGTTCTGTCATCCATGACCGGGTGGAAGTGTTAATTATTATGTTGTTTTTAGAGCCCTCTTTCCAGCCTTGACAGAGTACAAAATCGACTTTGAAATCTAGTGGTGGGGTGAAGGAGAGGTGATCTCTTCTCTTCCCTACAACTTCTTTCTCACCAAAGAAACGTTGCTAGTCTCTCTCTACTCTATCATTATTTCCATAGAAGGTGCTCGACTGAGCTCCAATCTTTGGTTCCTCCTTGTAAGACATTCACAGCAAGAACTCGTATTGCTACCTCAACAGAAAAATACTTTTCTTTTTTTCCTCCATGTGCCTAGCATCAGCCAGAATTTCCATGGACAAAGTTTCTTTGCAAGAGCTTCCGGCCTATGGAACGAAGAGCTGCTTGTAGCATCACTTGAAGAAAACCGTACAGTATCGGTTGAAGAATTGGCAATGAAGCTTTCCTCAAACCATACAACTTTTCATCTTCATCTTCAACAACTTGGAAAGGTTCCTAAGCTTGGAAAATGGGTGCCTCATGAATTATTGGAAGGTAACCGTAAATCATGAGTTGAGATCTGCAGACATTTCATGAGGCATGCATTGCTTCAACTGATACTGCAGAGTTGTCTTCAAGTGATGCTACAAGCAGCTCTTCATTAAACTCAACTGGACGTCCTGATCTGTATTCATATTCAAGGGCAAATTCTGAATGTTGTAAACCATCTTCTGCACGTTTTTTCGGGCATTCTTCTCATTGAACTCAATGAATATTTCAGTCGTTTCAACTCATAAAGAATTATGTGTTTCCTTGGATAATATTATATTTTAAGGGCTTTAAACAGTCAAATTTTAATTAATTTTTCCTGTAAAATAAACTTCAATAAAGTTAAATGTGTCGAAATACATACATATGAGATTAAAAAACGTGATTCGTTGAGGTTAGATTGTTAGCATCAGGAAAAAGTGAGTTTGCAAAGTTTAAACAAAAAAATCAAAATTATTCTCTTTGTGCTTACTATCACTCTCTCTTTTCCTCTCACTGTTTCTCCCTAGCTACGAATTAAATAGTATTGCTATTCATGGTGATATTTACTTTTGTTTATAACGGACTATTTCAATCTTAAGTTTTATAATTAGATTTTCAAATAAACACACACAAACACACAAGAAATGGTCACATAATATATATATATCAAGCAAAGTTGTCTGTATGTGTGTAAGTGTATTGAGTATCACAATCACGATTTTCGTTAGGTTCAGTAAATAAAAGCAAATAAGGAAAGTTATTCCCCTTAGCTAATTTTTATTTTTAGGTGATTATTAAAGAATGTTCTCATATTAGCAAACTATTGAACCAGATTAAGTATTTATTTTAAAAATAAATTGTTGCGAATTTTATTTGGTACAACAATAACAAATAAAATTGGCTAGTCAGAATGAAAGTTTGATTTGGCAGCTTCAATGCTATTTAGGTCCAACTTTTAAAACCTGACCGACATCTATACATACAAAGCAAAGTTGTGTGTTTGTGTGTCGCGGCATCACAGTTAAATGGTTGACGTAAGAGCCAAACTAACTGCAGATTTGGAAGCGGCACATTCGATCCGATGTCCTTATCGATTTCAAAAAGTTTTGAACCATTTCTTAAAACTCATTATTCCAAATTGAAAGTACTTAACAATAAAATGAGAAACAAATTTTCCACCATTATAAGCGTTCCCTTTTAGCCGACCGAACAACATACTTAGAAGAGTTTGCATTAAATCATCGTATTTGACGTTTTGTTTAGTTTGAAGAGAACACATTTTTTTATAAATGTTCACTGATATATTTTTTACTTTAATGAAATATTTTATATTTATGTTCTTTCATTTATTTTAGAAAATCGAACTATTTTAGATTTATGCGGAGAGGTAAAAAAAAATGAGTTGGTCATAAACCAACTCATTTAAGTAGGTTAAAAAGACAGACAAGTTTTGTTGGTTTGGTGGCTCGGTGGATAAAGCTCTCTCCCTTTTTACTCAAATATGTTATGCCATCGTGGGTTCGAATCTCCACTAGACAATTGTTTTTTTGTCTTG
>OY744545.1:18628984-18678984 GCA_963556195.1 Sepiola atlantica | reverse complement strand
GACAAGTCAAACTTTGATTCTAACTAGCCAATTTTCATTTGTTATTATTGTACCATGTTATTGACAATAAACTAACATACGTTGCTATAATTTCTTTAAAAAAAAATTAATTCGTTTGCTAATATGATACATTCTTAAATAATTACCTAAATAGAAAAAACAGCTCTTATTCTTTTAGTATGAGCCAGCGTTCTTTATTTCCTTTAAATAAAAGCAAATAAAAACGCTGGTTCAGCCTAACAAAAAAGCCTAACTTAGCCTAACTTAGCCTAACAAAAAAAGTTGTGATTTCGAACATAGAAATATTTACAAAACAAATTTAAATTAAATGGATCCTTGGCAACGCCGAGTCGGTACAGCTGGTAATAAATAAACTGTATATTTATACAACTACTTTGTATATGTTTTATCGATGATGCTCAATATCTGGCTATAAAGGTGACTCGTCCCACGGCCGTCGTCATATAGTAAACTAAGGCCTGTTAACTGGAAAATGACGTCATGCTGTATAGTTACAAACGAGAGCTGTCGAACAGTCAGACTATGGCCATTTTACCTCTCCCTTCACTTTTAAGTTAATTGGTTGATTTCCTGAATTTTGATGATTTAAAAAAAGTTGCTCTTACTTCTGAAAAAAACTAGATGATGTTTCTTGATTTCTTTTAACAAAAAACACTTTTACTAAAGTTATATAACAGGGTACTAAAAAGAACGCATGAATGTATTTTTTCATGAAAATAAAGCATCGTAGATGTTAGCAATAAAAAAATCTTTTAAAATATAGTTCTCATATATTACGAAAAAATTTGAAGAAAAATTAAATTCTCGAATTAAATAATAACATTGCAGAAATAATATGACGCGGTCTTCTTGTACATATCTAATAATATCAATAATTCAAAATAATTAATTAATCGACAGCCGAAATAAACGCGTGTACTCAATTTCTCCTTACAGACGAAACAACTCTTCTTTCAGATAGAACGGTTTTTGGACTCTTTGAACAATCTTTACGAACTCTTCAATTTGCATTGTCTTCCAACCAATAACAGCACAAAAAATATTAAGTCCTGAAATCTCGAGCATATTATAAAATCCCAAACACAGCTTTCTTTCTCTTTCCTATTTTTCTTCTACAGACAATGCATTAATATGTTTTGAAAAGTTTTTCAGGAGAGGGCATTTTGAACCATATTGCATAAAAAAAAAAAATTATGCATTTTGAACCATATTGCATAAAAAACATTTTTTTCAAAAAAAAATGATGATTTTGGGAAAAATTTTTTGAACAAGTTTTTTAATTTTCTCAAAGATTAACACTCATATGAACAAGTAAAAATACATTTAATAACATATTACAGTTTTTACATTGGGTAAACGAAAGTTGAGACGACAGTGCAGAACGAGTGAAGCCTTGTTCCACACCTATCTATACGAGCACGCCTGGCAATGGAGTATGCGTGGCATGGACGTATTTGCGGCATTGATATTAACTATCTGGGGAGAATATCTAATGTAAAAACTGTAATATGTTATTAAATGTATTTTTTAATTGTCCATATAAGTGCTAATCTTAGAAAACATTAAAAAAAACTTATTCAAAAATATTTATCCCCAAATTTATCATTTTTTTTGTTAAAAAAAATAACTTTTTTTTCTTGAAAAAGTAATTTTTTATGGAATATAATTCAAAATGTCCTCTCCTGAAAAGTTTTTCAAAAAATATTTATTTTTGACAGTGCTATGAGTTTTTTACCATAAAATATACTTTAGATTCCTTGAAAAATGTAACCCTTATTGAAATTTGAATGTTCTTAACTGTTAATACATCGATTTCTAGAGCGCACAAACCAGCATTGACTTTTATATATATAGAAGAGATACTGTATATCTATATGTGTGCGTGTGAAGCCAAAACAATATGAAATAAATAAATTATAAATGTCTTTATGTATGTTTTATCAATAATGATCAAGATCCGACCATGAAGATAACCCCCCACTATCTATAAGAATGACCCAACCAGCAAAGAGAAATCTTCCCCAATAAAAACGTTATCTTGAGAAAGACCATCATGCATCACCCAGTTACCAACCTTCAATAGTGAAGACGACACCAAAAGAAATGAATTCTGAAAATTTGTGATATTAGAAAGATAAAGAAGGATAATAATTTTGAAACGGTTAGATTTACACACACACACACACACACACACACACACACACACACACACACACACACACATATATATATAAATTTATTTTCATAGATAACTTTCAGGTAGAGCCTTTTGCCCATTCTCCTTAGGATCTAATTTCGCTATTCGTGCAGCAGATTAACAAGTTTCTTTTCGTCATGTACTAACAGCCACTAATGATAGTAATGAACCTTTCTACTCCTCAGTCTCTATCCTCTTTCCGTTGTGCTAGGTTTTCTTCCCATGCCACAGTTAGATGCATTCTATCTGTTCTGCACCCTATAGACCGGTGTCGTCTTGCCCTTCGGGGCTTGATTCCGCCGGTCTGTGGGTTTGTCCTGTGCAGTTCTAGGAGGTCCACCCTCCCAGGCTTTGCCTCCCCTCTTTGGGGAGGAGTAAGTTTATTGCTTACTGCGTGAGGCGCCCCTACCGGGGAATACCCAGGCAATTTTTAATGGCCAGAATGCTCACCTTCTCGGGCGCTGGCTTTTCAAGTCCCACTTTCCCGACCCGACCTTGGGTCACATCTTACCTTGTGGGAGTAAGATAAAACTGGCCTTGTGCCTAACCTCCTGGAGAGGAGGTAAATAAACATAATAATAACCTGACACAGCTTTAGTAGTTGTTGTTCATACCAGTTGAGGATATGTCCTCGACAATAAATCCGCTGAGGTTTGACAGTGGCCTTGCTTCTCTCAGGCTGAGGTATGGTTCTGTTCAGTCCTAGAAGGTCTATCTTCCTAGGCTTTACCATTTCTTTTTGAGAAAGAGTGAGTTTATTGCTAATCACCTGAGGTGCCCTTACCGAGAAATGCCAACAAGGGGTGCTCAGGCATTTTTGTAGGCCAGAATGCACTTCTTCAAGTGTGTTGACTTTTCCAAACTTTACTTCAGCTTTTGTGTCTAACTTCCTGCAAAAGAGGTAAATAAATACACCATCTGGGCGTTGACCCATTTGGATTATTGAGACAACCAAGAATTTTCTAAATCTACTACAACTTCCCAGATCCCTTGCCATTTATCAGCTATCTCTTGAGACTTACTATGGCTTTGTTTTGCTGCAACATGTCCAGCTTTGTGAAAACGCATTTGTTTAATTTTCTCAGTCCTATAAAGTTCACAAGGTGGTCATTAAGGGCGTCTTTATCGCTTTTGCCAACCATGATACAAACCATAGGCTTATCTTGTCAAACCACTCATTTATCTCCTCTGTCGTTGCCCAGGTGTTAACTGTGTACAACAATACTGCGCAGATATATTGAAGGGATGATGAGGATGATGATGATGATCATCATCATCATCATCATCATCATCATCATCATCATCATCATCAGTTTAATAATAAAGAATGCGATAGCGTCAAATGAACCGAGATTTTAAAAATCCTATTTAACAAAAATAATTTAATTGCAAAATTAAATCAACCAGGATGTATTTCGGTTTCTTCATAAACAAGTCAACCGTTTTAATCTTTTGTTAATAGTTAAAAAAAAAAAAAAAGAATTAATTACTTGGTGACTCTTCGAAATTTGAAAGGAATTTGGAAGTATTTAAACTGTTAAATAAAAAGTCATTTAAACTGGCTTTAAAATTCTTAGCAAATCCTCATGTATTAAAAGATTGTGTTGCAAGGTTCGGTTATCTGGGGGAGTTTTGGCCAACACTTGGGCAGCGCCGGGTGTGATGCTTGGGCAGCGCCACTACTCCGGTTACTGGGGTGATCGGTCTTACAACTAAGAAAGGCCAATATACGGCAATGTCAAAGAAGAGAGGACAAACGCAGATAAACAATGTAAAAAAATCGTTGTGTTTATTGCACCCTATGTACACGAGGAGAAGAAGGATTGATGAGGATGTCTCTGGAAGAAGGAAGACTGGAATGACAGTGATGACGTCACTGGAAGAAGGAAAGGCTGGAGTGGAATCACTAAAATCTGGACAGCATGGAGTGACGTCACACAGAGTTTCATGTTAACGTCCCTGAGGTGTAATGGGATACCTCAGGTGGGTCCGGTCCGTGTGGACGTGGCTAAAGGCTGAGTCGACAGTAACAGGAGCTGGGGAAATGGTTGCAGGAATGAGCTAGTGCAGGAACCGCAGGAAGGAGCTGGAGCAGCAGAAAGGAGCCGAAGCAGGACCGCTGGTGCAGGAGCTGCAGGAAAGAACTGAAGCAAGCTCTACTGGAATGAGCTAGAGGAGGCGCTGGTGCATGAGCCGCAGGAAGGAGCTGAAGCAAGCGGCGCTACTGGAAGGAGCCGCTGGTGCATGTGCTGCAGGAAGGAGCTGCCACACAGCCAGAGCTGCTAGAGGAGTCGGAGCAGGAGCAGGAACTGGAGAGGCAAGCTAGAGTCAGGTGGATCTTTCAAGGAGAAGGCAGCAGTAAAGAGTGAAAGTTAAATCACAAATTGCTGCTGGTCTCCTCTTCTGGGCTCGATGACTGGTTCACACAGTTCCTCTCCTCTCCCCCCCCCCCCCCCCCCCCCCGGGCAGGAACGGCCGAATAATGGAAAAGCTGCTGAATCTATTGCTGAAAAGGGATATTACATTCGACTGGTTCTATAAAATAAACAAACAACTGGAATTAATTCCTGGCTGAATTGTTGGGAAGTTAGTTGAATGTGTTTACATAAATCTCGGCCACTTGTTAGATGCTTGTATTTTGGCTTAGGGTAAAAAAAATGAAAGCGAAACGTGTATTGATTTACTCCTCTCCAGGAGTTAGGCACAAGGCCAGTTTTTATCTTACTTCCACAAGTAAGATGTGACCCAAGGTCGGGTCGGGAAAGTGGGGTTTGAAAAGCCAGCGCCCGAGAGGTGAGAACTCTGGCCATTAAAAATTGCCTGGGCATTCCCCGGTAGGGGCGCCTCAGGCACTAAGCAATAAACTTACTCCTCCCCAAAGAGGGGAGGCGAAGCCTGGGAGGGTGGACCTCCTAGAACTGCACAGGACAGACCCATAGACCGGCATTAATCAAGCCCCAAAGGCCAAGACAATACCAGTCTATGGGGTGCAGTATCCGTCGGAACAGATACTACACTTTGATCTTATTTATTTAGGCAGGTGAGTTCCTTCGGACAACCTTCATCTTTATCTACAGATGAAGATTTTACAAACCTTGGGAACTCACCAGACCTTAGGCATAGTGCCCGTTATGTAGGGGTCGGAGGGGTCGGGGATAAGTGAGACAAGCTGTTCAATGTTTTTTATTTCAAAAATTTTTACAAACAACAGAGAAGAACATTTGCTGACTCTAAACTAGATTCTTGCACCAAAATACCGCATTCACTCTGTGGGTGGATCCCTACTTAAAATATCCCCAAAAAACATCGATGTAAAAAAGGAATTATCGTGGGAGTGGGAAAAAATATTAAAAACACCCAAAAAAGAAAGAAAAATAAAGAACAAAATAAAATGATAAAAAAAGTTAGTATGGCCTGGCTTTCCCTCATGGCTAAGTGTTAGACCGCCCACTGTTTTCCGGCACAAGACCGAAAATAAGCGGGTCGGTCACTAAGTGGGAGTGGGAACTTAAGAGAGGAGTGTTCAAAAAATAAATTCATCTGGAATGGGATCTGGGGTGCATGGCGTCTTCCAAGATAGTAATGCCAAGGGTTTCAAAAGACCGGGGACAAAATAAAACAGTGGAAGTGGGAATCTTTGGAAGCTGTCTAGTGCCGGCAAAAATAAAATAAGGACAGGATAACTCTCATTCCTACTAGTTTAAAGGGGTTACCAGTTTTTTTAAATAAATCAAAAAACTCTACAGGGGTGGGTTCCGTAGAACCCAGTACCGCGTGTGCCATAACTATGGAGGGAACACAAACTCAAACTTGGCGCCTCGTCGGATGCACAAACTAGTGTCATGCACCCATCTCCTATTGAAATCCATGCGATGTAATCGTTTCCAATCGCATCTGATCTTCACTTTAAGTTGGTGTTTAAAGTAAACTACCAGATCCCGATCCAAAACAGATCCAACCCCATGAACCTCATTAAGACGTGTAACCCACGTCACTAGTCTTGCTACGGCTAGGATGGCTAGAAACACCATTCGTTTCTCCCCAGACCACGGCGGTGCTGCGTTGTTGATGACAGATGCTACATCCAGGACCATCGGCTGCTCGGCGTCGATGCGGGCCGTCACCTCCCTGATGTATTCCCAGAGATGTCGAAGTTTGCTGCAAGTGAAGAAGGCGTGCTTGGCCGTTTCTTCTTCGTCGTCTTCACAGCGCGGGCATAAGGGGACGTCCCTTAAACCATCTCTGCGTAATCTGCCATAGAGGGGCAGTGCGTTCCGAAACAGGCGCCAGGTCAGAGAATACTCAGAATTGTTGAGATAACTCTGGCCCGGCGCCCAATTCCACTGGGAGCGGGCCTCTTCCCTTGACAATCCAAGCCGCTCCTCAAGTGGGTCCGAAGCGGTACCCTCCACTAGATCCCGATATAGTCTCTTCCTAGATCAGGCAAGGTTACTGGACCCCGGCAACGCTCTAAGCGCGGCCCGGCATTCGGTGAAGAACAAGGGCTCCCCTCTCGGCCTACGTCGACCTTCGACCGAGAGGTCGGGTATGAGGTTGGGAAAGGTGCTCCCAACCGCAGGGACCCACGGAGTGTCTTCCATCAAAGTCCGACTCAGGAAAGCCAGTCTCTCGGCATGTCGATGACTTGCCAAATCAGGCATCCCCAAGCCTCCCACACTCGGAACTTGAGTACAGACCTGTCTGCGGACGTACGCTTTCCGGCCCTTCCAAAGAAGCGAGAAGAGTAAGCGCGTGAAAGCATGAAGGCGGGCCGCAGGCAGTGGTAGTACAGACAGCCGGTAAAGGATGAGAGGAAACACGTAAGTGGCGCACGCCTCCGCTCTGCCCTTTAAGGAAAGCTTCCTTCGAATCCAAGCCCGGACCGACGATTCGACCTTTGTCTGTACTTCCGACCAGTTCTTTACCAGCTGGAGGCCCGGCCCGAACCACACACCGAGGATTCGAACCGGGCCATCCGACCAGCTGAAGTCACCTGGAAGAGCGGTCTCTCCGCTCCAGGCACCCAACCGCAGGCCGTTCGACTTGCTGCGGTTGACTATGGCCCCTGTCACTTCTTCGTACCGAGCGAGCGCCTTAATCACCGTTCGAATGTCAGTACGGCTCGACACGAAAACGGTGACATCATCGGCAAACGCGGAAACCCTGACTCGCGCTTTGTGAGGAGGGATAGCGATCCCGCGCAGGACTGGTGTTGTCGCCTGATCCCTTAATTTGCGAAGGAAGGGTTCCAACGCCAGGATGTAGAGCAGGGGTGACAGCGGACAACCCTGACGTACCGACCGAGAAACAACGAACGATTCTGACCTCTTTCCATTGACTTGCACCACTGCCGTTGGCGAGTCATACAGAATAGAGATCCACCTGCGGAAGTCCGGACCAAAACCGGCAGCCGCTAAAACAGCTTTCAGGAAACCATGGTCGACCCTATCAGAAAGCCTTGAACTGATCTAAATTGATCAGCGCGGCTTCAGCGTCGTCTTCTGTCCCCTCTATGATCATGCGAATCAAATGCAAGTTGTTCTGAATCGACCTCCCCTTCACAGCAAAGTTCTGCTCAGGCTTGACCAAATCACCCATAACAACCTGCAGGCGCTTTGATCTTAGCCAAAAGACCAAAGAAAGCCGAAACGTGTAGGCGTTGGTGAATGGCAGTAAAACAACCAACTTGTATTTTTCCATTATCAGCATCCAGCAAGGTAATTTTCCATGGTGTCTTGCGGGTGTGGCTTAACGTCAAGGCTTTAAAGGAGGTGTGTTTGAATCTGGTAATGTTTGTAAACATCGGAGCAGTGGTTGCAGACCGCGACAATCGAAAGTTTTCGAGGCTGTTTACATTCGATCTCTGTATATATAAAGTTAATCATTATGAATTTTGGAAATATAGCTTTTAGGTGTAAGGGTGTGTAATGTGAACTATATTTAGTTTAATTTAGTTTTATTCAAAGGCATCACGTGTCGAAATAACAAAAAGGAAGTAAAAGCCCTTCGTTAAAATTCAGACACCTCTGATTTTAGTGAAAGTTTAACAATAGGTATGAGACTTCAATTAATAAATATTCCACAAATTTCAGTTTCTTTGGAGTATTTTAAAGGGTTTTTAGGGCACATAAGATGAGCACAACCTTCCATTTGGAGATTCAAATATTTCAGATTTGCATTAAATTTGATCCCTTGTCATTAGACACTAATTAAGCAAGATTCATTGAATATTTTTTAGAATCAAAATCATTTAATGGATTTTGACCAAAATTGGAATTTTAACTTTCACAAGATGACATAAAAGTTGTGCAAAACTCTAATTCGTGTTCGGGGGATTCATGAGACGGTGTTCTTCTAGTAATTTTATAAACAAAGATTAAAACGAAATTAGTTATAATTTTACAGGGTAACCAAAATAAAATGTCACCCATTCATAGATCGTTAATAAAATGCCCAATCCTTTCTGCAATTTAACCATATTTGATAGAAATGAACTTCAGTCGATGCATGACTTGTCCACCAAGTTTCATTCATGAATGTTTAACAGTCTTTGTTTGATCATCATTAATCTGTGTTGCAGGCACGCTTAGATCCGACGTATGAAATTGTCAATAACTTTTAGACACTCTTCTCTTGGCAACTACCCGGGTTTTGGCTGTGATGGCGGGCGGCCCTTTTCAGAAATAGTCTGGTTAGGGTAGTTTTGATAGACATTATCCTCCACAGATAAAAATCTGGGAGTTAAGGTCCGATGAATGTGAATCCTATTGATGAGACGATCACCAAAATGCCCCTACATATCGTTAAACGGCGATAAAACATCTGTGTGTGGGGGGGGGGGGGGTTACTCTATATAATAATTTGATTCAATTAATAATGAAAAATTTAATAACCAAACGATACCGTAATAATTAAATTTAACATTCAAAAATCTTATTTTATAAAATAATAATCTACATTATAATATAATTTTAAAGAAAAAAAAAGCGAAACAAAAATAGAAGTAAAATGTAGCTAGGAGCAAAGTGTAGTATTTGTTCTGATACTACACTTCATCTGTCCTCGGTCAGTGAAGGAGAAATCCTTCTAAGCTGAGGCAGTTTTTATTTTTATCCCAATCCAAAGTGCCCCTTTTTGGAGAGCTAGATTTTCTCTACATCTAAGTAGGGATTCTCGGGCATTTGTGCATGAAACAATGCAAAAAGCAGCAGCGTAAACTTTATAAAAGTGAACTGAAAAATCGAACAGCCTATTCTGAACAACCTTATTGCCTGCTCAAATGCGTACGAGGAAGTACGAAGAATAAAAAAAGTCAATATTGTTAATGATGATCGATCGGACTGATTTCTATGGCGGACAGGAAAAAAATTTGAAATAAGCAAATTCATTTCTCGAACTGATAATTGATCATCCGCCTCTTCTTATTGATTTTCATGATTCGTTTGTCTTACACTTCAGTAAATCCGCAGATAATTACATTCTCTATAAAATATGCATTCATAATAGATAGTATAATACAGTTCAGTGTTATTTATACTGATCCTTTAATAAATGAGCCGCTTACCTTTTGTAGAAATTGATTTCCAAACTAACCTATCTCTGACCAAGTCTTTATTGATCTCTCTTTCTTTCAAATCCATCCTCAGCATTTCCTCCCATCTTTTCCTTGATATTCCACCACCAATTGACCCTGATACCTCAACTGTTCTGTGTTCTATATCTACTAATGCAAGAACTCTCATCCATTCTTTCAATGTGACCAAACCAATTGAGTCTCTTGTTTTGCACTCATCTCCCGATACTGTCCACATTTCAATAAAAGCTAAATATTTTCATGGAATTTAATCATACTATTCTGTAACAGTGCGTCTACTTCGTCGATAGAACCTTCTGGTCGTATTTCTGTAGTCACAATGGTGATGTGGCAGCTGAAGTCTCCATCTTTTTCTCTATGTCATTGGAGACGTCTTCTTCTTCTTCTTCTTCTTCTTCTTCTTCTTCTTCTTCTTCTTCTTCTTCTTAATAATAACCTCCCATAATCGTTATTAATAAAAAAACTATCAAATGCAAATTTTTTTAGTTTTCTGATGGATTACAACTTATCCACTACAGGATAAGGGTTAAAAGGATTGTTTCTTGAACGATGTAAATCTGCAGATAATTACATTCTCTCTAAAATATGCATTCATAATACATGATTTAATACATTCATCTTATCCTATCCTATCCTATATATGCAGGATGTTGCAGTAAAATCCGACACTTGACAAAAAGTAAACAGAACAGCAGGGGGTGCTGAGGGGTGTAGTGAATCCCTGGCTGGACGAGATCGCCACTGGACGCCCATACATCTTCTAGCAGGACTCCGCTGCTGCACACAAGGCCAAGACGATGCAGGCGTGGCTGCTCAACAATTTTCCCCACCACTGGTTGCCGAACTTGCGGCCACCCTCCTCACCCAGCTGTAACCCCCTTGACTATTTCTTCTGGGGTGTGATCCAGGCCAACAAACATGCCCACAACATGGTTGACTCTTTGACGGCTGTCATCGTGGAGGTGTTTCACCGCTATAGACAAGGACATGGTTGCCAAAGCATGTGACTTATTTCGCACCCACCTTGAGATGGTTCTCGTTGCCATTGAAAAATAATGTAGTATGGTAACTCTAACTGTTGTTAAATACACTGCCGGGTCTCTGCTTGTACAACTTTTGATTTTATTGCTCATTTCATTTTCTTTTTGTCAAGTGCTGTAACCCCCTGTATTTTAGTGTTATACTGATTCTCTGTGCCTATAAAAACTGAGCCTCGAATAATTGAGCCTCTAATAACTGAGCCTTGAATAACTAATACTCTAATAACGTAGCCTCTAACAGCTGAGCCTCTAATAACTGAGCCTCTAGTAACTTAGCCTCTAATAACTTAGTCTCAACAAAGTCTGTAATAACTGAGACTCTAATAAGTGAGCCTCTAGTAACTTAGCCTCTAATAACTTAGCCTAAACAAAGTCTATTATAACTGAGCCTCTAATATCTAATACTTATATAACTAAGCCTCTGATAACTGAGGTTCGAACATTCGATCAGTTATTAGAAAATAACTGATCAGCAAATACTTGATCTTCTAATAAATGCACAGCCTCTAATAACTGAGCCTATAAAAACTGAGCCTCTGATAAGTGAGGCTTGAACATCTGAGTTTCAAATAACTGAGATTTTAATAAGTAATATTTTGATAACTGAGCCTCTGATAACTGAGGCTCGAATATTTGAGCCTCAAATAACTGATCAGCAAATAACTGATCTTCTAATCAATTAGCAGCTAACAAGTAAATCTCTAATAAATGATCCTATAAAAATTGAGCCTCTAAAAAGTCAGCATTTAAGAACTGAGCCTGCAATAACTGAGTCTCTAATAATTGAGCTTCTAATAACTAATACTCCTATAACAGAGCCTCTAATAACGGAGCCTCGAACATTGGAGGACATTGAGCACATGCGTTGAATAGTGAAGGACGTTGAGAGAAATAATATTAGAATGATACGATGGATGTATTATGTGAGTCTTAAAGACAAACTTAACTCTATTGACCTTAGAGGAAGATTAAATCTAGACAGTATAATGAGATGCGTGGAGAACAGGAGAGTTGGATGGTATAATCACGTCAAAAGAACGGATGAGAGTTCTTGAGTCAGTAGATGTAGAACAGTTGATGTACCAGGTTTAGTTCACAAGTGAAGGCCAAGAAAACATGTGAGGAAATAATAAAAATGGACCTGAAGGAAAGAGGGATAAATAAAGACCTGGCCAGAGATAGGTTATCTTGGAAGTCAATTTCTTAAAGCCATCCAATGCATGCCAAGCTGTAAAACAGACGTTAAACTAATGATGATGATGATGATGATGATGATGGTGATGATGATGATCAATAACTTAGCCTCTAATAACTGATCAGCAAATAACTGATCTAATAAATGAGCGGCTAATAATTGAGTCTCGAATAACTTAATCTCTAAGAACTGGACTTAGCACATCTGGGCTTTTAATAACTGTGCTTTTTTAATACTAATGAGTCACCACTTATCAAGGCCACAAGCCACTCGAGGATAAGGGTTAATAAGATTGTCAGTTAAATGCTGAACAATACTATGAGAGGATGGAAAATGGGTCAAATGGGCAAAATTTGATTACGTAAAAGGACGCCTCGACAATTATTTGTGAACATTGAACTTGAAAACGGCCATGTAGTCAGCTGAATAGTGGCCCCGCGATATTGTGTTCCACAGATGGGAAGTTCTTGGAAAGAAACTCTGTTCATGGAAGTTCTGTTTGAAAGAAGAAGAAAAGAAAATTCTTTGAAGTGGTGGTAAGTAGACAAATTCTTGCTGTGAATGTTTTACAGGGAGGAACCAGAGATTTGAGCTCAGTCGAGTACATTCCATGAAAATAATGATAGAGTAGAGAAAGACTAGCAACGTCTCTTCCGTGAGAAAAAGGTTGTGGAGAGAGAAGATATCCCCCACTAGACATCGAACTTGGACATTGTCAAGGCAAAAAATGTGCTATCAGCTGCACCTCCCTCGATATGGCAACAGTACTCGGTCGTAAATGTATCTAACTCTTATACAGGTAGAGGATTGCATCAGGAATCAGGTACTTTCTGGAATGGTTATTAACTGAGCTTCTAACAACTGCGGCTTGAACGTCTGAGTTTCTAATAATTGAGCTTTTAATAAGTAGTATTCTGATAGCTGAGCCTCTGATAATTGAGCCTCTGGTAATTGAGCCTCAAATAACTGATCAACAAATAACTGATCTTCTAATAATTGAGCATCTAACAAGTGAACCTTTAATAACTGACTCTATAAAACTGAGCCTCGAATAACTGAGCCTATAATGAATAATTCTCGGCACATTAGTTTTCACGGTTCTTCCATAATTGAGCCTATAATAACTGACACTATAAAACTGAACCTGTAATAACTGACCCTATAAAACTGAGCCTTTTCATTAAATAATTTGACCAGCAAAGGAAAAGCAGTAAAATGGTTGTCTACCAAGTAGAGGAAGAGATCGCTTCCCATTTTTGTTTTCATTGTTCTTTCGTATTTGTCAATCGAACCAGATGGTATTTTTATTTCCATTGCAATCCTTGGGCGTCGGTTGATTATTGATGCATTTTTAATTGAGTTTTGTGTCGGCTGTCCAACTGGGCCTTGATTTTCTCAGCTGAACAGTTGGCTTCCTATTGATTTGGGAAATGAATATAGATCTATATATAAAATAGAACATTTGTTTGCTTGGCTGTTGGCCATTATATAAATAAATATATTTAGACGTAGAAAATTCAAATCATCATCATCATCATCATCATCATCATCATAATCATCATCATCATCATCAGTTTAACTTCCGTTTTACATGATGGCATGGGTTGAACGGTTTTACAAATTGAGTTCCAAACTAATCTATCTCTGACCAGGTTTTTATTTATCCCTCTTTCTCTCAAATCCATCCTTATCGCTTTCTCCCATCTTCTCCTTGATCTTCCACCACCAATTACCCTGCTACCTCAACTGTTATATATCTACTAATCCAAGAACTCTCATCCATTATTTCAACGTGACCAAACTAATTGAGTCTCTTGTTCTATATACATCTCCCTATACTGTCCAGATTTCAATAAAAGTTAAATATTTTCAAGGAATTTAATGACACCATTCTCTAACAGAGTCTGAGGGTGTTCTTCAATTCCCACAGTGCGTCCACTTCGTCGATAGAACCTGCTGGTCGTATTTCTGTAGTCGTAGTGGTGATGTGGCAGCTGAAGTCTTCATCTTCCTCTCTTTGTCATTGGACACTCTTCTTTTTCTTCTTCTTTTTCTTCTTCTTTTTCTTCTTTTTCTTTTTCTTTTTCTTCTTCTTTTTTCTTTTTTATCTTTTCTTCTTCTTCTTCTTCTTCTTCTTCTTCTTACGGGAGGTTATTTAATAAAGAAATATCACAAATACATTTTTTAATTATTTTGTACTGATGGGTGAACGCTTATCAAGGCCTGAGGGCCACTCAAGGATAAAGGTTAAAAGGATTGTTGGCTGGACGATGATCGCCACCATGAAAGAATTGGAAACAGTGGATGGAATGGGCAGAAGAGGACTTTATTTTCCAAGAGGACGGCTCGACAAGTATTTGCTTGTATTACACTCGTTGTCGGTTGGGAAGCAGACTCATATTTTTTCCCACAGATGGGATGCTCTTGGAAAGAAGCTTTGTTCATGGAAGTTCCGTTTGGCATTTGGCACAGAGAGAGGGAGAGAGGAAAGTTCATTTGCTGTGGTTGTAGCTCGACGAGTTCTTACAGTGAAAGTTTTGTAGGGGATTGGAACTTAGTGAAGCACCGACCATGAACGATACACTGTAGAGAGAGACTAGTGACATCTCTTCTGTGTGAAAAAGGGACGAAATCATCTATCCTTCTCTAGATTGCAAAGTCGATTTTGTACTCTGTCAAGACACGAAAGAATCCTATGAGCTGTACCTCTCCAAACATGACAGCAGTACCTCCCCATCTTCGGGCGAATCTGTCTTTTAACAGGTAGAGGATTGCATCAGGAGTCAGGTACTTTCTGGAGCGATCTAACCATTTTTCCAGCAACCTTAGCAACAGATTTGATGTAAGTCTTCCATTTCAGGTCTGGGGTAGAAGTCAGTCCTAGAAGCTTAGCAAAGAAGGGGACTTCCTCGAGGAGAGAGCCATTCATTTCGACTTGGGAGAAGTGAGGATCCGAGCGTTGGTGGTGAAAAGAGAGAAGCTTGGTTTTAGAAGCGTTAAAAGTTTTGGGTTTTAAAAATCTATTTGGGGTTTTATTTTTTCTTTATAGTTATGTTTTAGGTGGTTGCTTGAAGAAGGGGGGGATATTTTATGATGGTACATGTACAATCATAAAACATCTCCCACTCCCTCCAAGCAACTACCTAAAACATGACTGCACTCTCTCTCTCTCTCTCTCTCTCTCTCTCTCTCTCTCTCTCTTTGCAGATTCTCTTTCAAAAAAGAAAGATCTTATCTGTCCATTCGCCACGTCAGATAAGCAGCTTCCTGTCCCTGTGACGTCACTGCTGGGACACGTCGCTCTCACTCGACTTCTAATTGGAAAATTGCAGTCTATTTAATTTTAATCTTACGTGTAAATTTACCATTTATTCCTATCTACACACCCGTATCTAAATAGTATTACAATTCAGGGTGACAAAAAAATGGCCTTGCACACACTTTTGTTGCTTCCCTAATCCTAACCCTTATTTGCAGAACATGGCAGAAACAACATCGGTGAACACTAGATCTCAATGGAGGATCCATTAAAGAATATATTGCATCAAACATTAGTACAAGACAGACTTGTTCACGTACATCAGTTCAATTGTGAAAAAGCTCCCTTCAAGAGCAGCATGCAAGACTGAGAAGATACTTTCGAGAATTATTGGATAGCGGAATCGTCAATTCAGCTAGTGACAAGCATCAAAATCATTCAGGAAACCCCAAAAAGCGTACAGCTGAGCTGATCAATAGCACGAGAAAGTCCGAAGCACTCTGTACACAAGAATGGACTGCAGACCCTGTACCAGTTGCTTGTTGTAAAGCTCTGGTTCTCGTATGGTGGAGAAAGCTCTCACACCTCAAATCTGTTCCGAGATTGAATGAAAGAGACTTTGGGGGTCGCATTATGATTCTCAAGACTCATTTTGAGTGGGAAACAGACGTTATTCCCCAGATTTCTTTCTTTGTGACTAAAAGACAGAGTTATGTAGGTAGATCAGGTAGAAGAAATCCACCAGGAAGAACAGCGGAGCCATTCCTCAGTCGGTTTGTAAGGATGATATCATGGACAGCTTTGAGCTGCAGCTCAAGAAATGGACAAAGCTAAATAAAGGTCATCTCGAATGCACGAATAAAGAAAAAGCGTTCAAAGACTTTCATGTATTGATAAACCAGTTATTACCAATGCTTTATTTAATTCTTGCATAACATTACGAAAAGAGACTTATTGAAAGTTCGACCTCGTTTATTTTTAGGGGAGGGGGTAATCCTGTATACACATCAGATAAACTCGTTTTCTTCTAGCAATTATGGATCACCTTACCTTAATTATGGGCCACCTTACTTTAAATGATCAACCATCAGCAATATTTTAAAAAGTGCATTTATATTTCTGAAAATGTGTATGTATTTGTACGCATTTATACGATTATAGTCACATTGTTACACTGTTTTTTTTTTTTAGATCAGTGAAGTTAAACAACGTTGAACTTGGAAATTACTAGATGGGAGAGCATTTGAGAATATCAGGTGTTGCACGACAACACTTTCACGAATTTGCAAAACAAAAATAATGCTGTCAAAGCAAAAATAAAAAAATAATAACTATATTATACAAACTGGCAAATATATGACGAACGAACATATACTATACTGCCCTCTTCCCATGGAGGTGATAATGCTTGGGGGGATGGTATCATGACAATAGAACGGATACTACACTACTCCCCTCTTAAAAGAAAAGGTAATGACTGTGAGGATAGTATCATGATGAAAGAACATACATTATATCGACCCACCCCCCACACACACACCAAAAGGTAGAGGTAATGCCTGGAAAGATGGTTTCATAACAATAGAACAGATACTACACTATCCTTCCCCCACAAATTGAACACTGAAAGATAGTATATTAGTCTGAAATAATATAGTAAACTGAATTGAGCATTAAAAGATAGTAGTAATAGTATAGTTTCGGCTTCAGACCGACAGATACCAAATTTCCATAAGTATTTTTTTTTTTAACTTAGTTCACCCGAAACAAGGCAAGTTGCCACTGTAGAAGTAAGGGGCTACTGAGAATTAGGGTGAAAGTTTTGGGGGTCATCCTAAATTGGAAGCTTTGCAGCGACATGCTTGTTCACATTAGTTTTAAATTTCTGCATGTCAGTACAGTCGGAGAAACAGGGAGCAGGGAGGGAGTTCCAAAGGTCCACAGCTTGAGGAAAGAAGCTACTGGAGTAGAAGGCTCTCTGGCATCTGGGCACCTCCACAGGGAATGGATGGGATTTAGCTGATCATCGGGTTGGTCTAGTGAATTTACGTCTAGGGGGCACCAGAGCAGCAAGTTTATCGGAGCACATTCCATTGAAGTATTTGTAAAATAAGCACAAGGATGCAACATTGCGGCGATGGGACAAGGGCTGGAGCTTGGTGGGGACCTATTAGATTAGAGACTCTTTTCTTAACCTTGTCTAAGAGGGAGGGACTAGTGGATGGTAGCTTTGTAGAGATATAGGATACTATCAGGTGTGAGAAGTTTTCTAGCACGGTAGAGGGAGCTCACCTTCTTTGCAGCAGCTTTGGCAATGTCTTCTATGTATTTGTTGAACTCTCAGGTAGGGTGTTATTTGCCATGGCAATCGGTGATTGAAGAGGTTTCTTGTAGTTGTTGAATGAAAGGAGCTTTGTCTTAGCAGTATTAAATGTTACCATTCGTTTATGACCCAATTCTACTACAGACTGGAGGTCACTTTCTAAGGATTCGGCTATTGTCCGCTTTATCCACATAACGAGAGTAGAGCGTGGTGTCGTTAGCAAATATATCCATCTCAGACACAATATCATCAGGGAGGTCGTTTTTGAAAATCAGGAACAATAAAGGTCCAAGAATAGATCCCTGGGCTACACCTGCATTTATGTCATGTTGTGATTTTCGTTTTCGAGTACTGCCTCAGATTTGTATCTCTACCATTTGTCTGCATGTTCAAAATGCAGTCGTTTGCATAGTTCCCAGTGTATTGCTTTCCCCATGCAGTCGTGTCTGTTCTTGTATTCTTTTGGCACTAGTTTGCTGCATTCACTTATTATTATTATTATTATTATTATTATTATTATTATTATTATTATTATTATTATTATTATTATTATTTTTTATTTATTTATTTATTTTTTTTTTTTTTACACAAGTCATTATCAGTGTCTGAGTGACAATGAGTTTCTCCAGATGTCCAACATTTTCGTTGCAGATCATTTTGCGTTATCGCAACAGCCGTTTACCTTTGATTTCTTGCTGGCTCAGACCATTGATCTTCTCTGGAATTTGAGTGCAATAAATCTCCCAAAGGGTTCAGTGCACTCCGACCCCTTTTCTCTCCTCTCTCTTTTCTCTCTTATCTCCTCCGCTCTCTCCTCTCCTTTCCCCTCCCTCTTTTCTGTTGACAAGGTTTCCAGGATTGAACTAGATCATTGCACCCTATATTATAATTATTATCTTCTTTCTATATTATAAAGTTGGATTATTATTATTATTATTATTATTATTATTATTATTAATATTATTATTATTATTTTTTTTTTGTTTTATTTTGTTTTTTAGAAATATTATCAGGTACTAAAGATAGATAGTTGTCATTGTATAATCTATGGTTTGGCATAGTCCTATTGCCATTAGACCCCAACTGACCATTCAAGCAGTTACAAAATAAGTTTTCAGCATGTGAGGTCACTTTCCATTTAAAGAGACTTCCCATATCGAATCAGTTGACAAAAGAAATGTGGAGAGGGGGCAGCATATGACCTGTCGTTATAAATATGTTAGCCCCGTCTGCACCTTTATAATTATGCTGTCAACATGATGAAAAATCAAACGCCATCGTCCCTCCAACCTTTCTGTCCCATGCAAAAATGTCACCACAAAAATGTCACCAACCTCAACCATACTTATAAATGGACACATCATAGTCCATCTTTTTCAAATGAGGTGGACGACATTCTTTAATCTTTATTACCGTTTCTCGCCATTAGGAAAATGTCACTTTTTTTATATCTACTAATGGAAGTTCTCACCTAAATCGGGTCATAGATTATAAGAATAATCTCTAGAATTACCTCCATTATATGATGAGATCACTTGGAATGATCGGAGAAGCAGGATAGTGAATAAGAATTATAATCTAGAAGGTAACGAGATGCAGGTCAAAGGTAACGAGATGCAGGTCAAAGGTAACGAGATGCAGGTAAAAGGTAACGAGAGGCAGGTCAAAGGTAACGAGAGGCAGGTCAAAGGTAACGAGATGCAGGTCAAAGGTAACGAGATGCAGGTCAAAGGTAACGAGATGCAGGTCAAAGGTAGATGTCGCGTTTGGAATGCAACTCTGGTTGTTTTGATAATTTCAAGCTTAAGAGGAAAATGGAAATATAAACATTTATTGTTTGTTATTTGAGTTATGTTTGGATTGACAAATCTGTAAAACATTTTTTTTTTCAGAATTATGGTCACCGATCGAGAAAGAATCGGGGAAACCAGCAGAATCAGACGTGAGATCGAGGTGAGCAGACGTTCTGCCTTTTACTCCTTCCAGCGAGGGCTTGGGAGCCGACTATATATGTAAAGCTGAGTGTACCAATGTCGGCATTCCACCACAAAAAAATCAGCAAAAGAACAAGGCAGAATGCTAAACTTACACACAATGTATCAAAGACTGTTAACCCTTCATCATCAAAAGGTGGAGTGGCTGTTTCATTCTGACATCACAAAGAAAGTTGTTTTGATTATTGAGAACGCATTTTTAGTTGAAACTCGGGCTCGGAACCGATTTTATAAAACTGTTTTTTATATGATGATCACTAAAACCGAGTTTAATGTTTCGATTGAAGAAATATTGTCAGAAAAGCATTTTCCTGTTACGGTGATTGATTTCTGATATCTAAACATTGTATGTACATTTATTCCTCGACAATAAATCAAACAAGCCGACAACAGTGGAAAAATGTCAATATCATAGAATCAATTAATTTACGTTGAAAATTGCGCACAAATGAAAATAATTCTCCAATTTAATTCTTTTAGAAATAGCAAATTAATTTTATAATTACTCACCTTTTTAATATTGTTCGATTTGTGTTTTTAACATGAAATGTGCGATAATGTAAATATTTAAAATTTACACCCTGCACACTAGGTTTTAAAAATAGTGCACAAATGAAATACAGTTTTAAACCCCTAATTTCTAAAGGTTAGGACCAGTCGCATTAGGGGAACGTTTTACTATAATCTTGAATGACGCAATAAGCCCCAGACGGCAATTTATTTTAATTTTTCGCGATAGTTTGACATTTATTCGATATATCATGTTAAAAAAAAGAAAGAACTGAAAAAAAGTTGAGGAGGGGGCAAATGTTATTAAATAACAGAGTTTTTTGCTTTGTTTTAAGAGGCTTTTTTTTTATTTTTCAAATTTTCAAAATAGTCCATTTGATATGCCAGTCAAATTGGTACATATAAGTTCTGTAGGTTTCTTGTTCCATTTTTTGTGCATACTTTCCATTTGATTCATCAAATCATCATCAGACGGGGGTTAGGGTAAGGCTTAGGATTAGGGTTAGGGTTAGGGTTTCTTTAACTTTTAGTTTTTAACGGCTAGTATTTACCAACTGTAGTGATGAGATGTTGCATCCGAACGTGATAACAGAATTAAAAATGATAATGTCTAACAGTTAATATTGTGTTAGTGTTAATTATTACACAAGACACTTTCAAATTTTGTGACTAGTTTCATAATCAATCGCAGTCATGTGTTTTTAGGTGTTGGTAAATTGAGCTAGTGTCGACAAAATGCATTTTAAGTCTATGCGTTAGTATTGTTGTAGTATAACCGATGTAACAATTAGTTGTTTTTTTATTATTGTCAGAGATACATTCTCCCAAGGAGTATTGAAACTGATGTTTTTTTTTGTGCCTGAAAAGATTATTGTAAACTACAAGGTTTAATGTTTTATACTCACATTGTAGGATTTTAAATTGTTGTTCTAATTATTTTGTATCTGAGATAATCCAGTCTAATAATACAAAACCAGCAGTGACAATAGGAGTATAAGCATCAAATATAAAATATAAAACAGACATCTATATATGTGTTAGATAGAATAATGGAAGAAGAAAAAGCAATGACTGTCAAGAAGAACCCAACAGTAAAAGAAGCAATGAAAGAACAACAGTAAAAAAGATTATAATAGAACATTGAGAGAACATATGCACCAATTTATTTGACTCCAGACAGTAACAAAATATCTCTGGTCAGTTTCTTGTGTTGGTGACACTTCTTCTTCTTCTTCTTCTTCTTCTTCTTCTTCTTCTTCTTCTTCTTCTTTTCATTTATGTCACTTTTCCCTTGTTCAGGGCTCAGACGTTTTCTGATATTTTGCAAATTCACTCTCCAGTTTTCATGGTTCAGCGGCTCAACTCTCTTCAAATTCCACTCTGTAGGGTCGTGTCTAATCACTTGCTTCCAAGTTTTCCTTGATGATCCAAGATATCCATGCTTCTACACCGGTTTATCAAGGAGGTCAAACGCTCCACACCACTATACCAGCATAACCGATACATCATGTATGGGTCCACCAAAATGCTGAGGTTCTTCTCTGATGAAAAGAATTTCGACCAGGACCAGATGACCAGATGACCAGATGAGCAACACCAAATCGACCCATATACACATGTGTTTCATGCCAAACCTGCAATCATCAGTATCAGAGAAGACTATTCCTGTCGGTCACACGATTCAAACCCTAATATGAAAGTCATTTTTTACTCAGTAGCTGGAGCGCTAATCATTGAAGCCAAATTAACGTCTAAATCACAAATGCAGCGGGTATGTTAGCAAGCTGTCAAACAGAACTCAATATGCTATAAATGACTGCTTAAAGTGCTCCATCTAGCGAGAGCTTTGAACAATTATTTATAAATAAATATTATTCTTAAATCGACCCAATATATATATATATATATATATATTTACTAACAATAACGAATCACTGCTCATCAAGGCCCAAGGGTTAATGATGTGTATCAGGTGGATGGTGAGACAAACGCTGTGAAAATTGCAGACCATGGTTGGATCTGGGCAGAATTTTATTACTTATACATGCATAATATTGCCAACTCATCTCCCATGCCCGACCACTTCCTTCCGCGGTTCAGAAACAAGAGAAAGATTTGATCAGCTTATCTGCTATGTGTCACTGGCGACTTCCTGTTTGTGACGCAATATGAGAAAATGTAGTCTTAACTACTAGCTTGACCTCTAATGAAAACTTCCTTTTTTATACGTAATCAAATATTACATGTAATTTTCTGTTTTTAACCTTGACACACTTTGACACCATTTGAAACAAGAACATAATTAAGTAATGAGACTCAATACCTCCACCTGACAACATAAGGATCGGCCAGTCTTATCTGCTTCTTACTTCTCCATATTGTATGAGGTATTCCCAAAGATATGCCATGGAAACGTTGATAACTCAAAAACTATTTATCTGATCAGGCTTAAATTTTGCATGGTGGTTACTGATATCAGAGAGCATTAGATTCATACATCAAATTTGGAAAAATCGGAAGTTGAAATTCCGTCAAAATTTCCAATTTGACGGAACTTTTCAATGCCATGACCAAAGGTTAAGATCATATAAGATGTGGGGTATTATTGGCTACAAGTAGTGAGATGATCAGAACCGAAGTTATCGCCAAAAGTGTGAGTCTTACCTTTTCCGTGATCTTGACCATGACCTAGATATCTAAGTTAGACCATGACCTAGATATCTAAGTTAGACCATGACCTAGATATCTAAGTTAGATCATGACCGATATTTTGATCAAGTTTGGTGACGATTGGTCTAGCGATGTAGACGTAAGGTAGTAGACAATCAAACCAACAAACAAACAAAATCGACTAAAAACATAACCTCCTTTGTGGAGGTAATAATAACGAGAAGCCAATACTTGTTTTCTGAATCTTTTGATGCCAAGCCATTGCAAATTGTAATCTATTTCGAAATGGACAGAATTGCTAGAGAATTTGAAGGTGAACAATATAGGCTCAAGGTTAAATGGAAAACAGCAACCAATAATTACTTTGCCGTCCAAATTGAACTTTCCCCATTTCTATCCCAGCATGCATCTGCCAAAAGGCCTCGCAGCTGGAATCATTATTTGTCATTGATTTTTAAATTGAAGAAGTTTGCAAACGTTGGTGCCGAGTCCCTCCTTTATACAATGAAACAAAGGAACAAAACAGAAACGATAGTGTTGGAAAGTCATTTATTTGTTGCCAACTCGAAAGGATTCGCTCTCAGTTTGATTGTGTCTGTAAAAATGCGTACATAGTTCCATAAAGTCTGAAAAGGATGTGTGCGTGTGCGTGTGTGTGTAGAAGTTGAGAGGAAATGTCTAACATACCTTGAACTCTTATGCATACATGTTCTCGTGCAAGGCGAAACAGGAAGAAAGAGAAGAGAGAATTTTCTTGTGTGTCTCTTTTTATATCAACCGATTTCAACTCCACCTACCAGCTCGAAAAGGACGATAATTAGGCCTGAAACACTAACCTCTAGTGAATATATGTGTAAACGAGTGTCGACAAGTGTAGGTAATGTAACAAAAGAAATGAAATAAAAGTCTGGTGTTTGACGAAAGGCAGACGATTCGTCACAATGAATTGAAGTAAAAAAAAAAAAAAAATTTCCAGATGCGGAGATTTTGTACAGCAGTTCATCCTAGTTACTTACTCTCTCATACAAATACGAAGTAGTTTTTCACAAAATTTCACAAACATTTTTCTCTATACTAGCTATAAAGTGGTAAAGATGGAAATTGACAAACCCAGGTACCGTACCAACACCGCTCAAGGGACAGGTATAAATTAGTGTTTATTTATTTATTTATTCTTATTTATTTTAAAAATTATTTTAAAATCTATATATTTGTGTTCCTATTATTTATATCTGTTTATTTGCTTTTCTATTTTATTTCATTTATTTATTACGTGCTGACCCGACCCGCCATTGCCCGGAAGTTTGCTTTTTCGTTGCTCGAGAAAGTAGAGTCGTAAATATCTATTACTTTTATTAACAGAGTATGTTCAACAATATGCTTACGTTATACTTACCTCTGTCAGTCATGCTAACAGCGTATGAGTAATGTTTACGTTTCGTACACAGTAACTGTACAATGTAAAAAGGAGAGACCATTAATGTTTTGAAAATTCGGTACTTCTATAAGAAGGGACCCATATTGACCCGGATGTTTCCGATTGTGATTTATGAAACAGACCAGAAATGGTCGAGCCATTGCTGAACAGTCAATTAGTATCAACATTAAATGAAAAAACTTTTTCCTTTTTTCCCTGACCAAACGTTAGGGTCAATTAACACCCTTTTGTGTTAAGAATGAGTTTAATAACTTTATTCAAAGCATTAAGTAAATCAACTTTATTTCTTTTCTTTTAGGAAGTCTTTTTTTGGGGGGGTAAGGGGCTCTAAAATTTTAAAATCTTTTTTATTTTTAAATAAAGAAGAGAAAATAGAAAAGCAACCCTAATCTAACCTTAACTTAACAATAACCTAACCTGGTTTTGCATCTGTATGCTTTAGTGTTTTCTGCCTTTTTACATTTTATTTTTACGGCTTTCAAATCGTAATCGGCTTCGGCCATTTCCGGTATGTTACGTAAATCGCAATCGGAAACATTCGGGTCGATATGGGCCCCCTTTTACAGTCAGACTATGATCATTTTGATCCCTCCCTTCACTTAAAAATTCATCAAAATTCAGGAAATCAACCGATTTTAATGAAATTTTCAGTATTTATTAATTAATGATCACGGAATATAACTAAACGATTACTTTATTAGAAATCTTAGTGCCAATGTACTATTTCGTGTAATTTGCGTAGAGTAGACAGTAAACATTAAATTAATAATAAAGTGGTGTTGTCATGATTTTTTTAATTAAAAAAAATGAAAATTTTTCTTTGAAAAATAATTTGTCTGATTTAATATTCATTTTTAAAAATAAGTTCATTCTTTCTGATCTACATCTAATGAAAAAACTAGTATCAGTTGTACTGCATGGAAATATCTCTTGGTTTGTAAACAAAAGAAAACAAATCCCTATTCTTAGGCAGTTTTATTCTTTATATGAACATTTCATTATCATTAGTTTTAGCTGATTTTGTTTTGTTTTTGAATAATTTGATAAAAGTTGCTCACATTTCCGAAAAAAAAAATGTTTCTTGATTTTTTTTTAACTTAAAGGTAAATCAAACATGAAAAGTAATTCAAACATGACAGATTACAAATTCAGTAAAGTAACACAAAATCAATAATTCAAAATAATTAATAGAACATTTATTGAAATAATTTAAAATGTGTTTTTGTTTTTGTTTTTCTTTTGCAAAACGAACATTTTATTTACAATATAGTAAAAAAAATTGTAATAAATTAAAATAGTTGGGGGGGGGGGATTTGGATGAAACTTATTAATAAGACTAAAATTGTATTTTTTTATCCCAAAACAAAATTCTAATTTATTTTTTTAAGACTTGAAATTCAAACTTTAATGCAATGCCTTAATCGTTTGACGCCATGTTGGATTTTTTAAATTCTCTTTCGCGCTTGACATCTACAAAAAAAAGGAAATACGATGGAAAAAAACAAGTTAACAATGATTTCCAAGTGAATGAATAATCCTATGGACCTGAGTCTGCTTGCTCTGATTACTTGCTCTGGTTACAGATGGACGCATGCGCATTCAGCGTTTCGAGCAGTTCCGGTCCTCATTGATAGTGGTTCTTACTCCCACTATCAATGACATCACCAGAAAAGCTCGACTCAGTCGACAGGCCTGAGTTATCACGATGGTCGTGTGTCAGCACGAGACTGTTTCTTACCAGGGACTGTATATTCGGCTATTTGCTTTGCCATCGAGAAAGTACGTCATACATAACTTACACTTCAGTTTCCTGTACGAAAAGTCGATCTGAAAACGGTAGGCCAACTATAAAGATCAGCCATGAGAAAAGGGGAACATCAACACCGAAAATCTTAGTTCAGAAGGTTTTGTGTTCAAATCACGCCGAGGTCACCAAATTTTGTAGAGAGAAAGGCAATATCAGAAAGAATGACAATGTCGATCCATACAAAAACAAATTAAATTATAGTGACGACAGACAACGAATCTGGAGAAATCGTGATAAAATAAATAGAGAAATATACAATCACTTGTAAGAAAATAAATAGAGAAATATACAGTCACTTGTAAGAAAATGAATAGAGAAATATACAGTCACTTGTAAGAAAATGAATAGAGAAATATACAGTCACTTGTAAGAAAAATAGAGAAATATACAGTCACTTGTATAAAAATAAACAGAGAAATATACAGTCACTTGTAAGAAAATGAATAGAGAAATGTACTATCACTTGTAAGTAATACTATAATTAATACTATAATTAATACGATAATTAATATTATAATTTATATTATAATAAATACAATAATTAATACTATAATTAATATTATAATTAATACTATAATATATACAATAATAAATACGATAATTAATACTATAATTATAACTATAATTAATACTATAATGACAAGATAATTCATACTATAATTAATACAATAATTAATACTATAATTAATACAATAATTAATACTATAATTATACGATAATTAATACTATAATTAATACGATAATTCATACTATGATTAATACGATAATTAATACGATAATTATACGATAATAAATACTATAATTAATTCTATAATTAATACTATAATTAATTCTATAATTAATACTATAATTAATACTATAATTAATTCTATAATTAATATTATAATTAATACTATAATTAATACTATAATTAATACTATAAGTAATTCTATAATTAATTCTATAATTAATACTATAATTAATACTATAATTAATTCTATAATTAATATTATAATTAATTCTATAATTAATATTATAATTAATACTATAATTAATACTATAAGTAATTCTATAATTAATTCTATAATTAATACTATAATTAATACTATAATTAATTCTATAATTAATACTATAATTAATACTATAATTAATTCTATAATTAATACTATAATTAATACTATAATTAATTCTATAATTAATACTATAATTAATACTATAATTAATTCTATAATTAATACTATAATTAATACTATAATTATACGATAATTAATACTATAATTAATTCTATAATTAATACTATAATTAATACTAAAATTAATACTATAATTAATACTATAATTAATACTATAATTAATACTATAATTATACGATAATTAATACTATAATTAATACTATACTTAATATTATAATTAATACTATAATTTATATTATAATTTATACTATAATAATACGATAATCAATACAATAATTAATACTATAATAATACTATAATTAATACTATAATTAATACTATAATAATACGATAATTAATACTATACTTAATATTATAATTAATACTATAATTTATATTATAATTTATACTATAATAATACGATAATCAATACAATAATTAATACTATAATTAATACTATAATTAATACTATAATTAATACTATAATAATACGATAATTAATACTATACTTAATATTATAATTAATACTATAATTTATATTATAATTTATACTATAATAATACGATAATCAATACAATAATTAATACTATAATTAATACTATAATTAATACTATAATTAATACTATAATAATACGATAATTAATACTATACTTAATATTATAATTAATACTATAATTTATATTATAATTTATACTATAATAATACGATAATCAATACAATAATTAATACTATAATTAATACTATAATTAATACTATAATTAATACTATAATAATACGATAATTAATACTATACTTAATATTATAATTAATACTATAATTTATATTATAATTTATACTATAATAATACGATAATCAATACAATAATTAATACTATAATTAATACTATAATTAATACTATAATTAATACTATAATTAATACTAGCTGGCTTTTCCAACTCGCTATCGCTCGCAAAGTTGCTACTTGAAATACTTGAAAGCAAAATTTTAAATAAGTAACATTTCATTCATAAGTTTCTTGTAAACACGAGAGTAAAACTTTCTCATTTATTCATATAAAAAGATAGACATTAACATTTTGGTAATTTTGATACAAATTTATTTATCTTTTAAAAAAGACTGTAATAAAATCAAAAGAAAGAAGAAATCAATTCTCCTGATTGATCGATAGTGTGTTGGAGGGGGCTCTTTTAAACTTACAATTTAGAAACGGATGGCAACTTGTTGAAAATCAAGTCAGTTCCTCTAAAGGGCGGAAAGAAACATTTAAATACAAATGCGAAACGTTTTGTCTCCGGGATTAAAAGAATCATTGAATTTTTAAAAAATTTAAAAAATTTGGCGTGTCTAATGGGATAAGAGAGAGAGAGAGAGAGAGAGAGAGAGAGAGAGAGAGAGAGAGAGAGAGAGAGCGAGCAAGCAAGCCAGTCAGTCACCCTCTCCCTCCCTTTTCTCTACTCGTTTTTGCCTCGTCGTTATCTTTCTTTCTTGTATTAAATCACTTTAATTAGTTACTCTTACTATCGACGAAATCATTGCATATATATAGAAAAATAAGACAATAAAAATACAAATGTATAACGCCAAACATTGATTAAAAATAGTTATGTAAATTAGGCATTCAAATAGATTTCTTTGGATCTTTCGTTTGTACTATGTATAGAGTATTTTATAATATTATGTTAAATAACAGCAACCCGTTTTGATGGAAATATAGGAGTGATAAATGGAAGAAAATTTCGCATTTATTCATTTAGATGGACAAGAAATATAAACAAAAACATTTGTAAAAAATATATTTGTGTCGTGATTATGGCAAAAGAATAATTGAATTGTAGTTTGCCAAAGTTGGTAAAATGTTGAAATAAAAGGATAATATTGGTCTCGCAAAACTAACTATATTTTGTAACTTGAAAAAAGACGAACTGTGAAATATGCATTTGATGTTGGTATAAACGGCTCTTTTGAATGTGTAAGATATAAATGAGTTGAAGGCCCTTGGATGTTGACTGGTTGGCGAATAATTAAAACGAACTAATAAGTCTTGGAATACAACCAAAAAATGCTTGTAGAGGGAAAGGCAATATCAGAAAGAATGATAATATCGATCCATACAAAACCAAATTAAATTATAGTTATAACAGACACCGATTTTGGAGAAATAGCCGAATATACAGTCACTAGTACTGACCCTGAAAGAAAGAAATGTCAATTTTTAAAAGCCGCCCAACACATGCCAGCATAAAACAGACATTAACTAATAATAGTTCGAATAAAAATCAAGGAATAGATGGAATGCTTGCTTACAATTCTTGACCGGAAGTTGGTTAGGCACGTGACAAATAAGAACACGAGGTAGCAAAGAACTCTAGATGTACTTCGAAGAAAGATATGTAAAAAGGAGTTAAAATGAAGAAATAAGGACGAGAAGAGTGAAAATGTTAATCATCTGTTTGTATGAATTTTGACCGGTGATTTTATCGATGCTTAACGATAACGTATAATTACGCTGGATGAAAGTTAAACGCACATGGTACGTACATACCACGATTTGGACATTCAGATGTAAAACTAGACGTTAACAGATATTTTCTCTTCAACAATATGATCTAAAAATAGAAAATATATGAAAAATATAATATAATATATACAAATATTATATTAGAACATTTTAAAAATAAATTAATACTAAATGCACTTCATTTTTTTACAGCCTGGTGCAGTGATGAAGACCTCCTCAGAAAAATTAATATTTTGTATATTTTGAATATTCTGTATATCATGACTGGTTAGTCCAACGGAAAAATTAAAATGACTAGCCGCTTCAAATTTTAGAATTCTTACCTGCCAAGGAAGCTTTATAAATAGCAATGACTTTATATATTTATATATTGATTTCTTACGAATTCTTTGGATATTTTTGGTGAGTCATTCACTTTGTTGTCAACTGATCTTTTGTTTTAGACTTCATTCTAATTTATCCGCTCATACCTCAAACTCTTCCATCCGGACTCTGTTTGATTATAACTCATTTTATCGCTGCTTTCCTTCTCTGATTGATCCCCTGCATAATTGATTGATCCGCTGGATAATTGATTGATCCCCTGCATAATTGATTGATCCTCTGGATAATTACAGAGACACATTGTATTTTCTACCCAACTTTCGTTGAAAATGTTTTTTGCTTACAACTCTTATATTTTCAAATTTATGCTAATCAGTAATACATTATTTTACTGATTTTTCTCCTCGGATGAAACGAACTTATTTTTAAAAATCCATGAATTATGGAAAAAACTTTTTTTTATATTCCTTGCTTGAATATCTGATGAATTAATAAATATTGTAATTTATCCCATTTTTAGTTTTATCATTTCTTTATACGTATATATATTGACGATTTAAATCATTTTTCAAATCAAGTTCCAAATAAAGAGCATACACAAAGATATTATAGTTGTTTACAACTGTTTCAACGCAGTGATTATTTTAAGTAAAAGGCAAGCTGATTATTTATAGTAAATTCATGATCGAATTTGAAGGTATGTGTATATATGTGCGTGTATATATAGATATGATCTTCTCTGATAAAAATATATATAAATATATATATATATTTAATTGAAACCGATTAAATTAGAAGAAAAACCAACAAACTGACATGAAACATGAAAAGCGGACGTCAATTTCCCGATTAATTTTTTTTTTGCCAATCTATTCCTGCGAAAGTGAAAATTGAACTTGAAAAAAAGACAGGAAAAAATAGAAATTTTAACAACTTAAATGCATTCCAATTAAATTGAAACTTCCAACCGAAATCAATCGATTTTTTCACCTGATTGCAAAATCAATCCATTAAAAAAAGTTTGATTATTCGAAAAGAAAGAAATAAAAGAGCAAATAAAATGAGAATCTTTTTTTTAGGGAAAGAAATTTATGACGTTTCTCATTCAATGCAAGTAATGTTCTTCTCCTTCATAACCAACCTGGGACTCTACTTTTTCTGGCTAGGGGAGAGACGCGAGAGGGTTAGGGGTGGGGATTAGAAAAATCTGATCATTCTTTATTATGCAAACTTTATTTCAGACAGAATATAGAAATCTACTTTGAATTGTGAAAATATATCTCATCGTTACGGATTGAAGAATACGCAAGGTTAATTATTGATACAAGTATTGGAATTATAATGCACGTGCATAGAGAGAGATTCGAAATTGAAGAATTCAGCGTTTTTATATGGCTTCATACCATGATGCTGTGTCGACAGATCTCATTTCTGTGGAAGTTAGGATTAGGGTTTATACTATGATGCTGTGTCGACAGATCTCATTTCTGTGAAAGTTAGGGTTAGGGTTTATACTATGATGCTGTGTCGACAGATCTCATTTCTGTGGAAGTTAGGGTTAGGGTTTATACTATGATGCTGTGTCGACAGATCTCATTGCTGTGAAAGTTAGTATTAGGGTTTATACTATGATGCTGTGTCGACAGATCTCATTTCTGTGAAAGTTACGGTTAGGGTTTATACTATGATGCTGTGTCGACAGATCTCATTTCTGTGGAAGTTACGGTTAGGGTTTATACTATGATGCTGTGTCGACAGATCTCATTTCTGTGGAAGTTACGGTTAGGGTTTATACTATGATGCTGTGTCGACAGATCTCATTTCTGTGAAAGTTAGTATTAGGGTTTATACTATGATACTGTGTCGACAGATCTCATTTCTGTGGAAGTTACGGTTAGGGTTTATACTATGATGCTGTGTCGACAGATCTCATTTCTGTGGAAGTTAGGGTTAGGGTTTATACTATGATGCTGTGTCGACAGATCTCATTTCTGTGGAAGTTACGGTTAGGGTTTATACTATGATGCTGTGTCGACAGATCTCATTTCTGTGGAAGTTAGGGTTAGGGTTTATACTATGATGCTGTGTCGACAGATCTCATTTCTGTGGAAGTTACGGTTAGGGTTTATACTATGATGCTGTGTCGACAGATCTCATTTCTGTGAAAGTTAGTATTAGGGTTTATACTATGATGCTGTGTCGACAGATCTCATTTCTGTGGAAGTTAGGATTAGGGTTTATACTATGATGCTGTGTCGACAGATCTCATTTCTGTGGAAGTTAGGGTTAGGGTTTATACTATGATGCTGTGTCGACAGATCTCATTTCTGTGGAAGTTACGGTTAGGGTTTATACTATGATGCTGTGTCGACAGATCTCATTTCTGTGGAAGTTACGGTTAGGGTTTATACTATGATGCTGTGTCGACAGATCTCATTTCTGTGAAAGTTACGGTAGGGTTTATACTATGATGCTGTGTCGACAGATCTCATTTCTGTGGAAGTTAGTATTAGGGTTTATACTATGATACTGTGTCGACAGATCTCATTTCTGTGAAATTTAGTATTAGGGTTTATACTATGATGCTGTGTCGACAGATCTCATTTCTGTGGAAGTTAGGATTAGGGTTTATACTATGATGCTGTGTCGACAGATCTCATTTCTGTGGAAGTTAGGGTTAGGGTTTATACTATGATGCTGTGTCGACAGATCTCATTTCTGTGGAAGTTACGGTTAGGGTTTATACTATGATGCTGTGTCGACAGATCTCATTTCTGTGGAAGTTAGGGTTAGGGTTTATACTATGATGCTGTGTCGACAGATCTCATTTCTGTGGAAGTTACGGTTAGGGTTTATACTATGATGCTGTGTCGACAGATCTCATTTCTGTGAAAGTTAGTATTAGGGTTTATACTATGATGCTGTGTCGACAGATCTCATTTCTGTGGAAGTTAGGATTAGGGTTTATACTATGATGCTGTGTCGACAGATCTCATTTCTGTGGAAGTTAGGGTTAGGGTTTATACTATGATGCTGTGTCGACAGATCTCATTTCTGTGGAAGTTACGGTTAGGGTTTATACTATGATGCTGTGTCGACAGATCTCATTTCTGTGGAAGTTACGGTTAGGGTTTATACTATGATGCTGTGTCGACAGATCTCATTTCTGTGAAAGTTACGGTAGGGTTTATACTATGATGCTGTGTCGACAGATCTCATTTCTGTGGAAGTTAGTATTAGGGTTTATACTATGATACTGTGTCGACAGATCTCATTTCTGTGAAAGTTAGTATTAGGGTTTATACTATGATGCTGTGTCGACAGATCTCATTTCTGTGGAAGTTAGGATTAGGGTTTATACTATGATGCTGTGTCGACAGATCTCATTTCTGTGGAAGTTAGGGTTAGGGTTTATACTATGATGCTGTGTCGACAGATCTCATTTCTGTGGAAGTTAGGGTTAGGGTTTATACTATGATGCTGTGTCGACAGATCTCATTTCTGTGGAAGTTACGGTTAGGGTTTATACTATGATGCTGTGTCGACAGATCTCATTTCTGTGAAAGTTACGGTAGGGTTTATACTATGATGCTGTGTCGACAGATCTCATTTCTGTGAAAGTTACGGTAGGGTTTATACTATGATGCTGTGTCGACAGATCTCATTTCTGTGGAAGGTACGGTTAGGGTTTATATAATGATGCTGTGTCGACAGATCTCATTTCTGTGAAAGTTAGGGTTAGGGTTTATACTATGATGCTGTGTCGACAGATCTCATTTCTGTGGAAGTTAGGTTAGGGTTTATACTATGATGCTGTGTCGACAGATCTCATTGCTGTGAAAGTTAGTATTAGGGTTTATACTATGATGCTGTGTCGACAGATCTCATTTCTGTGAAAGTTACGGTTAGGGTTTATACTATGATGCTGTGTCGACAGATCTCATTTCTGTGGAAGTTACGGTTAGGGTTTATACTATGATGCTGTGTCGACAGATCTCATTTCTGTGGAAGTTACGGTTAGGGTTTATTCTATGATGCTGTGTCGACAGATCTCATTTCTGTGAAAGTTAGTATTAGGGTTTATACTATGATGCTGTGTCGACAGATCTCATTTCTGTGGAAGTTACGGTTAGGGTTTATACTATGATGCTGTGTCGACAGATCTCATTTCTGTGGAAGTTAGGGTTAGGGTTTATACTATGATGCTGTGTCGACAGATCTCATTTCTGTGGAAGTTACGGTTAGGGTTTATACTATGATGCTGTGTCGACAGATCTCATTTCTGTGGAAGTTAGGGTTAGGGTTTATACTATGATGCTGTGTCGACAGATCTCATTTCTGTGGAAGTTACGGTTAGGGTTTATACTATGATGCTGTGTCGACAGATCTCATTTCTGTGAAAGTTAGTATTAGGGTTTATACTATGATGCTGTGTCGACAGATCTCATTTCTGTGGAAGTTAGGATTACGGTTTATACTATGATGCTGTGTCGACAGATCTCATTTCTGTGGAAGTTAGGGTTAGGGTTTATACTATGATGCTGTGTCGACAGATCTCATTTCTGTGGAAGTTACGGTTAGGGTTTATACTATGATGCTGTGTCGACAGATCTCATTTCTGTGGAAGTTACGGTTAGGGTTTATACTATGATGCTGTGTCGACAGATCTCATTTCTGTGAAAGTTACGGTAGGGTTTATACTATGATGCTGTGTCGACAGATCTCATTTCTGTGGAAGTTAGTATTAGGGTTTATACTATGATACTGTGTCGACAGATCTCATTTCTGTGAAAGTTAGTATTAGGGTTTATACTATGATGCTGTGTCGACAGATCTCATTTCTGTGGAAGTTAGGATTAGGGTTTATACTATGATGCTGTGTCGACAGATCTCATTTCTGTGGAAGTTAGGGTTAGGGTTTATACTATGATGCTGTGTCGACAGATCTCATTTCTGTGGAAGTTACGGTTAGGGTTTATACTATGATGCTGTGTCGACAGATCTCATTTCTGTGGAAGTTAGGGTTAGGGTTTATACTATGATGCTGTGTCGACAGATCTCATTTCTGTGGAAGTTACGGTTAGGGTTTATACTATGATGCTGTGTCGACAGATCTCATTTCTGTGAAAGTTAGTATTAGGGTTTATACTATGATGCTGTGTCGACAGATCTCATTTCTGTGGAAGTTAGGATTAGGGTTTATACTATGATGCTGTGTCGACAGATCTCATTTCTGTGGAAGTTAGGGTTAGGGTTTATACTATGATGCTGTGTCGACAGATCTCATTTCTGTGGAAGTTACGGTTAGGGTTTATACTATGATGCTGTGTCGACAGATCTCATTTCTGTGGAAGTTACGGTTAGGGTTTATACTATGATGCTGTGTCGACAGATCTCATTTCTGTGAAAGTTACGGTAGGGTTTATACTATGATGCTGTGTCGACAGATCTCATTTCTGTGAAAGTTAGTATTAGGGTTTATACTATGATACTGTGTCGACAGATCTCATTTCTGTGAAAGTTAGTATTAGGGTTTATACTATGATGCTGTGTCGACAGATCTCATTTCTGTGGAAGTTAGGATTAGGGTTTATACTATGATGCTGTGTCGACAGATCTCATTTCTGTGGAAGTTAGGGTTAGGGTTTATACTATGATGCTGTGTCGACAGATCTCATTTCTGTGGAAGTTAGGGTTAGGGTTTATACTATGATGCTGTGTCGACAGATCTCATTTCTGTGGAAGTTACGGTTAGGGTTTATACTATGATGCTGTGTCGACAGATCTCATTTCTGTGAAAGTTACGGTAGGGTTTATACTATGATGCTGTGTCGACAGATCTCATTTCTGTGAAAGTTACGGTAGGGTTTATACTATGATGCTGTGTCGACAGATCTCATTTCTGTGGAAGTTACGGTTAGGGTTTATACTATGATGCTGTGTCGACAGATCTCATTTCTGTGGAAGTTAGTATTAGGGTTTATACTATGATGCTGTGTCGACAGATCTCATTTCTGTGGAAGTTAGGGTTAGGGTTTATACTATGATGCTGTGTCGACAGATCTCATTTCTGTGAAAGTTAGGGTTAGGGTTTATACTATGATGCTGTGTCGACAGATCTCATTTCTGTGGAAGTTAGGGTTAGGGTTTATACTATGATGCTGTGTCGACAGATCTCATTTCTGTGGAAGTTAGGGTTAGGGTTTATACTATGATGCTGTGTCGACAGATCTCATTTCTGTGGAAGTTACGGTTAGGGTTTATACTATGATGCTGTGTCGACAGATCTCATTTCTGTGGAAGTTACGGTTAGGGTTTATACTATGATGCTGTGTCGACAGATCTCATTTCTGTGGAAGTTAGTATTAGGGTTTATACTATGATGCTGTGTCGACAGATCTCATTTCTGTGGAAGTTAGGGTTAGGGTTTATACTATGATGCTGTGTCGACAGATCTCATTTCTGTGGAAGTTAGGGTTAGGGTTTATACTATGATGCTGTGTCGACAGATCTCATTTCTGTGAAAGTTACGGTTAGGGTTTATACTATGATGCTGTGTCGACAGATCTCATTTCTGTGGAAGTTACGGTTAGGGTTTATACTATGATGCTGTGTCGACAGATCTCATTTCTGTGGAAGTTAGGGTTAGGGTTTATACTATGATGCTGTGTCGACAGATCTCATTTCTGTGGAAGTTAGGGTTAGGGTTTATACTATGATGCTGTGTCGACAGATCTCATTTCTGTGGAAGTTAGGGTTAGGGTTTATACTATGATGCTGTGTCGACAGATCTCATTTCTGTGGAAGTTAGGGTTAGGGTTTATACTATGATGCTGTGTCGACAGATCTCATTTCTGTGAAAGTTACGGTTAGGGTTTATACTATGATGCTGTGTCGACAGATCTCATTTCTGTGGAAGTTACGGTTAGGGTTTATACTATGATGCTGTGTCGACAGATCTCATTTCTGTGGAAGTTAGGGTTAGGGTTTATACTATGATGCTGTGTCGACAGATCTCATTTCTTTGGAAGTTACGGTTAGGGTTTATACTATGATGCTGTGTCGACAGATCTCATTTCTGTGAAAGTTACGGTTAGGGTTTATACTATGATGCTGTGTCGACAGATCTCATTTCTGTAGAAGTTAGTATTAGGGTTTATACTATGATGCTGTGTCGACAGATCTCATTTCTGTGGAAGTTATGGTTAGGGTTTATACTATGATGCTGTGTCGACAGATCTCATTTCTGTGGAAGTTAGGGTTAGGGTTTATACTATGATGCTGTGTCGACAGATCTCATTTCTGTGAAAGTTAGGGTTAGGGTTTATACTATGATGCTGTGTCGACAGATCTCATTTCTGTGGAAGTTAGGGTTAGGGTTTATACTATGATGCTGTGTCGACAGATCTCATTTCTGTGAAAGTTACGGTTAGGGTTTATACTATGATGCTGTGTCGACAGATCTCATTTCTGTGGAAGTTACGGTTAGGGTTTATACTATGATGCTGTGTCGACAGATCTCATTTCTGTGGAAGTTAGTATTAGGGTTTATACTATGATGCTGTGTCGACAGATCTCATTTCTGTGAAAGTTACGGTAGGGTTTATACTATGATGCTGTGTCGACAGATCTCATTGCTGTGAAAGTTAGTATTAGGGTTTATACTATGATGCTGTGTCGACAGATCTCATTTCTGTGAAAGTTACGGTTAGGGTTTATACTATGATGCTGTGTCGACAGATCTCATTTCTGTGGAAGTTACGGTTAGGGTTTATACTATGATGCTGTGTCGACAGATCTCATTTCTGTGAAAGTTACGGTAGGGTTTATACTATAATGCTGTGTCGACAGATCTCATTTCTGTGAAAGTTACGGTAGGGTTTATACTATGATGCTGTGTCGACAGATCTCATTTCTGTGAAAGTTACGGTAGGGTTTATACTATGATGCTGTGTCGACAGATCTCATTTCTGTGAAAGTTACGGTAGGGTTTATACTATGATGCTGTGTCAACAGATCTCATTTCTGTGAAAGTTAGGGTTAGGGTTTATACTATGATGCTGTGTCGACAGATCTCATTTCTGTGGAAGTTACGGTTAGGGTTTATACTATGATGCTGTGTCGACAGATCTCATTTCTGTGAAAGTTACGGTAGGGTTTATACTATGATGCTGTGTCGACAGATCTCATTTCTGTGAAAGTTACGGTAGGGTTTATACTATGATGCTGTGTCGACAGATCTCATTTCTGTGAAAGTTACGGTTAGGGTTTATACTATGATGCTGTGTCGACAGATCTCATTTCTGTGAAAGTTACGGTAGGGTTTATACTATGATGCTGTGTCGACAGATCTCATTTCTGTGAAAGTTACGGTAGGGTTTATACTATGATGCTGTGTCGACAGATCTCATTTCTGTGAAAGTTACGGTTAGGGTTTATACTATGATGCTGTGTCGACAGATCTCATTTCTGTGAAAGTTACGGTAGGGTTTATACTATGATGCTGTGTCGACAGATCTCATTTCTGTGAAAGTTACGGTAGGGTTTATACTATGATGCTGTGTCGACAGATCTCATTTCTGTGAAAGTTACGGTTAGGGTTTATACTATGATGCTGTGTCGACAGATCTCATTTCTGTGAAAGTTACGGTAGGGTTTATACTATGATGCTGTGTCGACAGATCTCATTTCTGTGAAAGTTACGGTAGGGTTTATACTATGATGCTGTGTCGACAGATCTCATTTCTGTGAAAGTTACGGTTAGGGTTTATACTATGATGCTGTGTCGACAGATCTCATTTCTGTGAAAGTTACGGTAGGGTTTATACTATGATGCTGTGTCGACAGATCTCATTTCTGTGAAAGTTACGGTAGGGTTTATACTATGATGCTGTGTCGACAGATCTCATTTCTGTGAAAGTTACGGTATGGTTTATACTATGATGCTGTGTCGACAGATCTCATTTCTGTGAAAGTTACGGTTAGGGTTTATACTATGATGCTGTGTCGACAGATCTCATTTCTGTGAAAGTTACGGTAGGGTTTATACTATGATGCTGTGTCGACAGATCTCATTTCTGTGAAAGTTACGGTAGGGTTTATACTATGATGCTGTGTCGACAGATCTCATTTCTGTGAAAGTTACGGTAGGGTTTATACTATGATGCTGTGTCGACAGATCTCATTTCTGTGAAAGTTACGGTAGGGTTTATACTATGATGCTGTGTCGACAGATCTCATTTCTGTGAAAGTTACGGTTAGGGTTTATACTATGATGCTGTGTCGACAGATCTCATTTCTGTGGAAGTTAGGGTTAGGGTTTATACTATGATGCTGTGTCGACAGATCTCATTTCTGTGAAAGTTACGGTAGGGTTTATACTATGATGCTGTGTCGACAGATCTCATTTCTGTGAAAGTTACGGTAGGGTTTATACTATGATGCTGTGTCGACAGATCTCATTTCTGTGAAAGTTACGGTTAGGGTTTATACTATGATGCTGTGTCGACAGATCTCATTTCTGTGAAAGTTAGGGTTAGGGTTTATACTATGATGCTGTGTCGACAGATCTCATTTCTGTGAAAGTTAGGGTTAGGGTTTATACTATGATGCTGTGTCGACAGATCTCATTTCTGTCGAAGTTAAGGTTAGGGTTTATACTATGATGCTGTGTCGACAGATCTCATTTCTGTGAAAGTTACGGTTAGGGTTTATACTATGATGCTGTGTCGACAGATCTCATTTCTGTGGAAGTTAGGGTTAGGGTTTATACTATGATGCTGTGTCGACAGATCTCATTTCTGTGGAAGTTAGGGTTAGGGTTTATACTATGATGCTGTGTCGACAGATCTCATTTCTGTGAAAGTTACGGTTAGGGTTTATACTATGATGCTGTGTCGACAGATCTCATTTCTGTGGAAGTTAGGGTTAGGGTTTATACTATGATGCTGTGTCGACAGATCTCATTTCTGTGGAAGTTAGGGTTAGGGTTTATACTATGATGCTGTGTCGACAGATCTCATTTCTGTGGAAGTTAGGGTTAGGGTTTATACTATGATGCTGTGTCGACAGATCTCATTTCTGTGGAAGTTAGGGTTAGGGTTTATACTATGATGCTGTGTCGACAGATCTCATTTCTGTGAAAGTTACGGTTAGGGTTTATACTATGATGCTGTGTCGACAGATCTCATTTCTGTGGAAGTTACGGTTAGGGTTTATACTATGATGCTGTGTCGACAGATCTCATTTCTGTGGAAGTTAGTATTAGGGTTCATACTATGATGCTGTGTCGACAGATCTCATTTCTGTGAAAGTTACGGTAGGGTTTATACTATGATGCTGTGTCGACAGATCTCATTTCTGTGAAAGTTACGGTAGGGTTTATACTATGATGCTGTGTCGACAGATCTCATTTCTGTGAAAGTTAGGGTTAGGGTTTATACTATGATGCTGTGTCGACAGATCTCATTTCTGTGGAAGTTAAGGTTAGGGTTAATACTATGATGCTGTGTCGACAGATCTCATTTCTGTGAAAGTTACGGTTAGGGTTTATACTATGATGCTGTGTCGACAGATCTCATTTCTGTGGAAGTTAGGGTTAGGGTTTATACTATGATGCTGTGTCGACAGATCTCATTTCTGTGGAAGTTAGGGTTAGGGTTTATACTATGATGCTGTGTCGACAGATCTCATTTCTGTGAAAGTTACGGTTAGGGTTTATACTATGATGCTGTGTCGACAGATCTCATTTCTGTGAAAGTTACGGTTAGGGTTTATACTATGATGCTGTGTCGACAGATCTCATTTCTGTGGAAGTTAGGGTTAGGGTTTATACTATGATGCTGTGTCGACAGATCTCATTTCTGTGGAAGTTAGTATTAGGGTTTATACTATGATGCTGTGTCGACAGATCTCATTTCTGTGAAAGTTACGGTAGGGTTTATACTATGATGCTGTGTCGACAGATCTCATTTCTGTGAAAGTTACGGTAGGGTTTATACTATGATGCTGTGTCGACAGATCTCATTTCTGTGAAAGTTAGGGTTAGGGTTTATACTATGATGCTGTGTCGACAGATCTCATTTCTGTGGAAGTTAGGGTTAGGGTTTATACTATGATGCTGTGTCGACAGATCTCATTTCTGTGGAAGTTAGGGTTAGGGTTTATACTATGATGCTGTGTCGACAGATCTCATTTCTGTGAAAGTTACGGTTAGGGTTTATACTATGATGCTGTGTCGACAGATCTCATTTCTGTGGAAGTTAGGGTTAGGGTTTATACTATGATGCTGTGTCGACAGATCTCATTTCTGTGGAAGTTAGGGTTAGGGTTTATACTATGATGCTGTGTCGACAGATCTCATTTCTGTGGAAGTTAGGGTTAGGGTTTATACTATGATGCTGTGTCGACAGATCTCATTTCTGTGGAAGTTAGGGTTAGGGTTTATACTATGATGCTGTGTCGACAGATCTCATTTCTGTGAAAGTTACGGTTAGGGTTTATACTATGATGCTGTGTCGACAGATCTCATTTCTGTGGAAGTTACGGTTAGGGTTTATACTATGATGCTGTGTCGACAGATCTCATTTCTGTGGAAGTTAGTATTAGGGTTCATACTATGATGCTGTGTCGACAGATCTCATTTCTGTGAAAGTTACGGTAGGGTTTATACTATGATGCTGTGTCGACAGATCTCATTTCTGTGAAAGTTACGGTAGGGTTTATACTATGATGCTGTGTCGACAGATCTCATTTCTGTGAAAGTTAGGGTTAGGGTTTATACTATGATGCTGTGTCGACAGATCTCATTTCTGTGGAAGTTAAGGTTAGGGTTAATACTATGATGCTGTGTCGACAGATCTCATTTCTGTGAAAGTTACGGTTAGGGTTTATACTATGATGCTGTGTCGACAGATCTCATTTCTGTGGAAGTTAGGGTTAGGGTTTATACTATGATGCTGTGTCGACAGATCTCATTTCTGTGGAAGTTAGGGTTAGGGTTTATACTATGATGCTGTGTCGACAGATCTCATTTCTGTGAAAGTTACGGTTAGGGTTTATACTATGATGCTGTGTCGACAGATCTCATTTCTGTGAAAGTTACGGTTAGGGTTTATACTATGATGCTGTGTCGACAGATCTCATTTCTGTGGAAGTTAGGGTTAGGGTTTATACTATGATGCTGTGTCGACAGATCTCATTTCTGTGGAAGTTAGGGTTAGGGTTTATACTATGATGCTGTGTCGACAGATCTCATTTCTGTGAAAGTTACGGTTAGGGTTTATACTATGATGCTGTGTCGACAGATCTCATTTCTGTGGAAGTTAGGGTTAGGGTTTATACTATGATGCTGTGTCGACAGATCTCATTTCTGTGGAAGTTAGTATTAGGGTTTATACTATGATGCTGTGTCGACAGATCTCATTTCTGTGAAAGTTACGGTAGGGTTTATACTATGATGCTGTGTCGACAGATCTCATTTCTGTGAAAGTTACGGTAGGGTTTATACTATGATGCTGTGTCGACAGATCTCATTTCTGTGAAAGTTAGGGTTAGGGTTTATACTATGATGCTGTGTCGACAGATCTCATTTCTGTGGAAGTTAGGGTTAGGGTTTATACTATGATGCTGTGTCGACAGATCTCAATTCTGTGGAAGTTAGGGTTAGGGTTTATACTATGATGCTGTGTCGACAGATCTCATTTCTGTGGAAGTTAGGGTTAGGGTTTATACTATGATGCTGTGTCGACAGATCTCATTTCTGTGGAAGTTAGGGTTAGCGTTTATACTATGATGCGTTGTCGACAGATCTCATTTCTGTGGAAGTTAGGGTTAGGGTTTATACTATGATGCTGTGTCGACAGATCTCATTTCTGTGGAAGTTAGGGTTAGGGTTTATACTATGATGCTGTGTCGACAGATCTCATTTCTGTGGAAGTTAGGGTTAGGGTTTATACGATGATGCTGTGTCGACAGATCTCATTTCTGTGGAAGTTAGGGTTAGGGTTTATACTATGATACTGTGTCGACAGATCTCATTTCTGTGGAAGTTAGGGTTAGGGTTTATACTATGATGCTGTGTCGACAGATCTCATTTCTGTGGAAGTTAGGGTTAGCGTTTATACTATGATGCGTTGTCGACAGATCTCATTTCTGTGGAAGTTAGGGTTAGGGTTTATACTATGATGCTGTGTCGACAGATCTCATTTCTGTGAAAGTTAGTATTAGGGTTTATACTATGATGCTGTGTCGACAGATCTCATTTCTGTGGAAGTTAGGGTTAGGGTTTATACTATGATGCTGTGTCGACAGATCTCATTTCTGTGGAAGTTAGGGTTAGGGTTTATACGATGATGCTGTGTCGACAGATCTCATTTCTGTGGAAGTTAGGGTTAGGGTTTATACTATGATACTGTGTCGACAGATCTCATTTCTGTGGAAGTTAGGGTTAGGGTTTATACTATGATGCTGTGTCGACAGATCTCATTTCTGTGGAAGTTAGGGTTAGGGTTTATACGATGATGCTGTGTCGACAGATCTCATTTCTGTGGAAGTTAGGGTTAGGGTTTATACTATGATACTGTGTCGACAGATCTCATTTCTGTGGAAGTTAGGGTTAGGGTTTATACTATGATGCTGTGTCGACAGATCTCATTTCTGTGGAAGTTAGTATTAGGGTTTATACTATGATGCTGTGTCGACAGATCTCATTTCTGTGAAAGTTACGGTAGGGTTTATACTATGATGCTGTGTCGACAGATCTCATTTCTGTGAAAGTTACGGTAGGGTTTATACTATGATGCTGTGTCGACAGATCTCATTTCTGTGAAAGTTAGGGTTAGGGTTTATACTATGATGCTGTGTCGACAGATCTCATTTCTGTGGAAGTTAGGGTTAGGGTTTATACTATGATGCTGTGTCGACAGATCTCAATTCTGTGGAAGTTAGGGTTAGGGTTTATACTATGATGCTGTGTCGACAGATCTCATTTCTGTGGAAGTTAGGGTTAGGGTTTATACTATGATGCTGTGTCGACAGATCTCATTTCTGTGGAAGTTAGGGTTAGCGTTTATACTATGATGCGTTGTCGACAGATCTCATTTCTGTGGAAGTTAGGGTTAGGGTTTATACTATGATGCTGTGTCGACAGATCTCATTTCTGTGGAAGTTAGGGTTAGGGTTTATACTATGATGCTGTGTCGACAGATCTCATTTCTGTGGAAGTTAGGGTTAGGGTTTATACGATGATGCTGTGTCGACAGATCTCATTTCTGTGGAAGTTAGGGTTAGGGTTTATACTATGATACTGTGTCGACAGATCTCATTTCCGTGGAAGTTAGGGTTAGGGTTTATACTATGATGCTGTGTCGACAGATCTCATTTCTGTGGAAGTTAGGGTTAGCGTTTATACTATGATGCGTTGTCGACAGATCTCATTTCTGTGGAAGTTAGGGTTAGGGTTTATACTATGATGCTGTGTCGACAGATCTCATTTCTGTGGAAGTTAGGGTTAGGGTTTATACTATGATGCTGTGTCGACAGATCTCATTTCTGTGGAAGTTAGGGTTAGGGTTTATACTATGATGCTGTGTCGACAGATCTCATTTCTGTGGAAGTTAGGGTTAGGGTTTATACGATGATGCTGTGTCGACAGATCTCATTTCTGTGGAAGTTAGGGTTAGGGTTTATACTATGATACTGTGTCGACAGATCTCATTTCTGTGGAAGTTAGGGTTAGGGTTTATACTATGATGCTGTGTCGACAGATCTCATTTCTGTGGAAGTTAGGGTTAGGGTTTATACTATGATGCTGTGTCGACAGATCTCATTTCTGTGGAAGTTAGGGTTAGGGTTTATACTATGATGCTGTGTCGACAGATCTCATTTCTGTGGAAGTTAGGGTTAGGGTTTATACTATGATGCTGTGTCGACAGATCTCATTTCTGTGGAAGTTAGGGTTAGGGTTTATACGATGATGCTGTGTCGACAGATCTCATTTCTGTGGAAGTTAGGGTTAGGGTTTATACTATGATGCTGTGTCGACAGATCTCATTTCTGTGGAAGTTAGGGTTAGGGTTTATACGATGATGCTGTGTCGACAGATCTCATTTCTGTGGAAGTTAGGGTTAGGGTTTATACGATGATGCTGTGTCGACAGATCTCATTTCTGTGGAAGTTAGGGTTAGGGTTTATACTATGATGCTGTGTCGACAGATCTCATTTCTGTGGAAGTTAGGGTTAGGGTTTATACGATGATGCTGTGTCGACAGATCTCATTTCTGTGGAAGTTAGGGTTAGGGTTTATACTATGATGCTGTGTCGACAGATCTCATTTCTGTGGAAGTTAGGGTTAGGGTTTATACGATGATGCTGTGTCGACAGATCTCATTTCTGTGGAAGTTAGGGTTAGGGTTTATACTATGATGCTGTGTCGACAGATCTCATTTCTGTGGAAGTTAGGGTTAGGGTTTATACGATGATGCTGTGTCGACAGATCTCATTTCTGTGGAAGTTAGGGTTAGGGTTTATACTATGATGCTGTGTCGACAGATCTCATTTCTGTGGAAGTTTAGATGCAACTTCACAGACAGCTAGTCATTTCAGCTACTTTCACCACTTGTGCAGAATTGTGAGCAGATCATAAAAGTAAATTGTATTTAAATCGCCCAGCATTCTCTAATAATTATTTCAATAGTCATCATCATCATCATATTTGGTTTAACGTCCATTTTACATGCTGGCATGCGGTGGACGGCTTTAAGAAATTGACTTCTGAACTAACTTATCTCTGGCTATGTCTTTATTTATCCCTCTTTCTCATAAGTCGATTCTTATCACTTCCTCCCATGTTTTCCTTGGCATTCCCCTGGGAACTGAACCTGTTACCTCAACTGGTCTACATCTACTAACCCAAGAACTCTCATTCATTATTTCAACGTGGCTATACCATCAAAGTCTCCTGTTCTGCACACATCTCCCTATATTGTCCAGATATAATCTTCTGAAGTCATCAGATCTAAGCCTTGTCTAAGACTCCATCGCACATCCATATCATTCTTATATCATTTCTCTCCATGCGACGCATGTCCTCAACCCTTACTGGCCAGGGTTCACGTCCATACATTATCACACTGTGTGCACATCTGAATAGACTGGAACCTGAACGACTACCGATGCAACTGCTGTATTCTAGACTGACTAAATTCAAAGATTCAATGAAAAGAAACTTGGAATGGAGGAATATCAGCAGCGGCGATTGGCAAGATCACATGAAATAAGTATAATCATGGCCTGGTGCATTTCATGAAACAGTCACCGTTGCTTCCGCATATGATGACATATGTATATACCGATATCAGAGACAAAACTGGAGATGCTAAAAGTTTAAGACCAATATTGTAGGTTTTTTTTGGGGGGGGGGGGGAGTAGTATTTACCTATGGGTCATCACTTATCAAAGCTAAAAGCCACTTAAAGATAAGGGTAAATGAGATGGATAGATTGTCAGTTGAATGATGAAGAATATTATGCGAAGATTGAAAATAATTAATGGAATGAATGAAATTTGATCCCTTCTTCTGCAGAGGATTATACGTAATTAATAACATTCTATCCCTGTAGGGGGTGGGAAGAAGTGCTCTGAAAACATGTCTACTGATTCTGCAGATTAAAAGCGAAGAGAAGCCTACTCCATCCTGTGCTCCAATTATATCACCAAAGCAGTGATATACAAAACTATTTCTTAGTACTAGGACTTATACTTGAGTCTTTGGAGCATACAATCAAGGAGTTGGCCCCGGGCATCACCAGGGAATTAGCAGATCTCTCTCTCTTTCCATCTCTCTCTCTCTCCATCTCTCTCTCTCCATCTCTCTCTCTCTCCATCTCTCTCTCCATCTCTCTCTCTCTCTCCATCTCTCTCTCTTTCCATCTCTCTCTCTCCATCTCTCTCTCTCTCTCTCTCTCTCTCTCCATCTCTCTCTCTCTCTCTCCATAATAATAATCTATATTTCAACTATAAGAAGAAAAAAACATATCGAAAGAACATCTCACGAACCCAAGGGAAGAGAAAACTGCCAGAAATTAAATTTTAAAAACATCCCCTTCACACACACACACAAATTCACAGACATACACACATACACGTGGTGATACCAGCCTCGGCCGGTACCATACAAAACTGTTGCGAAGGATCAAGGAAGTTGAAAAGACCAAGTAGGGAGAGCACCAACCAGACCTCCACTGGGAGGGTCTGGAGTATACTAGAACCTTTGGAAGGTTTATTGCCGCTCAAATTCCAGAGGAGACCAACAGTCATTGCTAGTGAGAAATTAATGGTAAACTACGGTTATAGGAAGAGGTGGAGTGTTCTGGAAATTTGTGGAGACTTGTTGTCACTCAGACTCCAGGGAACACCACTGGTTATTATCGATGAACAATCACTGACAATGACTTGTGAGTAATGATAATGACAATAACTTTACGAAAAGCATTCAAACCAAAATCAGTATTCAACAGAGCGAATTTGAAGGTGAACTATTTATCTGTAAATAACATTGGAGCAGCCAGAAAACAACAAGAGAAAAGAGAGGCAACAAAGCGGCCAATTGGCAAACAAGTCCAATTCATAAGAAATAATAAAAGCAATAAAAATGATGATCGCTTCAAAAAGCAGTAGAAACATTAACAAAAGCAAATGATTAATCAATAACATCATTCATATATTGTTATACCATTAGAGTAAGATCGGCATGGGGTAAGTTCCGCAAACTGTTGCCAGTCCTGACATCGCGAGCTATCCCTCTCACTACCAGAGGGAGGGTATATAGAAGCTGTATGGAGGTGCGTGATGCTGTATGGAGGTGAGTGCTGGGTCCCCACCCAGTTCTCACTCGTCTATCTTTAGTGTAATGATCAGATGAATATGCAATGTCAAGTCAGATCAGACCCGGCAGATCAACTCTGATACTCTGTTGATGAGGCTGAATATACCAAAGGTTGATGATCTCCTGACGATCAGTCGACTACGTTGGTTTGCGCACATTGAGAGGAGCGACTTTTGGATAAGAAAATGCAGACCTTGATGTGGAAGGCCGGAGGAAAGTTGGATTACCCAAGAAGACTTGGATGCAACAAGGAAAGTTGAATTTGAATGGAATCAATTCTCAAGACTACAAAGCTTGATTGCAGGCTGTCAGAAAGAAGATGCTGTTGTTTGTGCAGCATCTTATTTCTTCTAACAAAGCCTTCATCAGATGATGACTGTGAGTTCAAAGATGGTTTGGGAGGCGAAACATCATTACCGCTAGCCTAGAGCGCCCAGCAGTATCGCACGAGATTACCAGATTTTGTTGGATTGTTGTCATGTGCTGAAATACATTTCTGATACATTATTCTCATAGATTTTCATATTTTAAGATGGGGATCAGTTTCCAATATAAATCTGTCGTAAACTGATCATCCACTTTTTTACCATGTTGCATGATTTTGTTTGTTCGTAATTGTCCGCAACCCGTTTTTCCCAACTTTTTTTCTTCAAGTATTTTAGATCTTATTAGGGGACTAACTTATCTTGCCTTTGGTAATATTTATTTGTTGCCTATTTGTTTTGTTTTTTCACCCCTTTTTTGTTCTGTTGGCTATTGTAAAATATTGCCAATGGTTTTTTTTGTATGTATGAACCTTGTAAAAAATAAAAATAAAAACCATATATATTAAAAAATTTGAAATGGTCAAAAAAGGGGGGGTGAGTTTACATTAAATTTATATTGGAAACTGATCGCCCCTCCTAAAATCTAAAATATTTGGAAAAAATTTCCCAAAAACCTGGAATTCTCTAGCGACCGATAGGTAATTGTACACTGAAAAAAGAAAAAAAAATGGTCAGTAAAAAAGTTGGGAAAAATGGGTTATGGACAAATACGACAAAGCGCCTGAGATTATCCATTATCATGCATTTCGGTTTCTTCGTAAACAAGTAAGCCATTTTAATATTTTGTTAATGATTGAATTACTTCTATATTTATTCCATACTTACCTAATTTACCTACCTTGCCAAAATTACCTAATTTTCTGGGCACAAAAACGCACACACCCTTCCTACTACTAACCCCAAGTCCGGATGGTAATACTAAAAATAAATAAAAAATAAATTTAACAAAAGTCGGAAAAGGTGCGTGCGACGTGGGTGTAACGAGGCTGTTAGTAGTCAATTTATTGAACATTAAAGTTGCTTTTTTGTTATGTTATTTATTTTCAATAAATCGTTGTATTTTATCACGTATCTTTTGCGGAAAGAAAAAAAAAACAATTATTTCAGAATGCAGATTAGGGGGGTCTGTTTTGCATATAATTGTAACATAAAATGATCCCCCGTTTCCGGGCCATTCTAACTTTTTAAAGCATATACCAATTTCTTTTTTGTGATTGGAGATACATTCTATGCATTGTTCTTTGTGGGGTGAGGGGGTTCTACTTTTTAAAGCATGTGGTTTTACAACTTTGCCGACTTAGGGTTAATAGGTAAAATAATTTAGTTAACATTGGCTTTCCAGTGTGATTTGAATGTTATGAGGATACAAAGTAAATATTCCAGAGTTCACTAAATCCTATCCCTCTTATCAAACCTTTTAAAATGTTCAAATTTCTTTTCGAACCTATTTGTTAAATGTTTATATGACGCCACTCAGAGAGTTAAGTTTCAGGACAAGTTTTTTGGGTGGCAAACGAAATCTCCAGATTTTAAAGAAAAAACTGCTAAATTGGCAACACTGACTCTCAGTGCGCTCATTACCCCCTCCTCCTGTGGTGGACTACTAACATCACCGCCGTCCCCAACGCTAAGGCAACAGGGCAGGCCAAGCATCACACAAATGATAACAATTGTGATGATGCTGAAAATAAGAGACAGAGAGAAACAAGTCGACACATAACACCGATGGCAGCAGGGGTAGTGAATCGCC
>OY744545.1:18523984-18623984 GCA_963556195.1 Sepiola atlantica | reverse complement strand
CGATCTAACCTCTGACCTTCTTCAGGTGCATCTTTTCGAACTTGGGAATCTTTATGTTGAACTTGGGAACCTGTACAAAATTTCAGAGGTTTCATCGCCTCAACAAGATGAGAATAGTGATCCGAATATTCCAAATAATTTCAGAGGTTTCATCGCCTCAACCAAGATGAGAATAGTGATCCGAATATTCCAAATAATTTCAGAGGTTTCATCGCCTCAACAAGATGAGAATAGTGATCCGAATATTCCAAATAATTTCAGAGGTTTCATCGCCTCAACAAGATGAGAATAGTGATCCGAATATTCCAAATAATTTCAGAGGTTTCATCGCCTCAACAAGATGAGAATAGTGATCCGAATATTCCAAATAATTTCAGAGGTTTCATCGCCTAAACAAGATGAGAATAGTGATCCGAATATTCCAAATAATACAAAGATTACCGAGTTCGACTAAAAGGTTTCCAAGTTCGAAAAGATGCACCCTGGAGTTTACGATCTTAATAAGGCAAATGATGCAAATTGTCCAAAGTTGCCTGAAGAATTTAATTTCATGCCTGACACCGTAGCATAGACAAGTACATCAGCTAGTTTATTATTTAAAAGGGCAGTTGTTCAGTTGAAAGTCAGAAACTACACAAGATACACCCGCAAAGCTGATATATTATTTTTCAATATTTCCTCAGACAGAATATGGATCCATTTTTTTTCTAAATATTCATTCTTTTGGGGATCAATAGAAACAAACTTAGTCGACATTTAGAGCGATTTTTTCCATCGACCTTTGTTTGTAAAACTCGAACTAAAATACATGTTCTTGGCTTTCAGGCTAGGATCAAAGTTTGTATCTGTTTTGTCCTCGGTTGGAGGATGTGAAATCCTTCTTGACTGGGAAGAGGGGATGGGGATGGTGAGAGAGGGGATGGGGAGGTAGGAAGGGTAAAGAGTGGTAAGAAGAGAGGTGAAATAAGAGAAGAGAAGGGGAGAGGGATAAAGATAAATAGATGGATAAATAGAGAGGGGAAATAGAGAGAGAGAGAGAGAGAGAGAGAGAGAGAGAGAAAGAGAAAAGTTTTAAAAAAGATGTTACATACACTTTTTAACTCTTCCATTTTGTTGTCCATGCCCTCCTCCCCGGACAACGCCGGGTAGGTGTGCTGGTTTTATATAAAATACATTGCATAAAAGACTGTTGTGTTTTATTTATTTACAAGTTTTTACTTGTAAATGAATCGCGTTAGAAATGAATACGGTTCAGATTTCCATCGTAGAACATGCTGTTCTGTAATTGATATGCACCGCCCAAGTGCATCTCTCTTAACAGCTGCTGTGAAGAGGAGGGAACAACTTGATTCGCAGTCACAGAAACGAGTTTCACATTCAAACTGTGGCTCTCTGTAATCTACGCAGGTTTCTCATTTTATTTACACCTATTTATCAAATTATCGTTTATCTATATAATAAAAGTGAACATACGTGTGTCCGGCTTGCTTCAATAATCACATATGCAAAAAAAAAATTATGAGAAATGAAAAAGAAGCTTAATCTTAATTATAACTGATAATAATAAAGAAAGGAAAGAATAACCCTTGTGCAATTTTAATTTTTATGAGCAAAGAAGAGGAGGCTTAATCTTAATAATTGATAATAAAAATAATGAAAAGAATTTCTTTCACTTTTATATATATCTTTATACAGATTGACATATTTTCCTAAGGGGAAGTAACTCTAATTTTTATAGAAAACTAAAAATTATTAGCCCTAAAATTTCAAAGATGCAAAAAAGATTTTGCATTGTTTTTCATTTGAAATATTTTGCCGTCATTCAATTCTAGTGTTATATTTTTCTCCCCCTTCCCCAATGTTTTCTGGTATTTCTCCCAACAGCAGCAACAGAAAAGGGATCATATTCTTTGGTAACAATTGGTTGTGCATTATTTTTAATTTTAATGCAGATTTTGCCTGCGAACACATTCTAAAACTTTCAGAAAAATGTCGGAAAAACTTGATTTAAGTTTTCTTTTTAAATTTTCTGTACTCTTTGAAGCTATTACAAAACGTACTTATTGGTAGGTTCCATAAATCAAATGCCTCCTCCCAGTCTGTGTGACACTGGATTGATTACCTCCTATCAGCCAATCAGGAGCTCCGGTGAAAGAAAGAACACAAATCGCCAGATTCTTCTTACAGCACCCACGCAATTTCATTCCCTCTGGCGGCAGTTGGAGCCAGTACACTGACCAGAGCAGGTTGCTGTGAATGATGCGTTGGTCAACCAATTCCTATTTCAGTCACGTAAATTATTTAGAGCTCTCAGTATTCAAGCTGGTGTCAAATTATTTCTCCCTTCACCAACAACAACACTCGTGACGTTTGCTGTTGATATCAGCAGCAGTATCAATTCTTCCTTTCCTATCATCGCCGACAACACGAGACATTCGCTCTTCTCATTAACAGTAACAGTAGTTCACCTTTCAGCTTACATTAGCAACACGATTCGAAATATAATCAACACAATCAGGGGGTACACGACACCCGTTCAAAACACACGTGAATAACGTGATATCCAAAACAAAACTGACTTCTCGAGCAAAAAATCTCTCCTTTTATTCAGCCATCTCGAATTGCCAATATTTTACATAATTACGACCCTGGCCTCGTAATCAAACGGTTCTAGGTTCGCGCCTGAGTGCGGCTACTGCTTCTCTACAATAAACACATGCTAGTCTCTCCGCACCATCTGTTTAATTCTTTTTTCAGCACGGACCAATAAAAAGTATTTTCATTTGAAATTACGATGTCGTCTGTTGATTAATTGTTTGAGTCAGATAAACTTTCTATTACAGACTACAATTACTTTAATTATAATGGAGAACGATCATCCCCATTATAAAACTTTCTTTCGACAATGTATGTGTGAAATATCTATTAGCTCAATTTTTGCAGTGCTATGGTGTAGATTTATTATTCATTAACATTCTTCTGCTATATTTTGTAATGTTAATTCAGAATCTTGTTTTAGTTTTGATAGAAAACGTGATCTTATTTCAGTGTCCCTCCAAGACATAAGACCTTACACAAATATTAGACATTTGAACATGTCATTGAGTTTGAATTTTTCACATATATATATATATATATATATATATATATATATATATATATATATATATATATATATATACAAACTCTTAAATTACACATGTAACAAATATAATACATACTATTTAGATACATTTTCGGACTCAGTTCATTCTTCTCATGAGGGGTGTTATCACTCTACAACAATAACAGTAGTATTAAAATTAAAATGGGACATTCTCAATGTTTTAGAATTTAAAAAGAAGTTTTCGTGCATATTTATGTGGTGGATGGACCTGATGTGGGAGTCACCAATTAAAGGGATCGTTCGAATGTATAGCTTTGTAAAAATATCTCACCCTCAATGTTAATTAAATACACAAGAAATAATAGAATACGAAAAGCAGATCTAAACAACACAAAGGTTATTGGAATATACAAAATGATAGGGGCAGGTACATAGGGTTGCTTCACAAACTTGCTAGCTATGAAATATCTGTCAATTTTTTTTTTTTGGGGGGGGGGAGATCGCTCCAGACAAGGCATGAAGCCACTTGATGTAAGAAACTAACAAGAACGAAAGATGATTATTGCAGAGACAGAAAATGACTATTGGCCTTAGTCTTAAAAAGACCAAGGCTATAGGTAGGAGGAAAACAGTCAGCAGGAAGTTGCAGTTTTTGGAAAGTAGCTACTGTAATAGGAAGCTGTATTACAATGAAATATCAAAACAGCGAATTGATGGAGACCACTAGACCAACGAATCAAACGAGCTGGAACAAAGGAAGCAGGGAATAGCTCACACAATTCTGAAGAACCCATACTATAATAGTATTTATAGAAGACTGTGACTAGCAACATCACATCTGTGAGAGGGAGAGAAGGTGCAGAGAAGACGAAAGAGTGTAGTCAATCAAATTACAGATATGTTTCTGCACCGTATCAAAACCTTCAAATGGGACAGATATTCACCAGCCGAAATATGACAACGGTACTCCATACATGGTCTGATAGTAGATTTGCAGAGATAGAGAATAGCCTCAGGTGTGAGAAAGTGTTTAGAACGATAGAGAAAACAAACTTTACGAGAAGCAGAAAGAAGGATCTAATGTATGAACTCCAAAAAAGATCTGATGAGAGAGAAACACCAAGAAGTTTCAAAGTCGATTTCTCCTCAAGAGCAGAGCCATCCATGAGAATCTCAGGAAGAAAAGGGACACGCCTACGATTGAAAGACACGAGCTGAGTCTTAACAGGAGTAAACGAAAGAAGACATTTCGTAGCCCAATCCATAACTGAACCCAGGTCAACTTCTAGATCAGCTGCATATTTCAACTGATCCGACTGATTTCTTCTCAACCATCAAATCCTTACTTTCTGATAGGTCTATAAAAGTCGTTTTTGATGGGTAGAAGTCTGAAGCACATAGTATCAACTCCAGCTTAACTCAAGGATCTATTCTTGGTCTAACTCTCTTCCTGAATCCCATTAATGATATTCCAAATCATATTATTTGTTGACATCTATGCAAACACAACTCTCTATGGCAGCACTTCGAAGAGCATTGGCGATGAAGATCTTGCTGACTCTCTCTCTCTCTCTCTTTCTCTCTCTCTCTCTCTCTCTCTCTCTCTCTTTCTCTCTCTCTCTCTCTCTCTCTCTTCTGATCTGGAGTATGTGATGCAATGGAGGGGGGGGGGGGGCTTGTTACCTTTAACACCTGTAAAAACCAAATGCTTTCTTTACCCCAACAACACTCAGATCTTTCTTTTGCTCCAGTTGAAGTGAATGGTACTCTCCTGGAGGAAACCTCTTTGTTTTGATTAGCTCCTTGGACTGACTTTCACTCCACATCTAAGAATAATTGGATTATTCTCCCACTCCAGAAAAACCCGTTACTCCTGATGCAATCCTCGACCTATATACAAGTGAGATATGGGGAATGATCTTGTAGCAGCCATCATGCGAGTCCACAAGGTTAATAGAGTGAGGGTCGCGCCATGTGTCATTCATCAGGGATTGAACCCAGAGCGTTCTGATTACAAGATAGAATCTTGTTATTTCTGTACAAGGACAAGAGTCCACTTATGCAAATGACCATTGTTTTGCATGAACGAATCTTCGTTGAAATAAAGAGCAGAAACTTTCCTTCCCAGTGGGTGATGATAACATTATGATGCATCGAGAAAAGAAGAAAGAAATTGAATTGGCGTTTTGTGTCAGCTTACTCGATTGACGAGTCGGATTTTCTTTTGAGAGTTGGCATTGTCGTGTTTTGGAGAATTGTAAATTACAATTCTAAAGTCGGATTCTTTGAGAGTAGGCGTCGTCATGTTTTGGAAAATTGTTAATACAATTTGGGAGTCGGACTTTTGATTTTTTTTGTGTGTGAGCGTTTCTTTTGTTTTTTCAACTTTAATTTCTACAGATCTCTTTTGCTAACGGAAGAGACATTGCTAGTCTTTCTTTACTCTATCGGTTTTTCCATGGAAGGTGCTCGACTGAGCTCCAATCTCTGGTTCCTCTTTGTAAGACATTCACAGCAAAAACTCCTTCTTTCTACCAGAACGAAAAACAACATTACTTCATTCCTCCATCCTTCTTAACATCAACAGAATTTCCATGAACATAGTTTCTTTTCAAAAACTTCTCATCTGTGGAACACGTTACCATGGGGTTGTTTCCCTGCTGGATACAACATGGTCGTTGTCAAATCCAATTTCAACAAATATTTGCCATAAACTGTCCAAATAAGTAATTAAATTTTGTTCATTCCATTCATCATTTCTATCCTCTCGTAATATAAATTCAACTGACAATCTATCCATCTCATTAACTCTTATCCTTGAGCACCTTTTAGCCTGGATAAGTGGTGACTCATTAGTAAATATAAAAAATAATAATCTTCAGAAAAATGGGGAGAGATCTTTACAATAATGAAAGTTTGTTGTTAAGTCTGCGTGTGGTGTATGTGATATGCAGGTGCAGCTGGGCATAAGTGTACCTGTCTATAGTAGGATATATGTGTGACTGTCCATAGTAGCATGTGTTAAAGCTTATTGGTAGTCACTGTGGGAAGAGTTCAACATATATGCGACTGGGCTGGTGCACCAACCACTAGCCTTTTGCTTCTTGGACAGGGTGTAAAAACGAGTTTCTTACCTAATAGAACCAGCACTGTCTGTCAAGCTCCAGCCCCTGTCACATCGTCGCAATGTTGAATCCCTGTGATTGTTTTACAAATACCAGACGAGCAACAAAATCCCCCCCCCTTCACTGTAGACATCCATAAATGCTGGAAGATTTTCTACTCTAATAGTTTATTTCCTCGGACTGCTTGCCTTTGAAATTCCCATCCTGCTCCCTGTTTTCCCAACCGTACCAACATGAAAAAATTTAAATGTAATGTGAACAAACATTTTGCTGCCCAGCTCCCCACTCAGGTTTCCCCCTATAAATCTGGCTCTTGAGACTAAAATAAAGGATACCTTGTAAGTGTTCTTTGAAGATAGACGCCGAGGTTGATGAGGTGAAGAGGTGAAGGTATGTGGTCACACTGAGCAAGTTTTTTTCTAGTTAAATATAGAAACAGACTCTGACCTCGAAAACCTACTGATTTAATTTCAGGATTTTGTCATTTGGCGAAATTTCAAGCGCTTTTTGAGATGAGCACACACATGCACACACATGCACACACACGCACACACATGCACACACATGCACACACATGAACACACATGCACACACATGCACACAGATGCACACACATGCACACACACGCACACACATGCACACACACGCACACACACGCACACACACATGAACACACACGCACACACATGCACACACATGCACACACACGCACACACATGCACACACATGCACACACATGCACACACACATGCACACACACGCACACACATGCACACACATGCACACACATGCACACACTAGAGGATCACACGTTTGCTATATGAATCATAATCACAGCAAGCTTCCAAAAAGTTAAAAGAAGAATATGTAAATTTTAGATTGCATTTCTTTTTGTTTTGTTGTCACGATGTTGCCAAGTCTGCCACAAAGAAGGTAGATTCTCTTTATCAGGCACTAAACAACAAAGTGTCTGTTTCATTAACCATTTCGTCCTGCTATGACACTGCCAGTATCCTATATCCTATATCCTATATCCTATATCCTATATCCTATCCTATATCTCTATAAACATGCACTAGGCGACATGTTTAGTGGTTTGCATGTTTGTAATGCATGCGAATAGCAAAGTTTTTGCAGGTAAGAGATATTCGGCCAAGAGAAGGGGTGGTACAGAAGAAATTAAAAATATCTCTGATTTTGAGTTCGGCCACCCAGAGGCTGATTTCTCTTTGAAAAAAAAGTAAGTGTCTCGTTAAACAAAGGTTCCCTGCTGTGGATGAACCACTTGAATTTTGCCAGGAATAATAGCCGGGACCCCCCTGGGGATTGGGTCTTTGATGTTCATAGATAAAGGTGGTCGGTTTCTGGGGATTGGCTTACCAGCTGAGAAAGACTGAGAGGGGGATCGGACATCTGGGATTTCTGGTCGAAAATACATATATTCCAGCCTATGGGCAGGAGAGGGCGGTTAGTTAGTCTTGGCCTTCTGGGTGTCACAGAGGCAGTTTGATTTTCTGGGAACTGACAGGAGTTGGGTCTGTGTGTCTCTTGAAGCAAGATGAGCCCTGGAACTTGTGCTTTGATTTGGTCTGGCAAAAATCTCTTGTTTGGTAAGTCTGTTGTTCAGAAACGCGCACCAGTGTAACCTCCCCAAAATACATCTCTGTTAATTGTTTTTAAACTGGAGTTGTGGTTTTATTTGGAGAGAGAATTCTTCTGTGGCAGCACTGACTAAGATCACACAGTTAACAGGGCGACCGGTGTCAGAAATGAACAACAACCTTGGACTGGCACAACAAGCTAACGATCACGTCCTGTGCATCTTCACAAAGTCACCATTCGCCCGTTTATGCCACATCTGGGCTGGTGCACCAACCACTAGTCTCTCTTACTTGGACAAGTACAAAAAAGAATTTCTAACATAATAGATCCCGCACTGTCTACCAAGCTCCAGCCCCTGTTACATCACCACAGTGTTACATCCCTGTGCTTATTTTACAAGTACTTCCATGGAGGGTGCCTTGATAAATTTACTGCACTTGCACACCCTCACATTAAATACCGCCGACCTACCCGACTAGCAGCAAAACCCTATCCCTTCACTGTAGAGGTCCCTAGACTAGATGCTGGAAGATTTTCTACTCCAATAGCTTCTTTACTCGGATTGTTTTGGAATTTCCTTTCTATTTCCCGACCATACCAACATGCAGAAATGTTAATGTAATGTGAACAAACATCTTGCTGCCAAACTCCCCACCCAGATTGCTTCCCTATACAAGTTGCGCTTATCACAGTAGCCCCTTACGCTTAAGTGGCAATATGTCTTGTTTTGGGGTGAACAAAAATATTTTTTTAAAAAGTATCTCCCACAGAAGCTGCAAAGATGGTGACGGGATCAAGAAGAAGAAGAAGAAGAAGAAGAAGAAGAAGCAAAAACCAAGTTCCACAGAGCTCTCTTTTGTTTCAAGACGCATTAATCCTTCATCCCTGTTCTTAAAGACATAACCCTAACAGCTGCACGACAGTACAAGGTCCTTGAGACTATCATGTAATACTTTTGAGAAATAGGATGTAGTTTTGGTTGCAGACATGCATCAAATCACTAATACTTGTGTGGCTGTGTACACACAAGGAAAAAAAGGGGTTTAGTGTCAGTAGTATTAATACTCCTCTAATAATATTTAACCTGACTCTTGTGCTGAGAAAAGATCAACAGAGATTTGTGTCCATCTTGTTATGGCGGCGACTGTTCATTGGATGTCGACTGTTTAACTGCTGATCTCGTCTCACCGGCAGAAAATAATCTCTAAGCTGTTTCATCAAGCGGAAATGGTTAAGCCTCAGTTGGTGTTCCCCCCCCCCCCTCTCTATCTTTCTCTTTCTTTCTCTCTCTCTCTCTCTCTCTCTCTCTCTCTCTATCTATCTATCTATCTATCTATCTATCTATCTTTCTGTCTGTGTCAATCGGTCTGTCATTCACTTATCTCTCTAACACCCCCTATCTCTCTCTTTCTTTGTGTCTCGAATTTGTTCTCTCTCTCTCTCTCTCTCTCTCTCGCTCTCTCTCTTGTCTCTCTCTCTCAGAGGCCACCATCTTCCATTGAAAAACATCCACCAAAATCCTTCCTGTCATATTGGATCATCTCTTTCAGCAAAATCCATTGACATCTGACAAGTTTCGCACTGATCCTTTTCAGATTAAAATTATTTCCAAAGATTGGTAGGAGGGGGAGATTCCTTCTGTAACGTTGTAAGGTTGGAGGACAAACAAGAAAAAAAAGGATAACTGTTTCGCATGCAATAGTGATGATAGAAAATATGAAAAATGTGCACTTGTTGTTCTCGGTGTTGGAGGTTAAACACCTGCAATCCTGCAGGTTAATGAATAGCTGCGAATAATGAGGAGGATTCACGCAGCCAGACAATCCTGTGGCACGATCTTTGCGAGCTCTTTACAGAAATCTGACTCATCTAACAAACAAACAAACAAACAAACAAACAAAAACAAACAAACAAACAAACAAAAAGCTGCAACACCAACGACCCTAACCCTAACAATTTGATTTCAGGCGGCTCTTGAAAGACGCAGTGAAGCTGCATGCTCTATTCTCATGAAGTTCCACAAAACTCTCTTTTGATACAGGCGCGTTAATCACCCCTTTTCTTAAAGGTTTATACCTTTAAGAAAAGAGATAAATGAGTGACGTGCCTTCTTGCGATTTTCCTTCTGTGTTCTTGTTTGGTTAAATGAAAAATGGCGTATTTTATTTCTTCTTACTTTTTGTGTAACCAATTCTCCAACAAAAAGTCTTAGAGAGATATTCTTCTGGATACCGATTCTCCAACTGACCCACAGGTAAATTTATCCTCTTCAAACTCTGTATTTCGAATATGGGCATTTAAACTTCCATTTAAAAAAATCAAATATTACAGATTTGCATTGGGTTTGATACAAAATAATAGTCAGACACCAATTAAGCAAGATTCCCTGAATTTTAATTTCTTCTTAAGACCTCTTTAGCCTACACTTTTTAAATTTAAGACATTTTCTAAAATCAAAATCATGTAATGGATTTTGATAAAAATTGAAACAAGGATTCTAGACATAAGGTTTAGTATAATTATATCTTGATTTTAATCTTTGTAAGTGGACATAAAATGTGGTGCGAAACTGTTCTGTTCAGGTACTCTTCTCGTATATAGACATCAACAAGTGTTGTTCCCTGGAGTCTGAGTGACAGCAAGTCACCCTATATTTCCAGCACTCTCCCCTTCCTTTGATAACCGTTGCAAATCACCTCGTGTTATCACAACAGTTGTTGACCATTAATTTCTCGCTGATAATGACTGTTGGTTTTCTCTAGAATCTGAGTGACAATAAGCCTACTCAAGATTTCACAGCCGCCTGGGATGGTACCAGCCGAGGTTGGTGACACAACATATGTGTGTGAGTGTTTGGGGGAAGGTCAGATTATACAGTTTCTGGCAGTTTCAGTTCTTTTGGGCTCATTTAATGTTCTTTCCATATTGTTTGTTTTATTTCTATTTCAGCTTACCTGTAGTTGATTGGCATTCTCTGTTTATGTAGGTTGGTTTCTGCACCCAAGGATTTTCATTAGTATTTCAACTCTTTTCTCCAGTACCGCCCCTTATACAGTGTCAATACTCTCTTTGATTTCAATTTCTGCTTGTCTTGTTCCAGGTTTTTCGGAAGTAGATACTAGTGTTCCTACAATTATTGATATGACAGTAATTCTCTTCATGTTCCATATTCCTTGCAGTTCTCTGACAAGTTCTATGTGTTTGCCTCCTTTATCTTCACCATGTGAACTGCTGGGACGACTAAATCTACAATTTGGCAGGTTTTTTCCTTCATGCTGACTATTATCATATCCTTGTTTGGATGAGTTTGTCTGTTTGTACCTCCATGTCCCCGAGGATTTTGAGTTTTTCGTTTCCCAATACTGTCTCTGTATCATTTAGCATTTTGTTTGTTTGTACCTCCATGTCCCCGAGGATTTTGTGCTTTCCGTTTCCCAATACTGTCTCTGTATCATTTAGCATTTTGTTTGTTTGTACCTCCATGTCCCCGAGGATTTTGTGCTTTTCGTTTCCCAATACTGTCTCTGTATCATTTAGCATTTTGTCTGTTTGTACCTCCATGTCCCCGAGGATTTTGTGCTTTTCGTTTCCCAATACTGTTTCTGTATCATTTAGCATTTTGTCTGTTTGTACCTCCATGTCCCCGAGGATTTTGTGCTTTTCGTTTCCCAATACTGTCTCTGTATCATTTAGCATTTTGTCTGTTTGTACCTCCATGTCCCCGAGGATTTTGTGCTTTTCGTTTCCCAATACTGTCTCTGTATCATTTAGCATTTTGTCTGTTTGTACCTCCATGTCCCCGAGGATTTTGTGCTTTTCGTTTCCCAATACTGTTTCTGTATCATTTAGCATTTTGTCTGTTTGTACCTCCATGTCCCCGAGGATTTTGTGCTTTTCGTTTCCCAATACTGTCTCTGTATCATTTAGCATTTTGTCTGTTTGTACCTCCATGTCCCCGAGGATTTTGTGCTTTCCGTTTCCCAATACTGTCTCTGTATCATTTAGCATTTTGTCTGTTTGTACCTCCATGTCCCCGAGGATTTTGTGCTTTTCGTTTCCCAATACTGTCTCTGTATCATTTAGCATTTTGTCTGTTTGTACCTCCATGTCCCCGAGGATTTTGTGCTTTTCGTTTCCCAATACTGTCTCTGTATCATTTAGCATTTTGTCTGTTTGTACCTCCATGTCCCCGAGGATTTTGAGTTTTTCGTTTCCCAATACTGTCTCTGTATCATTTAGCATTTTGTCTGTTTGTACCTCCATGTCCCCGAGGATTTTGTGCTTTTCGTTTCCCAATACTGTTTCTGTATCATTTAGCATTTTGTCTGTTTGTACCTCCATGTCCCCAAGGATTTTGTGCTTTTCGTTTCCCAATACTGTTTCTGTATCATTTAGCACTTTGTCTGTTTGTACCTCCATGTCCCCGAGGATTTTGTGCTTTTCGTTTCCCAATACTGTTTCTGTATCATTTAGCATTTTGTCTGTTTGTACCTCCATGTCCCCGAGGATTTTGTGCTTTTCGTTTCCCAATACTGTTTCTGTATCATTTAGCATTTTGTCTGTTTGTACCTCCATGTCCCCGAGGATTTTGTGCTTTTCGTTTGCCAATACTGTCTCTGTATCATTTAGCATTTTGTCTGTTTGTACCTCCATGTCCCGGAGGATTTTGTGCTTTTCGTTTCCCAATACTGTCTCTGTATCATTTAGCATTTTGTCTGTTTGTACCTCCATGTCCCCGAGGATTTTGTGCTTTTCGTTTCCCAATACTGTCTCTGTATCATTTAGCATTTTGTCTGTTTGTACCTCCATGTCCCCGAGGATTTTGTGCTTTTCGTTTCCCAATACTGTCTCTGTATCATTTACCATTTTGTCTGTTTGTACCTCCATGTCCCCGAGGATTTTGAGTTTTTCGTTTCCCAATACTGTCTCTGTATCATTTAGCATTTTGTCTGTTTGTACCTCCATGTCCCCGAGGATTTTGTGCTTTTCGTTTCCCAATACTGTTTCTGTATCATTTAGCATTTTGTCTGTTTGTACCTCCATGTCCCCAAGGATTTTGTGCTTTTCGTTTCCCAATACTGTTTCTGTATCATTTAGCACTTTGTCTGTTTGTACCTCCATGTCCCCGAGGATTTTGTGCTTTTCGTTTCCCAATACTGTTTCTGTATCATTTAGCATTTTGTCTGTTTGTACCTCCATGTCCCCGAGGATTTTGGGCTTTTCGTTTCCCAATACTGTTTCTGTATCATTTAGCATTTTGTCTGTTTGTACCTCCATGTCCCCGAGGATTTTGTGCTTTTCGTTTCCCAATACTGTCTCTGTATCATTTAGCATTTTGTCTGTTTGTACCTCCATGTCCCCGAGGATTTTGTGCTTTCCGTTTCCCAATACTGTCTCTGTATAATTTAGCATTTTGTCTGTTTGTACCTCCTTGTCCCCAAGGATTTTGTGCTTTCCGTTTCCCAATACTGTCTCTGTATCATTTAGCATTTTGTCTGTGTGTACCTCCATGTCCCCGAGGATTTTGTGCTTTCCGTTTCCCAATACTGTCTCTGTATCATTTAGCATTTTGTCTGTTTGTACCTCCATGCCCCCGAGGATTTTGTGCTTTTCGTTTCCCAATACTGTCTCTGTATCATTTAGCATTTTGTTTGTTTGTACCTCAATGTCCCCAAGGATTTTGTGCTTTTCGTTTCCCAATATTGTCTCTGTATCTGTAGCATTTTGTCTCTTTGTACCTCCATGTCTCCAAGGATTTTGTGCTTTTCGTTTCCCAATACTGTTTCTGTATCATTTAGCATTTTGTCTGTTTGTACCTCCATGTTCCGGAGGATTTTGTGCTTTCCGTTTCCCAATACTGTCTCTGTATCATTTAGCATTTTGTCTGTTTGTACCTCCATGTCCCCAAGGATTTTGTGCTTTTCGTTTCCCAATATTGTCTCTGTATCTGTAGCATTTTGTCTGTTTGTACCTCCAAGTCCCCGAGGATTTTGTGCTTTCCGTTTCCCAATACTGTCTCTGTATCATTTAGCATTTTGTCTGTTTGTACCTCCATGTCCCCGAGGATTTTGTGCTTTCCGTTTCCCAATACTGTTTCTGAATCATTTAGCATTTTGTCTGTTTGTACCTCCATGTCCCCGACGATTTTGTGCTTTCCGTTTCCCAATACTGTCTCTGTATCATTTAGCATTTTGTCTGTTTGTACCTCCATGTCCCCGAGGATTTTGTGCTTTCCGTTTCCGAATACTGTTTCTGTATCATTTAGCATTTTGTCTGTTTGTACCTCCATGTCCCCGAGGATTTTGTGCTTTTCGTTTCCCAATACTGTCTCTGTATCATTTAGCATTTTGTCTGTTTGTACCTCCATGTCCCTGAGGATTTTGTGCTTTCCGTTTCCCAATACTGTCTCTGTATCATTTAGCATTTTGTCTGTTTGTACCTCCATGTCCCCGAGGATTTTGTGCTTTTCGTTTCCCAATACTGTCTCTGTATCATTTAGCATTTTGTCTGTTTGTACCTCCATGTCCCGGAGGATTTTGTGCTTTTCGTTTCCCAATACTGTCTCTGTATCATTTAGCATTTTGTCTGTTTGTACCTCCATGTCCCGGAGGATTTTGTGCTTTTCGTTTCCCAATACTGTCTCTGTATCATTTAGCATTTTGTCTGTTTGTACCTCCATGTCCCCGAGGATTTTGTGCTTTTCGTTTCCCAATACTGTCTCTGTACTATTTAGCATTTTGTCTGTTTGTACCTCCATGTCCCCAAGGATTTTGTGCTTTTCGTTTCCCAATATTGTCTCTGTATCTGTAGCATTTTGTCTGTTTGTACCTCCATGTCTCCAAGGATTTTGTGCTTTTCGTTTCCCAATACTGTTTCTGTATCATTTAGCATTTTGTCTGTTTGTACCTCCATGTCCCTGAGTATTTTGTGCTTTCCGTTTCCCAATACTGTCTCTGTATCATTTAGCATTTTGTCTGTTTGTACCTCCATGTCCCGGAGGATTTTGTGCTTTTCGTTTCCCAATATTGTCTCTGTATCTGTAGCATTTTGTCTGTTTGTCCATCCATGTCTCCGAGGATTTTGTGCTTTTCGTTTCCCAATACTGTCTCTGTATCATTTAGCATTTTGTCTGTGTGTACCTCCATGTCCCTAAGGATTTTGTTCTTTCCGTTTCCCAATACTGTCTCTGTATCATTTAGCATTTTGTCTGTTTGTACCTCCTTGTCCCCAAGGATTTTGTGCTTTCCGTTTCCCAATACTGTCTCTGTATCATTTAGCATTTTGTCTGTGTGTACCTCCATGTCCCCGAGGATTTTGTGCTTTCCGTTTCCCAATACTGTCTCTGTATCATTTAGCATTTTGTCTGTTTGTACCTCCATGCCCCCGAGGATTTTGTGCTTTTCGTTTCCCAATACTGTCTCTGTATCATTTAGCATTTTGTTTGTTTGTACCTCAATGTCCCCAAGGATTTTGTGCTTTTCGTTTCCCAATATTGTCTCTGTATCTGTAGCATTTTGTCTCTTTGTACCTCCATGTCTCCAAGGATTTTGTGCTTTTCGTTTCCCAATACTGTTTCTGTATCATTTAGCATTTTGTCTGTTTGTACCTCCATGTTCCGGAGGATTTTGTGCTTTCCGTTTCCCAATACTGTCTCTGTATCATTTAGCATTTTGTCTGTTTGTACCTCCATGTCCCCAAGGATTTTGTGCTTTTCGTTTCCCAATATTGTCTCTGTATCTGTAGCATTTTGTCTGTTTGTACCTCCAAGTCCCCGAGGATTTTGTGCTTTCCGTTTCCCAATACTGTCTCTGTATCATTTAGCATTTTGTCTGTTTGTACCTCCATGTCCCCGAGGATTTTGTGCTTTCCGTTTCCCAATACTGTTTCTGAATCATTTAGCATTTTGTCTGTTTGTACCTCCATGTCCCCGAGGATTTTGTGCTTTCCGTTTCCCAATACTGTCTCTGTATCATTTAGCATTTTGTCTGTTTGTACCTCCATGTCCCCGAGGATTTTGTGCTTTCCGTTTCCTAATACTGTTTCTGTATCATTTAGCATTTTGTCTGTTTGTACCTCCATGTCCCCGAGGATTTTGTGCTTTTCGTTTCCCAATACTGTCTCTGTATCATTTAGCATTTTGTCTGTTTGTACCTCCATGTCCCTGAGGATTTTGTGCTTTCCGTTTCCCAATACTGTCTCTGTATCATTTAGCATTTTGTCTGTTTGTACCTCCATGTCCCCGAGGATTTTGTGCTTTTCGTTTCCCAATACTGTCTCTGTATCATTTAGCATTTTGTCTGTTTGTACCTCCATGTCCCGGAGGATTTTGTGCTTTTCGTTTCCCAATACTGTCTCTGTATCATTTAGCATTTTGTCTGTTTGTACCTCCATGTCCCGGAGGATTTTGTGCTTTTCGTTTCCCAATACTGTCTCTGTATCATTTAGCATTTTGTCTGTTTGTACCTCCATGTCCCGGAGGATTTTGTGCTTTTCGTTTCCCAATACTGTCTCTGTATCATTTAGCATTTTGTCTGTTTGTACCTCCATGTCCCGGAGGATTTTGTGCTTTTCGTTTCCCAATACTGTCTCTGTATCATTTAGCATTTTGTCTGTTTGTACCTCCATGTCCCCGAGGATTTTGTGCTTTTCGTTTCCCAATACTGTCTCTGTATCATTTAGCATTTTGTCTGTTTGTACCTCCATGTCCCCGAGGATTTTGTGCTTTTCATTTCCCAATACTGTCTCTGTATCATTTAGCATTTTGTTTGTTTGTACCTCCATGTCCCTGAGGATTTTGTGCTTTTTGTTTCCCAATACTGTCTCTGTATCATTTAGCATTTTGTCTGTTTGTACCTCCATGTCCCCGAGGATTTTGTGCTTTTCGTTTCCCAATATTGTCTCTGTATCTGTAGCATTTTGTCTGTTCGTACCTCCATGTCTCTGAGGATTTTGTGCTTTTCGTTTCCCAATACTGTCTCTGTATCATTTAGCATTTTGTCTGTTTGTACCTCCATGTCCCCGAGGATTTTATGCTTTTCGTTTCCCAATACTGTCTCTGTATCATTTAGCATTTTGTCTGTTTGTACCTCCATGTCCCCGAGGATTTTGTGCTTTTCGTTTCCCAATACTGTCTCTGTACTATTTAGCATTTTGTTTGTTTGTACCTCCATGTCCCCAAGGATTTTGTGCTTTTCGTTTCCCAATATTGTCTCTGTATCTGTAGCATTTTGTCTGTTTGTACCTCCATGTCTCCAAGGATTTTGTGCTTTTCGTTTCCCAATACTGTTTCTGTATCATTTAGCATTTTGTCTGTTTGTACCTCCATGTCCCTGAGTATTTTGTGCTTTCCGTTTCCCAATACTGTCTCTGTATCATTTAGCATTTTGTCTGTTTGTACCTCCATGTCCCGGAGGATTTTGTGCTTTTCGTTTCCCAATATTGTCTCTGTATCTGTAGCATTTTGTCTGTTTGTCCATCCATGTCTCCGAGGATTTTGTGCTTTTCGTTTCCCAATACTGTCTCTGTATCATTTAGCATTTTGTCTGTGTGTACCTCCATGTCCCTGAGGATTTTGTTCTTTCCGTTTCCCAATACTGTCTCTGTATCATTTAGCATTTTGTCTGTTTGTACCTCCATGTCCCCGAGGATTTTGTGCTTTCCGTTTCCCAATACTGTCTCTGTATCATTTAGCATTTTGTCTGTTTGTACGTCCATGTCCCCGAGGATTTTGTGCTTTTCGTTTCCCAATACTGTCTCTGTATCATTTAGCATTTTGTCTGTGTGTACCTCCATGTCCCCGAGGATTTTGTGCTTTCCGTTTCCCAATACTGTCTCTGTATCATTTAGCATTTTGTCTGTTTGTACCTCCATGTCCCCGAGGATTTTGTGCTTTCCGTTTCCCAATACTGTCTCTGTATCATTTAGCATTTTGTCTGTTTGTACCTCCATGTCCCCGAGGATTTTGTGCTTTTCGTTTCCCAATACTGTTTCTGTATCATTTAGCATTTTGTCTGTTTGTATCTCCATGTCCCCGAGGATTTTGTGCTTTCCGTTTCCCAATACTGTCTCTGTATCATTTAGCATTTTGTCTGTTTGTACCTCCATGTCCCCGAGGATTTTGTGCTTTTCGTTTCCCAATACTGTCTCTGTATCATTTAGCATTTTGTCTGTTTGTACCTCCATGTCCCGGAGGATTTTGTGCTTTTCGTTTCCCAATACTGTCTCTGTATCATTTAGCATTTTGTCTGTTTGTACCTCCATGTCCCAGAGGATTTTGTGCTTTTCGTTTCCCAATACTGTCTCTGTATCATTTAGCATTTTGTCTGTTTGTACCTCCATGTCCCGGAGGATTTTGTGCTTTTCGTTTCCCAATACTGTCTCTGTATCATTTAGCATTTTGTCTGTTTGTACCTCCATGTCCCCGAGGATTTTGTGCTTTTCGTTTCCCAATACTGTCTCTGTATCATTTAGCATTTTGTCTGTTTGTACCTTCATGTCCCCGAGGATTTTGTGCTTTTCGTTTCCCAATACTGTCTCTGTATCATTTATCATTTTGTCTGTTTGTACCTCCATGTCCCGGAGGATTTTGTGCTTTTCGTTTCCCAATACTGTCTCTGTATCATTTAGCATTTTGTCTGTTTGTACCTCCATGTCCCGGAGGATTTTGTGCTTTTCGTTTCCCAATACTGTCTCTGTATCATTTAGCATTTTGTCTGTTTGTACCTCCATGTCCCGGAGGATTTTGTGCTTTTCGTTTCCCAATACTGTCTCTGTATCATTTAGCATTTTGTCTGTTTGTACCTCCATGTCCCCGAGGATTTTGTGCTTTTCATTTCCCAATACTGTCTCTGTATCATTTAGCATTTTGTCTGTTTGTACCTCCATGTCCCCGAGGATTTTGTGCTTTTTGTTTCCCAATACTGTCTCTGTATCATTTAGCATTTTGTCTGTTTGTACCTCCATGTCCCCGAGGATTTTGTGCTTTTCGTTTCCTAATATTGTCTCTGTATCTGTAGCATTTTGTCTGTTTGTACCTCCATGTCTCTGAGGATTTTGTGCTTTTCGTTTCCCAATACTGTCTCTGTATCATTTAGCATTTTGTCTGTTTGTACCTCCATGTCCCCGAGGATTTTGTGCTTTTCGTTTCCCAATACTGTCTCTGTATCATTTAGCATTTTGTCTGTTTGTACCTCCATGTCCCGGAGGATTTTGTGCTTTTCGTTTCCCAATACTGTCTCTGTATCATTTAGCATTTTGTCTGTTTGTACCTCCATGTCCCGGAGGATTTTGTGCTTTTCGTTTCCCAATACTGTCTCTGTATCATTTAGCATTTTGTCTGTTTGTACCTCCATGTCCCGGAGGATTTTGTGCTTTTCGTTTCCCAATACTGTCTCTGTATCATTTAGCATTTTGTCTGTTTGTACCTCCATGTCCCCGAGGATTTTGTGCTTTTCGTTTCCCAATACTGTCTCTGTATCTGTAGCATTTTGTCTGTTTGTACCTCTATGTCCCAGAGGATTTTGTGCTTTTCGTTTCCCAATATTGTCTCTGTATCTGTAGCATTTTGTCTGTTTGTACCTCCATGTCCCGGAGGATTTTTTGCTTTCTGTTTCATAATACTGTCTCTGTATCATTTAGCATTTTGTCTGTTTGTACCTCCCTGTCCCCGAGGATTTTGTGCTTTTCGTTTCCCAATATTGTCTCTGTATCTGTAGCATTTTGTCTGTTTGTACCTCCATGTCCCGGAGGATTTTGTGCTTTTCGTTTCCCAATACTGTCTCTGTATCATTTAGCATTTTGTCTGTTTGTACCTCCATGTCCCGGAGGATTTTGTGCTTTTCGTTTCCCAATATTGTCTCTGTATCTGTAGCATTTTGTCTGTTTGTACCTCCATGTCCCCGAGGATTTTGTGCTTTTCGTTTCCGAATACTGTCTCTGTATCTGTAGCATTTTGTCTGTTTGTACCTCCATGTCCCTGAGGATTTTGTGCTTTTCGTTTCCCAATACTGTTTCTGTATCATTTAGCACTTTGTCTGTTTGTACCTCCATGTCCCCGAGGATTTTGTGCTTTTTGTTTCCCAATACTGTTTCTGTATCATTTAGCACTTTGTCTGTTTGTACCTCCATGTCCCCGAGGATTTTGTGCTTTTCGTTTCCCAATACTGTTTCTGTATCATTTAGCATTTTGTCTGTTTGTACCTCCATGTCCCCGAGGATTTTGTGCTTTTCGTTTCCCAATACTGTTTCTGTATCATTTAGCATTTTGTCTGTTTGTACCTCCATGTCCCCGAGGATTTTGTGCTTTTCGTTTCCCAATACTGTCTCTGTATCATTTAGCATTTTGTCTGTTTGTACCTCCATGTCCCCGAGGATTTTGTGCTTTCCGTTTCCCAATACTGTCTCTGTATCATTTAGCATTTTGTCTGTTTGTACCTCCATGTCCCGGAGGATTTTATGCTTTTCGTTTCCCAATACTGTCTCTGTATCATTTAGCATTTTGTCTGTGTGTACCTCCATGTCCCCGAGGATTTTGTGCTTTCCGTTTCCCAATATAGTCTCTGTATCATTTAGCATTTTGTCTGTTTGTACCTCCATGTCCCCGAGGATTTTGTGCTTTTCGTTTCCCAATACTGTCTCTGTATCTGTAGCATTTTGTCTGTTTGTACCTCCATGTCTCCAAGTATTTTGTGCTTTTCGTTTCCCAATACTGTTTCTGTATCATTTAGCATTTTGTCTGTTTGTACCTCCATGTCCCTGAGGATTTTGTGCTTTCCGTTTCCCAATACTGTCTCTGTATCATTTAGCATTTTGTCTGTTTGTACCTCCATGTCCCCGAGGATTTTGTGCTTTTCGTTTCCCAATATTGTCTCTGTATCTGTAGCATTTTGTCTGTTTGTCCATCCATGTCTCCAAGGATTTTGTGCTTTTCGTTTCCCAATACTGTCTCTGTATCATTTAGCATTTTGTCTGTGTGTACCTCCATGTCCCTGAGGATTTTGTTCTTTCCGTTTCCCAATACTGTCTCTGTATCATTTAGCATTTTGTCTGTTTGTACCTCCATGTCCCCGAGGATTTTGTGCTTTCCGTTTCCCAATACTGTCTCTGTATCATTTAGCATTTTGTCTGTTTGTACGTCCATGTCCCCGAGGATTTTGTGCTTTTCGTTTCCCAATACTGTCTCTGTATCATTTAGCATTTTGTCTGTGTGTACCTCCATGTCCCCGAGGATTTTGTGCTTTTCGTTTCCCAATACTGTCTCTGTATCATTTAGCATTTTGTCTGTTTGTACCTTCATGTCCCCGAGGATTTTGTGCTTTTCGTTTCCCAATACTGTCTCTGTATCATTTAGCATTTTGTCTGTTTGTACCTCCATGTCCCGGAGGATTTTGTGCTTTTCGTTTCCCAATACTGTCTCTGTATCATTTAGCATTTTGTCTGTTTGTACCTCCATGTCCCGGAGGATTTTGTGCTTTTCGTTTCCCAATACTGTCTCTGTATCATTTAGCATTTTGTCTGTTTGTACCTCCATGTCCCGGAGGATTTTGTGCTTTTTGTTTCCCAATACTGTCTCTGTATCATTTAGCATTTTGTCTGTTTGTACCTCCATGTCCCGGAGGATTTTGTGCTTTTCGTTTCCCAATACTGTCTCTGTATCATTTAGCATTTTGTCTGTTTGTACCTCCATGTCCCCGAGGATTTTGTGCTTTTCATTTCCCAATACTGTCTCTGTATCATTTAGCATTTTGTCTGTTTGTACCTCCATGTCCCCGAGGATTTTGTGCTTTTTGTTTCCCAATACTGTCTCTGTATCATTTAGCATTTTGTCTGTTTGTACCTCCATGTCCCCGAGGATTTTGTGCTTTTCGTTTCCCAATATTGTCTCTGTATCTGTAGCATTTTGTCTGTTTGTACCTCCATGTCTCTGAGGATTTTGTGCTTTTCGTTTCCGAATACTGTCTCTGTATCATTTAGCATTTTGTCTGTTTGTACCTCCATGTCCCCGAGGATTTTGTGCTTTTCGTTTCCCAATACTGTCTCTGTATCATTTAGCATTTTGTCTGTTTGTACCTCCATGTCCCGGAGGATTTTGTGCTTTTCGTTTCCCAATACTGTCTCTGTATCATTTAGCATTTTGTCTGTTTGTACCTCCATGTCCCGGAGGATTTTGTGCTTTTCGTTTCCCAATACTGTCTCTGTATCATTTAGCATTTTGTCTGTTTGTACCTCCATGTCCCCGAGGATTTTGTGCTTTTTGTTTCCCAATACTGTCTCTGTATCTGTAGCATTTTGTCTGTTTGTACCTCCATGTCCCGGAGGATTTTGTGCTTTTCGTTTCATAATACTGTCTCTGTATCATTTAGCATTTTGTCTGTTTGTACCTCCATGTCCCCGAGGATTTTGTGCTTTTCGTTTCCCAATATTGTCTCTGTATCTGTAGCATTTTGTCTGTTTGTACCTCCATGTCCCGGAGGATTTTGTGCTTTTCGTTTCCCAATACTGTCTCTGTATCATTTAGCATTTTGTCTGTTTGTACCTTCATGTCCCCGAGGATTTTGTGCTTTTCGTTTCCCAATATTGTCTCTGTATCTGTAGCATTTTGTCTGTTTGTACCTCCATGTCCCCGAGGATTTTGTGCTTTTCGTTTCATAATACTGTCTCTGTATCATTTAGCATTTTGTCTGTTTGTACCTCCATGTCCCCGAGGATTTTGTGCTTTTCGTTTCCCAATATTGTCTCTGTATCTGTAGCATTTTGTCTGTTTGTACCTCCATGTCCCGGAGGATTTTGTGCTTTTCGTTTCCCAATACTGTCTCTGTATCATTTAGCATTTTGTCTGTTTGTACCTCCATGTCCCCGAGGATTTTGTGCTTTTCGTTTCCCAATATTGTCTCTGTATCTGTAGCATTTTGTCTGTTTGTACCTCCATGTCCCCGAGGATTTTGTGCTTTTCGTTTCCGAATACTGTCTCTGTATCTGTAGCATTTTGTCTGTTTGTACCTCCATGTCCCTGAGGATTTTGTGCTTTTCGTTTCCCAATACTGTCTCTGTATCATTTAGCATTTTGTCTGTTTGTACCTCCATGTCCCGGAGGATTTTGTGCTTTTCGTTTCCCAATACTGTCTCTGTATCATTTAGCATTTTGTCTGTTTGTACCTCCATGTCCCAGAGGATTTTGTGCTTTTCGTTTCCCAATATTGTCTCTGTATCTGTAGCATTTTGTCTGTTTGTACCTCCATGTCCCGGAGGATTTTGTGCTTTTCGTTTCCCAATACTGTCTCTGTATCATTTAGCATTTTGTCTGTATGGTCAAAGTGCAAACGTTTGCATAGTTCACAGTGGACTGTCTGCTTCCCCATGCAAGTTTTGTTTTTGTATTCCTTTCCGCCTACTTTTCTGCATTCACTTATTATGTGATTTACCATTTCGTCTCTTTGTCCACATAGTTTACATTTAATGTTTTCCTGAGTCTTTTTTTATTTTGGCTTTAATATAATTCGTTCTGATCACGTTGTTTTATGCAGCTGTCAGTAGCGTTTCCGTTTCTCGATTCAAATGTCCTTTTTGTAGCCATGCCATGCGTTCTCATGTGTTTCTTCTTTGGTCAGTCTCATAAATCATCCATATAGCTGCTTCGCTTCCAATTTTTCTTTTTTCGTCTTTTTGTGTCCAGTTTTGCTGCGCTCTGTATTATTCATTTTGGCGGTGCCACTTCCTGCAATGATCAGTCTTTCTGTGTTTTGGATTATGTATGTAGATCTTTTCTTTATGTTATCCCCATAGTCTTCTATACTTACCACTCCTCTTCCCCCGTCTCTCCCTTTTACGTAAAGTCGGTCAATATCATCTTTTGGGTGTAATGCATTTTGCATGCTCATTAGTTCCCTAGTCTTCTGGTTTAGGTGCCTGATTTCTTCTTTTGTCCAGCCTATGAAGGATCCATTAGGGATACTGCCCATATATCTATTTCCTTTATCAGGTTTCTACTATATAATTTGCTTTCGAAAAATGTTCTTGTCTTTCTCAGGTACTTTTTTTCCAATCTTCTCTTTCATGTGTTTGCTTCCAGAACTCCCAGATATTTATAAATATATTGTTGGCCGTCGTCTCCCCTTGGTTGAGTAGTTTTAGCGCATCATCATCTCGAGTTTTCTCTTTTTCAATGCTAATGAGTGCACACTTTACCATTCAGAATTCTATTTGAATTTCTGGCTGAAAATTCTGGCTGAAAATTCAGTTTTTCTAGTTATTTTTTTTTTTTTAATGTGTTTTACAAATAGCTTCAGGTCATCCCTATTCATGAGGTGGTTTATTCCTTCCCCTGTGTTTGTGAACTTCTACCTGATGTTGCACTTTCTGAGTATGCTGTTGAGTGGCATCATGGCTGTGATAAAAAGTAATGATGAGTCTCCCTACATTCTTACCTCAGTCAAATTTTATTATTATTATTATTATTATTATTATTATTATTATTATTATTATTATTTACTCACTAGGAGTTTTCACACAAATCATTATCAGTTATTGCTCCCTAGCAATAACAGGTGATGTTCTCTGGAGTCTAAGTGACAACAAGTCTCCCCAGATTTTCAGCACTTTCTGCCTCTTTGCAAATAATGTTTGCGTTATCGCACCAACCGTTTACCATTTATTTCTCACGAGTTGGTCTTCTCTAGAATTTGAGTGGTAATAGTATACAATTATCCAGTGTCCTCTGCATCTCGAGGTTTGGTTGATGCACTCCCTTTTCAGTCTTTCCATCCTTCTTGCCCCATAACGATCATTTTATGTGATACCAGCCGTGGTTGGTGCCACCACATGCGTGTATGTATGTGCATATTTTTTTTTTGGGGGGGGGGGGTTATAGGATTTCTGGCAGTTTCATTTCCCTTGTGCTCGTGTGATCTTCTTTCTATGTGTTTTGTTCTTTTTATATTTAAAATTATCTGTGACTCGTTAGTGTTTGTTAGTTATGTGGGTTGGTTTCCACATTTAAGGATTTTTGTGAAATTTCCTGCTGTTATTATTATTATTGTTATTATTATTGTTATTATTATTGTTATTACTATTATTGTTATTACTATTATTGTTATTATTATTGTTATTATTATTATTATTATTGTTATTATTATTGTTATTACTATTATTGTTATTATTATTGTTATTATTATTATTGTTATTATTATTATTATTGTTATTACTATTTTTGTTATTATTATTATTATTATTATTATTATTATTATTATTATTATTCCTACTATATTTATTTTCAAATATTGAAAGGATGAAAGATATATATTTGATGATTCACAACAAATATACTTATATGTAATCCATATCTAATTGAGAAATTACTTTTAAATATTTTCCTGTAGATTTATGTCAATCTTAAACAATGAAGTTCTTGTCAAGTGGGAATTCACTCAAAGCCAATCAAGTGAAAAAGAAAATGTGTTTCGTTTCATTAAAACTTTTACGCCCAGTCAGAAAAACATCATTAAACAATTTTAACCACGAAAACAAATTTAGAAAAAGAAAATGCTATTTCAAACTAAAAGGTGACAGACCCAGTAAAAGGCTACTTAAAATTTTAGTGTGACAGACCAACGAAAATGTTATTTCAAACTGAAGTATGACAGTCTGACGAAAATGCTATTTTAAATTTAAACATGACAGATCCACAAATTTGCTATTTCAAACTTGAAAATGACAGACCAACGAAAATTCTATTTCAAACCTAAGCATAACAGATTAACGAAAATGTTATTTCAAACTTGAGTGTTACAGACCAGGGAAAATGCTATTTTAAATTTAAGCACAACAGAAAATGCTATTCAAACTGAATCGTGACAGACATGTAAAGATGCTATTTCAAAGTTAAACAGACCAGGGAAAATACTATTTTAAATTCAAATGTGACAGACGCACGAAAGTGCTATTACACACTTAAGTGTGACAGACCAACAAAAATGCTATTTTAAACTTAATTCGGACAGACCCAGAAATTTGTTATTTCAAACTTCAAACGGGAAGTTTAGATATTTGAACGACAGTGCCATTTATGTCCATTTAAGAGCATTATATGCAGGGTTTTTTTTGGGGGGGGGGGGATGGAGACCAAGGAATTTAGTTAGTTTTTGACCTTATTGTCATATGACGTCATTGAAAATTTAATTGAGAATGTTGTGAAATACTAATAAAACAATTTTGAGAAAAGCAGAAGAAAAACGGAGGAATAGTTCGGTTTGTTTATGTTCGTTTTAAATTGTCAGGTGAAATTGTCTTGGAAACGATCGTATGCCAAATCAGGTCGCATATATCTGCGCTGTCGTAGGCCTCCATGGGAACATCAAAAGGGTCTTCAGGGTTGGATTTTTTAACCCATGTTTGATTGTTGGAGAAAAGGAGTGAGCTTATCGCATGGAGGATGGTGTTAATTTCGAGGTCGCTTATTTCCACGAATGTTTTGGCAAATGATAGGGCCTTGTCGAGGGCTTCCCTATTAATGGAGGGGTAGAAGTCAGTGATATCAAATTGTGTGAAGCGGCATTGTTTTTTTTTATCTGGGATGGCCTTGAACCAATACATAAACCCCGCCTACCCTGATACAACCTAGTCCTAACCACAGATAAAACATTCATCAATAAACACCCCACCCTTTCACCACAGATAATCACATCATCCATACTAAAACTAACCCCATCCAACGAGGCTTATACAGTTATCAGCAGATACCCCATCTCCACGTGATCCTCCTATCACGGTAAATACATGAAACCCCTTTAAACTCCCAGGAATGTAGATACACCACAGAACGAAAGAATTTTTTACCCCTAAGATCCCTTCTCCCGTTTCATGCAGTCCATATAATAGATTCTCAAATCACCCGCCCACCCCTGTATAAATGAAGATGAGTGTACATACGTGTGTATACGTCCGTGTGTATGTACAAGCACGTGTGTATGTATAGGAGCATATTATTAATAAATAGAAAATATCAAATAATATTAATAAAATAAATAAAAGATTAACTTAATAACATAACAAAAACACAAAAAATAAATAATTAAAAAAAAAAATTAAAAATTAAATTAATAACCCCCCGTACATGTGTGTGTAGATGTGTGTACGTTCGTGCATACGCATATGCGTGCAGATGTTGTATATAGACAGGCTTGTGGTTCCATGCACGTATGTGTATATAAGTTTATTTGCCGGTGCGCATGGAGGGAAGTACGCGTACGAGTGGAATAAAATAATAAGATAAAGAATTTAATAAATTTTCTGAAATATACTAAATATTAATATTATTAACACACCATCAATAAAATAGAAGTTTACAACCCCCACCCAGAGACTAAACTTATACCCCTCAAATGGAAATAACAGATAGCATCCATCATTTCGTTTATAACCAATTTTTGTTTTCAACACTACGGGTTATAAACGGGTTATAAACGGGACATATCAACGAAACACCGTTTTTTTAATATACGGCTTTCCCCCCATTAAGATCAAGAAAATACGAAAAAAAACAATTCAATAAACAAAAATAAACAAACACGTTTAGTCCATAAAAATATTATTGCATCATCTTTTTCAGCACTATATCGAACAATTAATCCGATACATAAATTTATTCCCAAAAACGACAACAAAAAGCACCCTAATTTCACAAACCCACACGGCAAACTTCATAGCTTCGTATTTTTTCAGACTAGGTGAAACAATAACATTACAAATCCAAAAAAGAACAGATAAATAAATAAATAAAACTTGCAAACAGATAAATAAATAAATAAAACTTGCTAGGGAATAAAATGAAGGCCTTTCATACACGAACTAACATCGATCTCCCTTAATTTGCATTGTAAGGGCTTTCTATTGACACTTATTACCTATCACCAATGCTTAAAGAAAGAACGAAAATAATTTGAATTTAACTCCCAGCATGCCCGATGCTTCAGTTCTTTCTACCTACTACCGCGAATTCCATCACAGAGCGGATAAATACGTCAGACCAACAAGACGTTTCTTCTATAAACAAAACTATAAGTTTGTTTATTTAAAAAAAAAATACATCTTTGAAAATGGAGTGTTTCTCCGAAATATATAAGATAACAGTAAAAAAAAATCTACCTTGCATTGTAAGGGCTTTCTATTGACACTTATTATATATATATATATATATATATATATATATATATATATATATATATATATATATAAGAAATATGTTGCTATGCGTATACGCATTAGACAAGGCATATGCTGTGCACAACCTATGAATGGTGAGGGGAGGAGAATGTTCAAATCGATTTATTTGTCTAGACTGTTACCGTACCACCGTTTTATGAAAGATTAGCAAAACTCATATTTTTAATAATGAGAGAAAAAAAAATCCCAACAATATAAATTCGATTCGATCTGTTATACAAATGTTTTTGATATTTTCGGCTTCAGTTATAGAGTTAAGACTATTTTTATTCGATCAATAATCGATATCAATTTTTGGGTTCCCGATGTTAATCGGAAAAGAAATTGTTTTCCTGAATGTCCGTTATTCTGTTGTACCATTTTTCTGTTATTTCGTAGTTCTGTTATTCTGTTATTCTGTTGTTCAGTTATTCCATTGTTCTGTTATTCTATTATTCGATTGTTTCGTTGTTCTTTTATTCCGTTGTTCTGTTATTCCGTTATTTTGTTCTTCAGTTAGTTTTCTTGCTTTTCTCAAAATTGGTCGATCAGTTTTTCACGAAACTTTTCATGAACGCCGAAAATTGACGAAACCCGATTTTTCGTGAATTTCTTTACTTTCTAAAATCTAATTTTATACAAGAAAACATAACAAAAAATAATAAATATAAAAAAAGAATGTATAGTTGTTAGTTGTAAAACGATAAACTTGTCAGCAACGTTACTACCACTAGCACTACCACTACTACTTGAACTCTGTCCAAGAAGGAGAGACTAGTGGTTGGTGCGCTATCTCAGATCTGGCAACAATACTCCATGGACGAATGGTGACTTTGTAGCAGATTTGGCAGTATCTTTTATGTACTTATTCCAATTCATGTTGACTTACAATGTCAAGGCGAGAAGTTCTAATGTTGGACTCTTGGGAAGGGTGCTATTGACGATGACAATGTATGTTTGGAAAGGTTTTTTAGTCGTTAAAGAATAGGAGCTTTATTTTGGTAGCATTCAATGCAATGTGATTTTCCAAGGATTTAGCCAATGCCTTACATGTGTGTGCAGCATTCGATTTGCCCTAATGTAGAATAGTGAAACTGCGTTTATCGGAAAAAACATTAAAATCTGGAATGGTTAACAATGAATTGGAATAAATATCAGAAGATACGGCCAAGTCTGCTGCAAAGAAGGTGGGCTCCCTCTACCGAGCTAGAAAACTTTTCACACCAGCCAGTATCCTATATCTCTACAAAGCTATCATTCGCACATGCATGGAGCTGGTGCACCAACCACTAGTCTCCCTCTTGGACAGAGTTCATAAGAGTCTCTAACCTAATAGGTTCTGCACTGTCTACCAATCTCCAGCCCCTGTCCAATCGCCGCAATGTTGCATCCCTGTGTTTACAAGTACTTCAATGGAATGTGCTCCGACAAACTTCTTGCTCTTGTACCCTCTCACCGTAAATACCCCCGACCCACCGACTAACAGCAAAATCGCACCCCTTCACTATAGAAGTCCCCCCTAGATGCTGGAAGGTTTCTGTTTTAATAGCTTCTTTCCTCGAACTGCTGGCCTTTGGAATTCCCTCCCTGATCACTGTTTCCCTGACTGTACCAACATACATAAATGTAAATACAATGTTAACAAGCATCTCACTGCACAACTCATCACTTACGATGCTCCTGTATAAATCTAGTCCCTAATTCAAAGTAGCTCTTACGTCTAAGTGGTGCTGCCTTGTTTGGAGTGAATTGAAGTAAAAAAGTAAATGATTTTTTAAATTCTTTTATGGAAATCGCTCCAGACAAAGCATGAAGTCACTTGATGTAAGGGGCTAAAAAAAATACTACTTCAAGGTTAAAAACTAGCCAACCATAAGTGTTAGATGGATAGATTCCGACCCAGAAAACAGAAATATCGCTCATGGAATGTGAGGACTAAAGGACAAAATAAGGGAAGCGAGAGTTACGAGGCTGTCAAAAGTATGGCACAAGCTCTACTTTCTACTCTCTTTAAATAAGAAATAGGAGAAAGAATGGACAGTTCTTAGTGAAACTACTAACTGTTGTCAGCAAGACTACTACTACTACTACTACTACTACTACTTTTTATGTACTAATGAGTCACCACTTATCAAGGCCCGTAGGCCACTCGAGGATAAGGGTTAATGAGTTTGTGAGGAGGACAGTGAAACAGCAACGTGAGGAGTGTAAACAATGGATGGAACTGATCAGAAATGAAATCATTTAAGAGGACGGTTCAACAAGAATTTGTTAACATTGGACTTGAAAACGACATTGCTATAGTCAGCTGGGAAGCAGCCCCGTGGTATTGTGTTCCACAGACGGATAGTTCTTGGAAAAGAAACTTTCCTTATAGATGTTCCGTTTCATTATAGATACACAGAGGGAGAACGGGAAATTATTACAGTGGTTGTAGCTAGACGAGTTCTTGTTGTAAATGTTTTACAGGGCATGAAAATAACGATAAATAGATAAAGACTAGTAACGTCTCTTGCGTGAGAAAGAGTCTGCAGGGAATAGAAGAGGACACCCCCCCCCCACTATGTTTCTAGGTCGGTTTTGTACTCTTTCAAAGCATGAAAAGGTGCTCTGAGCAAAAGTACTTCAGCTTCAGGAGTATTTAACTCTTATACAAGTAAACGATTTCATCAGGAGTGAAATACTTTCTGGAGCGGTAGAAAGACCCAATCATTTTCTAGTGATCTTAGAAATACTACTACTACTACTACTACTGCTATTACAGGACGCCCCCCCCCACCCTAAAATAATTCCAGCAATGAAATCGTTAATAAAATTCACAATCCTTTCTGCTATCCAACTATATTTGGTACAAATAAACTTCAGTCTATGCTTGACTAGTTCACCAACTTTTAGTCATTAGTGCCTCATAGTCTTTTTTTCTTAGAATTCAATATGGGGGATCACAACACAAAGACGAAAAAGAAAGAAAGATAGGTCAGCAGAAAAAATTAACAAAAACAGGATAAAAAAGAAAGAAAAACAGAATCGGAGGAAGATCAATGAAAAAATAATGAAACAAAGAAGGAAGGAAGGAAGGAAGAATAAAGAAAGAAAGAGAAAGTTACTACTACTACTACTACTACTACTAGTAGTAGCAGTAGTATTTTTATGTTTTTGTTTGTCAGTCGAGTCCAACTTTTGTATGAAAATATTCTCGGTCACAGCATAAAAAATTGCTTTTGATGTCATTAGAAGCAGCTAGGATCAAATGTTCAACTTGCAACCCTGCATCAACAAGTACATCAACAAGTTCTTAAATGCCACCATGGAATTTATAAATGTTATACGTGCAAGTATTCTATGGCGCGAGCCTACTCAGACTAATTTTCTGATTAGAAAATCTGCCAGTGCAGGTCAAACATAAGATAAAGAACCTTCCGATGAGGTTGAATCTGTTAGCGAAATGTGAAATCAAGTGTATAAAATATACATTGTCATTTGGCATAGATGATACATGATGCAGGTTGATCGACAGATAAGGTTTCCAGGGAGAGTGGCGGGAGATGCTAAAATCCGTTGGGAAAGAGGGGCACTTTGCCAGCAGAATATTCAATATAAACAACAACAGCATTCCGACAAGGTTTCATTCAAGTGGATTGACCTTGCCGACACAAATATCCGTCAAACACAGACAAAGAATAGAATAATCTAAAACCATTTCCTTTTTTAGATGTTTTGTATCGGCACAATTTTTTATACTACCCCCCCCCCCACCTCACCCTTCTAAAGTTGATTTTAACCAAAACCGTAAGACCAATTCTTATGTAATGTGGAATTGGGATACTAATAATATAGAAGGTTAATATATATTTAACTAGAAAAATACCAGTCCCAGGACAAGTAAAAATGAATTCCCCCCCGAACAGAACAGTTTTGCACCACTTTTATGTCCCCTTACGAAGATTAAAATCTAGATATAATGCGACTCAATCCTTACGTTAATTTTGGTCAAAATCCATTACATGATTATGATTGTAGAAAATGCCTAAAATATCAGGGAAACCAACATAAACAACTACATCATAAGGAGTCTTAAGAAGAAATTGTACTTCTAGTAATCTTCATTAATTAACGTCTAATGACTATGAATCCAATTTAATGCAAATCTGAAATATTTGAATTTTCAAATGGAAACGTGTTCTCATATTATGCCGCCTAAAACCCCTTTAAATTGCTCTCAAGAAACTGACATTTGGAGAACATTTATTAAATACCTATTGTTAAAATTTCACAAAAATCGAAGGTTTCTGAGTTTTCTATGAAGGGATTCCACCCGCCCTTTGCCCGCTTTGCCTGAAACTAAATAAAACTAAATATAGCTCATATTACTCAATCTTACACCTCACAGATCTGTTCCGAACTTCATAATGATCGGTTCATTAGTTTAGGAGTTTATCCTATACAACGAAATATATATATATATATATATATATTTATATATATATACTTAAATGACTAACTAAGAAGTCCGGCATCTTTAAGCCAGCATGTCTTTTCTTCATGCTTTCATTTGTTAGCCAAATTATGTTTGTATAAATAAAACTTTGTATTAGCAGTAAATAGCTCTATTTTTTATTGAGCACTATTATATAAACACCTTAACGACTCTCTGGATTGTTTACCCTGTGGATACAAACTTTACCTGGATGTAGGTAAAAATAATTGAATATTATTTATTTAAAATTAATATTGTTATAAGCCCCTTTATTATTTTATTAAAAATTAAAGTTGAGCCCTGTTCGGGGAAGTTAGAAATAGACTAACACGTAGCTATAAGTCATATTCCGACAACGTTCGTAGAATCTTTAGTCAATCTTTCTAGATGTGCTGCCCTTTGCATGAATAGAACTTAAATTCCCTTCTTGAATGTCCCGTGGCCTAATGGATACAGCAATGCTTACTTGTCTAGGTTGATTCTGTGGTAGGGTTTCGAACTGTGCGACCGTCTGAGATTATCATTCCTACACTGATGAGAGCGAAAGCTTGAAACGCTGGCGTATGTAGGTAAAAATATATTTTTTTATTTATTTAAATTAATATTGTTATATATATATATAATGGTATGTTATATTCTAATTACCAAGTCTTTATTCCTTTTTTCTTACCGAAATTTTAAAACAATTCAGTGTAACTTGACGACTGTTTCACACACAAACAAACAACCGGGAATAAACATGTAATTACCAGGATTTTTCATTTATGCAGCTCATCATCTGACTAAAGATCGCCACCCGAAGAAAACCCTCGAGCAAAAAATACACAAAAAAACTTTTACATACATCTTACATAGAACCTAGTTTCTCAAAGGAAACAAAGGTTTTATCATAGTCAGTCGGCCATATTAAATTTATAATATATGTGTGTGTGTGTGTGTGTGTGTGTATGTGTGTGTGTGTGTGCAGCAAGTTATTATTGATACAAGTTTGATTGAAGACAATGGAATTTTCTCATTTCATAGTTTGTTTTTATCGGATTAACATCCTAATATGTTATTATTTCTTTATCTGTTAACTCAGCTCTTCTTCGTTTCTAAGGAAGAAGACAGGACCTATTCTCGCCAAATCACGCTGTCAGAGGGTCCAGCCAATCAAAGACCAACAAATCATGCTTGACCACGCGAGATTTTGAGTGATATAAAAGAAAGAACGCTCTTCCTCCTTCCTCTTTTTTCCCTTTCCCAGCAAGTAACACGGTCCTGTCAACGAAGTCTTTCTCTCCCTACGACCAGTGATTAAGACGATCCCATCAACAGACAAAAAGGGCATGGGACAAGAAAACACTGCCTGCTACTGTCTTACAGTTACTACACGCCGTCTCTCCTTTCCTCCTCACCGGACACAGGACAAATAGTAAGCTTAAACCCTTTCTTTCTTTTCGCTGTTTTAAGTGTCGTTCAACACAAATTCCTACCATTTCGTACACTGAAAAAAAAAAGGGTAGAGAGACGGCTCATTTTCTCTAATATACGCGCACACCAAAACACGTGTGCTTTCCAAGAACAAACTTTAAAAGAGACATTTTATACAAACAGTAAAAGGGGCATTTTCCTGTACACAAAACTCAGACTTTCATTGAGGAATTTATACAATTTAAATGAACCACGTTAAATAAATTGTTATGTTTATATGAATTTTGAGTGCTGGCTTTGTTACTTTTTGTGTTGGTTACTGGTATATTTTTACTCGTTCTTTTATGTTTAACGTTAAGAATTCGTTAGTACCCCCACAGTTTATTTGTTAATTACTGTCTCGACTCGTCGAGCAAGTTTCCTGGTCTCCTGTGGTAATTCGTGGAGTATAAGTCCAAGAGTTCTTTTATCGGCCATCTCAAGCGCTTTCGATCGTCTCGATCGTCTTCAGGCGTTAGTTTGTTTTCTTTTCACTATGTTGTTGTTGTCAACGCCAAATCATTTCACACAACAAAACACTACAGTCAGCCGATATAAGTAAAATATTAACCACTAACACTAAAATCATACACAAAAATAATTGTACACGCCGATTAAAAATCCTAGAAGCACTATATATAAAAAGAAACAATCTAACATTAATAAAATAACTTTTAATATCGGTACTAATGTATTAAACGTCTTCCATAATTAAATTCAAAAACAGAAATAAAGAAATAGATATACAACCACATATTACAAAAAAATAAAATAAAATAGATAAAAACAATACACGAATATATGAATAACGACAGACTCAATTACACCCTCTTCTTCTTCTCCTGGAAAACTACGGAGAAAATAATTTTGAAAACCCCCCAAAAAAACCAAAAACAGTGAAAAGAAAACAAACCCACTTATGAAGATGATCGCACTGATCAAAAGCGATTGAGATGGCCGATAAAATAACTCTCACATCGATAATCTACAAATTACCACTGGAGACCTAGAAACTTGCTCGCTGAGTCGAGGCAGTAATTTAAAAATTATGAAACGAGAAAATTCCTTTGTCTTCAATCAGACTTAAGCAAGGTTTATTTACATTCCAAAAGTCAAGATATATATATATATATATATATATATATATATATATATATATATATATATATATATATTGAATGCAATAGTATTACATTAAAAGCATTGGTTAGTGAAAAATATTAAAATTAGATAGAAAATCAAATATCACAATGCGAGAGATGTTTTTTTTTCAAATAAATGAAACATTTATTTGTTTAAATTCAAATATTTCAGCTTAACAAACCTTTTTCAGTGGTATACAGACATTTTTTTTCATTTTTTTTCATTGTCAATATCTATCGGTGTTGTAGCCGAAGATACCCGATTTCTTCCGATATTATTGGAAAGACAGTTTTTAAAAGTCCGGATATGTGTAGCGATCATGCTTGCCCGTGTTTATGCATCGAATGCAACAATACTACATTTAAAAACATTGGTTGTGTGTAAGTGTGTAAACTTTTTCTGATTCCTCCGATGTTGTCTCAATGCAATAAAAGCCAATCTATTACTTATAAAAATAAACCAGCATTGATTGATAACTTTGATCTTGAATCTGACAGAACAAGTTTTGAACGAAAATAGAAGAATAAAACGGTTAAACGGAAAAACGTGTTTAGAAGCGAAAATTACGAAATTAGATACGAATAGTCATAAATAGAATTTTAGAAGCAAACAAGGAGGAGTGTAAGGTGATAGCAATTTTGCCGAATTGATGCAAAATAACAGCCCTCCCCCCTCTGTAAGGTGATAGCAATTTTGCCGAATTGATGCAAAATAACAGCCCTCCCCCCTCTGTAAGGTGATAGCAATTTTGCCGAATTGATGCAAAATAACAGCCCTTCTTCCCATCTGTAAGGTGATGGCAATTTTGCCGAATTGATGCAAAATAGCAGCCCTTCTTCCCATCTGTAAAGTGATGGCAATTTTGCCGAATTGATGCAAAATAACAGCCCTCCCCCCTCCGTTCCGTAAGGTGATAGCAATTTTGCCGAATTGATGCAAAATAACAGCCCTCCCCCCTCCGTAAGGTGATAGCAATTTTGCCGAATTGATGCAAAATAACAGCCCTCCCCCCTCCGTAAGGTGATAGCAATTTTGCCGAATTGATGCAAAATAACAGCCCTCCCCCCTCCGTAAGGTGATAGCAATTTTGCCGAATTGATGCAAAATAACAGCCCTCCCCCCCTCCGTAAGGTGATAGCAATTTTGCCGAATTGATACAAAATAACAGCCCTCCCCCCTCTGTAAGGTGATAGCAATTTTGCCGAATTGATGCAAAATAGCAGCCCCCCTCCCTCTGTAAAGTGATGGCAATTTTGCCGAATTGATGCAAAATAGCAGCCCTTCTTCCCATCTGAAAGGTGATAGCAATTTTGCCGAATTGATACAAAATAGCAGCCCCCCCCCCCCCCGATCCGTAAAGTCCAACTCCTACCCAGAGTGGAAGAGGTCATGGTGAGAGCTACCCGGCTAATAGGGTTTTGGTGAAAATTCAGAAGGAGTCATCATCATGATCCGTCATCCTCTGGTCGTCTTCTGCTTCTGTGGGAAGCAACAACATGTCAGGTGTAGAACTGCAAATACAACGTTGCTTCTGCACCATTGCCATTCGTTTATGTGTTTTAGTTACATGACTTCGTATGCAACTGCTGGGCCTTGCTGCTCTGGGTGTTAGGGGTAAAACCCTGCATTCCTGCTGGCATAACAAATAACCGCAGCAAACGAGAAGGACTTCATATAGACCAGACAATCCTGCAGCACGATCTTTGTAGGATGTGTGAAGAAGTTTGATTCGCTCCTCCTTCTTCTCCTTCTCCTCCTTCTCCGCCTCCTTCTCCTCCTCCTCAACAACATGATTGAAATAAGAATAATTCAATTTTCTAACATTTTACTTTTATTATACCATCAAAGGTGTCGCATCCATGAAGCACACTGATGCACCTTGTGGAGCAGGTTGATGTAGGACTTAACAAATTGATGCAAGAAATCAGCAATGCGAAAGTGGACATAAATCCTATGGGTTTTCAAGCACCAAAGGACTTACACAAATTAATTTTCGAGAGACCAAGAACTTACACCAATGAGTTTTCAGATCCCAGGAACTTACATCAATAAGTTTTCAAGATTCCAGGAACTTACATCAATGAGTTTTTAAGATCCCAGGAAATTATGCCAATGAGTTTTCCAGATTCTAGGAAGTTACATCAATGAGTTTTTAAGATTTCAGGAACTTATCTAAAAGAATTTAAAGATCTAAGGAATATACACCATTAAGTGTTCAGAATCCCAGGAACTTACATCAATGATATTTCAAGATCCAAGGAACTCACAACAATGAATTTTCAAAATCCCAGGAACTTACACTGATGAATTTTAAAGTTCCATGAACTTATATCAATCAGTTTTCAAGATCCCAGGAACGAACATCAATGAGTTTTCAAGATTTCAGGGACATACATCAAGTAGAATTCAACATCCAAGGAATGTATGGCAATGAGTTTTCAAATTCCCAGGAACATACATTGATGACTTTTGAAGACCCAGGAAAATACATCAATAAGGGTTTTTAAGATCTTAGGAACTTACACCAACCAGTTTTAATGATTCCAGAAACACACACTTATGAGTTTTCAAGATTCCAGAAACTTATCTCACAGAGTTTTCAAGATTTCAGGAACTTACAGCTCTGAGTAGCTACTAATCACCACTGACAAGAAAAAACAAAGTTTCTTACACCAAAAATCATTCCTCATGAGTCCGGTCTTTGATATGACCTTATAGTGCATCTGGTGGTGATGCTCCTGTGGTTTAGTCGCCAATTGCAAAATGTCTGTTTGGAGTCTTTAACCGCTAGATGACTCTGATTGGGAGTGAATTTGCATAGGGGTTGATTGATCAGTATAAGAACTGTACTGTTTGGATTGAAGAGGTGTTGTTGCTCAGTGAGCAGAGTGAAGTGCAGAGAGAAAGAGGTAAAGTTGGCGGTTGGTGGCGCATTAGACTTTTATTTTTCAAGAAGCTTTCTTGTACGGATAGACTAGAAGCTATATTCGGCGAAAATGGGTGAACGAGTGAAATTAAGCAGTGACATTTTGAGGCCGTTTAAAGGAGAAGGCGATGTGGTCGTGTGGCTTAATAAGCTGAAGCTGGTTGCAAAGCTGCAAAAGATTGATCCCAATGTATTTGGAGGGGAATGCACTAGCAGTCTATTTGGAAATGGGAGAGGCGAACCAAACAGATGCCGATAGGATTGAAACAAGATTGAAGACAGCATTTTCGGAGAGTGCTTTTGAGGCTTATAGCAAGCTCAGAAGAGTAACCTGGACCGGAGAATCGGTGGACGTGTATGCGGCAGAAATAAGGTGACTAGCAGGATTGGCCGGATACACAGGACAAAGTCTTGAGAAGACGGTTAAAATGTCTCTCGTGTGTGGTTTTTCTGACCGCATCTCAATAAAACTACAACGAATGACTGACATTGAAATCATGGTATTAACAAGGGCTCTCGTCCTTTTTCTGTTGAGGCATGCCAGGGTGCTGGCGAAACGTCCTAGTGAACTGGGGGCAATTGCAACCTCTACCACAAACAAGCCTGGTGAAGAAGAGCAGATAGTGAGGAGACGTAAATTTATTGAAAAATGCTTTAGATGTTAGGGGTCCTCCCTGATGAGAGACTGTAGTGAACCAAGGCCAGGTATTATCTGTTTCTGGTGTAGCCTGGTCGGGCACATTAGTAGGAATTGCCCTTCACTTTAGGGAAACGAGTAAAGGGGTGCTATTGCGCCAGTAGTCGCCCCTTTACTTCTGAAAAGGCGTGTGAGAGTTTACTGCTACACTACAGATGGAATCGACGTATGTGAAGAAGTCATGAGGAAGTAGAGGAAAATGAAGCGAGCAACCAAAATCGTAGACTTAAAATCGGCCTACCTTCAAATCCATGTGGACAAGAAGCTATGGCGGTATCAATTGGTCGAATATAAAGGTCAGATCTATTGCTTGACCAGACTAGGATTTGGACTGAATTCTGCACCGAAAATTATGACGGCAGTGCTTAAGACGGTGTTGTCCAAAGACAATGCAGTGAAAAGAGCCAGCTGTTCTTATATCGATGATGTACTGGTTGACGAGACAGAGGTGACTGCGGAAAAGGTGAGAGACCATGTCAAAACATATGGACTGACAGCTAAGCCATCGAAGTCGTTAGAAAATGGAATGGCTCTTGGATTGAAATTACAGCAGAATTAGGCAGGAAAGTTGATGTTTGGAAGAGGGAACGAAATCCCTGAAGTCATGGACGGCCTAACCAAGCAAGAACTTTTCTCGGTGTGCGAGAAGTTGGTTGGTCATTATCCCATAGTCGGATGGCTGCGGCCTGCATGCAGCTTTATTAAAAGGCAGACCGGTATGGACCGATGGGAGAATGAAATTGACCCAGAGGTGTTGCACATGATAAAGGAAGTGATCACGGAAGTAAAAAAGATAGATCCTGTAAAGGGAGAATGGCACGTAAAAAGGGGCACAGAATGGGGTGATATGGAGCAACGCTAGCAGCCTGGCATTAGGAGCATTGTTGGAAATAGAAGGTGTAACTGTTGAAGATGCTGCCTGGCTACGAAAGAAGAATGATAGCGCCCACATCAATGTTGCGGAGCTTGAAGCCACAATGAAGGGCATCAACCTGACTTTGAAATGGGGGCTACAAACAGTGGACATTAGAACGGACTTGGCAACAGTGGCATCGTGGATTAAGTCAGAAGTGTCGGGAGATAAACGGATCACGACCAAAGGAGCAGCTGAGATGTTTATCAAGCGTTGACTCGGGGCACTTGGAGACTTGATCAGAGAATTCGAACTGAAAGTAACCGTCACATTGGTTCCATCACAAAAAAACAAGGCAAACGTGCTGACCAGAGTGAAGAAGGCTTGGCTATGAGAGAAGAAAGATGTGGCCCCGGTGTGCTGTATAGTAGATGAAATAAAGCACCTGCATAATATGCATCATTTTGGTAAGGAAAGGACGTTATATCTGGCAAGAAAAGTGAATCCAAACATCGCAATGGAAGATGTTTAGGATGTAGTTAAACACTGTAGGGGGGTATCAATCCATTGACCCTGCACCATCCAGGCATGAAAAAGGAGAGCTGCATGTAACAGACAATTGGAGGCGACTGGCCATTAATATCACGCATTACAGCCATGAACTGTATTTAACTATGATTGACTGTGGACCTGGGAGAGTAGCAATATGGCGAAAAATTAGAACAGAAACAACAGAAGAGATAAAGAGAGTTGTTGAGGAGGTGTTTATGGAGAGGGGGCTAGTAGAAGAGGTCCTAATGGACAACAGGATGTTCTTCCGCTCGGAGGTTTTTAGAGAGCTATGTGAGAAGTGGGGTGTTAGGCAATATTTTAGATCAGCGTACCGCCCAAGCGGCAATGGAATCATAGAGAAACATCATCGAACTATAAAAGCTGTGGCAGCAAGAAGCAAAATTTCGCCCCAAGAAACGGCACCGAAGGCTGGCCAAGACGAAACGTCAGTGCCACATCGATCTGTCTTCACGTATGAATGGCGACATCCACTGCAATGACGGAGACAGTGGAACAGAGGCAAGTAGAAATCACGGTGGGTGAGGAGGTGTGGGTGAAACCGTCCAACGTCAGATATACAACCTGCTGGGGAAGAGGAACAGTAACTGATGTACTATCTGAAAACAACGTGTCAGTTAACGCAGCGCCTCGTCACATATTAGATATACGGAGAGTTTCCTTACCATCAGACGAAGAGGTTGTTGAAGTCCCCCAAGAAGAACCCGTACGAAGGTTGCAACGTGAACGAAGACTGCTGACGTGGATGGTGGATTATGAAGTCAATTATTGATCTTTAAGATCAAGAGGCGTGTGGTTTACTTGCAAATTGATTTATCCTCTCTTTGCAAATTGGCTGTTTGGAGTCTCTAACTGCTAGATGGCTCTGGTTGGGAGTCAATTTGCAGGGGGGGGGGGTTGATCAATATAAGAACTGTACGCTTTGGATTGAAGAGGTGTGTTGCTCAGTGAGCAAAGTGAAGTGCATAGAGAAAGAGGTGCAGTTGGCAGTTGGTGGAGCATCAGACTTTTATTTTTCAAGAAGTTTCTTTTTAGGAATTTGGGAGCTTTGGGGAGTGTGGAGTCACCCCTTAGTTGCCAGTTATCCTATATCCACTCTGATGGAGTGGTAGTATCTGTCAGGCTCCCATGTATGAGTTAAATAGAATGTACATGATACTGTTTTGGTCACCCTTGGTAAAACCTTTCTACCATTTTTCTGCCCACCCAACCCTATTTTAGGGGAGCTGGATTTCCCCACCGCCACCATATAAAAGCCCAACCTTGTGTCTCACCTTGTGTTGGGGAGAAATATGAATAAGGGCAATGCGTTTCAGTATAACGATTTCAAAAGGACATGGGCGAATGTTTTGCAAAAGAAACTTGCAAATCAAAATTGAATATTGATGTTGTACAAAGAAAGATAGTAACAAACAAGATGCAAGAAACAGACTAACTTTACTTTATATTTTAGATGGCGGGTTTAGTCAACAATTGACCTACATTGTTATAATTATCCGGACAAAGAAAGGAGAAAGAAGGGAAAAAGAAAAAGAAAAATGTCTGTATCTCTTCTTGACAAATTGTCACTTTCCCCCTTGGCGCGTGAGTAAGTCCATACATTGGCATGTATGAGCAAAACTTAATTGCACACCCGAGAAGTGACCCGTTTGTTGAGACGGGATTCAGACATACATTTTCCTCTTTTTCTTTTTCCTTCTTAATCTTTGTTCGGATGCTTATAAAAGTGTGGGTCAACAGTTGTCTCTATTTACTTTCCTCCCCACGAGGGCAGAGTTAAACACAGGTCAGTTTTTAATTTGGGGAAAATACAATTGTCCCAAAAGGGGCACTTTGGGTTGGGACAGAAATAAAAATTGCCTCATTCTAAAATGATCTTTGCATTCAGTGACCGAGGACAGAACAAATGAAGTGTAGCATCAGAACAGATACTACACTTTGCTCTTAGCCAATAGCGACAAGGATAGCATATAAACTGCCCCATTGACTGAAAAAAACCCACAAAAACTAGAAGATTGTTTTGGACCCGAGGAGCAACAGATAAAGGTGTTGATTAACAATCAGCTTTAAGTAACAGTCCATATTTGCTTGCCTCCTCATAAGGGGAGAGTTAGACACAAGGTTTATTTTTTTCTGTGGGGAAAATCCAGCTCCCCAAAACGGAGCACTCTGAATTGTGACAAAAATACATTATGATCCTAGCCAAAAGGCCAAGTTCGACCATTTTATACAGTTACTGGAACGAAAGTTGTGTCCGTTTTATTTGACTTAATAAAACAATTTAAAAGAAACACACAACGTCAGATGTGCTTCAGTAATTTTTAGATGAGTCTTAATATTCTCATCATAGATGTCGTTTTCACAACGTTTTAGCCGATGTAATCTCTGACTTTCTTCAGGTGTATCTTGTCGAACTTTGGAATCTGTAAGGAATTTCGAACTGAAGCCTTTATGTAATCCACATTCCATCAGTCTTAAGTAATTCTCAATTATATTCTTAGCCTGTACCGAGGACTGAACGTTCAACCTCCAGAAAACTATCACTTAGAACTGATTATTACTTCGCACTTTATCCGTTGTGCCGCAGATCCACGTTGGTCTATGTACAGCTTTTCGAGTTCGACATAAAGATTCCTGAGTTCAACAAGATGCACCTGAAAAAAAAAGGTTGGTGGTTACATCAGTCGAAATGTTGTGAGAATAATATCCAAGGTGAGAAACAATATCAGACTTTTTTAGGTGAGGATTATCAATAATTTAGATTATTTGGACTACCATTCTCATCTTCGGTGGTATTTCTGTAACTTTCTGACCGAAATATCATTCTCATCTTCGGTGGTATTTCTGTAACTTTCTGACCGAAATATCATCGGACCTGCTTTGGGAAGAGTTCAGTTTAAAATTCTGTATAAGTTCTCGAATTCAATATAAAAATTCCTAAGTTTGAGAGAGATACTTTTTTAAGCAGTTACAAAAATTGAAACTGATTGCCTTATTATCAAGTTAAAACGAAAGTTCTGCCGGGTTTTTTAAGATCCAATCAAACAATTAAAAAAAGCACAATTTCAGAATTTTTGAGATGAGGATTAATAATTTGGATTATTTGGATTATTCTGACTGCTTTTCACAACGTTTTCATCAATGGAACTTCCGAACCTTCTACACGAAGGGTTCACAGTTCAAAAGTCCGTATAATTTCCTAATTGTATAAGTAAAGTAGAGTGATCTACTCTTGGTGTTAGTCAGGACGGAGTTATCTTCCCCTGGCAGATAACTATATATAGAACATGGCGCAGCCATTTGCAATCTTAGGATACACAGTTAAAAACGTTTCACAAGATAATAGATATTATACATGGCACTACGAACAGGATCAACTGCGAAAGTTACCAATTTGGAGTCATTAATCACCAGACATAATGGACCAACAACTCATGGAATTCCAAAAAGAAAACATTGAGGTCAGAAAAGAGAGAATTCGTGGTCAGCCAGACACGTTCCATGTTAAAAAGTCATAGCAACCGTCAATAGGCCTTGATACCACAGACAGTGTGTTTCTGGATACATGGGTCCAATATAAAGATGTGCGGACTGTAATCCTAAACGAACTGAGAGCTACGTGTATGCTACTGTTTGAATTAATAGGACCTGAGATGCTGAATTCTGCCATGGAGTAACACCTATTAGACGAAATACGACTCATTGCAGTCAACGGATTACATAAGGAAGTGCACCAGCAGAAGTTCCACTCCACGGAGCAGAAGGAGGAGGGTGAGTACGTAACACAGTTTTTAGCTCGTTAACGTGGTCAAGCCAAGTTCTGTGAATTCAGGGTTAACTGCCCAAATAAACAGAGTTTTAGGCAGCAAGTGGACCGTTCGGGCGACATGGTTGCTGGGCAGATGTTAGCACCAGAGTAAAGTATTAGCAGAGACCACTACACTCACTACTCTAGAGCAGAAATTCAACAAATTGGTTTGCCAAACAACCCCACCCCTCACTTGAATAACACTGTGCATCACCTTGCATTCTCCAACGTGCAAAAGTTGGGCCAGGAACAACGGCCCCGGGAAATCGAGACCCCTGCAACTCCATGATATGCTGGGTCCTGTAGAGGGTGTGGAAGGACTTCACATCCTAATGGATCAATGAATCAGAGAGATTGTGGATTGATGGAGCACTTAAAGAAAGAATGCTGGAAGCTCGCAACATCCAGAACGGAAGCTACGAGCAAAGTGTGAAGAAGTGAGTCGGGCATGTTTACTAATGGTATTCTAGGTAGTCGTCCAGCTTACAAAACCAACAGATGTGACAGGGTGCAGCCGAACACGGTACCCCATCTTGAGTGGGATAGAGGACAGTTTCAGATAAACCCCTCAAAGTGACAGTGGAATTAACCATAATGCCCAGAACTCATGCTAAATTTGGACACGTACCGAAGGATCCAATAAACCACCATAGCCGTCATATCCTCGCTTTTGCAGATACCGGATCCCAGACTTGCTCGAGTGGACCCAAGATTTAAAAAATCCTTGGATACCCGGACGGGTTACCTCGTGCCAACTACCCACCGAATACAGAGAATAACAGATAACTGATTGCACGTAAAAGGTGTCTTATTACTGCACATAAAAGTTTGATCAAGAGAGACACGACCGGTGGTGTATGTGTCAGACAACACATCTGGCTTTTATTTGTCACAAACCGCTCTGAAAGATCCAGGTTTGTTGCCCTTAAAGTTTCCAAACTTGTGATCACATAGTAGCTCCCCTAGGGACGCAAATGAAACGGCCTCATGCCGATGTCCACGTAGAACATCTGTTCCATCAAAACTGGGTACTATTCCATTCCAACCAACAGACACCAACTAGAACGGTTCATAGTGGAACACTTCAATTCGAGTGCATTCAATATATGCCAACACCAACATTATGAACTATGGAAGGCAAACCATTGGATATCATATTCGTCCCCTGCGCAACATGCCAATATTGTTGGGCCCCTCAAGGATTCCATGGATCAGGGGATGTATATACTTGTCGCTTTGACAACATTACAGTAGATATGACACAGAAAACTCGGTGCATAGACGATTCGATAGTCCTCACTCAGACACACGGTTGACTACATCAGTCACTGTGTGGATAAGAGTATTGTGTTTAACCCTGACAAGTTCCATTTTGCTAAAATGGAGGTGGAATTTGCTGGATTTCTTATCACTGCTGACGTGTTAAACCCACAAAAAAGATGACAGAAGCTATCCTTCACTTCCCTACACCTACAAATATCACCAACGTCAGGTTCTAGTTTAGACTTGTGAATCAGGTGTTATATGCTTTTTCACAAGCTGAAGTGATGGCCCCCTTCCAGAAACTATTACGGACGAAGAACCGAAACTTTTTTTGGGATGAGATACTTGAATGCTTAATTCAAAAGACAAAGAGAGTGATTATAAAGAAAATTGAGAATGGGGTTAAAACATTCAAAATCAACAGAACTACGGGTCTGGCAAAAGATTATAGTAAAACAAGGAATGTTTCAGAAGCATTGCAAATGCCCTGGTGAAGCAGACATGAGTTGCGGGGAGGGTCACTATAAGCTCATTCTGGCTGGATCCCGATTTACAAATGATGCAGAATCATGTTACGCACCAGTGGAAGGAGAAGCCTACAGGTTAGAGTCGTATCATATGTTCATACTCGGATGCCCAGATTTGTTGGCGACAGTGGACCACCAACCACTGACAAAAATATTTTCTGATCAGACTCTAAAACACATTAAAAACCCTTGTCTCTTAAACTTCAAAGAACAAAGCTTGATGTACAAATTCCAGATTAGACACCGCCCCGGAAAACACAATGCAGCACCTGATTGTGCTTCTAGATACCCGATAGATATGTCAAAGAGCCTGTCCCAAATGATAGACACTGGGGTCAAAGTGACCTTCATGTCAATGTACAACAGCAACTCTAAGCTGAAGGCGAAAACATGGAAACAGATGAAGAATGCCGGACCTTAGCAGACCTGGTGCAAAAAGGTTTCTCAGAGTTACGCAACGACCACCCATCCCTAGCTCGGGTTTTCCGGCCCATGCGCAAGGAATTATACTGCCTGGCAACAAAATTTTGATACCTCAACAACTTCCAGCAGAGGAACTCGAGTCACTTCATTTCACTCAAACGCAAGACAATGGTTGTTCTGGCCAAGGCTGGGTGCTAGCGTCAGTGTCACACTTGCAACACGATTGCGCCATCTCAGCCGAAGGAAGCCTTGATATCACCAGCAGACCCGGGATTGACATTTCAACAAGTTGTAGAGGACTTTGTCAACGTACAGGGTAAACAGTACTTGGTATACGCTGATCGGTATATTGGGTGGATGGAGGTGGCCTAAACCGTATGTGACACTATGAGAACGTAGTTTTGCACATATGGTGCACTGGAAGAAATCTCATCGGCACTGTTGACCATCACAACACCCCCATTTAGGACCTTGACATGTCCCCAGCTATAATGCTGTATGGTCAGGTTATTCAGGATTACCTCCCAGTTACGAGATAAGTACCAAACACAGAATGATTGAGGTTGCGATGACCAAAAGTCACATGCAGAACGAACAGTTCTACAACCAGCATTGCCGTCCACTTTGGAAGCTAAAAGTTGGAGATTTCTTCCAGAGCCAGAACCAAGATGGTTCCCACCTTCGTCAATGGAGAAAGACAGGGAGGGTCGTGGAAACAGGTGGTAACTGGCAGTACCAGGTGCGAGTGGATGGGAGCAATCGGGTAATGCTACGGAACCGTTGCTTCCTCCAGTAGATCTACCCAGTTGTTGATGGCCCACATTGCTTCACACCAAAACCTCAGACCCTTCAATAAATTCTGAACCCCCTACGGCAACAAGCCCCTGATTAGGCTATGGACGTCAATGTCACGTTGCCAAACGAACCAGAAGAACAGATGAAGATGGACAACACAACAGAGGTAGTGGGAAGAAACACAGGGTAGACACACCTAATCGAGCCCCTACCGTTAAGACTACCCTCATGTCGAACAGTACGAGCATCAAGAAGTTTATCCCCACAAATGCGTGGAAAAGCGCATGAGTTGTCTGGTGCATAAAGGAAGAAATGACCATGTCCCTTCATCCCGTAGTTACAGGAGGGAAGAGGCATGTATAAGTAAAGTAAAGTGATCTGCTCTTGTGTCAGGCATGACAGTTATATGCCTCTGGCAGATAACTATATATAGAACATGGCAGCAGCCATTTGCAATCTTAGGATACACATGTGAAAATGTTCTCCGAGATAGTAGATGTTATACACTAAGGTGAACATAAAGATTTCCTCTTGTTATTCTAACAACTTTCCGGTCGATGTAAACTCCGATCTTCTCCAGGTGCATCTCGTCAAACTCAGGAATCTGTACGGAATTTCGAACCACACCCATCTTGATAATCTTCTGGGGGTTGAAGGTTCAATCTCAGTACAGGTGATACTAAGAATATAATATACTTACTGTTGTGATGGAATACCGGACTCCCCTCAGTCACTAAAGAAGTGAACTAGTCTGTAGAATATATACATGACTATGAACAGTGTATTCGACTGTATTCAAGTATATTAGGTTAATCCTATTGCCAAACATCATTTAAATCTCTCGAACTGACATTTTAATCTTGAAAGTTATAGCGACTCTCTTGTGATTTTGTCCTGTTTTTGTTTTGCGTTGTAGCAAAACAGAAATATTTGATGCTTCTGTGTTATGTCTCTAATCATACGTCATGAGAAAATTGAAGCCGCCATTTTGTTTTTAAAAACAAACCTTTTTTTCTTGTTTAATTTAAATCCATTCATGTTTTAACTAATTCCTATTTTAGCCTGTCTTTGAACTGTACTTATATTAAACAAGAAGAACACATTAATTGCTTTGTACAAGATATATACGTTGTAATAAACCATCCTTTTTTAAAGACCTTAAACTCTCGTTATTTTTGTTATTATAATTTCTACCAAGTTATATCACTTACTGAAGATTTCTACTCGGTCATGGAACGAGAGCAATCTAACCCCGTGGATTAAATAATAGGTTTGATTTGAAATTCCATACATATTCTCCAGTTCGCATAAAGATTCCTGAGTTCAATAAGGTGCACCTGAAGAAAGTTGGAGATTACATTGGCCTAAAGGGTTAGGGTTGGGGTGGGGGTGGGGGTCAACCCGTAAATAAACATTTTGTTATCTTATATCTCATGGCTTTTAATATTTCTACATCAGCTTTTAAAATAAACACATTTAACAAAAAAATTAGTTTTGTAATATCTCTATTTAAAGTTAGGTATGTTTATATTTCTATATGTACTGGATTTACTCCTAAAATAATTAACTGATCATTATGAACTTTGGAACACAGCTGCTAGGCGTAAGTGTGTGTAATGTGTGCTGTAATTAGTTTAATTTAGTTTTTCACGAAAGGGGCAAAGAGGGGTTGGAAGCATTTTGTGAATATTCAGATCCCTCCGATTTTTGTGAAACTTTAACAATAGGTATTAGACATCAATTGATATATATTCCAGAAATGTCAGTTTCTTTGAAGTGGTTTAACGGGTTTTAGGGGGGGGGCATCATATGGGCACAACCTCCGATTTGAAAATTCAAATATTTCAGATTTGCATTAAATTTGATCCATATTCATTAAACACTAATTAAGCAAGATTCCTTGAATTTGAATGTCTTCTTAAGACCCTTTCAACTTTAGACTTAAATTTTAAACATTTTCTAGAATCAGAATACTGTAATGGATTTTGATAATCATTGGAATAAGGATTCTAGACATAATGTTCAGTATCATTATATCTTGATGTTAATCTTAGTAAAGGGAAATAATTGTGTTGCAAAACTGTTCTGTTTTGGGAATTCATTTTACCTGTGCTGGGACAGGTATTTTTCTAGTGTTTTTATAAACATGAGATTATTGAAGAAAAAGTTTCTCGTTTGATTAAAGTGGAAATATGGAGGTAAGATGAAGAAAGGCACAGAGATGAAAGGAAATCCGAAAAAAAGATTCTGACATTCAGCCCTGTTCTTCGTGGCAAGTGTTCAAGGTGGGGCGTCATGCCTTGTTTTGGGTCTGCAAAGAAACGAAAGAAGAAAGAATTCATTTTTTTATGTTCGATTTTCTAATCAAGTTTCTGTTTTTTGCATGCAGAAAAAGATTAACACAGATCGATTGATCGATCGATAGATACATATATAGATATGAGCAGACTTATATATATATATATATATATATATATATTAGAGAATGTCAGATACTAATACATATATATCTATACATTCAAACAACAAAGATTTATGATCAACTTACAAACACTATAACAGTTCAATATTTCATTATATAGTTAGATAGAGTAAAGTATATATATGAAATTTTAAAGATTACATAATTTTCAAATCATATTCTAAATAAAGAGTAAACAATGGTAAAATTTGTTTATTTTTAGTTATACAATATAACACAAAAGTTGTTTATTTTTAGTTATGCAATATAACACAAAATTTGTTTATTTTTAGTTATGCAATATGACACAAAAGTTGTTTATTTTTAGTTATGCAATATAACACAAAATTTATTTACTTTTAGTTATATAATATGACAAAAATTTTGTTTATTTTTAGTTATGCAATATAACACAAAATTTGTTTATTTTTAGTTATGCAATATAAGACAACATTTGTTTATTTTTAGTTATGCAATATGACACAAAATTTGTTTATTTTTAGTTATGCTATATAACACAAAAGTTGTTTATTTTTGGTTATGCAATATAACACAAAAGTTGTTTATTTTTAGTTATGCAATATAACAAAAAAATTGTTTATTTTTAGTTATGCAATATAACACAAAATTTATTTATTTTTAGTTATACAATATAACACAAAAGTTGTTTATTTTTAGTTATGCAATATAACACAAAAGTTGTTTATTTTTAGTTATGCAATACAACACAAAAGTTGTTTATTTTTAGTTATGCAAAATAACACAAAATTTGTTTACTTTTAGTTATATAATATAACACAAAAGTTGTTTATTTTTAGTTATGCAATATAACACAAAATTTGTTTATTTTTAGTGATGCAAATAAAACACAAAAGTTGTTTATTTTTAGTTATGCAATAGAACACAAAAGTTGTTTATTTTTAGTTATACAATATAACACAGAATTTGTTTATTTTTAGTTATGCAATATGACACAAAATTTGTTTGATTTTAGTTATGCAATACAACACAAAAGTTGTTTATTTTTAGTTATGCAATATAACACAACATTTGTTTATTTTTAGTTATACAATATAACACAAAACTTGTTTATTTTTAGTCATGCAATATAACACAAAATTTGTTTATTTTCAGTTATGCAATATAACACAGAACTTGTTTGTTATTAGTCATGCAATATAACACAAAATTTATTTATTTTAGTTATGTAATATAACACAAAAGTTGTTTATTTTCAGTTATGCAATATAACACAAAATTTGTTTATTTTTAGTTATGTAATATAACACAAAAGTTGTTTATTTTTAGTTATACAATATAACACAAAGTTTGTTTATTTTTAGTTATGCAATATAACACAAAAGTTGTTTATTTTTAGTCATGTAATATTACACAAAAGTTGTTTATTTTTAGTTATGTAATATGACACAAAATTTGTTTATTTTTAGTTATGCAATATAACACAAAATTTGTTTATTTTTAGTTATGTAATATAACACAAAAGTAGTTTATATTTTGTTATACAATATAACACAAAATTTGTTTATTTTTAGTTATGCAATATAACACAAAAGTTGTTTATTTTTAGTTATGTAATATAACACAAAAGTTGTTTATTTTTAGTTATACAATATAACACAAAAGTTGTTTATTTTTAGTTATGCAATACAACACAAAAGTTGTTTATTTTTAGTTATGTAATATAACACAAAAGTTGTTTATTTTTAGTTATGTTATATAACACAAAATTTGTTTATTTTTAGTTATGTAATACCACACAAAAGTAGTTTATTTTTAGTTATACAATATAACACAAAAGTTGTTTATTTTTAGTTATGCAATATAACACAAAAGTTGTTTATTTTTAGTTATGTAATATAACACAAAAGTTGTTTATTTTAAGTTATGCAATACAACACAAAAGTTGTTTATTTTAAGTTATGCAATATGACACAAAATTTGTTTATTTTTAGTTATGCAATATAACACAAAATTTGTTTATTTTTAGTTATTTAATATAACACAACATTTGTTTATTTTTAGTTATGCAATATAACACAAAAGTTGTTTATTTTTAGTTATGCAATATAACACAAAATTTTGTTATTTTAAGTTATGCAATATAACACAAAATATGTTTATTTTTAGTTATGCAATATAACACAAAAGTTGTTTATTTTTAGTTATGCAATACAACACAAAAGTTGTTTATTTTTAGTTATGTAATATAACACAAAATTTGTTTATTTTTAGTTACGCAATATAACACAAAATTTGTTTATTTTTAGTTATGCAATATAACACAAAATTTGTTTACTTTTAGTTATATAATATAACACAAAAGTTGTTTATTTTTAGTTATGCAATATAACACAAAATTTGTTTATTTTTAGTCATGCAAATAAAACACAAATGTTGTTTATTTTTAGTTATACAATATAACACAAAATTTGTTTATTTTTAGTGATGCAAATAAAACACAAAAGTTGTTTATTTTTAGTTATGCAATATAACACAACATTTGTTTATTTTTAGTTATACAATATAACACAAAACTTGTTTATTTTTAGTCATGCAATATAACACAAAATTTGTTTATTTTCAGTTATGCAATATAACACAGAACTTGTTTGTTTTTAGTCATGCAATATAACACAAAATTTATTTATTTTAGTTATGTAATATAACACAAAAGTTGTTTATTTTTAGTTATGCAATATAACACAAAATTTGTTTATTTTTAGTTATTTAATATAACACAAAAGTTGTTTATTTTTAGTTATACAATATAACACAAAGTTTGTTTATTTTTAGTTATGCAATATAACACAAAAGTTGTTTATTTTTAGTTATGTAATATTACACAAAAGTTGTTTATTTTTAGTTATGTAATATAACACAAAATTTGTTTATTTTTAGTTATGCAATATAACACAACATTTGTTTATTTTTAGTTATGCAATATGACACAAAATTTGTTTATTTTTAGTTATGCTATATAACACAAAAGTTGTTTATTTTTGGTTATGCAATATAACACAAAAGTTGTTTATTTTTAGTTATGCAATATAACAAAAAATTTGTTTATTTTTAGTTATGCAATATAACACAAAATTTATTTATTTTTAGTTATACAATATAACACAAAATTTGTTTATTTTTAGTTATGCAATACAACACAAAAGTTGTTTATTTTTAGTTATGCAAAATAACACAAAATTTGTTTACTTTTAGTTATATAATATAACACAAAAGTTGTTTATTTTTAGTTATGCAATATAACACAAAATTTGTTTATTTTTAGTGATGCAAATAAAACACAAAAGTTGTTTATTTTTAGTTATGCAATATAACACAACATTTGTTTATTTTTAGTTATGCAATAGAACACAAAAGTTGTTTATTTTTAGTTATACAATATAACACAGAATTTGTTTATTTTTAGTTATGCAATATGACACAAAATTTGTTTGATTTTAGTTATGCAATACAACACAAAAGTTGTTTATTTTTAGTTATGCAATATAACACAACATTTGTTTATTTTTAGTTATACAATATAACACAAAACTTGTTTATTTTTAGTCATGTAATATTACACAAAAGTTGTTTATTTTTAGTTATGTAATATAACACAAAATTTGTTTATTTTCAGTTATGCAATATAACACAGAACTTGTTTGTTTTTAGTCATGCAATATAACACAAAATTTATTTATTTTAGTTATGTAATATAACACAAAAGTTGTTTATTTTTAGTTATGCAATATAACACAAAATTTGTTTATTTTTAGTTATGTAATATAACACAAAAGTTGTTTATTTTTAGTTATACAATATAACACAAAGTTTGTTTATTTTTAGTTATGCAATATAACACAAAAGTTGTTTATTTTTAGTCATGTAATATTACACAAAAGTTGTTTATTTTTAGTTATGTAATATAACACAAAATTTGTTTATTTTTAGTTATGCAATATAACACAAAATTTGTTTATTTTTAGTTATGTAATATAACACAAAAGTAGTTTATATTTTGTTATACAATATAACACAAAATTTGTTTATTTTTAGTTATGCAATATAACACAAAAGTTGTTTATTTTAGTTATGTAATATAACACAAAAGTTGTTTATTTTTAGTTATACAATATAACACAAAATTTGTTTATTTTTAGTTATGCAATAAAACACAAAAGTTGTTTATTTTTAGTTATGTTATATAACACAAAATTTGTTTATTTTTAGTTATGTAATACCACACAAAAGTAGTTTATTTTTAGTTATACAATATAACACAAAATTTGTTTATTTTTAGTTATGCAATATAACACAAAAGTTGTTTATTTTTAGTTATGTAATATAACACAAAAGTTGTTTATTTTTAGTTATGTAATATGACACAAAAGTTGTTTATTTTTAGTTATACAATATAACACAAAATTTTGTTATTTTAAGTTATGCAATATAACACAAAATTTGTTTATTTTTAGTTATGCAATACAACACAAAAGTTGTTTATTTTTAGTTATGCAATATGACACAAAATTTGTTTATTTTAAGTTATGCAATATAACACAACATTTGTTTATTTTTAGTTATGCAATATAACACAAAATTTTGTTATTTTAAGTTATGCAATATAACACAAAATATGTTTATTTTTAGTTATGCAATATAACACAAAAGTTGTTTATTTTTAGTTATGCAATACAACACAAAAGTTGTTTATTTTTAGTTATGTAATATAACACAAAATTTGTTTATTTTTAGTTACGCAATATAACACAAAATTTGTTTATTTTTAGTTATGCAATATAACACAAAATTTGTTTACTTTTAGTTATATAATATAACACAAAAGTTGTTTATTTTTAGTTATGCAATATAACACAAAATTTGTTTATTTTTAGTGATGCAAATAAAACACAAATGTTGTTTATTTTTAGTTATACAATATAACACAAAATTTGTTTATTTTTAGTGATGCAAATAAAACACAAAAGTTGTTTATTTTTAGTTATGCAATATAACACAACATTTGTTTATTTTTAGTTATACAATATAACACAAAACTTGTTTATTTTTAGTCATGCAATATAACACAAAATTTGTTTATTTTCAGTTATGCAATATAACACAGAACTTGTTTGTTTTTAGTCATGCAATATAACACAAAATTTATTTATTTTAGTTATGTAATATAACACAAAAGTTGTTTATTTTTAGTTATGCAATATAACACAAAATTTGTTTATTTTTAGTTATTTAATATAACACAAAAGTTGTTTATTTTTAGTTATACAATATAACACAAAGTTTGTTTATTTTTAGTTATGCAATATAACACAAAAGTTGTTTATTTTTAGTTATGTAATATTACACAAAAGTTGTTTATTTTTAGTTATGTAATATAACACAAAATTTGTTTATTTTTAGTTATGCAATATAACTCAAAATTTGTTTATTTTTAGTTATGTAATATAACACAAAAGTAGTTTATATTTAGTTATACAATATAACACAAAATTTGTTTATTTTTAGTTATGCAATACAACACAAAAGTTGTTTATTTTTAGTTATGCAATATAACACAAAATTTGTTTATTTTTAGTTACGCAATATAACACAAAATTTGTTTATTTTTAGTTATGCAATATAACACAAAATTTGTTTACTTTTAGTTATATAATATAACACAAAAGTTGTTTATTTTTAGTTATGCAATATAACACAAAATTTGTTTATTTTTAGTGATGCAAATAAAACACAAATGTTGTTTATTTTTAGTTATACAATATAACACAAAATTTGTTTATTTTTAGTGATGCAAATAAAACACAAAAGTAGTTTATTTTTAGTTATGCAATATAACACAACATTTGTTTATTTTTAGTTATACAATATAACACAAAACTTGTTTATTTTTAGTCATGCAATATAACACAAAATTTGTTTATTTTCAGTTATGCAATATAACACAGAACTTGTTTGTTTTTAGTCATGCAATATAACACAAAATTTATTTATTTTAGTTATGTAATATAACACAAAAGTTGTTTATTTTTAGTTATGCAATATAACACAAAATTTGTTTATTTTTAGTTATTTAATATAACACAAAAGTTGTTTATTTTTAGTTATACAATATAACACAAAGTTTGTTTATTTTTAGTTATGCAATATAACACAAAAGTTGTTTATTTTTAGTTATGTAATATTACACAAAAGTTGTTTATTTTTAGTTATGTAATATAACACAAAATTTGTTTATTTTTAGTTATGCAATATAACTCAAAATTTGTTTATTTTTAGTTATGTAATATAACACAAAAGTAGTTTATATTTAGTTATACAATATAACACAAAATTTGTTTATTTTTAGTTATGCAATATAACACAAAAGTTGGTTATTTTTAGTTATGTAATATAACACAAAAGTTGTTTATTTTTAGTTATACAATATAACACAAAATTTGTTTATTTTTAGTTATGCAATACAACACAAAAGTTGTTTATTTTTAGTTCTGTAATATAACACAAAAGTAGTTTATTTTTAGTTATACAATATAACACAAAATTTGTTTATTTTTAGTTATGCAATATAACACAAAAGTTGTTTATTTTTAGTTATGTAATATAACACAAAAGTTGTTTATTTTTAGTTATGTAATATAACACAAAAGTTGTTTATTTTTAGTTATACAATATAACACAAAAGTTGTTTATTTTAAGTTATGCAATATAACACAAAATTTGTTTATTTTTAGTTATGCAATACAACACAAAAGTTGTTTATTTTTAGTTATGCAATATGACACAAAATTTGTTTATTTTAAGTTATGCAATATAACACAAAAAGTTGTTTATTTTTAATTATGCAATAAAACACAAAATTTGTTTTAACAGTGTCTTTATTTAGAACGGGATTTTTTGAAAATCTTTAATTGTGCACAAAAAAAAACAGAACAATATCCGAAATAAAGGTTATGTTCGACTAAAACAAATGTGTTTATCCAGTGTTAAATACCTCCGTAAAATGTAAAACTATATGCACATCAAAGTGCATATTATTTATTCCATGAAAAAGATGAGGTGTAAAAGTGGTTCATAATTTAGAATCTGCAAGTCATTGTTCCCATACCTTTTTTCACTAAGGTCGACATTGTCTTGCCGGAATCTTGCTACACTAGTTTTTTACAGTTTCTTAACGGATTTTGTTGTGTGGACACAGTCAGAATGTCTGCTATGATCCTTCCTGCTAGCCACTGATTCCACATCTCCATTGCAATTCTCCAGCTCACATCTCATTTTACCGCTATAAAAAAATGATCAAATTTGTCTCGAACACTATCTAGATAAATAGATAGATAGATAGAGAGAGAGATAGAGATAGAGAGAAAGAGAGAGATATAGAGAGCAAGAGAGAGATAGAGAGAGATAGAGAGAGAGAGACTGAAATAGATATAAACACACTGAGATGGCTAGCTAGCTAGACTGCTAGATAGATAGATAGAGAGAGAGAGAGAGAGAGAGAGAGAGAGAGAGAGAAAATATTTCATTATGTTTAATGGAACTAAATAATATTTATATATGTTGCAGGCCTGTAAAGGGTTCGGAAAGAAGACACAAACTCGGGATTAAGTGAAACAAAGTATATTGAAGAAAGTATAAATACAGCATATAAAAAGAGTGGTTGAACGTCTGTCTGACTGCCAGTATTAGACCGTGGTAGTTTCCAACACCGAAAGGCATGTGATCCCGGTATTTATAGTGAAATGGAAGCGTTCATGTAGTCTGTAAGGTAGGTACCATAACATATATCATATTTTATTTTTATTTTTAAAAATGTTATTCAATCCAAACAAAGCATATTGTCACCGAAACATAAGGGCTACTGTGATTAGGGCCAGATTAATAGGGGGCATCCTAAGTGGAGAGTTATGCAGCAAGACGTTTATTCACATTACATTTAAATTTATGCATGTTCGTACAATCGGGGAAACAAGGACGGAATTCCAAAGGCAAGCGGTCCTAAAAAAGAAGCCATCAGAGTAAAAGGTTTCCAGCGTAAAAGGTTTGTCAGGGGTTTTGTGTGCGATCGATTTGAGCGCATGTCGAGAATAGAGCATCGTGTTATGAGCAAATATACCCATCTCAGACGCGATTGCATCAGAGAGGTTGTTTATGAAAATTAGGAATAATAGAGGTCCAAGTATCGATCTCTAGGGCACACCCGCATTGATGTGATGTTTTTTTTAAATGTATGGTCATCGAGAACGACCTGAATCTTTCGTTTTAGCTAAGAAGGATCTGATTAATTTTCTTTAGAATACCTTAATTCCAGATCTTGTCAAAAGCTTTGGATATATCAAACACTACTGCCCTAGCTTCACCTGCCTTATCCAGTGTATGGTAGATGCGTTCAGAGATTACCATTAGGATATCCGCCTACATCCATACTGTTGGTAAGAGAGAAGTTTAGCATTTTTTCGAGGTGGTGGACTATCGCTAGATTGATTAATAGTTCAAAGTTAGCAGTGATCTCATAGATGAACAGCAGAACAGCTGATTTTAATGAAGTGTCTGTTAAATAGTTTATGGAGTCTGTTTTGTGGTTGGAAATGCTTATCCATTAATCTAAGAAATATCTTACCTATGTTATTTCTGTTGTGAGTGAGAATGGTGGGGTAGACCATATTATTTTTATCTTTTGGCTTCTGTTATCTGGTTTGGAGTTGAGTTTAGGGTACAATAGATTTGTTTCCTTAATCCATTCTTGTGGAGAGCGTTATTGTAATATGAAGTTGTCTGGATGAAAATGCTAGAGTCAGATGATAGGCTAAATATTCTATGACTGATATTGGGAACACGGTTTCTAATTGGGAGGATGAGAATACTGTGTACTAATATATATTACTTGTTCGTTCGGTTTATGGTAGCACATAAAAGCGTTTTTTATTAAATTTAAGTTTATGTCTAATGTAACATGTAATTATGTAATTAACACTAGTGAATTTAGCATCTATATTTATCTTTAACCCTAAATTGGGATGTTAACTGTTTATGAAGTCCATCTAATGTGTGTTCGCTGTAATCACAAAATATGCATAAGCCGTCATTGTAGTACAATCCAAAGGTCTGGTTGGGGAATCTACCTTAAAAAGAGGCAGGTATAAATAACTAGATCAGATCGCAAATGTTTGCACTATCATATAATCCCATTAGTACATCAAATGGGTCTTCTGGGTTGGATTTCTTTTATAATTATAGAATAGTAGTTTCTAGCATGTGTGTATGGTTTCTAATCCTATATGGACTCGGATTTTAATGCCTTATCTAGAATTGAGTTGGTTATTAAAGGATAGAAGTCGACAATATCAAATTATGCCTTGAACCAAACAATTAGAGACTGTGCATTTTAAAGCAAAGCAGGCGGACTTTAGCAGACCCTAAACTAACTTTAATTACCTTTCATTTTTAGATCTTTTGGTATACAGCTGCTCATCTGATGCTTATATAACATTCACAGGCTGTAATGGCATGGAATCAACTGTTGAGTGCAATCAATTAATAAATATATCAATATATATATATATCAATATATATATATATATATATATATATATATTTAAGATAATGAAGAGTGGCAAAAATGAATCATGGACGAGTCCATTGTGGGTGGGACGTCGAGAAAGAAAGAAAGAAAGCGACTTGATAACTGTTAAAAAGGTTCCGCAGTGCAAGCGAGACTTGAAAGGTAGTGGTTTCAGAAACGTGAAGAGCTGGAGCGCTTGGTGATCAGAGTATCAAAGTACTGGAAGAATGGGAGTTTACCGATGTTTATGGCACCGATAAAGCTTTATTAGCTATGGTACCCAAGCCCGTCTTGCTGTTAGGCTTTCGTGTCCGCTGACTAAAAATGCGACTGATAAGCAAGTTGTGGAACAATTGCTTCAGTTCACACTCGGATAGACAATTGTTTTCCAATCAGATGTATACATGAACGAGTTTCTAGCGGAAACCAAGTCTGTGAAAAAGACTTTCATAAGACAAAAGTATGTCAAAAGATTTTTTATGTGTGTGCATAGCCGGCGTAAACCATCCGGTGATAGGAAATAAAGAAAACCAAAGTTTTTCCATATACGTTCTGTTCTTTGTCATTCTTGTTGGATCTTACCGGGTACCCCAAAAGAATGGTTAATGCAACATATATATGCAACATATATATATATATATATATATATATATATATAACATGGACGGCCGGCGGCACCGGGAGGGCAGGGGCGGGGCGGCTCAAGCACCCTCACTTTTTGACTTGGCCCCACACTTTACGGTCATCAATAATTAAATCGATATGCATGTGTTTAACCGGGCCCCCCCACTTTTTAGGATACCCCCCCCCCCATTTTTATAACTGTCCCGCCGGCCCTGTATATATATATATTGTTGTGAAGTTGTTCCACAGTAAATAATAAATAAAGGAAGTCAAGTCGCGGGTTGGTTTAACAAGTGTATTAACAAAGTAAGAAAGTGACGAGCTCTTGGCTAGACAGTTACAAGACTGTGCTTTGTCTTCTAGTGTCTCTTGTGACTCGCACTATTTATAGTGACAACCGGTGTAGTTTCTCCTGTGTAAGAACGGCCGGTGTAACACCCCCCTTTGAAAATATCCCCTCTGGGGATTAATAACGTTTTTGTTTGGGAATCACCATCATCAACTCAGTCGATTTCCGTTTTCTATTTGATCTCCTAATCTCAGGAGCAGTCTCTGGTATGGGCACCTGAAAAGTATCAAACACTGCATCCATGATCTCATCCTCGTTGCGAATCTGTTGTGAAGTTGTTCCACAGTAAATAATAAATAAAGGAAGTCAAGTCGAGGGTTGGTTTAACAAGTGTATTAACAAAGTAAGAAAGTGACTAGCTCTTGGCTAGACAGTTACAAGACTGTGCTTTGTCTTCTAGTGTCTCTGGTGACTCGCACTATTTATAGTGACAACCGGTGTAGTTTCTCCTGTGTAAGAATGGCCGGTGTAACATATATATATATATATATATATATATATATATATATATATATATATATATATATACTCTGGTGAATTTTTCTACTGACACTAGAAATTACTATATATATATATATACCTGGAGGGATAAAAGTAGGGTGGTGCAGGGTTTTGGCATGCCAGGTTCAAGTTTTGTCGGACCTCCTATATGAATTTCACTAATACCCTTGGGAAACGTATGAATCCATCTGTCTTCCCTCCATCTTTAGATTAAATAGTAGAGTAGTCTAGACTCTCAAGCCTTGGTTGTGAAACTGGAGCGACTACTCTATGAGAAGGAAAACTATGAAATAACACCAGTCTTTCTCTGCTTATCCTGGCATTGTTTCCAGTCGTCTTGGACTTCTCTTCCCTGCTGGACTCAAGCAATGCCGGTTCAGGAGAGATGCGGTTGGAAATTGTGCAACCATTGCTTCACTATAGATCCCCGTGCAGGCACATGGAATATTCTTTGTTATGGAAATAACGGAAATCACATCTAAGATGAGCAAAATAGTCCAAATAATCCAAATAAAACACTTGATCAATTATCGCCTGTAGTGAGGATCGAACCTTCAACCTCCAGAAAACTGTCACTTGGAATTTAACACCTTTATCCGTTGCACCACATGTCCATTTTTTTTACTAAAGCGTCTCCACTCGTCAGGGCCCAAAGGTCACTCGAACACAAAGGTTAATGGTTTGTGCCAGGTGGATGGTGAAACAAAAACCTTAAAGATTACAAAAGAATTTAATTATTTAAAAGGACGGCTCAACAAGAATTTGTTAAGATTGGACTTGAAAACGACCATGCTGTAGTCAGCTGGCAAAGCAGCCCTGTGCTATTTTGTTCCACAGACGGGTAGTTATTGGAAAAAAACTCTGTTCATGGAAGTTCCGTTTAGCTCCAGGTACACAGAGGAGAAGAAAATTATTTACAGTGATTATGGCTAGACGATGTTTTGCTGTGAATGTTTTACAGGGGGGGAGGACCAGAGATTAAAGCTCAGTTGAGCACTTGCCATGCAACAAGGTGCACTTGCCATGCAACAAGGTGCACTTGCCATGCAACAAGGTGCACCTGAAGAAGGTCGGAGATTACAACGGCCAAAACATTGTGAGAATAACATTAAAGATCAGAATAGTAGTCCGAATAATCCAAATAATCCAAATTATCAATCCTCATCTTAAAAATGTTCAAATAAATAAAAAGATATCGGCTATTTACAGAGTAAAATGATTCACCCTGCATCATTTTGCAAGAATGATGGTAGCGTACTAAAACCACAAAAAAAAACAACAAAAAAAACAAGCAACACATTCCTAAAGTCTGCCTCCCACCTCCCCCCATGAAAAACTGATTCTCGACTCCGCCCTATTGCTAATAAAGAACAGGCTCTCATAAACCAACTGACTTTTCCAACACATATATTCCCCCAATCCTTGCAGCCCACCATCACACCGTCATCATCACGCATAAGGTATCCCCTCGTCTCCACTGCTTTTTACTCCCACTGCTTTTAAGTTTGTGTTTGGGTGGGAGTTCGTGGTATTACAGGACTACAAAGTACCCCTACCACCAACCCTACGCGTACTGATTTACCTAAAATTAGAACACAATTTCTTTTATCCTCACAGTTGGGTTTTACCTTGAAATACTGAAAGCTACGAGAATACAATGCAATAATAAACCGTGCATGTTATATATATATATATATATATATATATATATAAATATATATATATATATATATATATATATATACTAGTAGGAAGACCTAACGATGAGGATGACTAACCATGTATTTTTTCACTATGCTCATAACACCATATTACTTTCTTTGTTTTTCGTTTCGCCTCAAAAGAAGATGCTGAAATATCTCTGAATTAGTGTCTTACACATGTGGTTTAAATTTCATTAAAATCGAATATACATATTTGAAGTTTTAAGGGGTTCCGTCCCCATAGGTCACTTAGTGGGGGGGGCACGTAGATGTACATAACATAGAGGGTAACGTAGAGACTCGGAGAATTTTATACATATGATCTAAATTTCATCAAAATAGGATACATTTGAAGTTTTAAAGGAGGTTCGGTCCCTATAGCTCCTTTAGGTTAGGAAGGCACTTAGAAATTCGGGACCACTTTCATAGTCTTCCCCAGAAAATCGTTTTCAAGTTGTAAGGGGGTTATGCCCTCATAAGCCCCTTAGGGGTGCACTTAGAGATTCTGGAACACTTCCATTGACTTCCTCGGTAAATTTTACATAAGAATACACTTTTAGATTTTATGTAGATTCTGTATTCTTTCTTTTGATAGGGAACACACAACCATTACACACACACACACAGACATTGAGTTATATATATATATATATATATATATATATATATATATATATATATATATATATATATATATAATCAAGTGAAATTTACATCAATCGGGTAAAAATCCAGAGTATCCTTACTATGTGTATATATAAGTGTTCAATAGCGCTGTTTAATAGGTATAAAGATTTTATTTATTCAAACATTATTTGGCTACACATATGCAATCATGTTTCGGTCAGAACTATGGATAGCCAGACCTGTTTGTGCCAATGCCTTTTTTGTATGCTTGAGACTAAAGAAAAGACATCCAAAAAGGTCTGGCTATCCATAGGTCTGACTGAAATATGTTTGCATATGTGTAGCCAAATAACATTTGTATAAATAAAAAATGTTATACCTATATATATATATATATATATATATATATATATATATATATATATATATATATAAAGTTAGGTATGTGTATATGTTCATATATGTGCCTGTACAGGATTCACTCTTAAACTAATTAACCGCGATCATTATCAATTTTGATACACAGTTGCTAGGTGTAAAGGGTCATAATGTAAGCTATATTTAGTTCTATGCAAAGGGAGTAAAAAGGGGGTGGGAACCCTTTGTCCATCATCATATTTGGTTTTATCATGTAATGGATTTTGATTAAAATTAGAATAATGATTCTAGACATAAGGTTATATCTTAATTTTAATGTTCGTAAGGGAACATAAAATTGGTACAAAAATGTTCATGGGAATTTATTTTATTTGTCCTGGGACAGTTATTCTTCAAGTATATAGATAGATACATATATATATATATATATATATATATATATATATATATATATATATATATATATATAGATAGATAGATAGATAGATAGATAGATAGATAGATAGATAGATAGAGAGAGATAAAGAGAGAGAGAGAAGGAGAGATAGTGTCTGATTGAGCTGTAAAATCACTGGAAGAGATGTCGTCTTCATCCTTCATAAAGGCAGACATCTAGAAGGAAAACTCTGATATAATATCTGCAGCAACTGTTGCTTCCAATAATGTAGACTTGCTCTTCTTTTTGGGTCAGGGTTCCAGTCGCTTAGTTTGGGAGATTGATTCTGTGCAAAATCCTTCTTCACTTAAAAACCTTTCATACTTGAAAACTTTTATTAGTCAAGCAATTTCAATGCCTGAACGCATTTAGCTGTACCTGAGACGATTTTGGCTAAATCGTCGGAATGTGTCTTTTTCGGTTCAGATCGCTGCACCATGGAACAGGCTACCAGAAACCATGGTCAGCCTATAGACGACCAAACATCTTGAGCAGCGGAGGATGCATGGGGACGCGTATTTGGCCTAAAACATCAGTCGGCTTCTTTCGGAAAGTTTTTCACCCCAGCACCAAGTCGTGGCCTTCACGAGACCCAGAAAATTGTTGTACCATAGTCGCTTTCGTCTCCTTAGAAGAAAAGCAGAATTTCTCTCTTCCTGTTTCTGTTTCGTGGAACAGTCTACTAGAGGTAGTGACGATGTCTATCATATCCAGGATTAAAGTCACCTTGGACAAAACATTCAGACGGTATATAGATGTACACACCTTCTAACTGTGCTTTTACATGGCTTGTTGCACGTTTTTGCCAATAAATTGATTTGATTTGATTGATTGATTTTACTGAAGATAAGTAATTAACTACATAGGAAAAAAACTAAGCAAACTTTTATTGATTATTTTGTAAAATTGTTTTGCTTTGGCATGTCTGTTTTATGGCATATCAACCCTTTAGGGGTTTATTTAATGCTAAAACTATCAAACAATACCAATTGCAAACAATTTATTGTATACGGTTAGATAAACACAAGTTGCTATTATACACATAATTAAGGGGAAATTGGGTAGTTCTGCAGTTTATGGACTGTGTTGAAACCGACGTTTCGTGGGCATATTCTGGAAGGTTACGTAAACAAAGACGTGGTCAAACTTGAAAGATTAAGAAATAACATTTATATAGAGAAGAAAACAGTCATTGTAAATTCAATAAAAAATATTTATTTTTTTGTTACGAAGAAAATATAATGAAAATTAATGGAAAAATATGTATTTTTTTAAGAGCACGAGTAAAGAAAAAACCCATTAAAATCAAGGAAAACAGTCATTGTAAATTCAATGAAAAATATTTATTTTTTTGTTACAAAGAAAATATAATGAAAAATTAATGGAAAAATATGTATTTTTTAAGAGCACAAGTAAGGAATAAACCCCATTAAAATCAAGGAAAACAGTCATTGTAAATTCAATGAAAAATATTTATTTTTTTGTTACGAAGAAAATATAATGAAAATTAATGGAAAAATATGTATTTTTTAAGAGCACGAGTAAGAAAAAAACCCATTAAAATCAAGGAAAACATCTGTTTATATTGACATCTCGAATGGAACTCATCATATTTGGTGCCAAAGAGCTGGGTGGAAACAGGAAAAGGTGAGCATGCATAGAAATGTTCTAATCTTCTGATGTATTTCTACGCGAGTTTGGATATGCCTGTTTTAACCAACCGAACCATGCGAGTGATTACACAAATTGTATAAAATATATAATCTTTCGAAAAAATTCTATAAAATCGTATAAAATCTTTTCAATAACAGCTTTTGACTAGCTGAACCTACCCGGCTTTGCCCGGAAGTACTTTTGTTTTTTGTTTTGTTCTTTTTACTTTTTTTGTTTCGTTTTTTTAAGGGCAGATGAAGCGCTCTTTAGCCTTGGTGGGCAATCACCTAGATAGTGTCTCGATAAAAACACCAGTCCCCATTACCTAACTGGGCTGGCGTCAGGAAGGGCATCTGGCCTATAAAAATTTTGCCTCAGTTAAGTAAATAACTTCATAAGAAACATGACCAGAATTAAGGTTGTAAAACAGACCTTAAACCGAATATGGCGTAAATTCCAGAAAGGTTTATTTCAAACGAGTTATGTCCATTCGTTTCAAAGGCAGGAATGTGCTTAATGTAAAAGTAGGATTTTGACATTTTTTTCTGTGAATTTAATTGGAAAAGTAAAATAAATATTTTAATATTAAATTTGATTAACTATAATTAAAATTTTATTTTTGCTAAAAATTAAAAAAAATAATATACATGTTGACCTTTCTGGAATTTACGACATGCAGGTTCGCACCTAATGATTGTCTTATGTTGCTGCTGATCTAATGTTTAAAGTAGATAGCATTATGATACCAACCGTATTTTCGTATTAAATTTTTATAGGAATGAAAAAAATGTTAATAGTTATTTTTTACTTTCAGGATTAATAAAAATTTATAAATTGGTTTTTAAGGTTTTGTTGGGGGAAAAGTCTTCCATAGTAGGGCAAGTTTTAGGCTAGCTCAGTTTGGGATTAAGTTAGAAGTTACCGTCTGAAAAGCCGTTTCAAATCTCGAGTGTTGTTTCTTTTTCTTTAGGGGGAGAAGGTCATTGGATTTTGTCACCATTCTTCATGTGAGTTTTTCTCAGGTATTTCGGCGTGGCACATTTTTTTGGTCGTTTTCTTCTTGGATTTTTCCCATTTTCTGTTCTCCTGTTTTTGGAATAATATATTTTCCTATTACTTGTAAAGTAACTCCTTGCTCTGATGATCAGTAAAGTTGGACTTAAGTCTATATACTTTCTCTTAACTTTTGATGTTGAAAAAAATAAAATAAAGGAAAAAATCTTTTAAAAATAAAAAGGGTTTTGTTTGTCGGAAAAATTAAGAAGAAATGCAGGTATTCATCCAAATATGAAAATAAAGGAAATTGAAGTGAATATGAAAATTATGATTTTAGATCAATTTTTCCTGTGGTCATTGGAATACAACTATAAAGTATATATGTTCTGAATTTTGTAATACAACTTCATTGAGCTTGCAATTGGAAATATTTCGGAAATTATAAGAAGTATATGCCTAAATATATATCTTTTATAAGAACTTACAAATATACATATATATATATATATATACATATACATATATATATATATATACATATACATATATATATATATATATATATATATATATATATATATATATATATATATATAAAACTTAAAGAAAGAGGCAAAATGTCTTCAAAAAACCATGTGTTAGATGCAAATATTTTTATTAAAATAAAAATAATTTTTAAATATTTTTAAAAAACTTTTTTTCTAATAATTTCGCTCGGTACAACGAGCCTCATCAGAGCTTTAAACAAATAAAAAGGTACTAACCATATTTTTGTTTATATATATATATGCATATTTTTATATATATATATATTTAATTTAATTTTTTTTCTAAACAAGCGGTTAGTCCATGGGGAAAAAACAATATATATGCAGTCAACATTAATAATATAATGCAAGCCAAAATAAAAATTGATACAGGCCATCCACAAGAAACACCATCCACAGAAACAGCCCCTACAACTAACAAGTATTCATCTCTTCTGTATTTCCTAACACTAACCCTAACAGCCTCCAAAGGGTTTGAATCCTTGGAATACTAACTAGATGTGCATATTGCCGACTTAGAACTTGTACAAGCCGATTATGTATCTACATACACACGCATGAAAACATGAAATAAACACATACATTAGATTATTGTTAATGGCATACCCACAGCTTCTGCTGATACTGATACTAGTGCTGCTGCTGCTTCTTTCAACTTCCCACGATCCATATAAGCGCATAAAAAACACATATATTAATTTACCATTATTGTCATACACATCAGCGCCACAGCTGTTGCTCCCTTCCATGCACGCACAGACCAGCACATACATTGAATGTAGATATGCAGAATCCAACAGAATAAGTAAATGTGTACATAGTCACAAGGAAAAGAGACACACTTAAAAAACATATGCAATAAGTGCAGTGGAAGTACTGGTAGGTTGAAAGAGGATAACCAATTGGTGCTTAAGATGTGTAAGACAATGGAGATGGATGAAAACTCAGATGTGGAGAAAGTATATCTGGATGACGAAGCTATTGAGGTTGTTGAGAAGTTTTATTATATTGATGATACAATTAGAGCACAGGGTGGAGCAGGTGCTAGTATGATAACAAGAATTAGGAATGGATGGAGTAAGTTCAGGGAACTTCTGCCATTACTAACCAGCAGAGAGTTACTACTGTCGACCAAGAGAAGAGTCTATCAGTGTATGTAGTGTGATGATATATCGAAGTAAAACCTGACCAGTGAGCATTGAGGACATGTGTTGCATGGAAAGAAATCATATGAGAATAATACGATGAATGTGTAATGTGAGTCTTAAAGACAGGCGCAGATCTGATGACCTCACAGGTAAGTTAAATCTGGATAGTATAGGGAGATGTGTGCAGAAGAGTAGACTTCGAGGTTATGACCATGTTGAAAGAATAGATGAGAGTTATTGGGTTAGTTTATGTAGAACAGTTGAGGCAGCAGGTCCTTTCACAGGGGAAGGCTAAAGAAAACATGTGAGGAAGTGATAAAGATGGACCTGAAGGAAAGAGGAATAAATAAAGATCTGGTCAGAGATAGGTTACTTTAGAAGTCAATATCTTAAAGCCGTCCAACACATACCAGCATGTAAAACGGACGTTAAACCGATGATGATGATGATGATGATGATGATGATGATGATGATGATGATGATGATGATGATGATGATGATGATGAAGAAGAAGAAGAAGAAGAAGAAGAAGAACAACAACAACAACAACAACAAGTGATCTTATAAATGTATAAATATAGAGAGGTGTGCATTTGACTCAGAGAAACACATAAGAAACCATTGAAAAAAAATGATAATTGATATTTTTGTATTTTCGGCAAAATTTCAAAATAGGTGCGCATTTTGCAAATAAATCCATGCCAACAAAGTATCTGTAGTTGCACGAAGAAGAAAAAACAAGGGGAAAAAAACAAATTGTACAATGTAATGTGCGAGTCAAATAGGTAGTATTTCTGAAACGTTAACGGCGTTGCGTTTTCTGTTTATCCCTAGACAAGGTCCGACAAATTTAACATTTAAGGTCTTTTACGTGAGGCAGGATTTCCAGTTAGTCAACAGATATCGTTTTAGTTGCGAACACTTCACTCATTGATTCGAGAAAATTTTATTCTGACTCATCAAATTTATTTCGACTTAGGTTCTGTATTATATCATAAATTACATTATATACTTTCGAAGAAAATATCTTATATAAATGGGGATTTTGTCTGTCCGTCTGTTGTCTGTCTGTCAGTCACAATTTTTTTAAAGTAATAAATACATTTCGAAGTAATGGAGAATATCGCATGTAGCTAATCTAATATTCTAATCTAAACATGAATAAATGCGAATCTTTCCTAAGTCTATTAACATCAAAACCTTTAATGATACAGTATATATAGTAATCTCCAAACTCCATCAAACAAAATCCGCTTTTTCACATAAAGATATTGATTTTATTTTTAAGTTTCGAATAAATTAATATTCTGCAATATACATTTATAATTGGTATTGTCAAATTTTATTATATATTTGTAATATGTTTCTCGATAGTAATATTATTATATTTATTAATACAATTAATTAAAGAGATTTTATTTTTTTAAAAACGATAGCATTTTAAAAACATTTTAAAACTTTCAGCGCTGATGTTAAGAGAACAGATACTACACTTTAGAGGTCAAAGAGCAATAAAAAGTATTCTTTGGTGACTAGACATTTTTAAATTAATGAACAAAAAACACTCGATTTAATTAATAAACGTAGTATCGGGTCTGTTGTCATAAGACCGTCCTCTTAGGAATTACCTCCTCCATTTTTAAGGTTGTGTGGGAGAATTCTCCCATGTATTACATCCTCCTTTATATTTAAAACTGAGTCGATGCCACCTGCTCTCATGTCTCGCTTGCAGACATCCTTGTGGCATAGGACAGGTTTACCTGCTGGTCTACGAGCTCGCTGAATGGAATATCCTTTGGGATCCTCCCATAGTTCATTTGTTTGACATGGCCAAGCCACCAAAGTCGTCATCGGATGATCAGAGCAAACATGCTTAGGATGTCATAAATTACTTCATAATAAACTAATCGTATCCACCTGGAATTGACCGTGTGAAGCTGTTTTAGGAAGAAATAATTTCAAATATAATCATGTTTACAATTTTTTGCTGTGAAAGAATAGTTAAAAATAGCATTTGTAATATGAGATCAAATAATAAAAAAACTGTTAACGCGGTGGTCTTACTAAAAATACTACATTTCTTACATCAAATAGATTTAACGAATTGAAACGAATTTTAATTATTAAAAAATTAAAGCCAATTATTTTAAATCTTCAAAAATACCAATAAAAATAATTATTTAAACTTTTAATTTTTCATTTTATTAAGTACATTCTTAATTGAGATGTTTGTTTAATTTAATTTTGTTTTATGAAACGAAGAAAATCTTTTTATTAAAAATGAATTTCGTTTCTTTACGTTGTTATATATTAAAGTTATTTTATGGACCTAACTGATAAGTACCTCGAGTGACCCCAGATGAAATTGAAAGAAAATTTCAATTGTGTCTTTAGATTCCTTGAAAAATGTAACCCTTATTGAAACTTATTTGAATGTTCTATAGCACACAAAAAACATCGAGTGAAATGGCGATTTATTAAGGGTTACTCGGTGTCGCTCGGGTCCTAATTTGCGCTAATTACATAATATGCAAAGAAAAAAGTAAAAAATTCGTTTAATATTCTAATTTGAAATGACTAAGTTTAAATAGCGACAATATCAGTGAAAAAAGTAAAAAAGGTTTGAACTACACCCATTGCCTCTAAGTGTGCAAAATCAATCGGCGAACGCAGTAAGTTGGCATTTTTTAATTTGTTTTCATATATAAACCTTTCATGGTATTTGTCTCCTTTTTTTTCTTATCAAGTGGAAAGTAGGTCAGAAGCGATGGAGAATCGTAGACTGAAAAGTTGGTTTATGCATATTCTATGAAGAATATGCATAAACAACGAGAAACGTTGTCAGTGAAAAGTTGGTTTATTAGTATTTTGGTACTTGTCCAGGATTTGAACCTAATTTCCGTGACTGCCCCGCAGCAGCGAGCCGACAGCTAACGGAAGCGTCCGAGACCTGCCGAGTCGAAAACGTCAAGCAGCCGATAACGATTTGAAGGAGAGACGCTTGTTAACCAATTGCAAAAAATGAATTTCGAAGTGCTGTGTCGCACGATTGGATCTCCGGAGGAGTGCATTAACTTTTGTCAGCAGAAAGCTCTGCTGGCAAAAGTAATGCGGTGTATGCGATGCGGAGGCGGCGGCCGACTTTGCCGGTTAGCACCGCGAAAGACTGTGGCGGACAAATATGCCTGGAGATGCCCCACCCAGGAATGCCGGGCTTGGATTTCGTTGCGATCGGGGACGTTTTTTTTTTCCACGATCAAAATTAGAAATTTCGACCATTCTAAAGATGATCTACCTGTGGTCCCAGGATATGGCGACCGGTAAAAAACCTACAAAAAGAATGCGGCGTACTGTCTCGAACCACGCAAGTGGACTGGAAGAATTTTCTGCGGGAGGTGTGCACCGAACATCTAGCGCGAAACCCCAGACGACTCGAGTTGAGATAGACGAGAGTCTGTTCAACCGTAGAAAACATAACGTCGGCCATGTTCTTCAGCGCCCCCCCCCAAAAAAAAACAAGCCCTACTCCTCCAGGAAAAGAATCTTCAAAATTCCCCCAAAACAAAACAAAATAAAGGAAAAAAATGGCTAATGTAAAAAAAAAAAAAACCCTCCAAGGAAAGCTAAAAAAATGAAGAAAAACAATGCGTAATTGTTTATACAGCGTCTTCGACTCGGCAGGTCTCGGACGCTTCCGTTAGCTGTCGGCTCGCTGCTGCCGGGCAGTCACGGAAATTAGGTTCAAATCCTGGACAAGTACCAGTATTTTTTGAAAGGGTGATACTATGGACTGTCCCCACCCTGCCGCAGTCAGGAATGACGGAAAATGTTAAGTTAGGAAATAGATTGACAATACAAAAATGATAGGGAAGTAGAGTATTGCATCCCTTTCTTGTTTTAAATGTACTTCCACAGAATGTGCTCCAATTAACTTACTGCACTTGGATAGCCTCAATGTAAATAGCCATGACCCACCCGGCTAGCAACGAAATCCCACCCTTCACTGTAGAGGTTCCTAAATGCCGGAAGATTTTCTACTTTAATATCTTCTTTCCTAAGACCACTTGCCTTTTGAAATTCCCTCCTTGCTTACTGTTTCCTCAACCGTACCAACATGCAGAATTTAAATGCAATGTAAACAAACATCTTTCTGCCAATTCCTCAGCCAGGTTGTTCCCCTATAAATCTGGTTCCTATCACAGTAGCCCCTTACGCCTCAGTGGGTTGTTGTTTGGGGTGAACAAAAGTTTTTTTTAAATAAATTTTTAAAAACTAAGTCATTTTTTGTGTTTTAATTGATTTGCTGAGATGTCAATAACGTTGAAAATTGTAATTGTATCCCCATGCATAATTATTTAATTTTTAATTTCAAATAAATGATTAATGCCTACATAAATAAAAGTATGTGTGTGCTATTTAAATGAAATTAAAACTTTGAATAACTATATACCAAGCGATTTTTTACGCCATTTGTATTCTACTGTTGTAACCCACACAATGATTTTACTGGATAATCATGCCTGTTGATTATCGAATGATAGTAAAAGATTAATATTTGGAAAATTTTGTTACCAAAAGAAATATCCAGTCGGATATATCATGTAATCGATGAAATCGATTTTAATCGAAAACTTTTCTGTAGATGAGTAACTATTCAGAATGAAATATCGATTTTTTTAGGAAGCAAGCTATCTCTGTCTAATTTCGAGAATCCGACTGCTTTTTTTTATATATTAGATAAGTGTCTGATTATAATTCTCATAACGAAGTCGTAATGTAAATAAAGTAATGACTTACAGTAATTAATTACTGGGTCGTCATTTACATTTTCAATTTGTAATAAATGCAGCGATTTCATTGGATAGTCATCTCTGTTCATGATCCACTGAAAATAAACGGTGAATATCTGGAAATGTGTGTTACTGAAAGAAATATCGAACCGGATATAGTATGCAATCGATGAAATCGATAGGAAATGCAATATTTTGTGAAGAACACATCTTGAAAGTTTACATAAATGACTGGCTATGAAATATTGATTTCAAAACTTCAAGCGAGAAATAGACTGATTTCACTTTATTATATAGAAATAAGAAAATATGATTATATATATATATATACATATATATATATATATATATATATATATATATATATATATATATATATATATATATATAAGAAAGTCGTATTCTCTGCGTGTATCTGTCGGGTTCAACGTCAGAAACTGCACAAGATACACTTACAAACCTTGCATTATAAGCTTCAGTGTAACCCTGATTTGATTATGGTAAAAACAAAAAGACTATTGGGATCACCACGAACAAAATTAGTTCAGGGAGGGATAATTTTTTTCATCCTTAATGTGTAAAGGATCTCACATAAGCAAGTAACCTTCACCATAGATAAGTTAAAATGAAATGAAAATAACACTAAAAACCAAGCACAACTCGAAGGAAAAGTGTTAAGACGAACACAAGAGATCTGAAACTACTTTAGTAAAGCTTGACAATAGGTAGGTAAGTAAACGTAAAGTGGTCGACAATAGTCGAGGGCGATCCGAAGGCTCCCTTTTCATTAACTAGAAATATGTATTGTTGGATCAATGCTTCCATCCAGACTTTCAAATTAGAACAACTGTTCACTAAATCATCTGTGTGACGTCACTTCTGCCAAAGTTCCATCGATTTCTATTCTCATAAAAACCATACTTATTTCATGGCAGGTCAACCCTGTAACCTCACTGTGACCTCTGTCTAGAATATATCCTGTTTACACATAAGGTTGGATCCATCTAAATAAATATATTTTAACTAATATTTATACTAGCTAAGGTATTCACCCGTATTTTCTTTTAATTAACTATTTTAAACAAATTATTATGTTACGTCGTAACCATTTGATTATTAAAGTAACAGTTCAGATCGTCTTAAATCATACCTTAATTTCTTTTAAGTAATCTTGCCGGACTGTTGACAATTTTGCAGCTGCAACCAAAGCCATCTCAAGCTTACAAGATTAATTATTTAATTAGTCAATTAATACAACACAAGATCTTTTCAAAGAGGAATGATGTATTGCTATCAGCGTATTGATCGTAAGTGATGCAAAGTAAAAAACCGAGTGAAGACAGAGAGAATTATTTTATAAGCCCATGGCTTAATTATTTTCGATCAACTTTACCCAAAACACATCTTGTCGATGCAACTTCTATATAAGATTCCCCAATATTATCGACCACCACTTTCTCTGTAATCATTTCTGACATAATACCCAGTTAAACATTATTGCTTCTGATTCTCACAAGCTCAGCATATTTACTAGTAGGTCAACCCCGTAATCACTGTGTGACCTTTTGTCTAGAATATATCCTGTTTACATATAAAGCTAGATCAACCCAAACAAATATATTTAATGCAAAAACAAAAATTACACTTAAGCTTTAGAGGTTATCAGAATGAATTGAAATTCAGAGAATCTTGCTTAATTGGTGTCTAATGAGTATGGATCAAATTTAATGCTAATCTGAAATATTTGAATTTTCAAACCGGAGTTTGTGCCAATATTATGCCCCCTTTTAAAATATTCCCAAAATAACTGAAATTGTTGAATATTCATTAATTGATGTATCTGACTTTTCACTAAGGGTATTCGCCCCCTCCTTATCCCCTTTGCATAAAACTGAATTAAACTCAATATAGCCTACATTACCCCTATTCTAGGCCTAGCAAATGTGTTCCGAAGGTAATAATGATCGGTTAATTAGTTTAGGAGTGAATCCTATACATAGAAATATATAAAATGTACACATACCTAACTTTCTATAAATAGATATAGATATATTCTGTGGTCATTCGATCTTTTATGTAAGCGCGAATCAGTTTATAAGAAAAGTACAACTGTCTGTACACTACAGTTTTGTACAAAGAAGAATCATTGATTTTTCTGGCACAGAAGTCGAACCATAAATCAATTGAGTAATCAATATATGATATTTGTCAATATGCCCCCCCCCCGCCTTCAGTTATTATGTATGTATTATACTCATTCATCTCTCTCTCTCATATATATATATATATATATATATATATATATATATATATATATATATATATTATAAAAATTTGAAAAACAAATAGGATGCAATTTTAAAATGAATGAAATCATTTATTTATTTACTTAAAATCTTAGTCTAAAAAAGACTAAGATTTTCGTTGAATGCATAATTCTCAGAGCAAGACATTTTTTCGCTTTTCATTTTGTTGGTATTAACCCTGTGGGGGGAGCGAATCAACCGTAAAGTCAGAAAAATACGTCAAGTAGGTCAAGACGACAGTTTTCAAATGAAGTAAATTCCGGTCAATGTGCTGCGCTAGTTTGGCACTTTTTGAATAAGGAAATAGATCACATCTTTGAAGCATCCATGCATATGAATATATTATATTAACATTTGAAAACCAACACGATGCAATTTTAAAGTGAATAAAATCATTTATTTATTTATTTTTTAGGCTAAGACTTTCAATGAATACATTATTTTGAGAGCAAAACTTTTTTCTTTTTTGTTTTCTTCATTTTTTTGGTATTCATCGAAAGTCTTAGCCTAAAAAAATAAATAAATAAATGATTTTATTCATTTCAAAATTGCATCATGTTTGGTTTTCAAATTTTAATATAACATAAATGCGGATGTACCCCAGGAATCAATCCTTAGACCTTTATTATTCCTGATTTTCATAAATGACCTCCATAACAAAATTGTGTACGAGATGGGTATATTTGCTGGTGAAACCACACTCTATCTTGACATGTGCGAAAAACGGACTTGCACATATCAAATGTCCGTTGATAAGGTGAAAGGAGATTTAAAGATAGAAAAAAAGGAGTTTCGTGAAGGCAGCGTTGACAATGTTCAAAATGAAGTAAATCCAATAGAAAGATGTTTAGTTCAATCGTAGATCTTTTTCCATCTTTAAATCTCCATTCACCGGACACCTTATCAACGGACATTCACCGACTGGACACACTCCATATTTTTTTACATGTATACTTTTACTCTCCATTACTTTATATTTTTTCAAATTTTGAATTTTGGCTTTTCCACTGCCAACTTATCCATCTATGTAATTCCTCTGATGATAAGATTTTAATCTTTGAAAAGCCTTAGCTTAAGGAATGAAAAATAAACATGTTTTTACCGAGTACACCTTGCATTGAACAATAGAAGTTGAAATAGATTTGTCATTCGCATATCTTTATCTCTCTTTCGTTTATTTTTATAATTGCTCTATCTCGTATATTGAGCTTAAACCATTTCACTATAGGTTCTATCCTCTAAAAGTATACTTTTAGTTTCATATTTTCTTATATATATATATATATATATATATATAGGCTAAGTTCATTTACATTCCAAAAGCTAAGAGTTTTTGAGTTTTCTTACAAAGCATTTTACAAAACAGATACATTTCAGTGCAAATTATTTTACAAATCGTTTTTCTTAAAGTGAACCAAACAACATTATTATGTCAATATTGGATCTGTTCAGCTCAAGCTTGTCAGAAAAGTACATAAAAAGTTCTTAAATTAAGAAAATTATGCAACGTAATGTGACATGATAGACAAACACGTTCAGATGTCCGCCATCTTGAAAGGAAACGTGTGTGTGTGTGTGTGTGTTTGTGTGTTTGTGTGTGTGTGTATGTGTTTAGCTAAAAGTTAAAAACTACCAAATAAATACTCACAAAGTTGGTATATTCTTGATCAATGTTTTCCTGGAAGAATAATATCTCAAATAGAAAAGAAATTATTTAGTCTTTGGGGATCAACTGGACCAGGTTTCTTTATGGAGGTCGTTTTTGTTTCAGCAATTTTCAATGCTATTATGTACTGATTTTGAAGGAAAATGCCGACACATTCCTCGAGAAAAAAAACAAAGGAAATGACTCAGCATTCTTATTTCAAAATTAGTAGACGTTAATTTCGGATTTTATTGATCTTTTCGTAAGGTTCTCTTCGGACTATTATCATATCAACATCATTTCTCTTTAAATTATTGTGATAAGGAAGGTGGCAGGAAACTCGGAAAGTATAGTTGTAGTAGTGCTCTAGAGACCTCATTAATTTTATTTGGGTGGTTTCAGTAGAACTCTGGAGGCTTCCTTACTTAGTTGGAGAAAATATATACACAGTTTCTTTTAAAAATAGGATTCAGTTTTGTCCGGGGGCAATAATAGTAATAATACAGTATTATATTTGGTAAGTGGTGTAAGATTAATCCAAGTTGCTCAATAGCTTGCATAGAGCAGGTGTGTTTAAATGGCGCATTACCCAGAATAAAGAACTTCACAGTCTTTTTCTAATTTGGCGTTGTCTGGGAGCCATGATGATGATAATAATAATAATAATAATAATAATAATAATAATAATAATAATAATAATAATAATAATAATAATAATAATACAGTATTATATTTAGAAAGTGCTCAATATCACAGATAGAGCAGGTGTGTTTACATGCCGCGTTGCCTGGGAGAAAGAACTTCAATATGTTTTCTTATGCTATTGTATTAAGGAAAACGTACTGCATTTGGTACGTTGTATCAGTTAATCAAAAATTCTCAAGATCCAAGATAGAGCAGGTGTGTTTAAACGCCGCTTTTACAAGAACCAATAACGTCACTGTATTTAAACTGTTTTGTTACAGCGTTGCATACTAGATGTTGCCCAGGAACAATGAAATAGGAATACAGTATTACATTTGTTAAGTGGTATATGTTGATGCAAAAGTGCTCAATATCCTATATAGAGCAGGTGTGTTTAAACGCTGCGTTGCTAGGGAGAAAGAACTTCACAGTTTGATTTTATAGTGTTGTAGATAAGAAAAGGTACTTAACATTGACCGGGAGCCATAGTAATAATAATAATAATAATAATAATAATAATAATAATAATAATAATAATAATAATAATAATAATACAGTATTACATTTGGAAAGTGGTATATATTATTGCAAAAGTGCTCTATAGCATAGATAGACCAGGTATGTTTAAATGCAGTGTTGCCTGGGAGAAAGAACTTCATTGTCTTTTGTTAACTCTGTGTTGCCCAGGAACCATAATAGTAATAATACAGTATTAGTAAGCGGTATAAGTTAATCCAAAGTGCTCAACATCCTAGATAGAGCAGGTGTGTTTATTCGGCATTACCATGGAGTCATAATAGTAATATTAGAGTATTACATTTGGTAAGTAGTAAAAGTTAACTCAAAGTGCTCAATATCCTAGATAGAGCAATCCTACATAGAGCAGATATTTTTAAATGCCATATTGCCCGGGAGTAAGATTTTCACTGTATTTTGTTATACTATTGTACACCAAAAAAAAGGTACTCTACGTTGCCCGGGAGTCATAATAGTAATATTACTGTATTACATTTGGTGAGTGGTATAAGTTAATTCAAAGTATTCAGTATCCTAGACAGAGAAGGTGTGTTTAAATGCCGTTTGCCCCGGCTAATAATTCCAGTGTATTTAAAGTGTTTTGTTAGAATGCAGCATACTAGACAAGAAGTTCCCGGGAACAACAAATTAATAATACAGCATTACATTTAGTAAGTTGTGCATGTTAATCCAAAATTTCACAATATTCTACATAGAGAATGTGTGTTTAAACTAGTGATAGGACGATTTTAACATTTTCCCCGATTTCGATACAATTACTGATTCCGTTCTAAATTCTCAATTCCGATACAATTATCAATTCCGATTTTTAAAACATATATTTAATTAGAGATTTGCTGCTTTTATTTTTAATTTAAAAATTATTGTAAAAACCCTGTATAAGGTTCGCATATATTTTCGCAAACGTAAAAAATACACTTTAGGGCGTATGTGACAGTGTCGGACAGCCCTACGGAGGGGGTGGGGCCCAAGATACAGCGCCAGTATGAGTTGACCGTGAGCCTACAAAGATCGATGGTACAATTACCGCGCTAGTACGAATAGAGAGAAAGAAACCTTTAAAATCTTTGGACGGAATTGAACAGCTGGGGATGAGAAAAAGAAAACCGAATTATTTTTTATGGCTTACAAAAGATAGGATAAAAACGAATTAACTTCTCAAAGTCGATATGAGAATGGCCACGGAGGGGGGGGGGGTTCTTGACAGCTGAACTCCGTGAGGGACTTATAGTGATGGTCGAGTGTTAAATCTCGAATCAGGTCAATTGGTTTTAAGTGATCCTCCGAGGAAGATGGCCGCTGGTTAATTACCTTATGGGACAGTCCTGATATCTCTCAGCTGTTGTCGAAATCAGACTCCTTACGGTGGGGTAAAGTTATTCCCCCCCCCCAAAAAAAAAAATACTAGTACGAATTGAGTTATTTTTGAGTGACGTGCGGCAGAAATAAACGGTCATAAAAGAGTTTGGCAGCTGTTGACGAAATTGCTTTTAGGGACCCATGGAGAATGTAGATACAAATCTTTCCTCGGAGTGCCAAATTATAATTAGGTAGGGGCGGGGTATATCCCGATAAAAGCCAAGCGAAGAACAGCCTGGCTTTGTAAACAAACCAGTGTACATTATTTATAATTATTTTTTTAAAAATAATTATTCTTCTAAGAAAACCAAACAGACAAAGTCGTTACGGACTTAATTCTTTCTATTCAACTGTTCTGCATGAAAGGACCCTTCTCTTCACAACGAGACAAGGTTGCTGACCCAACCAGGTTATTGCTCACTGAGCGAAACAAACACAACGTGGGAGTGAGTAGTCGCTGGACCAGGCGTTTCAACATCGGCAACCTTCCTCAGAACGGCAACTTTTCCTGAGCAGTACCAGGTGACCAACCGAACCCTCTACGGCCGAACTGGTGACGTCACAAAAGCTGGAGGGCGTACACGTATATTACACGAGTAGAGCTTTCTAAATATTTTTCCCAAATGTTTTTTTTGTACTTGATTGAAAATTGTGAGACCACTAAATTTTAATTTTTTTTTTAAAACAATTTACATTAGCAGTTTGGATGTTAAAACCAACCCTGTGGAAGCGTGGGAATTATGGAAACAGATGTGGAAGAACTACTGTATTATCGCTAAACTTGCAGACTAGGATAAACAGTATCAAACAGCGTTGTTTCTACATGCAGTCGGACCAGACGCCCACAACGGGTTTTAATTTGCCCCCACCGAAGACAAAGATGACGTCGATACGGTGATAGCCAAATTCGACCAACACTTCATAGGACAGACAAATGAGACCTATGAGCGATACTCTTCAACAAAAGAGACCAAGAACCAGGTGAGACTATCGACTCCTACGTTTCGACACTACGAAACCTAGCTAAATCATGCAATTTTTGTGAATGTGTACATGACTCTCTGCTGCGTGACTGTATCGTACTAGGAGTAAGAGATAACCATGCCCGTAAAAGACTGCTGCAAAATACGGCACTAACATTTCAAAAAAGTGTTTACATATGCCGTAGCTGTGAATCAACGGAGACACAGCTAAAAATAATTAATCCTGACCAACAGGAACGGATTAACAAGGTCCAAGGCCCAGGTTATAAAAAAGAGAATCAAAGGTACGAACAAATAGACTATCATTTCTGTGGCAGAGGGCATGGCAAAAGAAAAGAAGACATGGGGACAGAAATGCAACCTTTGCAGTCACAAAAACCACTTTGCACTGAAATGCCCAGAGAAGCGGCGTGGTGAGAGACCAAGACTGTCTAAACCAAGACACGAGGTGAATCGAATAGTGTCCGACTCTGACTATTCTAGCGATACAGACTACGTACTAAGCATCAACTCCGAGAGAGAAAAAAAAAGAACGGAACCATTTATGCTAGAATGACGCTAGACCATAAACCGGTAAAATTCCAAGTCGACTGTGATGCTACTGTTAATGTAATTCCACTGAAATATGTGCGCGATGTAAATCTGTAACCAGCGTCTAAGAAATTACAGATGTGGAATGCGACCGAACTTGTACCGCTCGGCAGATGCAGGATTACTTTGCGCAACCCCAAAAAACACGAAAAAGTACTGGGGAAACGGGCGAGTGAACAGATGAACTTAATAACGGTAAATTATGACAACATCGCTAATGTTCACTCAGACCCAGTCTGTGAGTGACTGATGACAGAGTACTCGGACGTTTTTAAAGGCGCACTGAGATCACTGCCTTCTAAAATTGACGCGATCACCAAACTAAAGCAGCCGACACCGATCAAACAGATACAGAGACTCTGTGGGACGGTCAACTACCTAGCAAGGTTCCTACCAAGATTGTCGACCATCTTGGAGCCCATATGGCAACTGATGCGCAAGGATGTCCCATGGATATGGTTGCAAGCATGAGATACCGCATTTGCACAAATGAAGCGAGCAGTCACTGAAGCAACCGTACTCGCTTACTACGATCCGAAAATGGCCCTCACAATACAGTGTGACGCCAGCTCAGAAGGACTTGGTGCAGCATTACTACAACAAGGCAAGCCAGAGCACTGACTAATACCGAGCAGAGATACGCCCAAATCAAAAAGGAAATGCTGGCGATTGTGTTCTCACTGGAGAAATTCCACCAATACACATATGGCAGACGAACAGAGATACACACAGATCATAAACCACTGGAAGCCATAGTGAAAAAAACCCTTGCAAAAGCTCCAAAACGATTACAGGGAATGTTATTGCGGACTCAGAAGAACAACATCGACGTTGTGTACCTCAAAGGAAAACACATGTATATCGATGACATGCTATCGCGGTCATACATGACAACCGAAAAGAACCATCAAATCGAATTCGAGCTTGTCAACATGGTTAGCTTACTACCCATCCGGGATGAAAGACTGACTCAGATCCGGAAAGCAACGAATCAAGATGAGGTATGTGACCAACTCAGGAAGACAATAATACAGGGTTGCCCAATCGACAAAATGGACCTTCCTGCTGTGCTGCACCCATATTTTCACACCCGTGATGAGATGTCAGTTAAAGATGGACTTATCTTCGAGGGCGACCGAGTACTCATTCCACTCAGTCTCCGGAGTAACATCAAGCCCTCATTCACTCCTCACACATTGGCATCGGAGATACGTGAATACATCTCTACTTGCGAAACCTGCTGCAAGTTCGCTACAGAGCAACCGAAAGAAACCTTAATACCACATGATATACCTGACTGGCCATGGCAGAAAGTTGGCATTGATTTGTTTGAAAGTGAGACTGTGGAGTACCTCATAACTGTCAATTAGTATTAAATACTAATAGGTGTTTTATACTTAAATGGTCATATATGATAGATATGTTGATATGTGAAACACAAAACAATGTCAATTAGTATAAATACTAATAGGTGTTTTATACTTAAATGGTCATATATGATAGATATGTTGATATGTGAAACACAAAACAATGTCAATTAGTATAAATACTAATAGGTGTTTCATACTTATACTACTGCTTTGTACGGTTCTGAGTTCTGGACGTCAGTGATGCTTTTGTTTGCGTGGACAATATTCCAAAACAAGCGATTATTTAGTCTGTGAGCATGGAAATAAGCAAAGAGTACTACAAAGGGGAAAATGAAATACGTCCAGAATTAACATATAATATTGGCTCCTCTGAAACTCTGGAAATACTAAGGCTTCTTTCCCACTTTAATGGTGAGGTATAATAGATATAGGACTTTTCACTTAGTTATTTATTGTTTACTTATTTTCAGTCGACTAAATAATTGTTTGTTTAATTGTTATGGTGATCTACCCTATTTCGTCACTGTATGACTCTTCCTGACTCTATGAATAGACTCGTAAGTACCAATTAGCAGAAGTGAGGAATCAGACTCCGTCGACCCATTACCTCTGTACTTTTCATTAATACAATTTCTTTTTAATTGTTCGTATTATTTATTTCGGCTTTTTAAGGTCACAACATAAAAATGCAGCTTAGCATACGATATACTTTCGGAAATAAATTTCCAATATTAAAACCATATATATATATATATATGGGAAAATGAAAAAGGAAAACCAAAAAATGGATGTTTTTTATGTGTACATCAACGTTTCGTCTTTATTTATAAGACTTCATCAGGATGATAAAATAGAGAAAGAATGTCATGCAAGCACAGATACAATAAACAAAATTTTGGACTCCCTATGGGCAACCCCCTTAGCGGTGTATTGGCCTGCCTCTTTTTAGAATTCTTAGAATCCGGTCCTTTCAAATATAGACTACCCCCTAACATCGAATACTTTAGATACATAGATGACATTTTAATTTTCCTCCCCACAGACATACAAATCAATCATGTTAAAGATAAACTCAACACAGTAGAACCCTCCATAAAATTTACCCATGAGACTGAAATAAACGGCTCTATTCCCTTCCTTGATACTCTTATAATTAAGTCCAACAACAAACTAGAATTCAAGGTACACCGCAAAAACACTCACAAAAATGACTACATACATTTCTACTCCCACCACCATAGCAAGATCAAAACAGGTATAATTATAGGCTTCTTCCTACGCGCCCTTAGAATATGTAGCCCCCCTCACATAGATGAAGAAATAAAGTACATTTTTAACTCCCTAAAAACATTGCAATACCCCACACATTTTATATTAAATGCCAAGAAAAAAGCCTTCCAAATATTCTCCAGAAACACCACACAAAAAAATCAAACTCCTAACACCTCTCTAATAGACAGACCCCTTCTCCTACCCACGCACTCCAATAACACATCCATATGCAACACGCTTAACAAACTAGGCATTCCTACAGTACCAACCACATCTCAATCCATAAAACAAACTTTAAACACATCCAGACATTTCCAAAAAACACCCACATCTCATGCCGGCTTATATACTGTCCCTTGCAATGACTGCCATCAATTTTACGTGGGAGAAACACAACGTGAATTAAAGAAACGATTAAATGAACACAAAAGGGACATAAAAAACAACAACCCTCTCAGTGCACTTTTCTCCCATGCACTAGAACATGGTCATGCGTTCAAATTTGAACAAGCCAAAATCACTAAATATATCCACAACAAATCTCGGCGAAGATTATTAGAAACTGCCCTCATCACCGCCTCCACCACCATCAAGCAACGTAATGGTTTCTTTAACCTATCACCCTTAATAAGCAAGATCATCCTCACAGAACAAAGACTCTTGCCTGATCATGGTTAAACTTTTTTCATCTCCAACCTCTATAACACTCTCCCATTTACTTTTCCCTTTCTTTTTCTCATTGAATCTTCATTTTCTCCTTACTTTTTCCTCACACTTTTAATACTGCAGTCTGCAGTCCAAATAAACTTTCTCATGTTCCAAATATCTCAAATATTCCATACCCACCCTTTCAATCACCGCCCTCCTCCACCCCCCCAATCCCTCACTCATTGCTATCATTTTCCAAATATTTCAAATATTTCACACCCTATCACAACAAATCCTCCCTCCCCCCACTCAACTATTTTCTCCCATACCCCTTCTTAAATTCCCTCATTTTCTCAAAACGCTCTCTAAGACCATAACTTTCGCCCATCCACCAAAATCACAGCCCCCCCCCCTCCTCATCTACCCATCCTCCTTTTCCCTGCATATCCCCCCCCCCACACACACTAACATTCCAACTTACTTTTTCCCCTTCAATCTTGACCACAGCCATCTGGTTAAACACCTCCCTCCTCCCTCTCTTCTGCCATCCACTTCATCCCTGCTCATCCCCCCACCTCTTTCTCTTACTACCAGCCACAGTAGTCCTTGCTCACCCCCATCTTTCCACTTCTTCCCCACTCACTTTCTTCAACATTCATTTTTATTCTCCAACTAGTACGACGTCCACCCAGTAGTGGCCATTATTTTATTTTTTCTCCCAATATGTCTACCCTACATGTATTTGTACTTGCATGACATTTTTTCTCCATATTATCATCCTGATGAAGTCTTATAAATAAAGACGAAACGTTGATGAACACATAAAAAAACATCCATTTTTTGGTTTTCCTTTTTCACTTTCCCATCACGTCGGATTACCTTCATCCTTCTCTTCCCATATATATATATATAGCAAAGAATATATATATATATATATATATATATATATATATATATATATATATATATATAGCAAAGAATATATATATATATATATATATATATATATAGCAAAGAATATATATTTATATATATAGCAAAGAATATATATATATATATATCCTCTCTACCCATCCTCCCTTCCCTGCATACACCCCCCATACACAAACATTCCAACCTACTTTTTCCCCTTCAATCTTGAACCACAGCCATCTGGTCAAACACCCTCCTCCCCCCCCCTCTTCCTCACCTCCCTCTCTGCCATCCACTTTACCCCTGCTCATCCCCCACCTCTTTCTCTTACCACCAGCTACAGTAGTCCTGGCTCACCCCATCCTTCCATTTTTTTCCCCACTCATTCTTGTCTACATTCATTTCTATTTCTCCAACAAATACGGACGTCAACCCAGTAGTTGGCCACTATTTCATTCTATTTTTCCCAATATGTCTACCCTACATGTATCTGTGCTTGCATGACATTCTTTCTCTATTTTATCATCCTGATGAAGTCTTATAAATAAAGACGAAACGTTGATGTACACATAAAAACATCCATTTTTTGGTTTTCCTTTTTCATTTTCCCATCACGTCGGATTACTTTCATCCTTCTCTTCCCATATATATATATATATATATATATATATATATATATATATATATGTGTGTGTGTGTGTGTGTGTGTGTGTGTGTGTGTGTGTGTAAATTGATATAGAGCATAAACCATGATTCCCTAGTCTCCGTACAACTTTTAAAAATTATTTTCTGCAAAAATGGGAACTCATCTTCAAAACTCAATTGACCCGAGTCACCAAGTCTTATTTTAAATGCTTTTTGGCTGGAAAACTGTCCAAAGAATTTGTTAATTGATATTCTTGGCATAAAACGTCAGATTTTCTTGAGGAACGTTTGAATCAATTTCGTATCTGTGCCGGCCAATTGATTGGCGACAAAGAGTTGGGGGGGGGGGGGGAGGAATTCAATATTGTTTTTGGCATCCGGTCAATTGGTCGCCAGTCAATTTCTTCTCAAACAATTCACTACTATTTGTAAGACCTGTGAAAATTCTACGGGGAATAAAGAAAAAAAACACAAAGTGCATTTCATTACTCATTATTAATTACATCTCTATATAAAGTTAGGTATGTGTATGCGTTTACATATTTGTATGTATAGGATTCACCCCTAAACTAATTAACCGATCATTATGAATTTTGGAACACAGCTGCTAGGCGTAAGGGTGGGTAATGTGGGATATATTTACTTTAATTTCGTTTCATGCTAAGGGGGCAAAGAGGGGGTGGAAGCCCTTCGTTAAAATTCAGATACTCCCGATTTTTCTGAAATTGGCATTGAATTTGATCCATAGTCATTAGACACCAATTAAGTATAATTCCCTGAATTTCAATTTTCTCTTAAGACCACGTAAATTTTAGGGTTAGTAGCATTATATCTGGATTTTAATCTACCTGAGAGGACATAAAAATGGTGGAAAACTGTTCTGTTCAAGGAATTCCTTTTTACATAAGACGGGTATTCTTCTAGTACACACACATATATATATATATATATACATATATATATATATATATATATATATATATAATTTATTTAGATACAGTATCTAAATAAATTATATTAGCTCTCTTATATGATCGAGCACTTTATTTGATTTCTTTTCATATACAACCTGACACCCTATATATATATATATATATATATATATATATATATATATATATATATAAATTCTTTGTAGAATGGTAGGAAAAATCCCAGCAGAGTGCTCGATTAATTAAGAATCAAAGTTAAAAATTAAGAGCATAATATTTATTTATTCTGGTACAGAAAAATTAGTACAACATTCGTACCGTCGGTTTCAAGCACGGAAGGTCTTACCCATCCGGCTCTCTTCAGCTTCTGTTGTCATCTGTTTTGGAAATGTGAGGTCACATGACACTCTTGTTGGGATGCGTTATTTGCTCAGTGTGTTGTGTGTGTTTGTTTAAATTTGAATTTAGTGTCATAAGACCGTTGAGATTTAAAACACGGGAGAAGAAAGAGAATTCAAGATTAAAGGGAATAAAAAGGGGAATAAAAAACCCATTTTAACAAACTCAAATATTTCATATTTCCATCTTAGTTACCTCCCTTAGATCCGAATTCCTTCATTAAAAATCACTCCAATCTAAAGATTCTTACACATCAACGATTTTTAGAACGCATACCTTCAAAAATATAACGGCTAATGATACAAATTCATAATTTGGCTCACGGGAATTTCAGAGAAACCCTTTCTTTATTTTTATTATTTTTGTTTTTAATCTTTAATTTTTAATTTTTAATTTTTATTTTTTATTTTTTATTTTTTATTATTATTATTTTTATTTATATATTTTATTTATATTTTTATTCTTTCTATTTTTATTCTTTCTTTCTCTCTCGCTCTTTTTTATTCTCTACAATTTATTCTCTATATATATATATATTTTTTAACCCACTTTTTATACTCTTTTTCTCTTTTTCTTCTTTTTTTATTCCTTTATTCTTAGTATTAAAATGTTTTTATATATATATATATGTTTTTTTATATTTATTTATATATATATATATATATTTTTTCATATATATATTTTTTTATTTTTTTATTTTTTACCCCCCTTTTTTATTCCCCTTTTTATTCCCTTTAATCTTGAATTCTCTTTCTTCTCCCGTGTTTTAAATCTCAACGGTCTTATGACACTAAATTCAAATTTAAACAAACACACACAACACACTGAGCAAATAACGCGTCCCAACAAGAGTGTCATGTGACCTCACATTTCCAAAACAGATGACAACAGAAGCTGAAGAGAGCCGGATGGGTAAGACCTTCCGTGCTTGAAACCGACGGTACGAATGTTGTACTAATTTTTCTGTACCAGAATAAATAAATATATATATATATATATATATATATCATTCTCATCAAACCAATCTTGATGATAATAATGATGAGGAGATACAAGGACTACTCACAGAAAAGCACAAGTGTCGCATCACACTTCAGCAGAGCGCATGTTCCGCCTCAAAAAAGTATTCGCAAAAATCCGCAGTATTGTTCAAGCAAAACTGCATAAAATGCAAGACAATTGTCTCAATGACAAAATATAGAAATATATGCAGATATGCGTGACTCAAAGAATTTCTACGATGCCCTTAAAGCAATATACGGACAACAGGCTTCCGGCACATGTCCACTGTTGAATACTGACGAGACAACACTGATAACAGAGCGTGCTAGTATTTTAGACAGATGAGCTGAGCACCAATAGGCAATTGTACGGCTTCCACAAATCAGAGTAAACCAAACCCTTGATGAGCTGCCTGCCATCCAGGAAGTTGAGAAAGCTGTAAAGCAGCTTTCTTGTGGCAAAGCTCCAGGCTCTAATGACTCCCAGAGATATATTAATAATAAACGTGGGGGAGAGTCAAGCCAGCGCCCCTAAAGAAATGGCACTCTGGCCGCTACAAAATTGCCTGAGCAGCTCCGTCAGCATTTCCCAGTTTGGGGCGCCTCAGCCAGTAAGCAATAAACTGAATCAACCCCAAAGAGGAGCGGCAACGTCTGAGAGGGTGGACCTCCTAGGACTACCCAGGACTAATACCTTAGCTCGACAAATAAAAGGTCACCGAAATGGCCCAATTCATGCCGGATTGATTGTCGAGAACGAATCCTCGACTGGTATTGACCAGTCCGAAGTCTCTCAGCAACTGACGTTACAGAAAGACAAATGAGCTGGTGTGGACCCAACACTGAGAAGCATACGCTCCCAGTATTTATGGTGAGTGGAAGAGTCCAAGTAGTCCGTTATTAGTAAGGTACCATAACACATTGGAGATCTCACCGTAGCTCGGGACTAATGCATAAGAAAAAGAACAAGAAGAAGTTCCATAACCCCTTTTACATTTTTTGCGACAGTTTAAACGAATAAATGCAAAACATTTTAAATTTGTCACTCCTATATTACCATCAAAACGGGTTAGTTTTATTTAAATAAATAATATTATTTACCTCCTCTTCAGGAGGTTAGGCACAAGGCCATTTTTATCTTACTCCCACAAGGTAAGATGTGACCCAAGGTCGGGTCGGGAAAGTGGGGCTTGAAAAGCCAGTGCCCGAGAAGGTGAGCACTCTGGCCATTAAAAATTGCCTAGGCAGTTCCGTCGGCATTCCCCGGTAGGGGCGCCTCAGGCAGTAAGCAATAAACTGGGAGGGTGGACCTCCTAGAACTGCACAGAACAAACATTGAAATACTCTATATACAGTAGGGACGAACGAGTCATTTGAATGCCTAATTTGCATAACTATTCTTTATACAGTTCATAATAAATTAATTTTTGGTGTTATTCATTTGCAATTTTATCGTCCTATTTTGTCTATATATGTACACTGGTTTCGTCAATATATGCAGTAATTAATTAAAGTGATTTAATTAAAAAATGGATAACTTACTAAAAATAATATTGCTCGCTAGAATTCTTACCGACAGGTATAAGCAAGAAGGGAAAAGGGAGGGAGAAGGTGGCTGGCTAGCTAGCTAGCTGGCTGTCTTTCTCTCTATCTCTCTTAGGCTGGCTGGCTCTCTATCTCTCCTTTCCTCTATCCTGTTAACGACGCCATATTACCTCCTTTATTTTGGAGGGGGGCATTGTAGTATGTGTTCTGTTGTCATGATACCATAAAGAATGAAGAAGAATGAAAAAGAAAAACATTAGATTTGAAACTGAAAGGTCACATGATCAAATTTAAAATAACGTTTTAAATAAACCATTTGTATATCTTCAGTTAAAAAATTGACCTAAAGTGTTGAATCAATTTTCAAGAAATAAAATTACCCGAATTTGTTATTTCTTAAGTTTGGATGGGAATAAAATGAATTAAAATTATATTAGGTAATAATTAAAGAACTAAGTCCATACAAAGGACGACAATGATTAAAACACCTGAAATCTTAAGGAAAATTCTCGAACGGCAAAAAAAGAAAAAGCATCAGCCCCGGTTGATACCACCCAAAATAGCAATGAAGGATCAATGAGGACGGAAAGACCGATGAAGGGGAGCACTAACCAGACCTCCACGGGTAGAGTGCAGAAAGTACTGGATCTCAGGGAGGCTTATTGATACCCAGATCCTCGTGAAAAACAATGGTAAACGACTGTTGTGATAACGTAAAGTCATTTGTAAAGGTTATCGAAAGAAGTGAAGAGTGCTGGAAATCTGCCAGATTTTTTTATTACCCAGACTTCAAAGAACACAACCAGTTATTATCAGTGAGTAATCTCTGATGATGACCTGTTTAAGAACTCCTCGTGAGTACAAATAATAATAGTAATAATAATGATGATAATATTATTAATAATAATAATTTATAATAATAATAATAATAATAATTAATGATGATGATTATAATAATAACTAATACTCCCACTAATAGTAATACCAATAATCCTAGTAATAATAGTAATGTTCATAATATTATTACTAATAATATTATGACTAATAATAATACTGATAACTGATAATAATAAAACCAAGACCAATAATAATACTACTAATAATAGGAAAACTAATACTACTAATAATAAGATCAAAATCCTAACCATAATAATAATGGTGATAATACCATTATTATTATATTAATAATAATAGTACTAATTCTAATAACAATAATGATACCACTACTCCTACCAATAATAATAATAATAATAATAATAATAATAATAATAATAATAATAATAATAATAATAATAATAGTACTAATAAATTGATAATAGTGATAGTAATAATAATAATAATAATAATAATAATAATAATAATAATGATAATAATAAAGGACTAAAATTAATATATAATAATGATAATGATAAAAAATAGTTATAATAATGATAATATTAATGATAATAATAGTGATAATAATAGTAGTGATACTAATAATGATAATAATAGTGATACTAATTATGATAATAGTATTTTAATAATAATACTAATAATTGCAATATTAATGATGATAATAATAATAAAATAAAATGATGATGATAAAATACTACTACTACTAAAATGAAATAGTGCAGACAACTGTTAATATGATAGTAGTAATTCAAATTATAATGTACATATAATATGGGTAGGCTATAAAGACCACTGTAAACTGGTATTGTGGCACAATAGAACATATGTATGAATAAATAAACAAGTAAAGGAATGATTATACCAAAGGCAGTGATATATAATATGTGGGCGGAAAAGGGTTACATAAGGTGAGGGGAGAAGGCCATCTATGCTAGAAAGTAAGATAGAGATTAAATTAAGGTTTATAGTTATCATTAACTTTATTTTATAGCAATACTATGTAAGTTACTAAAAAGGTGTGACTTACAATTAATCGAAATTTCATGATTTTTATTAAGAAGTTTACCCCTATCACGGAATCTGATTATCTCAAGCTTTTCGTTTAGACAGAGGTAACATGGTCCGTTTAGAAAACTACAGGTACTAGCTTCTCAAATGATATTCCATTTGACTATTTGTTTTTATTGTTTGTGGTTAGGTCCCAGTAGTGTTGGGAAAGTGAAGTTTTTATTTTATATAATCGATATTATTAAAAGTGCATTTATGGTTGATGAATTTTTCTATAAGGGTATTCCAAGCGATGCCTATATAAATTTTGTTTTGGGTTGGATTTTCTCTTGTTGTAATGATAGCTTGGTAAACTATAGAGGTTGATAAACATTTCTGCCGTAGCAGGCAGTTTGTTTTATTAATGCAGTTGCAGGTCTTTATCTTCTTAGCTTTATTATTTGAGTTGGGGTTAGTATTATCATTTAATATGTTATTATTATGTTTATTAATTATTTTTTTAAAATTATAACTACAACTGTACCTTAATTTGCAAGATGTATCTACATCTCAGTTTGCAATGAAATCATTTTAGGTTTCAATCTTTATTTGTTTGCACATTTTAAAACTTAACGTAGACAACTCCTTTTATATTCTTCAATTTAAAATGAGTTATCTCCTTCACTGATTTATATTTTTAGGTGATTATTTAAAAATGTTTCATATTAACAGTTGTCTGCACTGAATTAAGTACGTTATTATAGTGCCAATAACATAGTATAACAATAACAAATGAAAATTGGCTGGTCAGAAGCTAATGATAAAAGGATAATATATGATAAAACAATATTTAAATAGGAATTAAGAATTGTATTGTTTATTCATATGCGGTCCTTTCCAATTCAGCATGTTGAAAAATATTCTAGGAAGAACAAAATTTGATACTTTTGAACTTTCTTGACTGGATCAATTTCGTTTCGTTGTTTTTTGTATTATCTATTATTATGGTGTTACATTATTTCCTATACTTAAAAAACTAATGAGAAAAAAGTATTTGACAGATATATCTGAAGATGGCGTGTGTGTTGAACATACTTTTCAATAAGACCCGGTACCTTTTATGAGAGGTTGAAATTGAAACTGAAGCAGATCATAACATTTATATATTTGTTGTCGCATGAAAATACTAGTTAGAGTTAGGTTAGGGTTAGGTTTAGGATTAAGCTAGGGTTAGAGTAAGGTTAGGTCTTATTTTGTGAAAATAAGCATGTCCCACATAGTTTATGTTGAGTAAGGTGGGGGCTATGCTCGTTTGCCAGTTTCTGTTGCATGGGCAAACTAATGTGCTCAAGGTTCATTTCGGCATCGTTTCTGGTGGGAATGTTTGACTTGGCCTTCCTGTAGAAGTGAAAGTTTTAAAAAAAGCACACACACGAAAAAGAAATCAAAAGTCCGACTCACGAATTGTATTAACAATTCTCCAAAACATGATAATGCCAACTCTAAAAAAAATCCGACTCTAGAATTATAAATAACAATTCTTCAAAACACAACTCTCGTCATGTTTACATAATTGATAGACGTTAGGTTCGAGTTGGGAGATCAAGGAAGGGTCAAACAGGTGTATTATGAAAAATTCAGTGTCCCCCTTAAAGCAGTGACGTCACAATACCGTGGGTGAAAGAAAGACGTTTTTAGTCAGCCTGTTTTGGGGAACAGTAACGAGCAGATGTGAATTCGAGATGTAATTCAAAAAAAGGAAAATGGGAATTTAATTTCTAAAAGAGTTGATAGCGACTGGTATGCCCCTTTGTCCTTCCCTGTAACTAAGTAGTTAAGTTAAGAAGTACATTTTTGGTCTCTCTCTCCATGTTGATGTGTGATGTTTATTCGTATGACGAGAATTTCTCTCCAAAATAAACACCCATTAAATTTTCCGTCGCTTTGCACCTTTCCTCTCTGTGTCTGAAAAAGTATTTGGTTTCAGACACACTACGATGATGATGATGATGACGAAATACAGCCCACTAGGACGATGATGATGATGGCAACAGCACCGGGCATCAGTATACAAAAAGAGATATGACAACTGAGAACAATTAAAGTAAGTGACGATTGGTTAAAGAACGTGTAAACAAATACATAACAGCCAATCGAGTAACGCAACACAAAATGCTAATTGAATTTCTTTCTCCTTTTCTCGCTTAACACTCGACATATCGTAACTTTTATCGTCACACCCCGGGGAGGAAAGTTTCTACTCCTTTTATTTCGACGAGAATTCGTCCATGCAAAACAATGGTCATTTGCATAAGTGGACTCTTGTCCTTGCACAGAAATAACAAGATTCTATCTTGTAATCGGAACGCTTTAGGTTCAATCCCTGATGAATGACACACAGCGTGACCCTCACTATTTTACCTCATGGACCCGCATGATGGCTGCACTCTCATCCATTCTTTTATCATCGTATTCGATTTAACGTTTGTTTTACATGATGGAATGTGTTTAACAGCTTTTAGAAATTGATTTCAAAACGAATTCATCTCTGGCCAGGTCTTTACTTATCCCTCTTTCTCTTAAATTAATCTTTATCACTTCTTCACATGTTTTCCTTGCCCTTCTCCTGTCAACTGAACCTGCTGCCTCAACTGTTCTACATCTACTAACCCAAGAACTCTCATCCATTCTTTCAATGTGACAAAACCATCGAAGTCTCCTGTTTTGCATACATCTCCCTATACTGTTCAGATTTAATCTTCCTCCGAGCTCATAAGTTCTAAGCCAGTCTTTAGGACTCACATTACACACCCATCGTATCATTCTCATATCATTTCTCTCCATGCAACATATATCCTCAATTCTCAACAGCCAGGTTTCACTTCCATGCATCACCACACTGCATACACATACTTGATCAACAGTGGTAACACTCTGCTAGTTAGTAATGGAAGAAGTTCTCTGAACTAACTCCATTCACTCCTAACTCTTGTAATCACAATAGCATGTGGTCCACCCTGTGCTCCAATGGTATCACCAAGGTAACAAAGCTTCTCCACATCTGAGTTCTCATCCATCTCCATTGTTTTACACTTCTTACACACAAACTGGTTATCATCTCTCAACCTACCTGTAATTCCACTGCACTTCTTGTGTACCCAATGCTTACAAGTACCACAAAAAATTGAATTGCACCTGACTCCCTTTCCACAAACTGAGCAGAGGAACTTTCCTCTTTCTGGAGACTTTCCAACACTATAACCACTGACCATCACTTTGGTAGCATCCACTCTCAGTGAATTAATGGCCACATTGAAAGAATTGATGAGATGTAGAACAGTTAAAGTGACAACTTTAGTCAACAAGGGAAGTTCAACAAAATCATGAGAGGAAATTATAATAATAATTGAGAGAAAGAGGGATCAATAAAGACTTGGTCAGAGATAGGTTAGTTTACAAGTCAATTTCATGTCAGCATGTAAAATGGACGTTAAACCATTGATGATGATTATGATTATGATGATGATTATGATGCATTTCTTAAATACGATTCATATGTATTTTTATATTTTGTTTACCAAATCATTTTTAAAATAAGAGTTTAAAAGTTAATTTTAATTATTTTGGTATCGTTTTGTTCTTAAATTTCCTCTTTCTGATGACTTTCTAACACTATAACCACTTATCATCAGTTTGGTAACATCCACTCTCAGTTGATTAAGAATCACACACAGAGATAGTTGTGTTTTCATCACAGTCATCTTGGACAATAAGAAAGGATAAGGCTACAATCCGGATATAAACAAACAAACGCTTGCTAATGACACTCGGTTTTAAATCAATTATAACAATTTAAATAAATGGATAATTATTAACTAGCTGTATCTACCTGGCGTTGTCCGGGAGTTGTCTAACTTTCATTTTTGTTTTTCTTTCTTTCTTTTTTTACCAAATTATTTCTATTTTTAAATAGGATTTTGACAATTAAATTGAATTATTCTGGTATCGTTTAGTCATTAAATTATTAATTGAACCTAATTGTTATAAAACTAAAACTAATTGTTGTTAAGCTAATGTTATTTTAATCTGTATTTATCAAATTACTGGATGTAAATAGCTTCCAAAACTTTCAATCGCTCAATTAAATTTAATTAATTAATTTTCTAACAATTTTAAAGCCAATTTAAATGACTTTTTATTCAGCAATTTATCGGCTTCAAAATTCCTCTCAAATTTCGAAGTGTCAGGAAGTAATTCATTTTTTTTTAACTATAAAAAAATATAAAAATAAAAAGGCTTATCTGTTTAGGAAGAAACAAAATGTGTTCTAGTGGATTTAATTTTGTAATTAAATCATTTTTTAAATAGGATTTTTAAAATTTCGTTTTATTTTCGTTGCATTTTTGATTTCAATAAATATTCGATTAATACTAAATGACAAATATTAATTCAATTTGTAAGTCATGTTGTCGTGAAAACACACACACACAGACACACGTGAAGTTGTCTTAACATTTTATTATTATAGAAATTTATTTACTTAATGTGTGCTTTTGAAAGAACAGTTTGGGCCACTATGGAGAAGATATATTTTTAAAGGGGTTAGAGTCTCCCACTAATTCGGTGGTTCTGATGATGCAGAGAATGACGGGTATGATTCGGTGGATTTGTGGTGTGCGTCTTGATAAGAGAGTTAGTTCTGACTCCCTGCCACTGAGACTGAAGGGGCCCAGACTGGAGTCAGCTCTGTGTTGCAACTGCTTACACTGGTATTATTTATCTTCTCTGCAGGTGAGGGTTTGAAAAGGTGAAGGTTTGAAAAGCCAGTGCAATAGGTGAAGGGCATTTTGGTCTACAACAACATGTCAGAGCAGCCTGTTAGCATTCCCCGGTAGTGGCGCCTCAGACGATTAGCAATAAACTAACCACTTCTCAGAGAGAAGGTAAAGCCTGGGAGGGTGGACCTCTGAGGACTGAACAGAACCATACTTCAGCCCGACAGCAACAAAGACACCGTCAGAGTAGAAATGTAATATCAGAACAGATACTACCCTTTGCATCATTTATTTGAAAAAAAAATGATAAAATTTACATTTAGAACAAGGCCATCAAAAAGGGTGAGGAAAATAGGGGTCTTGGTCATTTTAGTATTAAGTGATAAAAATGATAAAAAATGACTATCCTACTTTTCGCTAGAATTATCTCAGTCACCATCATACCACATTTACTTTAGGAGGTCATCTTACTTAAAATATCCCCAAATTGGTACTTGTTTAGATATTGACCCTAATTTCCGTGACTGCCCGGCAGCAGCAAGCCGACAGCTAACGGAAGCGTCCGAGACCTGCCGAAATCGAAAACGAGGCTGGCAGACGATATTGATTTGCAGGAGAGACGCTTTGCACTTGTAGAAAATGAATTTTGAAGTGTTGTGTCGTACAATTGCCTCTCCGGAGCAGTGCATTAACTTTTGCCAAAAGTTATGCGATGTATGCGATGCGGCGGCGGCCGACTTTGCCGGCTAGTACCGCGAAAGACTGTGACGGAGAAATATGCCTGGAGATGCCCCACCCAGGAATGCCGGGCTTGGATTTCGTTGCGATCGGGGACGTTTTTTTCGCGGTCAAAACTCGCAATTTCAACAATTTTGAAGATGATATACCTGTGGTCCCAGGATATGGCGACCGGGAAAAACTTATTAAAGGAATGCGGCGTACTGTCACCTAGCCCGAAACCCTGCTCCACCTCCTTCCACATCCTCGGCGACGACCCCATCCTCCTCTTCTGCCTGTATTTAGCTAAGCCCCCCTCCAAAAACGAAAAACAAGCCCTTACCCCTCCAGGAAAAGAATGTAATGAAGGAAACAAATGCCTAATGCAAAAAAAAAGAAAACCCTCCAAAAAAAGCTTAAATTAATGAAAAAAAAACAATGCGTAATTGCAAAAAAAAAAATGGTGTAAAAAAAGTTACAAACAAAAAACAGTTTCTATTATTTTCGCGTTTTAAAATAAAAAAAAACAGTTTATTTCAGTTTAAAAAAAAATGGTTTAAAAAGTTAGCGTTTCTAAAAAAAGTTCTTACAAAAATGGTTAAAAAATAATAATAAAAAAAAAGTTTATTTATTTCAGCTATGGGTTTGTTCATTTATTTCATTTTTTGTATAAAAAATATATGCATTTCTTTTTTTGTATATTCATCGTCTTACATTGTTGTCGTCTGCCGACTCGGCAGGTCTCGGACGCTTCCGTTAGCTGTCGGCTTGCTGCTGCCGGGCAGTCACGGAAATTAGGGTCAATATCTAAACAAGTACCCCCAAATTTATTTGAAATTTAGTTTTCATATATATATTTATATGCAAATTCATTGTCAGTGGGGAGGAGGAGAACAAAAAGCAAAAAGCCGGTTAATAAGACACTCCAAATCCTTTCTAAATAATAGACCGGCCACTGTTTTCTGGTTTGTTCAAAACCGAAAACAAGCAGATCAATCTCTAAATGGGAGTGGGATCTAAGTAAAAGAAAAAAGAAAAAGGGATGGAGTTTGTGGGAATGGATGGTGTCCTTCCAAAATAAGTACAATTTCGGGGAGGCCAAGGACAAAAGATAGAAATGGGGAGTGGACATCTTGGAGGATCTGTATTATCAGGAGGTGGGGTAGGACACATTCACTCCTGTAGCTAAAAGGCTAATTTCCCTGAAGAGCTGGTGTCCGACAGAACCAGGAAACGCATGCACTATGTTGTTCAGGCATGGAATACATACTCATATTTGACTTCTTTTTCTACACACATGCTTGCTACTTTTATCCACCTTCTTTTAAATACCGAGGAATGTAATCTATTTCTATCACATCTGATCTTGACCTTCAGTTGGTGCTCAAAGAACGTAATCAGATCCCGATCAGAGAAAGATTCAACACTTGACGTCCACACCACCATTCATGCTATGGCCAGAGTCGCGAGAAATACAATTCGTCTCTCCCTGTGCCATGACGACCCGCTCTTGTCGATTTAGTAGGATATGTCTAACGACAGAGAATGCTTGGGATTGATATGAGCCTTCACCTTGTGTACATTGGAGAAGCTTGTTGGATATTATCATTTTGTTGTAGGGTCGCTGTGTCCGTATCCATCTTACTGGCCTTGTTTGACATGAAGAAAAGGGTCACCAAGTTTTAGGTTAAAAGGGTAAATTTCTCTAAAATTTAAATCAATTTTATCCAACAGTTTCGTCAACACAAAACATGGTCTGGAAAGAGTTATGAAAATAGGAATATAAGACAGGTTGATTCAGCTGACATGTATGGAAATGGAATTGAGTCCATTAGTTTCATTTCATCTAGCAGAGCAATTGCTAAAGGCCAGAAGAGAGATATACGTCTTATCATGTTGACATCTCAAACTGAACTGTTAGCTCGCCCAAGTCCTAGCGAAAGACGAGGACGGAAATATGGTCTCAAAGTCTGACTGTTTGTAAAAGGACGAAGTGCTATCCTGCACAAAATTGTTTTGACCAATGCATCAATCACTCCGCGGATGTAAACATACAAGTGCAAAAGAAAATAGATTGTAATCATGTAACTGCTACAACATATTACACTTTGCTCCGAGCAAAAGGGCCAATCGACACATTGAACGAAGCTCTGGTTGAATAATTTTCAGATATTATGTCATTTTTCAGGTTTCCAAGTTTTATACATTTGTGCTGCAAGGGGGATCGATCCTTATTGAAAACTGGTACTGCTTGTCCAATTAAAGCCGGCCCTGTACTGACTTCCCTGTGGACGGTCTGCAAAAGTTGGAAGTTGTGGACTCATTTTGCTATTTTTCCAATATGACCTTTGCTGCTGGGGGATGTGAATTAAGTTTGATCTCATATGTACTGACTGCACGGGGCAAATTTTGTGAGCTTCTACCCATTTTAACCTGTCGTTCACTTTCACTTGTTACTCGGAGTCGAATTTACAACAGCTAGTTACATGTTTGTAGTGCAATGTTAGATGCGAGCGAATGCTGGGCTCCCACTAATTCGGTCTATCTGAGGATGCAGAGGACTGACACGACTAGGGTTCGGTGGATTTGTGGTGTGCGTCTTGATGACAGAGTTAGTTTTGAATGGAGGAGCCTAGACTGGAGTCAGCTCTGTGTTGCAACTGAGGGTAACCAAGGAGAATGCAGGTCGAAGAAGACTTGGAGTGACTCAGTCAAAGATGACCCCAAGCATTGGGACATTGAAACCAACATAAATTATAGAATTTCATGGAGAAAGTTACTTCGTCTCGTTACCATGACCAATACGCAACCGACATCTGAAGTGGAAAAGACACGCTAAACAACAAAGAAGTATTAAATTGAAAATATACTTTTTCGGTTTATATCAGTATTTAACATATCAAAAGAGAAAAAACTATATTAATAAATTCATATTTTATTATATCTCTACAAAGCCACTATTCGCCCATACATGGAATATTGTTGCCATATCTTGGCTGGTGTATTAACCACTAGTCTATCCCTCT
>OY744545.1:18506484-18511484 GCA_963556195.1 Sepiola atlantica | reverse complement strand
TATTGGTAATATTTGACATTTATACTTATATTAATTTTTCGTGGTCAATCTTATGTTTTTCGAATATTCCAGATGGATTTAGACAAAGATGCAACTTATGTCTAGAAGAAAAAATAAGAATCCTAAAATATGATCGAAATAACCTCTTAAATAAACGAGATGAACTTATGGCTAAGTGCAGACATAAATATAAATTTAAAATAATCAACGACTAGTAATCCGATGGACCTCTAGACTTATAACGGTGAAGATACCAAATTAAATAACATTATTTAAGGTAACCCCCCCCACCACCACCAACATTATAATAATATCTGCTATAGACACAGAATTGCCGACTTGGTGATATATAGTATTTGTGCGTATATAATGGTATTTTGAAATATTTATTTATTCAGATTATTTACTTAAAATAAGATAGTGTTTTTTTAAAAAAAAAAAAAAAAAAAAATTCTGCGGTTATTGAATTAATATAGGTATAAATGCCAAATATTACCACTAGACATTATTAGACTTGAATTAGTAATCCGATGGACCTCTAGACTTATAACGGTGAAGATACCAAATTGAATAACATTACTTACGGTAAACCCCCCCCCCCCATAATATTTATAATAATATCTGTGATAGACACAGATTTACTGACTTGGTGATATATAGTATTTGTGTGTACGCGGATATTTATTATTTACTTAAAATAAGATAGTGGTATGAAAATTTTTTCTGCAGGTAATACACTAGTTTTTGAATTAATATAAGTATAAATGTCAAATATTACCAATAGACATTATTAGACTTGAATTAGTAATCCGATGGGCCTCTAGAATTACAACGGTGAAGATACCAAATTGAATAACATTAGGTACGATAACCCCCCCCCCCCGCATGATATTTATAATAATAGATTATCAAATTAATCTAAAATATAAATAAGGTAAGACTAATTTTTAGAACTCATATTACATCAGTAAGAATATAGAGTGTTATGTAAATATTGTGTGTAGGTGTGTGGATATATATGTATGTGTGCGTATGTATATGTGTGTATATGTGCGTATATGTATATATGTGTGTATGTATGTATGTGTATGTATGTTTACATGTGTGAACAACTACATGCGTATGCATTTAGTCAATATTTCAAATAGATTCAGAGATATATATAGGTGTATCCATGTATGTATATATATGTATATATATATATATATATATGTATATATGTGTGTATATGTATATGTGTATAGATATGTATATGTGTGGGTGTGTATGTGTATATATGTGTGTGTATGTGCGTATGGATTTGTATGTATACATATATGTATGTGCGTGTAATCTTATTTCAATTAGATTCCCTTTCTTGGAACCCAGACGGACTGAGAATTTATGACACGCGGTCTGTCTATATCTTCTCTGTGCCTGTTAATTGTTTCTTTCTTTCTCTTTTTTTCTTTTTTTTTTTTTTCTTTCTTTTCTCTAACCGATTTTGAGAACACGAGTTTCGCCGGACGCATTCTGGCTAGAGATGAATAAAAGTTGCGTATGTGATTATGATAATGTGCGAGTGAGATTATGTATGTGAGTGCGCATATGATGTCTGCGTATTTAGTTTTGTGTATGCGCGTGAGTAAAATTGCCTATATGGTTGATATCGCCAAGTCGTATGTGTCATAATTTTGACATGGCAGTTTTTAGTTGATTAACTTAAAGATCCCTCCCCTTCGCCCGCCATAGTTAAATATAAGTTTTAAATTTTCCCCCTCTCTATAAAAGATGTATCAAATTTGTTGCTACTACCACCATCTATGATTGTATTGGAACTGTAGTAGGGAAATTCAATTTTCTATCAGTCTCAAAAATGTAATTGTCTGAGTGATGCTTGAAAAAACCGAACGGTTGAAATAAATTATTGCATCGACAATTATGTGATTTCGTGTTATTATATTTTATTATTGCTCTGTTTACTACATTGAGCTCTCATACCCGGATTTCCTCCTGGAATTATTCCACTATAACACAAATATATATATATGTATATATATATGTATATATATATGTATATATATATGTAGGGTAATTCCATGTCACATCATCCAGAAATTTTGGATTTTTAAACCCATATCCTCAGATTTTGTTGTAACTTGCATCACAGATGGACATCATAAAAACTAAGAAATCCTGAAAATTTGAGCATGCAACTCCAAGCAGATTCCGATTTAGAGCAGTTTCCGTGTTGCGTAAATCGCGCAAGATGTCGTCCGGGCGACATTTTAATAATTACATTTTCTTTAATATTTTCAGTTTGGAACATGATATGACGCTGAAAATTCACACAGGTAGGTTTTTCAACCCAAGGAACCCAAAAATGGCATCAGCTTTGCTCAGAAATGAAGCCTTCTAGGAGATTTTATCAAATTTTGAAATTTTTTACGTATGCACCAATATGGGGCAAAAAAAATGATGTAGCTGATATGGTAACGGGTTTTTTTCTTTTGGACATTCATTTAGACACTATGAAGTACCTCTGGACCAAAAATGGTAAATAATACTTTTTTTGTTCACTCACAGTGTCTATTCAAAGTTAGGCCTTTTTCCGAGAGTTCAGAGATACCCTATTGGGGAAAGCAACTAGTTTGGATATGCGAGATCAACATTTATATAAAATTCACATTAAAATAAGTTTTAGAAAGTAAAAGTTAAAAGAGTCTCACAGTGATCAGATATTTATAATAAAAGCTGACTTCACAACAAAAACCAGCACACGACAACATTATCTACATGGGTTATTCTCATCAATTTTAACTGAGAATAAATGTTGAATTGTTTTACTTATGACTTATAAGATAGATGAAGTTAGCACTGTTTGTGTTTATTTAATAACTGCATAGCAGTTTTTACTAAGGTAAAAAGTTTTGGGTTGTTAACACCATCCATTGTAAAATGACTGAGCGAAACATCATCAAAATGTCCCATGCGCAACGGCACTTTGGTCCAATGTCACCAGAATCCAATGATTATGCCTATTTTGGCTACTGAACCACAATAGCTGCTTAAATATTGATCATATTTCTTGTATAAGAAAATTTTTCTTTGCCTATTATGCCTGCATTAGTTGGTGGTTAATTTTTTCAGTAAAACGTGTCCCATATGCAACGGAGCTGGATTAGTTCACCATAATGTACTGCAACAATCCTAAAATAATTTTAAATGAAAAACATTATCTATACCTAATTAAAATATATAATAGTGGTTGATGCAATTGGTTTGTTCCATTATGCAGGCAAGAAAGTTAGGCAGCACTTGATTCTTATACTAAGAAATTAGCTGTAAAAAATATAGAAGAGTTTGAGGTAGGCACAAATTTATGAATATTTTAAATGTTGATTTTCCTTTCAATTCACTAGAAAAATGTATATAAATCTCTTCACTAACTGCTTACTCATCCCCTGCTACTAAACTTAAGTTACCTGATTATCTCTATATATTCTATTTTATTGTTTTGTCTTCAATTCAACAGTAAACAAAAGAAAACAAAATGACTGATGTCGAACTCAATTTGGAATGTCACAAATTAGACTATGATCGTTCCAAAGGAATTGAGAATCTGTCAGATTTGAACAAAGACGTTGTTGAGACGTTGTTGTGGAGAGCTGGGCTCAAGGAACAGAAAGGCGAGTTATCAGCCATCTGCTTTCATCACAAAAAATATTTTGGAAATGTGTTTGAACATAGAGCAAAGGCCTCAAAGGCCGCGGTGGATTGTTACAACATAAAAGTAAAGTCAAAAATGTACAGCTGATATCGTTGGTGATGGCAAAAGAGCTGGAGGTGAGAGGGTACAATGTAACACCAGGACACATTCTTTGTCCTCAGTGTATGATGAAATATGTCCTCAGTGTATGATGAAATATGTGAGACTGATCGATGATACAGACAGGATAGATGCAAACTACACCTGTGAACTTTTGCAAACCCCCACAAAAAAACTTGAATATTAGTCTGAAATACATGGACATTTCTCCTGTTGCTTTACATGGTGTTGCTCCTCATAGTCGTGTTCATAGTGCCAAAAGGAAATTAGAACAAGTGATTGGAACACTCAAAAGCGACCTGTCGACTGTATACAAAGTTGACGCTGAAGAATTGACTATCAGAATCAGTGCATATTGAAAAAGAAATCACAGAGAAAGCATTAGAATTGGATAGATTACATGATCTGATGAAGGAGAAATTTAAGAAAGCCTCGACTCCAAATCATGACAGTTGCTCCTGATTCGTGGTCTTGTGAATACTGTTCCAAATTCTTCAAGGTGTCAGAGTACGTTGTTCGAACTGCCAGGGAACTAAAGAATGTGAGTGGTATTCTCTCAAAGTCTGCCCCTAAAAAAGGGAAAAAACTCTCCCCAGAGACAGCAGAACTGGTAGTACACATGTATGAAAATGATGAATACAGCCGTCAAATGCCAGGCAAAAAGGACTATGTTAGTATTGCAAAGGGTGTTCACAAACAAAATCATTTAATACTATGTAACCTGCATGAATTGTATGCTGCTTTTAAACAGAAGTATCCCAATGTCAAGGTGGGGTTTTCCAAATTTTCTCAGTTGCGTCCAAAGTGGTGTGTTTTAGCTGGATCTAAAGGTACCCATTCTGTTTGTGTGTAGCATACATCAGAATGCGAAACTTCTTGTAGTTGGGACGTCACTTAAAGGATTTGATCTCAAAACTAGTTTGTGATTCTTCCAACAAGGAATGCATGATGCGCCATTGTGTGGCATGTCCTGGCAGAGAAGCATTGCAGAAGTTCTTGGATGAAAAGCTGGTTGATGTGGATCCAGATGATGAATTTCATTTTAGTCAATGGGACAACTGACCGTGCCACATTAAGTACTCGTACAACAACGTATAAAGAATACAAAGATTTCTTGATTGACAAAATCAACAATCTCACACAACACTCATATATAACAAAATGTCAAACTAGATACTTGATTAAAAAGAAA
>OY744545.1:18386484-18501484 GCA_963556195.1 Sepiola atlantica | reverse complement strand
AATTACATGTAAACAGCCATAGCAAAAATATCCGCTATGAAAAAAAATTATTAAAATTTGTATTATTTTAAATTTTAGGAGGGGTGGGGGATCACTTTCCTATATAAGTTATACGTAAAGTGAGCACGCATTTCTTGGCCACTTAAAATCGCACTCTAGCGAACACGTGTTGAAAGAAATATTCAGAAAAAATAAAATAACCTTTTTTCACTTCTATAAATTTACCGATTTTTTTTTAGATAGGATTTTCGAGTTAAATTCAAATTTTACAGTATCTTTTAATAAATTGTTAGGTGAAAGTACAGAATAGTCAATAACCCCCCCCCCCCCATGTTAAGAATGGGTTTCTAAATTATGACGTTATTATTTCAGCACGGTCCATAAACTGCATAAGTACCCGTTTGTAAGATTTTCTTAAACGGTAAAAATTTTACAAATCGTTTCCACATGTTAAAACTAGGCGAGTTCGGTAGAGGATTTCACTCTAATGCGTTTCATATAAATAATGTGTTTATTTAAAGGGGTAAGAATTCTCGAGTGTTAACTATTCTGTACTTTTACATATCCTAGTTTTAATTTAATTTTAACGAGACCGTTAAAAGTTAAAATCGCCCGAGTCAACTAGCTATAAATTACTGTAATCTTTTTCTGTTGTAAAAACATGGTTCTAATTAAAACTAAATTGTTTGAGAATAGACTAAACCATTTCACTCTAATTAATAATTTACGTGACTCAAATAGGAATTTACCCCCAAAGTCTCTAATTCAAAATACAATATTGTTCCGTGTAGTGTACTACTACTCTCTCGATTTGATCAAATTTAAGGATAGTGTTGTGCCGTAATAGCAATACATTTGTTACGTGGAGCCGAGAAACAAGAGACTTAAAAATTGGGCAATGCTCTCTAGAGAAAACGAGATTGCTAAACTCATCGATTTTGACAACATTTTGCCAATAAAAAAAGGAAACTTCTTGTTCTAAAAGCGAATGTTTGTAATTGACTTCTGGGTATCTTTTACAATAATACGCAGAGTCGCTAACGGGGTCCAAAAAACGAACGAGAACGGGGTAAAAATAAATAAATATGCAACAAGTGAAGGTGAGCTACGTCGAGAATGACATTTGTTTGTATTTTTATATAGTATAAATGGGTTTTTATTAGATGCAAAAAAAAATTCTTTTTTTTGGGCACGAATTTTTACTAAAAAAAAATGGCGTCCCAGCATTACCTCGTTACGATACCCAAACACCTCATTTTTTTTGTCTTGTCCAATGTTCGTGTGACAAAAATATTGATTTCTAATAAATAGCAGTTGGAACGGCTTAAAAATACAAACAAATGTCACAGATAAGTTGGAAAATAACTTTTATCGACTACAGTTACTTTTATTTGTTGTATATTTGTTTTTATAGCGTTTTCACTCTGCGGATTATTGTAAAAGATACCCGACTTTCTTTATATTAAAAGTAAACCGATAAAACTTTTTGCCACTTGTGCAGTACAATTAACAAAAAAGGGGTGAAAAAAGTAAACAATAAATAGACAACAAATAACTGCTACCAAACGCAAGAAAATTTACTTTTCTACTTGTATAATTTTAATGTGTGTTTACCGATTGTAAAATTTATTATCGATGCATTTGTTATCGTAACTTTTAATTAGCCAAGCGAGCGTGCTTTCCAACATGGCCGACAATTAAAAAAGAACGAAAAAGGGAATTACTGGAACCCGAACCGTAAGCCTAAGTAGTTACCAATCGGATTAGAGTAAGCTTTTTTTAAAGTTATCTTTTAAGTCTGAGATTCGTGATCCCCCCCCCCCCCAAAAAAAAAAAAAAATTGGCACCCACGTTTGCTTGGCTAAGTAAAAGGGACAATAACAAAGTCATCAGTAAACACACGTGAACATTATACAGTAAGTGAAAAGTACATTTTCTTGCGTTTGGTAAGAGTTATTTATTGTCTATGTTTTTTTTTAACCCTTTTCTTATTAACACAATCGCCAACTTTTTATATTGCCTTTCAAAATTTTATTATGCCAAACATTAAATATTCATTCGTTTTTTTTGTTGGTTTGTATGTTTGTTTTTTAATAGAAAATATAAAAATATGATTATAAAAATCCATAAATTTTACAGTAATACCTACTATTGTTACTTTCGTTTCGTCAGTAACGTAAACAAAGATGGCTACTTTCGGCACTTCTGCATTTTTTATGAACACGCAGCCGATTAAGAAATCGAAATTGAAGAGTTCCGTTTAGTTTTCTCCAAGTCCCATTTATTCAGAATTCACCGGAAGTCGAATTTACCGGGAGTGGAAGTAGAATTTAGTAGAATGGAGTTAAATGATTTGAATCTTCGCGACATTGGTAATTTAATGAACCAGACGCAGAAAACAATTGATTTTTTACAGGCACATCGCCTGATTTCTTGCAGTCGGACATGCCGGTCATGTCAAAGACAGATGCAGATGGTAAGGCACAATGGAAGTGATGGATTTATTTGGAAATGCGCACGGAAAGAATGCCGCAAAACAGTATCCATTAGGAAAGAAAGTTTTTTTGCTAGGTCACGGCTTCGCTTAGATGACATTTTTAGTTTATCCTGTTTAATAAAAGAAAAAGGACAAAAAAAATACAGCCCCCCCCCAATGAAAACTTTTCATTTAGATAAAAAAAATCTCAAACAAAACTTTTCTACTACAATATATTTTAAAAAAAAACAAAATCAATGTTTACCAAAAAATTCATTCCCCCACCCCAATCAAAACTTTACATTTTTATTTATAAAATTTTTAATTCATATAATAAAAAAAAGAAATTGTTAATTGTTTCTTGTTACCCAAAAACAAATCAGTCTTGCATTTTTTTTTTAAGTTGTAAATAAGTAACTTCCGGTTGAATTACTTCCCTTTATTTTCAGTAGAAGGACAGAAAATCTGCGTGTTCATAAAAAATGCAGAAGTGCCCTACTTTCTTCAGATCCGATATTTAAGGAATTTAAGAGATTATAACTTATATTAATTTTTTACGAAAATGGGTAGGTAAATCAAAATAAGTTGCTTCGGACTAATTTCCCAACGGTATTTCTTTTAAAATAATTTATATCGGTAATAGTAATGATTACTAAGTTTTTTTTTCTAATTTGTTTGTTTGTTTTACGGCATATCAACCTTTTTTTCTAAAAGAGTATGCCTGTAATTGGCTTTCTTCATATTAAAAGTAAAACAATAAAACTTTTTCTATTGCCTTACAAAATTTTATTATACCAAGTATTTAATGTTTATTCTCTTTTTGTTGGTTTTATATGTATGTTTTTATAGGAAATATAAATATCCATGAATTTTACTATGTAGAGTAGGTGTGTACCACCATTAGTTTTCTAATTGGGCTCCGCAATTCCTAGCACCGGGCCTGTGTGTACCCGATGCACACATACATGGGGGGGGGGGGGGGGTCATTGTTTGTTATTAATGTCGATTTGCAAATGTTGGGGCATTTTTTCTATTCGATGTTTCGTCACTTTCATCGCCATCCCTTCGGGTAAATTTCTTTGAATATATTCCAGCATTGTTTCAGCCGTCGATCCCGTAAGATGTAGAAATTCGATCACCCTGTAATGTGTCCGGTTTTCATACTGGACTCGATGTTTTTTGAAAATATGCACCGATTTTAAGAGCGTATATCGAGTAATGACCTTCGGCGGAGTGAAAATCTGTCCGATTTTAACATTCAATCCGTCAGCTGCCATAGAAACGAATGTCTCGTAGCTGTTGATGATAGCCGGGTCATGACCTTTCACCTCGATAATCACCTTTGAATATAAACAATCTGATTCATCTTCATCTTTCGTCAGTGGGTTTTCTTTTTCATCAATTAGTTCACTTTTTTTATCCGAAGACCTTGTCGAAAGCACATGGTCAGAATTACTACTAGTGCTGCTGTGAAACTGTCTCTGAGAACCTTTCGTAACTTTTAATTTGTGTGGATACCGAATTGCAGCTAAGCTGCCGATGCGATCAGACACCGGGTTTCGACGACACGCAAAAATATTTCGAGCCTGGGAATAATAATTGTGTCCATTATTAAAATATATGGTTGAATTATACAAATTCCGACAAATTCGAACGGCGAGAAAGTTAAAGGAGGTCGCCATGTTGGTGTATGACGTCACTTCCGTTTACGAAGTAAAATGTCGTAGGTGATTCTGACTTTTTCGGAGATTACCGAATCCGCCCGATGATTTGTTCGGTAATTTTCGTAGCATATACGAAAATAATCGAAGTTTGAGAAGAAAAAAAAATGGCTGCAATTCCTTAGCTGAAGCGTCTCTCTTGTTTTTTATGAAAAGTCTAAAGTCCTAAAGTGCATTTTTACGAAGAGATTTTTTTTTACGGTAAGTAGACTTAAAAATTGTGCTTTCTTCATATCCACTAACTTAGATAACAAGAAAACTCTTCATGTTTGCAATTTTTAAATTTATATATTAAAAAAAAAGTCTCGAGTAGTAAATATATATATATTCCATGTCGAAAAGAAGCAGTAGACAATTTTTTTTAAATTTCTCTAATTTTTTTTCAAAAAAATCTCTAACAAATTTATTGATTTTTGATGAATATTTATTTTCTAGAAAATCTAATTTCAAATGTAAATCTGAAATTTTGATATTAAATTTATAATTTTTGAAGGATTTTTATTGACACGACGACTTCGTAAAAGTGGCGAGGTGGCCATAAAATGGGGGATCGATTTACTAGATGATAAACATAGAAAACTGATCCCTCTTATCAAATAACATTATTTCTACCTTTTTTATCCGTTTTTCTTCTTTCATGTTTCTTTTTCTAGTCGGCGCGGACCGAATAAAAAATGGCTTTTTCTGTGAGTTGTTTTCGTTAATTTGCATTAATTAATGACTGATATTTTCGTGCGAAATGTCCACATTTTTCTCTCTTTTCTTCCAACAACTTTTCCTTTTTTGTCCATTAAATTTTTTTTTTTTTAGCTTAAATACTTGAGTTTGAAAACTAATCTTTGTTAATTATTTATATTGTTTATTTAATTCACTGGATAAATTAAGGATTGATCAAGAACATATCTATATATGTTTATAGTAGTAATCTAAAAATATACTTACGGCAACTAAGTTACGCAAAAACGTTTGTGTTTAATTGGAGGGAATTCATCAGACTAAATGCCTTATTTATATAGTGTATATTTATATGTAAAAAGTAAATATACTTAGCTAGCATACACTGTATTTATATAGTATTAATAATACTTAGATAGAATACAGTAGAGACTAAAAAATCTGAGATTAATTTTCGCCTAGAAAAACCGTCAACTACAAAATGTCTTTTTTAGTCGACTTCATTTGTTTTTAACCAAAATGAAACCTGATTTTTTTAGAAAAATGTTTGAAAATAATCAGTAAAAAAAAAAGAAAAGTAAAATTATTACAATGTGTTTTCTCTCGACTACGTGACTTACACATTGAATTAATATATATTTTAAATTTTACTTTTAATAGAAGAGGTGCTTATGCACAAAGGGCGCACCAAAGAATGTCAATACTTACTAAGATTCCCGAGTCTTGACGTACGTAGCTACCCGAACGCTTGAAGGAGGGGGGCAAATGGAGAGCGCAGGCCGATATATGGTTTTATTGATTCTTTCAGCTTTTTGTAGGGGTGGGGTCTGTTGCCACCCGGACTTAGTGGTAGGGTTCCAGTGCTTTTTTTTTTCAGATAAGTAATACTGCAAATGGAGAAAAACTGAAATCAGGCATATTCACGAAATATTATATTTCGACAAAATCGCTTCCTACTACTTGTTTGCCTTCTAATATTTCGGAAATATGCCTAATTCTAATTCATCGACCTCCGTCTCCATTTGCAGTATTCCTTCCACTACAAAGAACATTGGAACCCCAACACTAACCAATGTGGCCACAGACCCCCTCCCCCCAATAAAAGAGACCGAAAGAATAAAAATAAAATTCCATTCGTAGTCTTCCCCGACATATACAAAAAAACGAGAAAAATTAGACAAAAAAAACCCTGAAAAAAAACATTGTCCTGTTCAGGACAATTAAGAAAAAATAAACAATAAATTGTTCACAAACAAAAGTTTTCTCTGTTCGCTGAGTGTTCGGATAGCAAAATACGTACGCCAAGACTCGGGAATCTCGGTAAGTGCTGAGATTCTTAGCACAAGCACCTATTTTGCATCCAATCATCTTATAAATAGAGAAGATTAAAACATTTATACCATAATAACAATTTTGTTCAGTTAAATTTAATGAACCAACGATATAATTTAACTTTAGAAGTCTTGTTAAATTTTTTAAGGAAAAAAAGAAGCCAAGCAAAAATGAAAGTCAAAAAAGACTCCGGGGCAACGCTGGAAAATTGATTATTTAATTTAAACTGATATTGATTGGCGACAAAAGGACCTACAGTTTTAGGTACGAGTAAGTAAAAGGAAGGGGGGACAACTAGTAGATAGACCCGGTGTTACCCTGGATTGAGTTCTATGCCCTTTTGCGTCCAACCAATAAGACCATATTACCATTGTTGGCGATTTAGTTGTTTCGCAGCCAAAATGACGGACAATTAACTAATTACTGATTTTTTTTCTTCCGATCTCACAAATATATAAATAAGTAAACCCAAATAAATTGTTTTGGACTAATTTCCCAACTGTATTTCCTTTAAAATAATTTATGGTAAATTTGAATTTAGTCCAAAACAATTTATTTGGGTTTACTTACTCATTTGTGAATTCGAAAATTAGCAGATGGTTCATTGTCCGCCATTTTGACTGCGAAACGACTAAGCCGCCCCCATTATTATTATTATTATTATTATTATTATTATTACATTTGATAATGTTCAAGTTTTGGAGTGGTACTCAACTCATTAATTGGTTTAGGAGGTGTAAGTAAGTAAAGTAACATTAATCGAAATAAATTTAGTCTGTTACCCCACTTATCCCCCTCTCGAGTCACATAATGAGGACACATGTACCCTACTGCTCCATGCCCTGAACGCAATAACATTTTCTTTATTCTCTATAAATTCTTAATTTCTATAATTTTCAAATTATAAATGAACTTTAAAACTTCGTATTTCCTTTTTTATGGCAACTGCAAACGTAACCTCCACGATAATGCTCTGCATCCATTTGAAATAGACTTTTGCAAATAATCTAGTCTATCTCCAGAATACTCGGAGTTCGTAAACAAACAAGCACTACTACAGCTAATTTTTCTTTTGTTACTTTTCAAAATAGAATTAACGTTGATGGCTTTTCACACAGTAAAAACCGATTTTGTGTCTAACTCTGCCCTCGATTTAAATATTTGCCGACTTTACAATATTTTTTTCTTTATTTATTTTTACTTTTCTCCTTCACTGACCGAGGAGAGATAAGAACACTAACTTAACGTTAAGTTTATTCTGAAAAGTAAAAATAAACAAAAAAAAGAAAATATTGTAAAGTCGGTAAATATTCAGAGGGGACGTAAAAATAAGAACCGTTTTTTTAATACTCAAAGCAGACGAATTTTCTTTAATTTAAAATTGTTGCGATTGATTTGTTAATTTTAGTCACGTGAGACAAATCCTTAATTGTGATTGGTGGCGGGCATAGAAAGTCCTGCCGCTCAACGAACATTATTTGAAAGGATACCAAACTTATTACCGAGTAATTAAACTCAACTTATATATGATCTGACTATGAGGGAAGGGATTAATTTACGTAAAATTTAAATAGAAAAAAATATACTTAGATCAGCCGAAAGGCGATCACACCATATTAAACCTGGTTTCCTCGAATAAACAAATAACTAAAAAAAAAACAGATTTATTTATTTTGTTGTATTTTATTTGGAGCTGAAGTTGGGACGCTAAACCCCACACAATCGAAAAATGGTCTCAAATCCGCGGTCTACCTTTTCATGTAGATTAATTAATTATAATTATTAATTATAATTAATTTTTAAGAAAACAATTTTACTTTAAAATATTTCTTTATTTAAAATCAAGCAGAGTGGAAAAGATTTTTTTAGGTATTGTGTAACTCCTTTTCTTAACGTAAAGGTGATTATATTACAATGAAAGAAAAGGTAGACCGAGATTTGAGACCATTAAATTAAAATGACATTTAAATTCAACTAGACTTTTTATTTTTTTAGATCTGTGTATTGTAGTAATTTATATTATTTTGTAGAGAATGGGATCTCCGGAAAATTACGGAGTTAATAATCTTCAACATTTTTACTTACTTAATTTTAGTACCCCCCCCCTTTTGGTAACAAAATAGACACTTGTAAAAGAACATTTTTTATTTGTTTTTTCCGGCTAGAATCAAAGTGTATTGATTTACTCCTCTCCAGGAGTTAGGCACAAGGCCAGTTTTTATCTTACTCCCACAAGTAAGATGTGACCCAAGGTCAGGTCGGGAAAGTGGGGTTTAAAAATTGCCTGGGCAGCCCCGTCGGCATTACCCGGTAGGGGCGCCTCAGGCAGTAAGCAATAAACTTACTCCTCCCCAAAGAGGGGAGGCGAAGCCTGGAAGGGAGGGTGGACCTAGAACTGCACAGGACAGACCCATAGACCGGCGTAAATCAAGCCCCGAAGGCCAAGACGATACCAGTCTATGGGGTGCAGTATCCATCGGAACAGATACTACACTTTGATCTTAGCCAAAAGGACAAAGAATCAAAGTGTAGTGAAATTTTTATTAAACTTGAGTAATTCTTATTTTTGTCGTAATTCAACGACCCCCACCACCACCACTTGAAAAACGACTTCATGTCTAACTTTGCCCTTGTGGGGAGGAAAAGTAATTAGGCATCATCTAGATTTTTCAGATAAAAACATTTTGATTACTAGAGACTAACCAGCGTTGTCCGGAGCCATGGGTAACAAAATAACAGTTAAAAAAATTTATGTGTGAAATCTTAAAAGAGAACCCTCACTCCCTCTCTCAATATAATAGATAGGAAACTGTTTGACCTAGTTTCAGTGTTGTTTTTGAAACAACTATCAGTAAAATAAAAATATAATTTTGCTCCTGGTGGCACCAAGAGAATATATATTACGGTATTTTTATTTATCATAACCACCTCTGGGTCACACTTAGTTTTGTAAGCGTACCTTTTGTAGTTTCTGACTTTTAGCTGAACGCACAGTACAGACAGACAGAATGACGACTTTCCTTTAGACCGTATTATCTGCGTCTGACCATGATCGTCGACGTGTAGTATTTGTTCTGATCGGTTTCAGGAGGCAATCACTCTCCCATGCATTACCTTCTCCTTTGGGAGAGTTGGTTTATGGCTGAGGCGCCCTCACCGGGAAATGCCGACGATCATGGCTAATTTTGCACCTCCTTTATGGGGAATAGGGGGGATGGATTCCTACTACAAACTGACCTTGTGCCTAACTTTGCCGCTGTCAGAAGCCAGTACTAGACGAAAAGAAATTATTTTGTCATACTTGGCAGATTCTGTTTGCCATATAAATCTCTTGTTAAATGGACCCTGACCCTCGGAACAATACTAGGGAAGTCAAAACTGAAGTTCCTTAAAATTTTTCTGTCCATTTCTAACTTCTTAACGAGGGAATTTGTTGCTATTCACCGCTTCAAATTTATTCCGGTACTCAATGTGCATTTTTATTAAACAATTACATGATGAACAGAAAATAATAATAATAATAATAATAATAATAATAATAAAACTTTATTATCTTGTGGTTTACTGCTTAATCATTCGTAATTATAAGAATTTAAAGAATCTAGATTTTGTAGGTGGGTTGAAATGCATATTTGTGTAGCTCTTCGCTGACTATCGCAAGGAGAATGGTTTTTTTTTTTGAGAACCCAAAATGGGTCCCGGATTGATCGCGTCTCGCCAGGGGAAAAAACAGCAGTTCTTTTTTTATTTTTTTGACCAATCAAAATTTGATTTTTAGAAAATATCTATATTTTCTGGTCATTTCGATATTAATAAAATTGTGTGACCACTTCTCGCATGTCTGTGTTTCTCGCCACTACGTGACTTTCTCATCTCGTCCGACCTTGCCCATGACAGCCGTGCGTGGGTCGTTATGTTTCGATATGTGGTGCAGGGAAGAAACCAGCTCAACCTGACCGCGGTGAACGCCCTTGCAACAACAACAACATTATTATTAATTTTTTTAATGGTATGGTAAATGTCTAGATTAGAGGCGGGGTTAGATTGTACTGTACTTTTACCTAACAATTTAATAAACAAAAGATACCGTAAAGATTCAATGAAAAACGAATCAGCAACCGGAAGTGAAATTCAGTCATGAATCGTAAAGATAACCTTTTTTTTTTAAATCCAAAGAAAACACTTTAAATGTGTATTATCGACTTCTTTTCTAGATTATGCCATATTGTAATCATTTTTAATGAAAATTAAAATCAAGTAAAAATTGAATTTTTTCTTGATAACTGAAAGGTAAACCAATTCGAATAAAAAACAAACAAAACAAAAACGTTTAAATTAAATTTAAAAGTTGCTTATAACCGTTTTGGTACAAGAAAAACAGTCCACTGATGCTGACCCACGGCCACAAATTCGGAATTCGGGTATCTTTTACAATAATCCACAGAGTGAAAACGCTAAAAAACAAATATACAACAAATAAAAGTAACTGTAGCCGATAAAAGTTATTTTCCAACTTATCTATGACATTGTTTCGTGTGAGCGAGAAAATTCAATATCGCCGAAATTTGAAATTAATTTCGAAGCATTTAAACTGAATAGTCATTTAAACTGAATAGTCATTTAAACTGACTTTAAAACTGGCTTTAAACTGGCTTTAAAATTCTTATTTTATAGATAGTGCGATGAGATGATCTGCTCAATTGTACTATAGGGACCGTTGGAATATCTCGCCAGTTTCGTCTAAATGTTGAATACAATCAATTCTTTTTGGTCTAAAATGATCTTTTTTTTTAAAATAAAATCCTTATTTACTTTTATAGAAAACGTTACCCTTTATGCTAGATGTTTACACGTCACGACCAATTTTATTTTCAATAATTTGAAAATAACAATGGTTTTAATCTTTTTATTTTTTATATCTTAAGTTGTTAAATTCTTTTTCTTTTGCGTAAAAAATGTTCAAATTTGTGCGTGTAATATTAAAAAAAAAAGAAAAGAAATGGCCGCCTGCGATTAAAACATTGACTTAAAATTCGATTATGAAGATGTAAACAAATAAATTAGAATTTTATTTCAAGACAATTTAAAAGGCCAGCAGTCAATTTTATCTAAAAATAGCGGTACTTTATCAGATTAGGACCCGAGCTAACTTTGACTCCCATCCGAACGCTAATCCCTACCCTAACCCTAACGACGGGGTCAAAGTTAGCTCGGGTCCTAATCTAAATACGCGCAAAAATAGCTGTATTTACCCGATGTTATCCGGATGCAGGGGTTAGAAAAAAATAAAAATATTTATTTTTAAATAAGATTTGTTAAATTCCTTTTAGCGTTCCTTTATTTTATGTTTGATTCAAGGAAATATTCAATTTGTAATAAAAAAATAATAATGTATATTTATCAAAGTTATGAATAGACGAGAAACAAGAGACGCACGAGATATTGTCTGATGTGATAAGGTATGTTATTCTAAAATTGAACTCCATTATTGACCAAATTGAATCTTCGCCTAAAAATCGTAGTCATTGACGGTCATAACCATAATATAATTATTCGGCATAACTCATAAATTGAATATTATATATATATATATATATATATATATATATATATATATATATAATCAGCGAAATCTTATTAAAAATATTATCAGTATATAATAACGGAAATTACCGAGAACTAACAATTTAAAGAATTCGTAATTTTCCGTGAATCCTCGCGAATTTTCGGTAATTTTCGTAAACTGTTCACAAAAACTTACGAAAAATAAGCAGCGTACTGCGTAAGTAACTTAAAATAATGTATACTATAGAAATAAATAATATATATATATATATATATATATATATATATATATATATATATATATATATATATATATATATATATATTTATTATTGATGTACTACCACCTACCCGGCGTTGCCTGGGAGTTTTTTTACTTTAAGTGTTTTTTATTTAAAAAAAAAAATTTTTTAATAGGATTTTGAAATTTAAATTGAATTATTCCAATATCGTGTGGTCATGAAATTATTAATTGAACCAAATTGTTATAAAATTCGAGGACACATCTTTGGTGCTTATCCAGATTAAGGGAGACATTCGAAAAAAAAAACTGAGGAATATCTGTTAGATGGACGTACCTGTCACTGGCTGAATATATCCTATACCAAAAACCATGTAAATTAATTAAGTAGTTTTTATTTTATAAAAGAAAATTAGATTTTAACGAATAACGTGGAAATACGACCGCCATTGAGGCTTATTTTGATTTCGGTTATCCCCCTTGAATAAGTTTTTGTTTATTTTTCCGAATGTCTTAATTTGGATAAGCACCACATTTTTTAATCAATTTGTCTACAAAGTTGGTTTTAATTACTTTTAAATTGACCGTATAAAATATAATTTATTGAATAAATAGTTGTTACGGTATGAATATTGTTTTAATCTCGATTTATAAAATGATTGGAATGTGAAAAACTTCCAAAACTTATTCAATAAGGATTTGCGGTGCTTGTGCATTATGGTAACAAACAAAAATTCTTAAAAGGAGAATCCCCAAAGAGTCTTTTTATTTTTTAGGGGGACTCATAACGAAACGATCATTCGATTTTTTTCCTCACGGGAAACCGTAACACAGAAGCATGAGAATTTGTCAGAAACATTTTTAAAAAAGATTAAAAAAAAAAATTTATTATAAAAAATATTTCATAAGATTTAAAAAAAAAAAAAAAAATTATTATAAAAAAATATTTCACAGATTTTAAAAATAAAATTATTATAAATATTTCACAAGATTTAAAAAAAAATTATTATAAAAAAATACTTCACAAGATTAAAAAAAAAAAATTATTATAAAAAATACTTCACAAGATTTAAAAAAAAAAATTATTATAAAAAAATACTTCACAAGATTTAAAAAAAAAATTATTATAAAAAAATATTTCACAAGATTTGTTTTCTCATTTATGTAAAAAAATAAATATTTCACAAGATTCTTTTGTATTTTGTATTACTTAGGTAAGCTGAAATGAAACCAGCATTAAACATTAAATTAAAAAATAATGCATCACAGCATCTCGCTGAATTTTTTCTGACCGAAATGTTTCAATAAGTAACTTGTAGTTACTGATGGATGGGAGTTGGAGCCTAAGATACAGCACTAGTATGAATGGAGAGAGGGAAAACCTTAAAATCACTCAACGATATGAGAATTGTCACTGAGCCATTTTTAACAAGAGCTGTGGACCGCTAGGTAATAAAATCTCAGGTCGCCTTTACCAAGCCCCAGGGAGAGAAATAGAATTATTTCTCAAGTGTCGATAGGTAATTAAGCCATTTTTTTTTTTTTTAGTGACATTTCCCAATGTAGATGAGACCGATGGTGGCCATAATTGTTTTTCAGAGACAAAGGAAAACTCAGTCAGCAGGTCCCAATAAAAGAGAAGACAGAACAGCTTAAGCCAGTCAGTCAGTGAGTAAGAGAACCTGACTTGCTTCTGTTCCCCCCACCGAAAACATCACATCAGTCTGTTTTCTTTTCTTGCCCAGAACTTAGAACAGATTTCGCTGACCAACAATCAAGTCGCCCAGAATTACTAGAGTCCGTTAGTCGAACTAAAATACACAGAGCTGAATTTTAATATTACCGAGCTGCCTTGCTTTGTAGACAAACAAGTGTAAATTATTTTTCTTTATTTTTTAAATAATGATTCTTTTAAGAAAACCACAACAGACCACGTCGTTACAAACTTAATTCCTTTTATTCAACTGTTCTGCATGAAATGACCCATCATTTCACAGTGATACCAAGTTGCGGATCCAACCCGGCTGATCGCTCACTGATCTAAACAAACAAGTGATCGCTGGACCAGGCGTTTCGACATCTGCGACCTTCATCAGAGCAGCAACTTTTCCCGAGCAGTACCGAGTGACCCACCGAACCCAGGAACGGCTGAACTGGTGACGTCACAAAAGCTGGAAAAGTGGGGTGCACTGATAAAAATAAATTATTTCCCAAGAACTAAGTAAAGTTTCTTTTAGAAAAAATAAATTAAAAAAATGCAACAGAGCATCTCGCTGAATGTGTTCTGGACAACTCTGCCTCTACAAATAAATTTTGACAGCGTATCTGAGGTATCAAACTGCTGGCAAAGTTTGCGTTTTGCCCTCATCCACGTATTCTCAATTGTATATGGACTGTAGAATCATTAGGATTCACTAAATTTCTTTCATGGGCCGCTACATCATGTTTGTATACGCTACTGTCCACCTGTGATAAATTGGCATATGCAGACCAACCATTGCTAATTATTCTACTGCCAGGCAGTATCCACTCTCTGATTATCAAACAACAGCGACTCGATTGTCTCTCAACCGCGCCAAACACCCAGTGTTTTCGTCGCCAATGTCCTCTGATATTTCTGATGATAGAACTTGTTTTCGTCAATTCCCACTTCTATTGGAGTTCCATCATCTGAAATACTCCCCCCCAATCTTTGAGAGTTTCTGTCCAGAAATTGCGTGCATGCCTCCCTCAAAAAATTGCACCAATCGATGATGATTACGTGTCTCAAACCAATTTCTTCCATAATGTTTTTTTGCGCAAAATCTTTACTCCACAGATAAATGACCAAAACAATTGTTCTTAACGAGAGGTTGCTTTTCTAAAAAAAAAAAAAAGAAGAGTTTTTCCGTATTGAAAGTCAAAAATTGTCTTTTGGACAAACCCATCTCCAGCTGACACTGGATTTCGAATACTGTGTCAAGGAGCAACTTACATGGCAGATTATACAACTACAAGCATTTGCTAACAAACGTTTTGCAAGCCATTCAATCGTTTCACATTTGTCATAAACTTCTTTTACAATACATGTTCGCCGCATTCTAGGAGCAGTAGCCATTAGAATATTATTCTTGGAAAATTACTAATGCTAGTTTCATTTCAGTTTACTGAAGTCCTATTCTTTTTTATAATAAATGAACAAAAATAAAGTACAAAAAAATCTTGTGAAATACTTTTTTATAATAAATGAACAAAAATAAAGTACAAAAAATCTTGTGAAATACTTTTTTATAATAAATGAACAAAAATAAAGTACAAAAAATCTTGTGAAATACTTTTTTATAATAAATGAACAAAAATAAAGTACAAAAAAATCTTGTGAAATACTTTTTTATAATAAATGAACAAAAATAAAGTACAAAAAAATCTTGTGAAATACTTTTTTATAATAAATGAACAAAAATAAAGTACAAAAAAATCTTGTGAAATACTTTTTTATAATAAATGAAAAAATAAAGTACAAAAAAGTTGTCATTTTGGCCATCCGTACACGATATTTTCTACCGATAATGAATTTGACGCAACCCTTTAGCTTAACAAAAATGTCTTAAAGATTTTAACGCATTGATCTCCATTTTCGGACAATTAAGAACAGAATTAAGACACTTAAAATATATCGAATTATCTCCCCTTTTGATTCACTCCTCGAGAAATAAGGACATTTTATTGTTGCCATGATGTACAAACACCGGAGTTGCTAAGAATTTTAAAGCAAGTTTAAATGCTTTTAAATCAATTTCAAAATTCGAAAAGTCACGAAATAATTCATTCTATTTTTTTAACCAGTCACAAAAGGCTGACTTGTTTACGAAGGAACCGAAATGCATTCTGATGGATTCAAATTGGTTATTATTTTTTGTTTCAATAGAATTTAGAAATTTTGGTTCTATTTTCTGCTATTGCATTTTTGATTTCAATAAATCCCCTTTTTGGGAGAGTTGGATGTGAGTGGGTAGCTTTGCTTGTTTGCCTGGCTCTTGTTCTTATTTACTTGCCTCTCCACGAGGACAGAGTTCAACACAAAGTCGGTTTTTAATGTGGGTAAAATCCATCGCCCCCAAAAGGGACACTCTGGATTGGGACAAAAATGAAAATTGCCGCAGTCTAGAATGATTTCTCCTCCTGACCGAGGACAGAAAAGATAAAGTATAGTATCAGAACACTAACAAACTCTACGATTTAATTATTTATTGAATTATTAATCTTATAGTTTACTATTTAAAGTTTACTTTCACTTCTTAATCACTCCTGTTAGAAATAAGTGATTAATTAATGACTCTCTCTCCCTGTTGTTATATAGGAAAGTCATTTTTTTTTTTATCTCGCCTCACTAGGGAACTGGCAAACATTTACAAATATTCTCTAACATAAATTTGTACATTTAACGTTAGTTCTATTTTGAAAAGTACAAAAAAAAATAGTAAATTTATAGAATCACTCACCGTAGTTTCACCCTAAAAAAAAATAAAATTCTATTTTGGGCAAATTACATGTAAACAGCCTTAAAAAATATCCGCAAAGAAAAAAATAAATTAAAAGTTTTATTTTAGAAGGGGGATCACTTTCCTATATAATTTTAATGTAAACTGAGTACCCACTTCTTGGCCACTTAGAAAAACATCCAGCAGTTTCCCCGTAAATTTTTTTTATTTTAGAGGTGGGTGGGGGGGGGGGGGTCACTTTCCTATATAATTTTAACGTAAATTGAACACTCACTTCTTGGCCAGTTAGCGCTGAATGGTGAAAAAAAATTGGTGTGGGATATTATTCTTATCCAGTTTTGTTTTATTTTAAATATAAATGTGGGTTGGGGGGTTCTTTTAATCTGATTTTTTTTAATTTTTAAAAATATTTTTAAAAGCTTTTTGTTGCATGCTTCACATTAAAATGTGAAATTAGCAAACACGTAAAAAAAATCAACTAGGATGGAAAATACCCGTGTTTGGCTAAGTAAAAGTGACAATAACAAATGCATAGAATAAAAACATTTAAAATATAAAAAAAAAACATTAAAAACTCTTAAAAGATTTTAAAAATGCTAAAAACATGTAGAAGCTATTTTTTACTTCAAATGACCCAAAAAACAAATAAATAATTTTCCACATGTTTTCAAATTTTATTGTACACATTGTTATTACATATTTTAATTTACTTTTTTTCAACAGTAAAAAAAATGATCAAAGCCCTAATTAAAATCTAAAATTGTAAGTTTAAATTTATTTTTAAAAGACAAAAATAACTACATTGGATAATGAAATAAAATGTTGCGCCAGAAAGAAAATGCAATAAAAATCATTTTAAAACGCAAAAAAATCAGATTAAAAGAATGCCCCTCCCCTATATTTATTTAAAATAAAACAAAATTGGATGAACCCCCCCCCCCCCCCCCCAAAAAAAAATTCTTTTGCCATTCAGCATAAACTGACCAAGAAGTGGGTGCTCAATTTGTTAAAATTATATAGGAAAGTGATTCCCCTTTAATTTATTTATTTTTCTCTGCGGATATTTTTTAAGGCTGTTTACATGTACTTTGCCCCAAGAAATAGAATCTTAATTTTTTTAGGAGGAAACTACGGTGGGTGTGGTTCTATAAAATTACCCCAAAAATTGTAAAATCGGCAAATATTCAAAGCAGACGTAAAAATAAACATAGGTTTTATTTTTTTAAATGTTCAAAGCAGACACATTTTCTTCAATTTCAAATGGTTGCTATGGATTGGTTAAGTCACGTGAGACAAATTCTTGATTGCTGCTGCGCATAAAAAGGTGCTGCCACGCGAACTTGTTTTATACTTTTTTTTTTTTAGAATTAGAGAAAATGAAGCTAACACCTCTTTCTAGTGGAATTTTCAATATGAAAAAACCCCTAGAATATTGACAAAAAAAGTTTTGTTTTACACAGAAGCCACTGTGTGTTGAGACAATAAAAAAATGCATAAAATAAAAATCTTTGAAAGAGTCCAACTGTGCTGAGAATTGGATTAACATTAACATAGGGAATCCTAAAAAATGCCGCTCAGCATTGTTTCAAAACAATTTATTATCTTTGCATAAAATATTTAAAATACGTGTAGCAATATAATTTAATAGAAAATTTACCATCGATGTTTGTTAATAGAAAACATTTTCAAAATAATGTCGTGTTTACCTTCTAATACATTGTTTATTGTTTTTGTAAATATTTTTTGAGGTGGGGTTAGAACAGATACTACACTTTGGTCCTAGCCCTAAGTTGTGTAAAAATAATTTTAACCGAAAAATAACACAATAAGTAGTTAAAGCCCACAATGCATTAGTCGGAAAGTAAACAAGACACCTCCATCTTGAAAATGGCTTCTATTTACGTGACAAACATCGTAATTTGTTTTAAAATTTTATTAAATTAATAGCTGTATCTATCCAGTGTTGCCCGGAATGCAGTGAAGTCATTTCAGTTTTTAATGTTTAAATTTAAGAAAGAAAACTATTTTTCAATTCAATATTAGTTATCCACCCTTGCTGATTTTTATGTGATTATTTATAAATGTTTCATATTAGGGGTCGTCTGGGCCAGACTGTCACTTTTTAAATTTGTATTGCCGATAACGTACATTGTACAACAATAACAAAAATTGGCTGAAAATATATTTGAGTGTGATTTTGAAAATCTGACAAGATAACTTTATATGTTAGATTAGAATATATGGTGCTTCTGTATTGTCGAGGCAGATGAATTTTCATCTCTAATTTAGAAGAGTCTGTTGAAAGGGAAGATAATTCAAACTGTTTTTTTTTTTGTTGTTGTAACCATAACTCATACGGAAAGTCTAGATAATTTAGTAAGAAAATAAATTTAAAAAGGGGTACTTATGCAGTTTACGAACTGGACTGAAATAATAATGTTATAATTTAGAAAGCCATTCTTAACATTGATTAACTATTCTGTCTATTAAATTGTTAGGTGCAAGTGCAGAATAGTTAATCAACCCCCCCATCTCCACCTCCCCATGTTAAGAATGCTTTTCTAAATTATAACGTTCTTATTTCAGTCCAGTCTAGGCTGCATAAGTACCCTTTTTAAAATTTATTTTCTTACTAAATTATCTGGATTTCCCTTATGGGTTATAGTTGCAACAAAAAAAAAACACTTTGAATTATCTCCCCTTTCAACTGACTCTTCTAAACTGAAAATGAAAATTTCATCTGGTCGAATAATACAGAAGCACCAAAGATATTACTCATTTTTATCCCTCAAACATTAAATATGATGGTTTTATGCAATAAGTTGTTTTGAAATAGTGCAAACATTTAACTGAGAGTGAAATGCGTTTTCAGCATTACACGGCAAACAACTTTTTTTTTACTCTCCTTTTATATGGCGATTACTTTTTTTTTCGCACGTATACGATGACACTATAACAGCTTATTTTATTTTTTCAATCTTATTTTTGATGGGTTTAAGTAAAATAAGTTGTTCTGAGTAATCCGAAACCCATTTCCCTTTATTTTAAATAGACAACAATAAATTATGACAATAACATACCGATAACTCAAGCTCGTAGTTTAAGGGAAGTTGTCTTATAATTTTATTAATATTGATAATTGATAACATTTTGAGAAGAATCCCGACTTCTCCGAAGACTCCCAATAAAAAGGGTCTTTTTTGCATAGACTTTCGGGGTTGATTACAGTTTCTTCACTCGGTCACATTTTTCTTGTTTGTTTTGGAACGCATTTTTGTGTGTCCACGGGGTATATTGTTCTCATTCTGTCAGCCATGACCGGGTAGAAGTGTTCATTTTTATGTTATTTCTTGCCTGTAATATTAACCTTCACCCACAAAAGAGTGATCACTTAGAACTGATTATTAATCAACTCCTTTATCCGTTGTACTACATGTCTATGTGGACAATTTTAGTATGAATTTTGGGAGCCTTAAATCTAACCTTGTCTAGATTTGGACATGTGACATAACAATGAATAATCCTTACGACAGCCAATTAACACTTCTTTCGACCCACCCGGTCATGGCTGACGGAATGAGAACAATTTACTTTGTTCAACTAGAAAGTTCCCAAGTTAGACAAAGATGCACCTAAAGGTCGGAGGTTACCCCAGCCGAACCGTTTTGAATACAACAAACCAAGATGAGAATAGTATTCCAAATTATCAATCCTCATCTCAAGAATTTCGGAAACCCAAAACTCATGACATTGTCGAACGTTTTTTTTTTTATCATGAAAGTTATCGTATTATTACACTAGATATGGGCAAAATGAATGGCCGATCCCCAAAATTAAAAAAAAAAAAAAAGAAAGAAAAGAAAAAAGACCCTTCACTTAATAATTTGCCAAAATTCAACAATTAAACCAATTTCAATTAAATTTTCGGGATTTATTAATTAATGATCACTGAATATAATGCATCCATTATTTTATAAGAAATCTCAATGAAAGTGTATTATTTTGTGTAAAGAAAAAACACTTTGCTAAAGTTATATTTCAGGGTACTAAAAAGAAACACATGAATTTTTTTTAATGAAAATAAAGCACCATAGATGTTAATAAAAAATTTTTTTAAAATATACTGCTTATATATTCCAGAAAAAAATCCCTTAATTTCGTGTTCATAAATCTAAAGAAAAATTAATTTCTCAATAATAAAAATAATTAATAATAAAGCATTGTTTATTTAATATTTTCACAAAAAAAAACCTGATGTTTTAATTGCTGGCGACCATATTTTTTTTCCGTGCACCAAAAATATTTTTACAACGAAAACACAGATTTTGATACAAAATAAACTTTGAACATTTTTTTCATACAAAAAAAAACTTGTTTAAAACAAAATTAAAAGGTTAAAACTAAAACATATTAGTCGATATTTTCAGATAGGCGAATAAAACCTCATTTAAATATGGGATTAAAACTGGAGAAGTAATTTTTTATATTTAGTTTAATACTACTATAAATAAATGAAGGGAAAATAATTAGACAACTATCTGTTCTATATAAGGTTAAAATTAAAATTTGAAATTGCGGTTCGGGGCTTCCATACTTGTGATACTAATTTTTCAATTTCCATAAACTATTAAAAAAAACATATCTTTGTAAAATTAAAAATAATAAAACGAAATATTGTGGTTATCTTCTATCATACAATGTCTGAATGTCTGTAAAAATCTTGTTTACATTTGACCGCTGACGGTTTTCACTTTTACAGACATTTTTGAGATAATTATGCAATTTTTAGTAAAATGTAGGTGCATTTTGTTTTAATACAGTGTCTTAAGACTTTAATTTTACGAATTATCTTTGAAATAGTTCCAGAAAACTGATATTATCTTTCAAGACATTTTTAAAATGAATTTCTTAAAATTTCAAATTTTACTGAATTGTTTGTGTTTTTTAGCTGACATGAGAAGTTTTCATTTTCATGCGTAAAATTACATTAAAAAGTTTTGTTTTTTTTAGATGTTAATCAAATTTTTAGATATTAATCAAATTTTAACTGAAACGAATAAATATTTATGATTTTCTCTTAAAAATACATAGTCCGTATTTTTGTGCATTCCTACATTACACGATATGCTAGTTCACGCCATAATAAAAATAAGATTCCATTTTTTTTTAGTGATTGCATGTAAATTTTTGCTGAAGACTTTGCAAAAATTATAAACAATCGCGGATCCTCAAGCAAAAGATGAAAAAATGCCCTTACACGAAATGCATTATTCTGCTTTCCTATTCGCAGCGTCTGGATATCCCGGACTACTGATTTAAAATATATGCTTAACTTTGGATTTTTCCGGGCATTCTTACAATCAGATTTTATCTCGGCGTTGTCCGGGAATCTTTTTACTTTCACTTTCCTTTCGCTTTTTTAAAAATTTACTTTTTTAATTTTTTTACCAAATTATTTTTTTTTTGTAAATAGGATTTTGAAAATTGAAGTTAATTATCACAGCATCGTTTGGTCATGAAATTATTTTAATTGAACCAAATTGTTATAAAACTAATTTGATTGTTTTAATCTCTACTTATAAAATGATTAAATGAGGATTTGCTAAGATTTTTAAAGGCAGTTTAAATGACTTTCTATTCGACTGTTTAAATGTCTCAAATTTCGAAGGGTCACAAAGTAATTCCATCTTTTTTCCAATTATTAACAAGGTTAATATGGCTGACTTGTTTACGAAAGAATGAAATGCATTCTGGTGGATTTAATTTCGTAATTAAATTATTTTAAAATGTTTTATCTTATGCTATTGAATTTTTGATTTCAGTAAATATTCTATTGATAGTAAAAAAACAAATATTAATTGAATGTTTAAGTCACACACACAAAATTGTTTTATCTCAATGAATAAATGCGAAAGTTGGACCCATTTTTCGCACGGACGGTAAAGTCAAAACGGTCTATTCCAAATTAATATTTATTCACATAAATGTAAAAAAAATACATGTAAAATGTGGCACAAGACCATAAGTAGGGGTGGGGAAAAAGCCTGGTCATATCTAACTTTAACTAACAATGTAGCCTAGCTGGCTAAGATCAAAGTGTAGTATCTGTTCCGATGGATACTACACCCCATAAACTGGTATTGTCTTGGCCTTCGGGGCTTGATTTACGCCGGTCTATGGGTCTGTCCTGTGCAGTTCTAGGAGGTCCACCCTTCCAGGCTTTGCCTCCCCTCTTTGGGGAGGAGTAAGTTTATTGCTTACTGCCTGAGGCGCCCCTACCGGGGAATGCCGACGGGGCTGCCCAGGCAATTTTTAAATGGCCAGAGTGCTCACTTTCTCGGGCGCTGGCTTTTCAAACCCCACTTTCCCGACCCGACCGTGGGTCACATCTTACTTGTGGGAGTAAGATAAAACTGGCCTTGTGCCTAACCTCCTGGAGAGGAGGTAAATAAATACTCATTCACTCACCCATTTACCAAAATACTACACATAAATCATTCACCATAAGAAAGTAGCCTACTTTAAAACCCATACATGATGTATGTGGTGGGGAGGTGGGGAAATAAAAAAATGATATGCAAAATAATGAGTATTTACAATGGATGCATGAAAAAAAAATGATTTAGTTTAAGATCCCCCCCCCCCCCCCCTCCCAACAAATGTGGCAGATAAACTGAATCGCCAGTTGAACGGTTGATGCAGGCCCCGACGTTTTATTAACCGACACTTCCTTCGAAACATCAAAGGGAGACTTGCATCTTTGACAGATAAATCTACTTATCACCTAATGGGGGGGGGGGGGGACAATACAAGTTAATTCAACTTAATCGATCTTTTTCATATACTGTTTATGTAGATGCGATATCATATTAGCAAGCTTAACTAATTTGCATATTGGTTTTGACAAAGTTAATTTCATTAATTAATTTCAATGAATGTTTACATTTTAATATAACAAATTTTTCGCAATATCCTTTTTAGAGATGGGCGGTTTCGTCTCCATACCGAATACCAAATCGTTTTTTTTTTTTTAAACCGTAACCGTTCGGTATTGTGTTTTTACTATAGTAAGCCACCATATACAAAGAAAACACGGTTGAAAAGATTTTCTGATTTGAATAAAATTGAATATTACCAAAAAATGTTATATTAGTAAGAGGACAGATTGAACAAATATATGATAAAAACATTTAATTTACTTGTAGGAAGAAATCTTTGTTTACAGTTTGTTTATCATTAACATTTTGAATTTTCAAATGAAAAAAAGAGAAATACGACAGACAACATGACATCGTATTTTTAGCATTTTCAAATGAAAAAGAAAAAATCAAACGCGTTCCGTATGATGTCGAAAATCTATTTGATTCACAATATTTCATTTTCATCATCATTTTTGCTTAATTTTATTTGTAAAATTATTTTGTTTGTTTAAATAAATTTTCGTTTTTTAATTTCTTGCATTTCTGAGTTATATTTTAGCTTCTGATGGGTTAAAGAATTAGATAGAATGTATATTCAAACTCAGTTTTATTCTTCAGAAATCTTTCATGAATCTTTGGTCACTGTTTTAACGAGTTAACTGTTGAAAAGGTATCAGAACTTTGATTACAACAGTCAACACCTTAAAACTTACGAATAGTGACGCCCGGCACAATAATGAGTCTTACGTTATTTTGCCGGCTCGTGTTTATTTAACTATAAATTACTTTTTTTTTATTATTATTTAAATTAATTTTTTTGTATTATTTAAAACTTTTATCAAACGAAATTTTATTTATAATTTAAAACTTTGCCTGATTGTTTTTTTTTGTTTGTTTTTAATTAAACTTTGCCTGATTGATTTTTTGTATAATTTAAAACTTTATTAAGCGACAATATATTTTAAAATAACGATAAAATTAATTTTTACTTCCGGTTGATTCGATTAGGAGTGAACTCTTCAAAATTACGACTTATTTTATGATTTCATTGAAAGAACATTTTAAAATAGAAACTGTTTAAATCCAGTGATTTTCTGTATATTTTAACATTATCGAAGTTTTTCTTCATAAAGAAAATCAGAATTTTACATTAAAATCTTTCCTTTGTAAAGCACATTTTTAACATGTTAATTCAACAACTTAATAACTTCATTATTTTTAAAAGTTTGGCCTTGGTTCAAGGATTACGAAGCAACACCTATTAAAGCACATTTTTAACAAGTTAATTCAACAAGTAAATGTTACCAAAGGCAACATAAATTATTCTTCTACCTACCTGTATAAGTTTATTTGTTTATTTTATTATTTATTTTTATTTAAAAAAATCATTTATCAAAATAAATAATAAAATAAACAAATAAACTTATACAGGTAGGTAGAAGAATAATTTGTGTTGCCTTTGGTAACATTTATTTGTTGCTTATTTTTTTCTTTATCTATAACTTTCCTTAATTTCAATTACTTAAATCGAGAGCAGACTTAGTAATGTTGGGAAAATTCATCCACATTAATTATATTATGAAAAGTAACTAAATAAAAATAAACCGAAAAGAAAAATAGTATTTTTTTTAATAATAAAGGTAAAATATCTATTTTAAAATGATTGCGATTGTTTGGTTCATTTGAGCCACGCCTACTGGTGCCCGTGGTATCTCCGGCTCCCGTGGCGGGTATAAAAAGTGCTGCCGCTTCACAATGTTTGTTTGTAAAACAATTCAACCTTGGATTAAAATGTGTAGCAGTTGAAAATAAAAATTAATTGAATGAACGAAAATATTAGAGACAATTAGATTCTTTAGCCGGATTTCAGATGCTTGTGTACGAATGGGGTCCCAATATTCTCGTCTGCAAACAGCAATTCGTAAAGAAATTACATCAGATACGCTTTACAGCAAATGAAATCCGACTAAATAATCTAATTGTCTCTAATATTTCCGTTCATTTAATTATTTTACTTTTAATGTATTAAAAGCAGATATTTCTTTAACCGACACAATAGGGCAGGTCGATTTTTTTTTTTTTTTTTCTTTAACCGACACAACTAATGATGAAAACAAATTGTTTTTAAATATTTGCCCTTATTTATTTCATTACTTTTTCTTTCGCAAGGCCATAACAATTAGGTTAAAAAAAAAAATGAACCGGCATAATAACGACCCCTTTACATTAGTAAATAATTATTGTGCCGGGCGTCACTGTATGTTTAACAATTTAGTTAAATATACATGAACCGGCAAAATAACGCAGGAATCGTTTCCTAAAACTTATATGATTCATATCATGGAGAATGATTCAGTCACAAAATTAACAGTGGCATAATTCAACTAAACGTTGAATAATTAATCATCACACAAGAGAATGAATAGCTTCCATAGTAAAAAATTTTTTTTCAAAAAAACCGAAAAACCGAACCGTAAACCGAGGTTTTAAGGAGAAAAAACCGAAACCAAAATTTCAAAACCGCCCAACTCTAATCCTTTTATTTTTTGGACAAATATTTAGCACGTGTTCAAACGTTCCTTTCTTTAGTGACCAAATTGATTTTTCTGAAGTACCAGTGAAAAGGTCACATTTAAAAGATAAATACATCTGTTTCGAAATTTCACAAATGTTAATGTTTCGTGTTTAAAAAGTGAATTATTTTAAACTAGCAGTGTTATCCGGTATTGTCCGGGGGAATAGTAAATTATTTTTAGCAATAACAATTGATTTCCTACTAATTGTCACACGCAAAGTTGAAACTTAGAACACAAAAACAAAAATAAACAAATACACAAGTTAAATCTTACTAAAAGAAAAAATACCCGAGTAAAGTTTAAAAAAATAAACTTCTCTCTCTCTCTCTTCCTCTCTCTCTTCCTCTCTCTCTCTTCCTCTCTCTCTCTCTCTTCCTCTCTCTCTCTCTTCCTCTCTCTCTCTCTTCCTCTCTCTCTCTCTTCCTCTCTCTCTCTCTTCCTCTCTCTCTCTCTTCCTCTTTCTCTCTCTTCCTCTTTCTCTCTCTTCCTCTTTCTCTCTCTTTCTTTCTCTCTCTTCCTCTTTCTTTCTTTCTTTCTTTCTCTCTCTCTCTCTTTCTCTCTTTCTCTCTCTCTCTTTCTCTCTTTCTCTCTCTCTTTCTTTCTCTCTCTTTCTCTCTCTCTCTTTATCTCTCTCTCTTTCTCTCTCTCTCTTTCTCTCTCTCTCTTCCTCTCTCTGGCTGGCTATTTGGCTCTCTCTCTTTCTCTCTGGCTGGCAGGTTAGCGCTCTCTCCGTCTCTCTCTCCTTGGCTGGCTTTCTCTCCGTCTCTCTGGCTTGCTTTCTCTCTCTCTCCCGTTAACGACGCAATATTATTTTTTAAAGTTGATTGTTTAAAGCCATAGTTTTGTCGATAGTAAAGAGTAAATGAGATGCTAAGAACAGATACTACACTTTAAATTATTTATTTGCACAAAATTTAATTTACATATGAAACAAATTAGGCACAAGGCCATCAAAAGTGTTGAAAAAATGGAGGTAGTTGGTCATCCTTCGTCAAAAGTGATAAAAATATCTATCCTACTCTTAACTAGAATCATCTGTCGCCACAATACCACATTTACTCACGGTGGTGGTGGTGGGGGGGTGCTTTCTACTTCAAATATCCTTAAATTGTTGTAAATAAATAAAAAAATTTTCTTAAATACATTTATTTACAGAACTTCATTGGATTAAAATGTGGAGTGGAATCTTAGCCAAAAGGCCAATAAACTATAAAAAAGATGTTTTCATGACTAGGCATTTATAAACGAATAACTTCTCCTAAGATGGAGTACTGCTGTCATATCTGGGGAGGTGCCGTTCGGAGCACTCCTTCTTGACTTGACAGAATACAAAATTGACATTACAATTTAGTGGGGGGGGGGATGATCTCTTCTCGTCCCTACAGCCCCTTTCACACAGAAGAGATGTTGCTAGCCCCCTTCTGCTTCCCTCCAAGAAGAAACACATAGCTTAAATCCTGATGATTATTTCTTTGCTTTTAATTTCTTTTAAATGATGCTATCTCTATATTTATAAAATTGTGTAACCACTTCTCTCGTGTGTGTGTGTGTTTCTCGTTTCTACCTGACTTACAAGTTATTATTTTCTATTATTTACTATTAATTACTAGCAGGATCCGTGGAAATTCCACAGTTGTGTCTTTCATCTGTTGTATATTGCTGCTGTGCTTAAGATATTTGTATTCTATGGACGTCTGGCGCAAATACGGATCCCACAATATTATTTTACTACTTTTATTCAAACTGAAACATACTTATCTAACTACTCTAATTAATTTAGTTTCAGAATATCTTTCATGTTTGACCCAAATTACATTAGATGAAATTATAAAGACTACTGTTTTTGCTTTGCATCGATCGGGCAATCCCATCTTTTAAAAAAGTAGCGGAGAATGATAATGCACATGAGAACATGAAATTGCTGTAGCGTATTATTATATAGATTGTAATCAAAAATAAAAGTGTCAAGTAGTAAAATGATTTTTAAAAAAAATCCTATTTATACAAATAATTTAATTACAAAATTAAATCCACCAGAATGCATTTGGGTTTCTTGGGGAGGGAGAACTAAAGGCATAGTTAAAATGAAATTAGCAAAACAAATAAAAATAAAAGTAATGTCAGGTAGGTACAGCTAGTTTAATAAATAGCTCCAATGTTTGCTGATGGCTATTATTCCAACCTAACCATCATCAGATTAAGATGATTATATCCTCCCCCCCCCCCCCCCCGTTTCTCTTTTAAAAAAAGTGCTGCAACTTATGTTTCATCCAAAAATTTCCCATAAATTCAAGCGTGAAATAATTTTACCAAATTTTCTTGTCTTTTAAAATTTATTTTACCACTAAAAAAGAATGTTGGGAGTATTTTCTTAGAATTTAGGATATTTTGTTATTTTGAATTTCAAAAATAAAATAAAATTTATTGGCAACAAAAGTGGAAAAATACATCATGTCATTTAAAAAAGAATAAGTTATAAAGGGTATGTACAAATAGATATATCTTCAAAATGGTTGTCCAAGGCTCTCTTGAATGCACTTGTGGTGGGCTGTTGGATTACATCCTGGGGAAGCAGCGATGTGGACAGAGTAAGCAGCCTTTTGCTAGTTGAGCCAAAACGGTTGACAATACAGCCATTTCTAAAATATCTATTTACATTTGTGTTTGTTTTTTCACTAAGTATATATCAATTTGGATTATTCGGACTCCTCTTCTCATCTTGTTGTTATACTCACGGTTTTCCTGCCGATGTAACCTCCAACGTTTTTCACATGCGTCTTTTCAAACGTGTGAATCTTCTCGGCAAACTCGGAACCTGTATGAAATTTCGAACCAAACCCTTTTTTTAAGTTTTTTTCCTCACATGTTAAACTTTATTCCATGTTTCAATTAGTTGTTACCCAAATCATAAAGTGCTCAATATTTAATGAATATTTGGATAGAGGAGTGAACACAGTGTGGCTGACTAACTTGATCAGGATTTTTGTTTCATCACACATTAAACATTTGACTGAGTATTGTAAAATTGCATTTCTGTTTTAATTGTAAACTTAGTTGAAATTTCATTATTCTGATCCTGGAAAGAAGTTCAACCTTCATTACTAGGGGGGGGGGGGGTTCACTCTCTTTTCCTCATAAGTGATGTCCTGTAAATTGCTTTTCTTCCTTGAACAGTTTGTTAGCTTCAATTCAGAAAGGAGGAATCCTTGTGGGAGCCACAGACACTATATGGTTAGCATAATAGTCATGTCTAGAGGTTGACATAAATTTAGATCAGATCTGTTCTCGACTTTGGGAATAAAAGAAAGTATACTATCGGCTGTCTTTTTCGACTCCTCTTTGGTTGCTTTTATATTGTTACTATGTAACCTAAACGAATGGCCATTTGGGAATACCAGGTGTTGTATATAAAACACGGTCCTAGTGGCCTTGCAAGCTGATGATCAATACTAATCTGTAGATACAACTAACATAACCGACACAAACCGATGATGATGATGGATCGAATACAAAAAAACAAAGTTCATCTGAAAAGGTTTTGATGGCTTCAATTTATTTGCTATCAACCACAACTGGTTTATCGGGTTTAGCCAGCACAAAATTTCTATTGTGAAATTTTGAAAATATTTGACAACCATTGTACAGTGCAGTGTGGCATACACTACTACAGCCGCACAAACTGGTGCTTTTTCAGTTTTACTGATGCAAAGTTATTGCTCAAAGCAGCTCAACATGATCATTCTCATTGTTGACAACTCCCCCTCCCCCTCCCAGTCTACCATACTATTTTATCTATAAGTGTAGAGATTTTTAATAGATATTTGAAAGCCTTGGAGGAGAATGCAAATAACCTTGGGCCGAATCTTGTCGCACTAATTGCCTTTGCTATTCTGCCTGCAAAATAACTATGACAACACCACCAGTATAATATTTGTGGCAGCATTCACCTCTGTCGGGTTGAGCCAGTTTTGAACCAAATATTGAACCCTAGCAGCCCACACGCAGCGATCCTGGGCAAGATCGCATGAGATGGCTAGCCACTCACGATTCCACTACTGAAGACCAACCGGTTGGTAGCTGTTACCATGAACAGTTTCTTTATGATTTGGTAAAGGAAACGGACCCAAATTCTTTTAGATCGATTTGAAATGAAATAAAAATCAATCGGAAAACACAAGTTTCAAAATCTTTTCATTTAATCATTTTGCTTTTATCTCTTGTGGAAATTTACTTATGAATTTTTGATGTTTGCAAATGTTTATAAATATCTACAACTAGTCGAGGTATCTTTGCTCAGGAGATACCGTGGACAAAATGGACGATTCAGTGGTAAAAATGCTATTATCGCTCACCATGAAATAAAAGCCAAAGAAATGTCCATTTTGTCCGTTTTTATGACAAAACATTCAAATTGATGACAACTTTCACATGGATGAATAAAAGAGTCAGAATTCTCATGAGTGATCTCTTAATAAGGAATTTGTCATGGTAACTACGTGCACATCAGGCGTTATTTCGGGTTTAGAGTTTTTGGTTAAAAAGTAGTATAGCTTTCGGAACATATGCGATACAAAAATTGTGTATAGGTGGTAAATATTGTTTCTTGTTTTTGTTAAATATTAGTGAATTTGAAACAATTTCGAGTTAAAATCTAATTAATTTTATGCATGTAAGCTTAAGAAGAACACACTTTTGTTTCTAATGTTATTTTTACGTACTTTTAATTTTAATAATAAGTTTTAAAAAAGTTTCAACAAATTTTGACGTTGGATTGAAGGTGCTGATTTCAAATCTGCGGTTACTTTGTCTCCTAGATCAACTGTTTAACTGACACCACGACACACATACCCACAACTTTATATATAGATATTGAAACTTAAGTTGTACATTTTTCTTTAATAACTTAGTTTATAAAATTTGATTTGCTTTTGAAAGTTTACTTTTGCTTGTTATCAGAATTGGCTAAAAAAGATAATCTCCAGTTTTTATCTTCACCTTCCCAGGTGAGAAGTTAAAAGCTGCTCTCTGAATTAGGCTAATCTATCTTTAGCCTAAGTAGATAATCGAGCTTTATTACAGCAATCTGCACGTCTTTTTTTTTAACTTTAAATGTTTAGTTTTCATTTAAAAAAAGAATCGGATTTTCCTTATATGCTATAATCTGTATCAGCTTTAAGCTTTTTCCTTTTTCGGTGATCTGAAAGTATTTCAAACATATGGTGGCTGCGCAATCTGTGATTAGACATTTTTCATGTGACTATTTTCATTTTTAATTCAATACAAGGTTTCATTTATTCTTGATTTCCTGCTATAGACTTAATGTATGTCAGGATTTTCTGTTGTATCGAAGAATGAGTCTGATTTCAAGCCTTCCTTTTTGACATACAACACCTCTAAATTTGATAGAACTTTCTTCTACATACAATATTACATGAGGAACACAAGCAACTCGTAATAAGATTACAACAAAAGGAATCATATGACACGATTAATCTCTAGGATAAGAGTTAATGAGATTTTCAGTTGGATGGTGAACAATACTATGAAAGGATTGAAAACGATGAATGGAATGGACAACATTTGATTACTTAAGAGGGCGACTCGACGAGTATTTGACATTGGACTTGAAGACGACTATCTTGTAGTTTGCAGGGAAACGGTCCTGAGGTAATGTGTTCCATAGATAGATGGAGGGTTCTTGGAAAGAAACTTCCTTTTTCTGACTTCTATTCATATAACATCATTTTTTCCTTGTTCAGAGGCCTGATGTTTTCACTCTCCACTTCTCATGGTTCAGCAGGTCAACAGTCTTCAAATTCTACTATGTGTGGTCTTGTCCAATCACTTGCTTCCAAGTTTTCCTTGGTCGGCCAACCTTCCTGCAACGGTTTATCCAAGAGGATGAACGTTCCACATGACCATACCAGCATAATTGATTCATCCTTAGAATAACATCCCTGCTGGACAAGTGTCGTGCTTTCAGCAAATCCTCTGTTGGGTTTGGTCAGATTTCACATTGCAAATCATAACTGTTCATGGAAATTCCGTTCGAGTTTAGGTACACAGAAAGAAAGGAAAGTTTTTTGCAATAGTGGTAGAAAGACTTGTTTTTGATGTGAATGTTATATAGGGATATAATCCAAAGATTGGAGCCAGTCGTGCACTTTTCATGAAAATGACGATAGAGTAGAGAGAGACTAGCAACATCTCTTCTGTGAGAAAGGGACTGTAGGGAAGAGAAGAGATCTTAACTGGATTCTTTATAAAAGAAAATGGTTTTGAAAATTTAAAGTAGATTTTTTAAGATTACATATTTAAACCATAGATTTTTAAAGACGTTCCTGGAGGTTAGCGCTATCTGTAAAACCTCCCTCGTCAGTCACAGATTTGTTAATTTGTTAAAAAAAAAAAGAAATTCCGATGAAAATAAAATATTTGATTATTACTACTAAAATTTTTTGTTTTTTTTCTCCCTCTTCTCCCCTTCCGCATTAGTTTTTGTCAAGTGAAACATTTGTTTGGGTCAGTTTTATGCAATAGGAGCAGCTGTATTTCTACCTCAATCAATAGCGATCGGTTATTTGCAGCTGCCTATTAAGAGGGCTGGACAGTGGCTCATTTTATTGGTTATTTTCCAATTGCTAATTCTGAAATCTATAATTTTGACAAGAGACATACAACGCTCTTAAATTTCATAGGAACTTTTCTTTAAATACAATATTGCATGAGGAAAACCTTCAGCTTTTAATAACACACACACACACCAAGTTATATTGGTGTATGAGTGAGTAAGAGATGTGTTGCCACTGTGTGCTCAGCATGTTCTGTGGGAGATATTGTCACACTTTCACTAATGCCCTTAGCAAAGAGTGGACTTTGAAGCCTTAGTAGGGCAACTAATCGGGGGGGGGGGGGACTTTGAGATCACATAGGTCTCTGACATGTGACATGCCGTGCATCTGAACAGACGTTACTTACCTGCCGAAGAGTGGGCACCATGCATTATTTATTATAAAGATCATCTCATCATTTCAGACTGTCATCTTTAGAATCAACAGACTACCATTATATATATATATATATATATATATATATACCATATATATATATATTATATTATATTATATATTGCCTCTTTCAGATCCGAAATTCCAAATCTGAAAGAGTCCAGTTAAGTTTTGTGGGTGCATTTCATATTAATAAAATAAGTTTTCCAATTATTATTATTATATAGATGTATTTTTCTAAATTCACATTAGTTGTTTGCCAAATGTAAAATTATACATTTAGTGGTCCATGAAGTTCAAAAGTTTGGTGACCATTTATAGAGAATTCTGATGAGAGTGAGAATTTTTATATCTGAATTAAATAATGTATCATTGGTTTGATTTAAAATTGTTTTTAGTTTGATTTCTCATTTTATGGGAAGTGTGACATTGCAAATTTAGTGTATATATAAAAATATATTTCTAAAACTCAAATGATCGCATGATTGAGAAGAGGAAAAACAGGCAAAAACAGTGTAAGTTTGATTAAAATTGAAAACCTGGTTAAATATGATACAAAACCTGGACTGAGATTAAATCTGCTTATATTGCGACTATACGATCAAAGATATTGAGGTGTATGATTTTCTTTTTTAATCTAAAAACAGTATTTGTTTTTTAATTGTTAAAATCTTATTTTTCAATCTTTTTTAATAAATTTTAGAATATGAAACTAATATACCTGTTTTAATTATTATATATAAGTAACTTTTGTAAATGTCAACATTGCACATTTTTCTTTGCTGAATGGTAATATATATTAATGTAAAGGAACATACTTTTCTATAATAAAGATGAAACTAAGTTACAATGTATGATAGCATAATAATACAAAATCTTTGTAAATTATATCAAAGCAAGTTGTCAAGTGTCAAAATGCAAACTTCTTTATTAAAAACATTCCATAGGTGAATCTAGTCTGTTAAGAATAAATGAACTTGAACAACAGATAACCTCTCTCTCTCTCTCTCTCTCTCTCTCTCTCTCTCTCTCTCTCTCAGAACTATTTTCTTACTAAATATAGATTTTCATTCTTTCTGATAAGTAACTAGATGATTATAATTGTTTTATTGAAAAGACTGAGAGAGTTTGAAGTATTATTTGCCGATGTTGAATGTGTTAAATCAGTTAAGACCCATACGTCAATTGATTAGTAGTTGAATGCATTTGCAAAGATATACATTAAGACATTGAAATATGAATGTTAGATTTTGAAGGAAGAAAAGAAAAATTCTGTTAGTGATTTTTCATGTTTTATTTCTTTTGGAATTCACTTTAAATGGAAAATGTTCTGATAGTAACAAGTCTAATTGGATGAAAAGAATTAAAGATGTATAGCGTCAATAATTGTTAGAACAGCAATGATTTGATTTGCACTTTCATAAACCGTCCAATCATCAGAAGTGTATTAAACTTTTGAATGATTTTCTGCATTTCAATGAAAACAAATTGATACTTCAGATGATTGGATGATCCATGAAACTGCAATAAAGTGTACCGATAAGTCACATTTATTAGGATTCTTATGAACTCTATCTGAAAGTCTATTGAGCCTTTTGTGTGTGCAAGGTCTGCTATCTTCGTGGTTCGCTTTTTATTTTTAGAAGTTGCGTTTCATATTATATAATAACATGAAAATCAATCGCACAATTGGAAGAGAACTGATTTAAGATGGCAGACCTTACATACACAAAGGGGTTGACGTCAAAGAAAAATAATATCCCATTATATATTAATGAATATTCTAATCATTTCTAACAGTTTTCAAATTCTTACTTTAATAGGCTATAGAATATCTACAAATTCCAATAATATGAATATAACAAGAAAAAAATTTGGATCATTCTACAAAAAAAAACTGAAAAATTTAATTTGGGTTAAGCCACTATAATAGTGAATTTTGGGATAATAGATTAATATTTTTCTAAAAATAATAGGCTACTCAAAAGTATCAATATGAATAATATTAAAATTAGTTATTGTTGTATGGAAACAATAATAAACGAACACAATAAAAATGATTACTAATACTAACAATAATAATAGTTATACTACTATCACTATTACTACTACTATTACTAATAATAATACCAATTAATGTAATTGCAGAATTAAAAACTGTTCATTAATGAATAAATGTTTAACAGCTAATATACAATTTACAAAGCAACATTAAATAATATTAATGCAAAATGTATACATAGGGGCTACACAAAATGCTTAATTAGAGAAATTTTAAAATTAGCACCTTGTAATATAAATGGTAGAAACTGTAGATTATGTTTAGAGGAAAATATTAAATTATAAACTTGAAAATATTAAATTATTAAACAAAACAAGAATTTTTAGCCAAATGTAGACATAAGTACATATTTAAGTCTTGATTAAACAAAAAATACCTGATTAAAAAAAATAGTTATGTAGTCACTCTTACTGGTGACTGACATGTTAAAAAAAGTTTATCCTTAATATTTCGCATTTAAAACAAAAATAAATGAGGATAAATAATTGTTTGTAACATTTCAAATTGATAAATCAGATTAAAGTCTGAAACAAAATCATGTATTTATGAATATCACATATTGCATGCATAGGTTTTTATAAAAAAAAAAGTGATGGCATGTGATACTACACCATTTACATTTGTAAAAAGAAAAACTGTTAGTTCAGAATTTGTATACAAATCTGACGATCAGAAGTACCGTGAAACTGCAGTAAAGTATTAACATAAGCCAAACTGATTACTTATTTTTGTTGAGTTGAAATTATTGTGCGTTCAATGAGAAAACTGTATTTGAAAATGGAAGGGCCCAAATGTTTTACATTTAAAAGAAATTTATTTTTCATATTATTCGCAACACATGCTTTGGGTCTGTTGTATCAACCACTTCCAGCGGTGGTCAGTTTAGATTGATACCACTAACAGATAAACGCATACTAACCTTATACACACTTATACAAACACACACATAAAACATTACAGATTCACGCGCAAAGATAAGCACATTTAAAAAACGCACAAATACACATTCACACATTTAAGGAAAAAGGAATATACGCAAAATTAAAATACACACACAGAAGGAAGACACACCATTAAGATATATAAAAATGAATAGGATCATAAAACTAATGACTTCATTACTGTTCTCCACAGACTGCTATACAAACTGATATATGATCGACCAGAAAAAAATATAAAATGTTTGTGACCTTCCATTTTCATGAATGTATTACAGGAGATCAGAATAACATCGGTACTGTCGGCTTCAAATCCAACAAAGGAGAACAGCACGTGACCACACTTTATCCGTTGTGGTCGGTTGCTTTGGAAAATGGCCTCTAATCTTCTGTAATACATATATAAATAAATATTATGCTCTTATTTTATTTATTTTTTCTTAATAACCGAGCACTCTGCTAGGGTTCTCTTCCGCTAATCTTACAAAGATATATATATATATATTAATAATTTAATATAAAACTGGATGTAACATCAGACAGTTTGTAAATATAAAAAAAAAAATATTTCAATTGGTAACACTTTTTTATTGGTTCATATAGGCAAGGTTTTGGTCAGTACCTTTTCCGTGGTATATTATGTTAAATGGTGTGAGCCAAAGTCATGAAGAAAAAATACTTTTTAAAGAATTGAAAACAGAAAACAAAAACAATCAAAACTTCATACCCCTAATATTTTAGATCCAATATTTTTATATAACATAATTCCTAGTAGGTCTATTACTTTTGAAAAAAAAACTATTTTTAATTATGTTGTGATTGTATAAGATTAATCTAAAAAGAAGAAAAAGCGATTAAGTTTTGTAATTCAAAAGTTTTTATTTTTTTAAATTATTTCAAAAATATTCTCCCCCCTTATTTATAAATGTGACCTTGAGAAAGTTGTCATTGATCAAAACGTTTGTTATATGAGCCAATAAATAAGTTTTAAGAATTGGATTGCCTATATTTTAATGTGTCACTAACATGAAAAATTAACTTTGTGGAATTGGAATAAATCTGATCCAAAACAGCAGATCTTGTACGCACAAAGGGCCTGATATTCTTTCAGATAGAACTTCATAACAATAACAAACAATTAAAAGGCACCCGTCTTAACACCTCAGTGCAGCTTCATTGTAGTTGTGACCGTCAGAAGTGTGTATACATTTGAATGCAAGTTTGAGCTAGCTTGCATTCAAAGGTATACACACGTGTGATAAAAATACACTTAATGATCGGAACTACCATGAAGCTGCAGTGCGGTGTTCAGATGGGCCTCTTTTAATTGTATATGATCGTTTTTCAAATGATGTCTGTCATCTTTTAATTGTATATGATCGTTTTTCAAATGATGTCTGTCATCTTTTCATGTGTTACTGTTTCATGAGGTTCAATGCTAAGAACAAAACTAATTATTGTATAAGATTTCTGGAAATATTTGTTGATTTTGGTTTTTAACGATTAGAATTCAAAAAAATATGTATGCATGCGTGTTTGACCATGCACAAAAAAAAACGAAGAAAAAAAACGTTCCCATTAAACTAAAAGTAAGGACTCAAAAAACCTGTGAACTAAAAATGCATTTTGAATGAAAACATAAAAATGTTTGGTTAAATCCTCATAAACTTGTCTTTTTTTTTTTTTTCCAATTTTTTAAAAAATTTAAAAGACGTATGTCATCTCATCCAGATACATTGTTGTAAATTTGTTCATTATTACCACTTGTTATTTGCATATGAAACTACTTGACGGTAAGTTACCTATGCTTTTGTTTTTTTTATTCCATTTCTTATTTATTGTGTCTCGCTGGTAACGGCTTTAGTCTCTTTTCTGTCCCGTTGTTTGTTAGTCATATGTTCACCTTTTTTTTTTTTTTTACTGTAGACTGAAGCACGCATCATTTCATGCCTAGAAAGTACAGACTTGTTGACCCCTTTTTTCTTTTTAACTGTGATCAATGAATAAAACTGCTTTGAGTCGGAAAAAACTGACCACAAGTCACTTCAACTTTAGAACCGTTCTTCTTCTTCTTCTTCTTCTTCTAATAATCATCACCTGCTTGAATCAAAAGCTGCACATTATTCTTATCAATTTCCATAACCGCTTTTTCTATTTTTTGCCATCTTGTGTGTGGGGGTGGGGTTTGGGGTGGAGACCCTTAACTGCTTGAGCTTGACTGATATGTTCATTTCTTTCCACTGGAATGTGTGAACTCTGTAAATATGTTAACAAGTTTTGTGTTCGACTTTTTATCCTTTAATTTCACTGAAATCCTGTAACATTTGGTAAGATTATTTTCCTTTCTAATCTTTTGTTTTATCTTTTCCTTCCTGATTCCAACTCCACCCCCATCAACTTTACAGACATTTCCAATTAGGATAAGTGTATGACTGAATCTCATCTATTTGTAAGGCAAGATTATTCAACGACGCAATTCAGCAAAAGATTAACTTCATGAAAAACTTTCCTTTTTTTTTTTTTTTAACATTTCATTTAGATTTGGTGATTTTTGAATACTTTAAGATTGATAAGATTTGTTAGAAGTAAATAAATCTGAGTGTGTTTGTGATGAGCTAATCTTGGAAATTAAAAGAAAGCTAGATATCCAGCAGATAAAGTTATTTTGTCGGATTTTCAAAGCCAGATCCAAATACCATTAGGCTAACAAATGAAACTTTGCTTCTGACTAGCCAATTTTGTTATTTTTGTGCCGTGTTATATATAATAAAGTTCTTTGCTACAATTTATTTAGAAAATTACTTAATCCGGCCTAGATGACTTGATATGAAATATTTTCAAATAATAACCTAAAAATAAAAAAATCTGCAAGGGATAAAAATGTACAAACAAATAAAAATGAAAAACTAAAATGACTTCACTGCATCCCGGGTAATACCGGACAAATGCAGCCAGTAGAATATATTTAGGAGTATATTGAACAAAGAAGAAAATAAAATGCTTTAAAAAGGACATTTTTTTTGTTTATTTTTTATTTTTTTCATAAATCTGTACTCTTCATGAAATGTAATGGAAGCTAAAATGAATGGGAGTGTCAGCATCTAATTTCTTTCGGCTATTCCAATTAGTCGATTATAGAAACTCGATAGATGTGTAAGATATTCATTCACTCTGATTCACATTTATATTAGATGCAGAGATTTAATGTTAAAAATACTTTTATTTTGTAAATACTTACATAAATTAAATCAATTTATTCAAAATAAAATTGATAAAAAATAGGAACTTTTGAGTTTTTCTTTAGGGGATGGGGATTAAGATGTTTTGTTTACTTATTCAGTTGGTAAACGAATGATTAACAACAACACTAAAATGCACACATTGTATTCGTTCAGTTATTGTTTAATTATTATATTGATGTAATTTAAATATACATTTAAAAAAATTATCATTGAGTTAAAAAAAAAATATATATATAATAAAGTATGGTTTCCCTGTACATTCAGACATTATAGCTTAATCAAAATGTGTTCATTTTCTCTTTGAAACTTTCTTATATTTTCTCTGACTTAACTGTTTCTCCCAAATAAACTTTCCAAAAAGAAGGTGGCTGCCATTTTTACTCGCTTCTTAATATCTATTCCTACCGCCAACAGTAACACTGGAACCTAATTGTTCATAGCATAACAATGCCATGAACAATGTTTGTGTTTACCTTTTAACGCTACTGTTTTTCTGTTATCTACTGTACATATACATTATTTCACTTCCTGATCGTATTCTTCACAAAAACAAAGCAACGACTATTCTATTTCACCAACAAAACAAATACAATAATATTTTCGGTGACTAAACTACGAAATAACACTGCTGCCGTATATCTTAGCTGGAATTTGTTGAATAAACAATAATACAAATCGGTGCTTATTCTACACCACCACCAAAAATATTATAGAATCACTCCCGGCAGAAAAAAAAACACTTATTTTAAAAATTTTCAGTGAGGGATTAGTTTGGCATATACCTTAACGTAACATGTTGATGTATTCCAGAAAATGTAAATATATAAATACTAGCAAGGAGACCCGACGTTGCTCGGGATTGGATGAGGATCAATGTAGATTCTTTTTTTTTCTATAGGGAATACACATACACATAGCGTTTTATATATATTTATATATATATGTTATATATATAGATTAACAATACCCTTAGTTTAATGTCATGGCCTGAAAATTCTTGATTAGATATGCCGGGACACGGGTCCCGATTGTATGTATGTATGTATATATATATATATATATATATACATATATATATATATGTGTGTATATATATGTATGTAAATATTTCAATTCAAAGAATAAAATACACCACACTAAAAAATGTCTAGAAAATATGTTTTTTAATGAAACAATGTGATTCAATAAATGTTATATTTTCAAATCGAATTAATCAAAACGATTCAAATTGATTATTTTATTTAGATTTGTAGATTTTATTCTTTGAATAGTTTTAACTTTTGTTGCAGTAATTAAAAATGTATTAAATAAGTTTTTGCTTCACTAATTTCTGGAACTTATTTTTCTTCTCCACACATTCCTTAATAACACCGTAATTACAATTAAATAGTGTTTTTAGTCTTATGTTAATTATTTTGGATTTCATATAAGTAAACATTTAAAGAAAATCCTTTTCATATGTGACCCAAATGGACCAGTGAGTATTTTAGTATGAAATCTAATTATCTTAACAGATTTTTTCCGTTCTCTAATATACATGGACACACAGTTATGGTTGTAGGAGATATTTTAAAAACTTGTTAATTAATAGTCACCACCTGTGCATTGCCACATTTTTTTAAGAAAGATCTATATATGCACTTTTAATAAAATTGATTATAAGTTTCTGAAAATAAAACTCTTGTCTTCGCTCAGTATTTCTTCCTTTTTTTATTTCTATAATAATATACTTACTCATGTTTGTACGTACATTATCATCTTCCGCACCCATTTAAAAAAAATGTGATCGACCAATGCAAGTAATTAAAAATTATCTGGTGTCACTAAGGTAAAAAAAAAAAAAATGAATTGTTCCAACAGTCGAATTGTTATCTCGTCAGCTTACCCAGTTTTAAAAACCTACTCTTTGATCCTTTATATTTTGATGTAATTTTAATACACATCTACTTGTTACAATTTTACGTAAATTTTAAAAAATGTCATTCATTTTATTTATTTAAATATTTAGCTTCATGGAATGAAGAAAGTGCCAATGTTTACTTAATATTATTAAACCTTAGAAACATCTATTATTTCAAAAGAAACATCATTAACAGTAAAAATTATACAAATAGGTTCCTGTTAGTCAAAGAATAATCTTTTCTAAAATCATGTTTCTGGAGGTGGAGAAATAAACACATGACTGTATTGGTATTACACATACACACACATTTGTACGTATTGGTATTACACATACACACACACACATTTGTACGGATAGTTTTCATATTTCTGATGTTTAATAACTGCATTTCAAAATTCTAAACCAACATTGATTTGTTTTTTTATAGGTTACTTGTGAATAACTTTTTGAATTGTTTTTCTATTATAACTTTATTTCAGCAATTTCAAATCACTTCAACCTTTAGACTTTGTCAATTGTGTGCCCTGTAAAATTGTTTATTTTTTGTTTTGTTTCAGCCCCCCCCCCCCTCCTCCCTCCCCTTTTCTTTTCTATAAACATGACATGTTAAATGAATCGTTCTTGTCGGTTAATTCCTATTTCAGTCACCCAAACTATTTAGAGTGAAATAAGTTTAGTTATATGAAAAATAATAAGTTTCATTGTACACATGAAATGCAGAAATAAGAAATCGCTATCTTCATAAACAAATCCAAGAATAATAATTCAAGTTCATAATTTTCTAATTCAAGGACAGGGAACGATTATTTATTTAAAAACAAGTGTAAATACAATGGCAAATGTTTTACCATCTCCAGTTTGTGTGCAAGAAGTGTAAAACAATGAGGACGGATGAGGATTCACATGTGGAGAAAGTATAGTTGAATGTCAAGACTATTGAGGTTGTTTGGAAGTTTTGTTGACTCAGTGATACTATTGAAGCACAGGGAGAAGCTGGTGTTAGTAGCAATACACATGAAAACATTTAAATTGCTTAAAATATCTCAATGGCACACATAGAAAATAGCTTCATGATCTAAGAATCTTTTTAAATTTTTTAAATCTGACTAAAAATAAGACCATATGCATTTTTTTTCACATTTTTTACGCTAATATTTTCAGTAAAAATGTTATATCTTTGTTAAAACACAAGATTAAGCAATGAAATTTACCATATAAGTTTATTTTTGTGCAAGGAATCAGAGTATGCCACTGAAATTCTCCAGAAATTAACGGTTTCCAAGTAATCTGCAGTAAATGCACATAAATATGTTGCAATACCTTAAAAAAATACCATGTATCCATTAAAAAAAGAAGTTAAAGAACTCAAAGTTGAATTGTAATACATTTTATATACAAGAAACTGAAATCTAATACTAGGACTGTTTAAAAATGAATATATTGCAAGATGTCTTTTGTATTATTGTAGATTAACACCTTCCGCTAAATCACCCCCTTGTCTCTCCGAAATATGAGATTCTATTTATTTTTAGGCAATGACATGTTAACACCCTGAAAAACTTGTCAGAAAGAAAGAAACAAAAACAATTATTTTAGAATTTATTTAGAATTTATTTTAGAATTATTTTAGAATTCACATATAAATTTAATGCAAAATAAACCCCACATTTCAGGGCCATTCTAGCGTTTTAGAACAGTTAATCATTTTTTTTTCTATGGGAGATAAACCCTGTGCGTTATTCTTGTTTTTTTTTTGGGGGGGGGGGGGGCGGTCTCCTTTTTTTAAATTTTTTTTTTTAAGATGATTTGTGTAGTTTTACGAGGGTCTTTGCCACTCGGACTTCGGGTTAGTGATAGGGATGGGTGCAATTACGTGTAAACACCCTGAAAATTTAGCAGAAAGAAAAAAAAAATCAATTATTTTAGAGGGGGTGATAATAGTTTAACATAAATTTAATGTAAAATAATTCACCATTTCCGGAGCATTCTAACGTTTTAGGCCAGTTAATCATTTTTTTCTATGGAAAATAAATCCTGTGCGTTTTTCTTTATAGGCATCTTCTTTTTTTCTTTTTTTCTTTTTTTTTTTTCTTTTTTATTTTCTTCTTTTTTTTTTTAGACGATTATGTGTGGTTTTAATTGGCTTTTTGTAAGATTGGAGACTTGCCACTCGGACTTAGGGTTAGTGATGAGGTTAATGAAGGGGTTTTGTTTTGGATGGAGGTTGCCATTCGGATTTAGTGTTAGGGGAGTTTTTTTTAGTGGGTGGCTTGTCACTCAGATTTAAGGTTAATGGTAAGACACATTCAAGAGAAGTCATTTTTAGACGGTGGGCTGTCACTCGAACCTAGAGTTAGTGGTAAAGTAATTATTTATTTTGTATCAAGTTTCCAGTTAGAAAAATATTTTTAAAATTGTACTAAAAGGCAAGAATGGCCGGGAAATGGGAGATCATTTTACATTAAATTTATATACGAAACTGAATACTAAATTTTTTTTTTTTTCTACCAAGTGTGTTCACACGTAATCGCCTAACAAAGTAGAATCTTATTTTTTGTTTTAATTGGCGGCTAAAATGTCATTACTACTAGAAGTTCGAAAATTGAGTGAAAACCAGTATTTCTTAAAGTATTTTGTTATAAAAGAACCACAAACAGCATTAACTTAGCACAAAAAGTATTTTTGTCTTTCTTTATTTTCAAAAGAAGTTCGTAAACGAATTTTACAAAGCTTTATAAGCTTTACAAAGCTAGTTTATAGCTAGCTGCTATTGTTATATCAGCAACACTAGCAGCCATTGTTGACTTTTGCTCAAAAAGGGACAATATTTTTTCAGATAGGGTAATTTAAAATTACCACTACCGAAAGACAAAACATACAATTATAATTTTAATGCATAAAAAAAGATAAAAGATTGATTTATTTACTAGTCGGGGTATGAAAAATAGTTTTTTTTACATTTCGATTCATGTCATGTTGAAGGTTTATTTTTAAGATTATAAAAAAAAATAATGGATCAATTAATTTCGTACCCTGACAATAATTTAAATTGATATTTTTCCTGATTGTTTTCCAAATTTCATGACGAAGTTCCCGAAAGACGAATGGTACGATATCTTTAAAAGAAGGTGGGGAGTAAAAAAGTGACGTAAATGGCTGAAAATAGTGTTAACATTTTTATGACTTTATTTGTTGAAAACTTTACAAATATATAATGTAGATTATTATTTATTAGTGCACGTGAAAGGATATTCATTTCCGAACAAAATGGTGGTATTTTGATGACTTAAAGTGCTTTGGTTTTTAAAATATGACTATTTTAGTAGAACTACCTTGAAATCCGTTATTATCCAAACTGTTTTATGGTCGGTGGGTATTGCAAGTGTTAGTGTAATTGCAAGAGTTATTGAGTATGTGGAGTAAGTTTATGGAACTACTGCCATTACTAACCAGCAGAATATTACCATTGTCTATCAAGGGTAGAGTCTATCATGCATGTGTACGAAGTATGATGATGTATGGAAGTGAAACCTGCCCAGTCACATGTGTTGCTTAGAGAGATGTGGATGTGTAAATGTGAATCAATGACCTCAGAGGAAGATTAAATCTGGGCAGTATGTGTACAGAACAGGAGACTTTGTTGGTTTGGTCACATTGAAAGAATGGATATGGGAGTGCTTGGATTAATAGATGTAGAACAGTTGAGATAGCAGGGTCAGTTGGCAGGGGAAGGCCAAAGAAAACTTGGGAGGCAGTGATAAAGATGGACTTAAGAGGAAGAAATAAACACCTGGTCAGAGATAGGTTAGTTTGGAAGTCAATTTCTAAAAGCTGTCTAACACATGCCAGCATGTAAAATGGATGTTAAACTGAATATGATGATTCTGGTTGAAGTTTTCAACCCCCAAAATAGTAAAACATTTTTTTTTTTTCAGATGAGTTTTTATATCGGCGTTTCACGTGTACTATAAAACTTGTTTTTACTTCGTTTTTTAATGTTATTTATTTTTATTATTTTTTACTAAAACATGTGTTTAAGTAAAAATAAGTTTTGAAAGTAATGCTGAAATTCATTTCACTCTAAATAATTCACATGACCAAAGAGGATTTAATCTTTCTTGTCTACCCATTTTCCGCATTCCCCCCCCCCTCCTCTTGTTCACTCATAGATTTGCCTGCCATTCAGCCCCCTTTTATCAAACCTGCTCCCACTCCAACGACCCACCGAAGAGAAAACGTTTTAATCTACATCATCAGCGTCGTGCATATTATAGCATTATTTTTTTTCTTCATCTTTGCTAAATTTTGATTATTCTAATGCTTTTTTCTTCTTTTCAAACTGGAAAATACTCTTTAACCTTTTTACTTATTATAAAGCTTTTTGTCAAATTAAAAAATATCTTCCCTTGTGTATGTTTTACTCTAAAATTGCACGTTTTTTTTATCTAATCAAGTTTTCTCATGTTTGTCTCTACAAAAGACTTCATTGTTGCAGTTTTTATAACTCGAGATTGACAAAATAGATTTGTTTTTTTAATATTTGAAAATATTAAGAATTTGAAGCATACAAGCTTTTACCAAAGTAACTGGATTCGGTATTGAATAACACAAAAGGGTTGATCTGTCGTAAAACTAAACCACCAAGATTGACACAATTACTATTAAACAATTTTCAATTCAGAATAATTTTTTAGTGTTCATACCTAATTATCTCCAAATGAAATGTGATCATCTCGAATCTTTAGCTGATCGGCTGATTCTACATGCGAAAACTATTTTTAAAGAAAAAAAAGAAAATCATTACAACTGATTCAGAATTAACCAATCCTTCTTCCCCCCTCCCCCCCCAATCATGTTAATTTGTTTACATTTGTCATGCAGATGCGTGTGACAACAACAACAACAAAATAATTTCAGTAACTGAACTCATTAAATAAAACAGCATGAATTAACGATTTGTATTATTCAAGCTACTGTTCTCATCTTGGTTGTTATATTTACAACGTTTCAGCCGATGTAATCTCCAACCTTCAGATGCATCTTTTTGAACTTGATGACCTTCTAGTCTTACTCGGGAACCTATACGGAATTTCGAACTGAACCCTTTAGTTGATCCACATGGGTAGATTGTTCTCATTCCGTCAGAATATAGCAACCAAGATGAGAATAGTATTTTGAATAATCCAAATTATCAATCCTTATCACAAAATTCTTAAAAAGAAATTAACAATATTTTGAATTAAAAGACGAAAAATCGTAAGACTTGCGTGCATAAATGTTTAAATACAAATGCTAAGATTAATCGACTTGATAGATTTATTGATAACCAAAAAATGAGTTTATTTTTAAATTAATAACAAGAAAATATAACACAAACTATTAAGTTCAATATTTTGAAAAACTAGATGAGTTAGCAGTTGTAAGTTTTCATATTTGAAACTCCTTTTTTTCCTACAGCCGTTGCATTTTAAAACAAAACAGTAACTTTCTATTCTTTATGGAATTAGCTGTTTGCAATATAAATCGTTTTATGCTAAGATATTTAGTAATTTAAGTTAAATACCCTTAATATGAAATTCAAAAGAGGTGTGTGCTGTATTTTCAAAGAAAATAACTTGACTATTTCATCATGAAGTAAAGTCAGTCTATTTCTCGATTTGTCATCAATAACTTTTTTCCTATTCTCGTGTGTCCGCTCTTTTAGTGGATCGTTGCAACATATTGTTAAGAACAATAAAATGCTATCTTAAAACGGCGACATAACAATAATTCTATATCACGTCAATAACAATAATTCTATATCATGTCAATAATAATAATTCTATATCACGTCAATAATAATAATTCTATATCAAGTCAATAATAATAATAATTCTATATCACGTCAATAATAATTCTATATCACGTCAAAAATCATAATTCTATATCACGTCAAAAATAATAATTCTATATCAAGTCAATAATAATAATTCTATATCAAGTCAATAATAATAATTCTATATCAAGTCAATAATAATAATTCTATATCAAGTCAATAATAATAATTCTATATCAAGTCAATAATAATAATTCTATATCAAGTCAATAATAATAATTCTATATCAAGTCAATAATAATAATTCTATATCAAGTCAATAATAATAATTCTATATCAAGTCAATAATAATAATTCTATATCAAGTCAATAATAATAATTCTATATCAAGTCAATAATAATAATTCTATATCAAGTCAATAATAATAATTCTATATCAAGTCAATAATAATAATTCTATATCAAGTCAATAATAATAATTCTATATCAAGTCAATAATAATAATTCTATATCAAGTCAATAATAATAATTCTATATCAAGTCAATAATAATAATTCTATATCAAGTCAATAATAATAATTCTATATCACGTCAATAATAATTCTATATCACGTCAATAATAATAATTCTATATCACGTCAATAATAATAATTCTATATCACGTCAATAATAATAATTCTATATCAAGTCAATAATAATAATTCTATATCAAGTCAATAATAATAATTCTATATCACGTCAATAATAATTCTATATCACGTCAATAATAATAATTCTATATCACGTCAATAATAATAATTCTATATCACGTCAATAATAATTCTATATCACGTCAATAATAATAATTCTATATCACGTCAATAATAATAATTCTATATCACGTCAATAATAATAATTCTATATCACGTCAAAAATCATAATTCTATATCAAGTCTATAATAATAATTCTATATCACGTCAATAATAATAATTCTATATCACGTCAATAATAATAATAATTCTATATCACGTCAATAATAATAATAATTCTATATCACGTCAATAATAATAATAATTCTATATCACGTCAATAATAATAATAATTTTATATCACGTCAATAATAATAATAATTTTATATCACGTCAATAATAATAATAATTCTATATCACATCAATAATAATAATAATTCTATATCACGTCAATAATAATAATAATTTTATATCACGTCAAAAATCATAATTCTATATCAAGTCTATAATAATAATTCTATATCACGTCAATAATAATAATAATTTTATATCACGTCAATAATAATAATAATTCTATATCACATCAATAATAATAATAATTCTATATCACGTCAATAATAATAATTCTATATCAAGTCAATAATAATAATTCTATATCACGTCAATAATAATAATTCTATATCACGTCAATAATAATAATTCTATATCACGTCAATAATAATAATTCTATATCACGTCAATAATAATAATTCTATATCACGTCAATAATAATAATAATTCTATATCACGTCAATAATAATAATAATTCTATATCACGTCAATAATAATAATAATTCTATATCACGTCAATAATAATAATAATTCTATATCACGTCAATAATAATAATAATTCTATATCACGTCAATAATAATAATAATTCTATATCACGTCAATAACAATAATTCTATATCACGTCAATAATAATAATAATTCTATATCACGTCAATAATAATAATAATTCTATATCACGTCAATAATAATAATAATTCTATATCACGTCAATAATAATAATAATTCTATATCACGTCAATAATAATAATAATTCTATATCACGTCAATAATAATAATAATTCTATATCACGTCAATAATAATAATAATTCTATATCACGTCAATAATAATAATAATTCTATATCACGTCAATAATAATAAAACAATATTTTGGAAGAAAAAAAAAAGTGCATAGTTTGGAAAAAAACAATAAATTTCAAATAAAAACACTACCGGGCAACACCAGGTAGGTATAATTAATATTAAATTGTGCGTTTTATTCACATGGACAATTTTTAGCTACTTTCTGCATTACTAAACACAAAATTTAACTTTTATATAAATTGTTTGTTCATTGTTTTTTAAAAAGGGGATTACAAGTAATAAAAAAGCAAAAAAAAAAAAAAAAAAGATCCTTTCAATTATCATTTGATTCGATAAAAATGTACATTTGTATGAATTACAAAGTACAACTTTTGATTGGCCCTATTCTGTTGTTGGCGGCATTGGTTTCCCCAGTTCGTACTAGAATCAGGTACTTAAAGGAGGGACCACGTGAAGGTTGCCAACATCCATAGTGAAAGTGGTGCAATGGAACCGACTGGATTCAAACTTGTAACACCTATGTCGCTATCCTTTTCACCACCACCACCACCTCCCATTATCAGTAGAAAGAATACAAGATGAATTTGCTTGAATTAATGCAGAAATCACAGATTGCTTTTGGGAACATCTTTTTATTGGGATTAGCTTTGATTATAGCAATCAACATATATTGGTGTGTGATAGGCATTTCCTGTTACCTTTGAACCGACCAGAATTATTATGGAGTTCACTCTATATTAAGAAAATTATAAGACAATTTTGCGTATCTGTGTTTTCCTTGCTTCTATGTAACATTTTGAATTATTTTTTATTCATAACAATCGAATGTTGATTGAAACCAACAATAAAATGAAGCAAAATTAAATTTTGAGAAACCTATTTCAAAGAATAATGCAATTACAAAATGAGATCCACTATAATGCATTTCTGTTTCTTTGTAAACAAGCCAGCTGTTAATAGTTGAGAAGAAAAAAATGAATTTCTATGAAATTTGAAAGTTTTGGAATCCAATAAGTTATGGTTGCATAACAATTTTGTTCAATTAATCACCAAACAGAACTGTAATAATTAAATTTAACTTTCAAAATCCTACTTAAAAAAAATAGTAATTTAGTTAAAAAAAATAAAAATATAAAATAAAAATAAATCAAAAGAAAAATGAAAGTAAAAAGTCTTCCAGACAGTGCTGGATAGGTACAGTTAGTAATCTTATAAAATAGATTTAAAAATTTTAATTAGTTTTGAATAAAATATGAATTTATTAATATAGTTTTTTCTCTTTTGATATGTTAAATACTGATATAAACCGAAAAAGTATATTTTCAATTTAATACTTCTTTGTTGTTTAGCGTGTCTTTTCCACTTCAGATGTCGGTTGCGTATTGGTCATGGTAACGGGACGAAGTAACTTTCTCCATGAAATTCTATAATTTATGTTGGTTTCAATGTCCCAATGCTTGGGGTCATCTTTGACCGAGTCACTCCAAGTCTTCTTCGACCTGCATTCTCCTTGGTTACCCTCAGTTGCAACACAGAGCTGACTCCAGTCTAGGCTCCTCCATTCAAAACTAACTCTGTCATCAAGACGCACACCACAAATCCACCGAACCCTAGTCGTGTCAGTCCTCTGCATCCTCAGATAGACCGAATTAGTGGGAGCCCAGCATTCGCTCGCATCTAATATTGCACTACAAACATGTAACTAGCTGTTGTAAATTCGACTCCGAGTAACAAGTGAAAGTGAACGACAGGTTAAAATGGGTAGAAGCTCACAAAATTTGCCCCGTGCAGTCAGTACATATGAGATCAAACTTAATTCACATCCCCCAGCAGCAAAGGTCATATTGCCAAAATAGCAAAATGAGTCCACAACTTCCAACTTTTGCAGACCGTCCACAGGGAAGTCAGTACAGGGCTTGCTTTAATTGGACAAGCAGTACCAGTTTTTAATAAGGATCGATCTCCCTCGCAGCACAAATGTATAAAACTTGGAAACCTGAAAAATGACATATCTGAAAATTTGATGGTATTAAAAGGATATTTTGAGTATTAAAAAAAAAAATTCTAAATAAATCCTAGAAAATGACAGTTGAAAAAAGACAATAACGGATGTCAGAAAAGTGCTAATAAATTCTGATTTTGATGGTCAACGTGAAGTTTTGGTGAATGGGCAGGAAGGGGTGTTGTACACACTGAAGGGGGGAAAAAAGTTTCTTTACCTTTGTAACTACCAGAAGCCACATGTGTTACGCCCCCCCCCCCCCCCCCAAAAAAAAGAATTATATCATGTTAAAACCGCTGTCAATACAAAGAGATGTTCACAAAAATCTTGAGTTTTCAGCATCAAAATTGCCTTCTCCTATTTTACATGGATAAACTTAAGATATCTTTTCTTAGAAACTTTTTTTTTCTTGTATAAACTTTTTTGCACAAAAAATATTCTGATTTTTGAAGGTTGAAGTTTTAATAAAAAATGTTTTTATTTTATGTATAAACTGTTCTTAACCACTTGGCTAAAAATAAAAAAAGCTGAACAGTCAGGAAGGCTAAATTTGCATGTAGAACTCATCTCTCCAGCTTTTGCAATTAATCTGTTTATATTTTTATTACAATTGTAAACCATAATCTCATCAAATTCGCACAAAGTGGTGAATATGGTGAACAGATTAGCGAAACGTGAAAATAACAATCAAGATAAAAATATTAGTTCAAATAATCAATATAATGAATTTCCATCTTCAAAATTCTTAAATATTTGTTTATTCATTTTAAATCTCTAGCACATTTCTTGTCATGTATAGATCTCATCTATACGGAGTTCTTTCTTTTAATGGTTCCGTAGTTTAAGTACTAGGTTGATGATTCCGTGTGAAATTCAATTTGGGAAAAATTCACATTCATTTATTTCCAAACTTAATGCTGACAGGTTTTGTTTTAGCTGCTTGAAATGAGGTCATAAGATTTCAATGAAAATGCTAATTTATTTGCTACAGTTGGTATCTAATTATTTTGTCCATTCATTTTCAAACAAATATATTATCTTTTCTTTGGTGACATTTTAGTGATTAATTTTGTGACTTATACAACGATTTCAATAAGGAGGTGGTCCACTTTGTGACTTATACAACTATCTCAATAAGGAGGTGGTCCACTTTGTGACTTATACAACTATCTCAATAAAGAGGTGGTCCACTTTGTGACTTATACAACTATCTCAATAAGGAGGTGGTCCACTTTGTGACTTATACAACTATCTCAATAAGGACGTGGTCCACTTTGTGACTTATGCAACTATCTCAATAAGGAGGTGGTCCACTTTGTGACATGCAACTATCTCAATAAGGAGGTGGTTCACTCTGTGACTTATACAACTATCTCAATAAAGAGGTGGTCCACTCTGTGACTTATACAACTATCTCAATAAGGAGGTGGTCCACTCTGTGACTTATGCAAGTATCTCAATAAGGAGGTGGTCCACTCTGTGACTTATACAACTATCTCAATAAGGAGGTGGTCCACTTAGTGACTTATGCAAGTATCTCAATAAGGAGGTGGTCTACTTTGTGACTTATACAACTATTTCAATAAGGAGGTGGTCTACTTTGTGACTTATGCAACTATTTCAATAAGGAGGTGGTCCACTTTGTGACTTATACAACTATCTCAATAAGGAGGTGGTCCACTTTGTGACTTATACAAGTATCTCAATAAGGAGGTGGTCCACTTTGTGACTTATACAACTATCTCAATAAGGATGTGATCCACTTTGTGACTTATACAACTATCTCAATAAGGAGGTGGTCCACTTTGTGACTTATGCAACTATCTCAATAAGGAGGTGGTCCACTTTGTGACTTATGCAACTATCTCAATAAGGAGGTGGTCCACTTTGTGACTTATACAACTATCTCAATAAGGAGGTGGTCCACTTTGTGACTTATACAACTATCTCAATAAGGAGGTGGTCCACTTTGTGACTTATACAACTATCTCAATAAGGAGGTGGTCCACTTTGTGACTTATACAACTATCTCAATAAGGAGGTGGTCCACTTTGTGACTTATACAACTATCTCAATAAGGAGGTGGTCCACTCTGTGACTCATCTCATTAAATAAGAGAAGGATTAACTTCTCTAATTCATTTTCTACAGTGATCATCACAGATTTATGAAGAATAAAACATGAAATTTTAATTCTATTCTAATTCTTTAACTCCCTTATTTCGTAAAGTTTTATCTTTCGGCCCCTACACTGTCAAAGGAAAAATAAAAATCAGATCCTATCTTTAATGTGCGATTCAGATTAACACCCTGGAAATATGTGGAAAAAATAAATAAAAAATAATTACAATTTTAGAGTAGGGACTTCCGGAAGCAGTTTTTCGTTGTTCAATCCAATTAAAACATGCAACACTTAAATCAAACCAAGCTACACACATTGATTATATGTGTACAACTAACTGTTTTAATTTCATCCTATATATTTCCTGTGAATGTTCTGTTTAAAATTGCTTTTTTTCTCCCACTGGAAACTCGCACATCTTGTAGTCGAGAATCAAAGAAACTTTGTCGTGCTTGGTCATGTTTAATGCTGATCACATGGTCAATTGCCTTTTGAGTGTCTAACATCTTTCCTTTACCTTCTGTCATCAATACAGAAACACAATTAATCTTAAATTCGGTTTCTCGGCCCAGTTCATACTTTGCTAACACGTGAAATAAGCTTTTCATTAGCACCCCACCCCCTCTCCTTGCACCCAATAACACCATTTTCCAAATTCCAGTCGACATGCACAAACATGGGAGATAAACTGTCAGGTCATCCCACAAGTTCTGTCCGAATTTTAATCCTATGAAATTTAATAGTAAATGGGAATGTCTAATTGAACTGAATAATACTATTATATATCAACACAGATTTCAAGAGGGTTCTACTAATTTTGTTCGAAAATGAATATACTTTGACATAGATCAATAAATTATAATCTATATGGTATATTTTAAGAGTTTTAAGCAAGTAAAGTGATAAAAATATTAACACCGCTAACAGGTCATTTTCACAACTTTTGTGACAAACGGGTGATTTTTAGAAGTTTGCTACCGCTCTTCGATGAGGAATATCATCATGAAATTTGGAAACCAATTAGGAAAGAAATACGAAATATATATATATATATATATATATATATATGTTTTTTTTTCATATTCCTTTAAAGCATCTTTTAAGAAATTTAACATAAAATATAGGCATACGCCTAAAAGCACAGAGGATGCAGAATACAATAATAAAAATAAAAATCAAGACAGATTTTTTTTTTCATTTTAAATTTCATGTATTTGTATTCAAGTTTTACTACTTATAATATTTCTCTGCTTGACAAGGCTATGTTTTTAGCGAAAAGATTGCAAAACGTAAATACAAATACATGAAATTTAAAATGAAAAAAAAAAAAATGTCTTGATTTTTATTACTGTATTTTGCATCCTCTGTGCTTTTAGGCATATGCCTATATTTTATGATATATATATATATAAATATTTAGTTTCATTAGACATTCCCGCTTACTATTAAATTTTGGAGAATTAAAGAATCCGGACAAAAATTATGGGTTGACCTAATAATATTACACTTACCAATGCAAAAAGTGGTCTAAATTAATCCTTGTCGATTTCAAGACAATTTTTAAAAACTTTTAACTTGTGTGGGAATAACATTTCTAATTGTTAATTTAGTTTTTAGATTTCTTTAATTCATTCATCAACAGTTTTTCTGCTGCTGCTGCATGGTATTTTACCTAATTTTGGTGTTCTGAATCTAACGTCATGTTTTTTTTTTTTGCATTTTTGATGGATATAAAGATTATACTCATAATTAAAAAGCAGAAAATAATTATTAAGCTGCCAACGATTTACAAGATAAATAAATATGTAAGAATTAAATATGATGATCTGAAAATGTGTAATTATTAAGCTGCCAACGATTTATAAGTGTTGCATAAATATGTAAGAATTAAATATGATGATCAGGAAATGTGTAGACTTAATTCCAGCAGCTACTCTATGGCATACATTTCCTTTTCTTTTATGATCTACGATGAACAGCTCTGCGGACATCTCATCAAGTTTCAACAATAATCTGCCACCATGTTTGAGTCCGATCTTGCATTATTTTAATGCTTTAATGAAATCGTTCACCTTTCTCTTCACTCACATCAGCCAAGTTCTACAGAAATGTGGCCATGTGACTGCGTAAATAATGGATCCTGATATTCATTCTACATTCAAGTGCTTCAAAATTCAATGGTCGCTCTTTTAGAATATCTTGGTAGTTGTCAACTTTGCTGTTCCGAAGAAAACGGTGCATGATGTCAGGAAATGCATTCTAAACTGGAGCTTCTTCCACATTCATTGTTGCAACTAAGTGTGGATCCATCAGAACTGATCCTATTTCGTGTCCATCAGATATTCCTGCATTTTTCTGTTCATCGATGAGAGCTAGAAATGTTAAATATATATAGCTGAACCAATCCCCACTGGTCAAGAGCTTTGATAAATTGCTTTAATCTACCATATTTTATATGCAGTGAGGAAAATATTATCTTTCCCCATCATCCAGTGACTCATTAATGTTTTTATCACCGCCAAGAATGGCCATCAAAAACAGTTTGATGCCTGCATGCATCAAACTGTTTCTTGGTGGCCATTCCTTCTTTACCCAGTGATCCACTGTATCCCTATTATCCCAATAGCACATGAAACCGGGATACTTTGTATCATCACTCTGTTGAAAAATTAATTATTTTCAAATCTACACAAATTACCCATTCATGAACATGGTATTCCAACCTCTCCAGATGAATCTTGATGTTAGCACATTCTTTTTTCATTTTTACAGAATGTCATATTGGAATTGAGCCATACTTTTTTCTGATTAAAGGTTTCAACAGTCTTTTCTTTTATAAATTATCATGTCAACAATTTAGCCGACTCCTTTGGCAAATACAAATCTCTCAGCAGATCATTCAACCCTACTAACCCTGACTAAATGAAGAATACTTATCCCAATCTGCATCAGATGGCTTACAAATATCACATCTGCTCACCTTTTTCTGTGAACGTAGAGGAATTAAAGAAGTCAACATCACTCTCTGACAGCTCGCTATATACAGGCACAGTTATTTCCTCACACTGTGCAGCCGATCGAATGCAGCTGGAATATTTACCTATTTTAAGTGTTGTTTAGTTTTCTTATTGAAACATTTTCCATTTACATTGTGGGAGCCCAGCTTTTGTCCTGATCACCAAGTGGTACTTTCAAGTAGGCAAGATACATGTTCTTGACAAAATCATTAATATTATCTTTGATCCTGCAAAGTGAACGTTCCACAGATATAACAGAAGAAGACATCACTTCCTTTGAGATGTTGTAGGCAAAGCTGCTTCACCTCGTAGATTATTCATTGCAATGATTTAAAAAAGCAACGGTAGACAGTTTTTATAGGGGACTTCTGCACACTTCTGATTGGCAGAATCTCAAATTATTTCCTTGTTAGAATTGGGAAGTAATGCTTGAATCACTTTCCAGTTAAGATCAAGTAATAATACGTAATTCACTTCCTGATTAAAACCAAAACGTAATATCTATACAAACAAAACATGTTAATGAGTGCTCTTTGTTATTTTATAGTCTACAAAATGAATTTCATATTTTACACATATCTCAAACTTTTGTATATACTATCTGTACAGTATTTTATTTGATCAGTTGATTGTAATGGACATAGCCCCTCCCCCACCCCCCCACCCCCCGTACGTAAGTGACAAAGAATCGCCTGTACTATGCATGAAAGCCTGGAAAGTGATTTGCATAACGGTCAGGTGAATAACTAATAAAAGTGAGGAGTGTTCATGCGTGTGGGGGTAGAACAAACTAGATGGCGAGAGAAGTGGCAGTGTCGGCAACAGTTTATTGTTAGTTTATAAAAGAAATTGAATCAGCTATTGGAAAAACTGTATTTACAGAGTGTCTGCACCCAGTTAGATCGTCTGGGACTTTTTTGTGTGTTCCTTCCTTTCACTGACCAATTGCTTATTAGTATTTGTTCACTGATCAATTTGTCATTATAATCTGACCTATCATCCAACTTTCTTCTCTATTCATTTAACGTCACTTTTCCCTTTGTTCAGGGGGCGGCCGTTTAATGATATTACGCAAGCTCACTCTCCACTTCAGTGGGTCAGCAGTCTTCAAATTCCACCCCACGTGCGGTCTTGTCCAAACACTTGCTTCTAAGTTTTCCTTGACCGGTCAACCTTCCTGCGATTTATGACATTCATGCTTCTGCAACGGTTTATCCAGAAGCATGAACATTCCACATGACCATACCAGCGTAATCGTTTCATGCTGTGCAAGTGTAGTGCTTTCAGCAAATCCTCTGACCTGATGTGTTGGGTTTGGTCAGATTTCACATTGCGGATCCATCTGATCATGGATCTATCATTGTGCTGCAGATGGGCGAGAGAGGACTGGGTGAGGGCTCAGCATTCACTATTATTATCATAACGCTCCTGACACAGCTGCTATACAACTTACCCCGGGTGTAAAGGGACAGCACGTGAAGTTATCAGAGGCGATAACTCACAGAATTTTGCCCAAGCTGCCTTCATTCTTGTAGCTGTACTGAGTTCACATCCACCACCTGCACTCAGCATATCTCCTAGATAGCAGAAAGAGTCTACTACGTCAAGGGTATTGGCATCTAGTGCCATCTCTTTGTGAGGACGACTGTCAATAGGATGTGTCTGTCCCATGCATCTCCTACACTTGAAGTTGGGGTTTGGTACAACATAGAATGTAATTCATTTCAAGTCATTTATTCAACCTATTAAATACTTGTCAGCCTACATATGAAAATGTACAGCCAAAACGTCTTCAAACTGTGCTGAAAATGATTATTTTCTACAAAATGCATGGAATATTTTGTATACTAATAGCACAAAACTGATCCAAGACAAGATTTTGATTCAACCCTAACCCCCAATCAGTCTAAATCAGCTCTAACTCTTCGTGCCAGAAAAAAAAAAATTAGGTTGTTGACCAGTGATCCATTCATTTCTTGTCTGAATCTATTTGACTAAATTCATATTCATAACATTTTTTTTTTTATAATTTGATTTCTTTTGAACTTGGCTCTGATTTTATGTTCTTCATTTTTGATCAAACAAAGTCTTAGTTAATAAAGCCTGTAGCGTGCACATTGGTTGCGATGGCCGAAATCAGGTTGCAGATTTCCTAGTATTCAAATGTTGGTCTCATTGCTAACATAATAAGATTGTCTCATTTGATGTTGTACAGATTCGAATAGTCATAAATAATCATTATTCTGAGTTTAAATAAAAAATAAAAAAGTGTCGTTTTTTATTGTTATTTATGATTAGCTGTACCTACCTGGTGTTGCCCGGGAATCTTTTAAACAGGCTTTTGAAAGTTACATTTTATTATGTTATCATGTGATTATTGAGCCAAATTATTATAAAATTATAGCTAATTGTTGTTATGGTAATGTTGTTTATTGGATGTAAATCGCTTCCAAAGCTTTCAATCTTTTTAATACATGTGCATTCCTTTCAAACTTTGAAGATTCACAAAGGAATCCAATCCATTCTTTTTTCATCTATTAAAAATGGCTGACTTGTTTACAAGGAAACCGCAATGTATTATGGTAGATTTAATGTTGTAATGTAATTACTTTTAGTAAATAAGAGTTTAAAAAATGCGTTTTATTTTATGTTATTACATTTTTTGATTTCAATAAATATTTGAATATAAATAGTAAATAATAAAAGAACGATACTGTGTAAGTCTTGTCGATGTATGAAGCACCCATAAACACAGGAGAAGTGATCACACAAGATTTTAAATTTTTGTTTTACCTTTCTCGGATGTGCTTCTGAGTCATAAAGCAAAGTCGGATTTGGTAGACTTAAGCTTTTTTTGGAGGGGGGGGGGTTAATGAAGGGTGTATTTTAGTCATCATTGTACATTCCGGAATAACAACAAAAAAAACAAAAAAACTTACTTTCAGCATTTTTTTTGTTTTTGTTTCCACATCTCTATTTGCCTCCCCATGAGGGCAGTTAGATACAAGGTTGGTTTTTAATGTGGGTAAAATCCAGCCTTCCAAAAAGGGGCACTCTGGATTGAAACAAAAATAAAAATTGCCCCTTCACTCTCCGAGGGTAGAAAAGATGAAATATAGTATCAGAACAGACAAAAGACAGTTTATCCGAGTTATGTTCTCTTCTCAGAGTTGTTGAGTAATCGTAAAAATGGTTAGCCCCTATTTCCTTTTGAAAAAAACAAACAACAACAACAAACTTTGTTTTCATTCAAACTTTAAATAATTCTTTGTCTGCACAGAGTAAAATTAGAATCTTTAAATTTCTTCAATTCTTTTAGCAGTGAGAGGAGAATTTTTAAGCAGCACACGTCGTTCGCCTAAAATGATTAATTTGAGGCTTGAAAGGAATTCTCAAAATTTGGCACTTGACATTCGAATATTCTTGCTTAGCTATTGTTTTTCTTTTTATCTGGATTCTTTATGGTTTATTCAAAGTCATAAGTTTTTCTGGGGGTGCATTTTTGTTGTAAATTTACATTAAAAAGAATTGTTCTTGATCTGATCATGAATCTGACCCAATATGTTGATGCCGAACTTTGTCTGCAGCAGTTCAGTCTGTGCCTCATATTTCAAGAAAAACCTGTACCCACCCTCTCTCCTGCATATTCTACTAATCTTGGATTGAGTAGTGGAATTTTATGGCCAAAACCTGTTTTCATTAATCTTACCCAACTTTCTCTTCTTCAGGTAAATGAAGCCATATTTCATCAAATCACTTTTGTAAACAATAATCTTTCAAATCTCTTCTTATTTATTTTGCTATGACCTTTTCTTTTCTCATCACTTCAGTTGCTTAAGATGTTCAATCTTTTCTATGGAAAAAAATGAACAGAATTTTCTGAGTTCTTGTTTTTTATTCTTTTCAGATCGATTTTGCTATGGATAAGATGTAGAAGAGAAAATCAGAGTTGAAACTTTTTCAAGGTGAATATCAAGTTTTTCTTTTCTCTTTCTACTGAAAATTATAGTGTGTGTGCGCGCTGTTTGAATTGACTAATGGATACTGATGCAGATTATGGAATCAGCTCAGTAAAGCATTCCTTTATACAAGAAATGTATTACCCCCCCCCCCTTCCTATCTATATGTACAATATAGTACAGAGTTAGGCACATTTGTATAATTAAATAATGAAAAAAGTATTTTCAGTTTCCAAATGAACAAATGATGTAATTTTGTTTTAAAAATTACACACTGTCAAAGACTGTCATGAAAGTTGTTCATAACTTGATGGATCATTTCATGTAAAAATGGCAACAATTTCTTGACAAATAGCAACTTTTAATTGTTTAATAAATGTTTCCACAATGAAAGCATGATGCTGATCTGAAACGACATAAAACAAAATGGCGTCATATGTACATTCCAAAAATGAAAAAACTGTTTTCATTATTTATTCTAATTTGCTTTTATTTAAATGATACAAAAGTGCCAAATCATTTTGCTCAAACCTGTATTATTATTGTATGGGTGCGGCATCCATTATAGATGGCTTGAGCCAGCTTCCTCCTTTACTCTAACCATAGCAGCCCATACAATGGCCGTATTCCATCGGCAAAGACCAACAACTTACAGACCAACCATTTTGCTAAAGTGATAACTAACAAATCTCTATTCTATCGGCAAAGACCAACAACTTACAGACCAACTATTTTGCTAAAGTGATAACTAACAAATCTCTATTCCATCGGCAAAGACCAACAACTTATAGACCAACCATTTTGCTAAAGTGATAACTAACAAATCTCTATTCCATCGGCAAAGACCAACAACTTATAGACCAACCATTTTGCTGAAGTGATAACTAACAAATCTCAATTCCATCGGCAAAGACCAACAACTTATAGACCAACTATTTTGCTAAAGTGATAACTAACAAATCTCTATTCCATCGGCAAAGACCAACAACTTATAGACCAACTATTTTGCTAAAGTGATAACTAACAAATCTATATTCCATCGGCAAAGACCAACAACTTACGGACCAACCATTTTGCTAAAGTGATAACTAACAAATCTCTATTCCATCGGCAAAGACCAACAACTTATAGACCAACCATTTTGCTAAAGTGATAACTAACAATTCTCTATTCTATCGGCAAAGACCAACAACTTACAGACCAACCATTTTGCTAAAGTGATAACTAACAAATCTCTATTCCATCGGCAAAGACCAACAACTTATAGACCAACCATTTTGCTGAAGTGATAACTAACAAATCTCTATTCCATCGGCAAAGACCAACAACTTATAGACCAACTATTTTGCTAAAGTGATAACTAACAAATCTCTATTCCATCGGCAAAGACCAACAACTTATAGACCAACTATTTTGCTAAAGTGATAACTAACAAATCTATATTCCATCGGCAAAGACCAACAACTTACGGACCAACCATTTTGCTAAAGTGATAACTAACAAATCTCTATTCCATCGGCAAAGACCAACAACTTATAGACCAACCATTTTGCTAAAGTGATAACTAACAATTCTCTATTCTATCGGCAAAGACCAACAACTTACAGACCAACCATTTTGCTAAAGTGATAACTAACAAATCTCTATTCCATCGGCAAAGACCAACAACTTACGGACCAACCATTTTGCTAAAGTGATAACTAACAAATCTCTATTCCATCGGCAAAGACCAACAACTTATAGACCAACCATTTTGCTGAAGTGATAACTAACAAATCTCTATTCCATCGGCAAAGACCAACAACTTACAGACCAACCATTTTGCTAAAGTGATAACTAACAAATCTCTATTCCATCGGCAAAGACCAACAACTTACGGACCAACCATTTTGCTAAAGTGATAACTAACAAATCTCTATTCCATCGGCAAAGACCAACAACTTATAGACCAACCATTTTGCTGAAGTGATAACTAACAAATCTCTATTCCATCGGCAAAGACCAACAACTTACGGACCAACCATTTTGCTGAAGTGATAACTAACAAATCTCTATTCCACCGGCAAAGACCAACAACTTATAGACGCACCATTTTGCTAAAGTGATAACTAACAAATCTCTATTCCATCGGCAAAGACCAACAACTTACGGACCAACCATTTTGCTAAAGTGATAACTAACAAATCTCTATTCCATCGGCAAAGACCAACAACTTATAGACCAACCATTTTGCTAAAGTGATAACTAACAAATCTCTATTCTATCGGCAAAGACCAACAACTTATAGACCAACCATTTTGCTAAAGTGATAACTAACAAATCTCTATTCCATCGGCAAAGACCAACAACTTATAGACCAACCATTTTGCTGAAGTGATAACTAACAAATCTCTATTCCACCGGCAAAGACCAACAACTTATAGACGCACCATTTTGCTAAAGTGATAACTAACAAATCTCTATTCCATCGGCAAAGACCAACAACTTATAGACCAACCATTTTGCTAAAGTGATAACTAACAAATCTCTATTCCATCGGCAAAGACCAACAACTTACGGACCAACCATTTTGCTAAAGTGATAACTAACAAATCTCTATTCCATCGGCAAAGACCAACAACTTATAGACCAACCATTTTGCTAAAGTGATAACTAACAAATCTCTATTCTATCGGCAAAGACCAACAACTTATAGACCAACCATTTTGCTAAAGTGATAACTAACAAATCTCTATTCCATCGGCAAAGACCAACAACTTATAGACCAACCATTTTGCTAAAGTGATAACTAACAAATCTCTATTCTATCGGCAAAGACCAACAACTTATAGACCAACCATTTTGCTAAAGTGATAACTAACAAATCTCTATTCCATCGGCAAAGACCAACAACTTATAGACCAACCATTTTGCTAAAGTGATAACTAACAAATCTCTATTCCATCGGCAAAGACCAACAACTTACGGACCAACCATTTTGCTAAAGTGATAACTAACAAATCTCTATTCCATCGGCAAAGACCAACAACTTATAGACCAACCATTTTGCTAAAGTGATAACTAACAAATCTCTATTCTATCGGCAAAGACCAACAACTTACGGACCAACCATTTTGCTAAAGTGATAACTAACAAATCTCTATTCCATCGGCAAAGACCAACAACTTATAGACCAACCATTTTGCTAAAGTGATAACTAACAAATCTCTATTCTATCGGCAAAGACCAACAACTTATAGACCAACCATTTTGCTAAAGTGATAACTAACAAATCTCTATTCCATCGGCAAAGACCAACAACTTATAGACCAACCATTTTGCTGAAGTGATAACTAACAAATCTCTATTCCACCGGCAAAGACCAACAACTTATAGACGCACCATTTTGCTAAAGTGATAACTAACAAATCTCTATTCCATCGGCAAAGACCAACAACTTACGGACCAACCATTTTGCTAAAGTGATAACTAACAAATCTCTATTCCATCGGCAAAGACCAACAACTTATAGACCAACCATTTTGCTAAAGTGATAACTAACAAATCTCTATTCTATCGGCAAAGACCAACAACTTATAGACCAACCATTTTGCTAAAGTGATAACTAACAAATCTCTATTCCATCGGCAAAGACCAACAACTTATAGACCAACCATTTTGCTAAAGTGATAACTAACAAATCTCTATTCCATCGGCAAAGACCAACAACTTATAGACCAACCATTTTGCTAAAGTGATAACTAACAAATCTCTATTCTATCGGCAAAGACCAACAACTTATAGACCAACCATTTTGCTAAAGTGATAACTAACAAATCTCTATTTCATCGGCAAAGACCAACAACTTATAGACCAACCATTTTGCTAAAGTGATTACTAACAAATCTATATTCCATCGGCAAAGACCAACAACTTATAGACGCACCATTTTGCTAAAGTGATAACTAACAAATCTCTATTCCATCGGCAAAGACCAACAACTTACGGACCAACCATTTTGCTAAAGTGATAACTAACAAATCTCTATTCTATCGGCAAAGACCAACAACTTATAGACCAACCATTTTGCTAAAGTGATTACTAACAAATCTATATTCCATCGGCAAAGACCAACAACTTATAGACCAACCATTTTGCTAAAGTGATAACTAACAAATCTCTATTCTATCGGCAAAGACCAACAACTTATAGACCAACCATTTTGCTAAAGTGATAACTAACAAATCTCTATTTCATCGGCAAAGACCAACAACTTATAGACCAACCATTTTGCTAAAGTGATTACTAACAAATCTATATTCCATCGGCAAAGACCAACAACTTATAGACCAACCATTTTGCTAAAGTGATAACTAACAAATCGATATTCCATCGGCAAAGACCAACAACTTACGGACCAACCATTTTGCTAAAGTGATAACTAACAAATCTCTATTCCATCGGCAAAGACCAACAACTTATAGACCAATCATTTTGCTAAAGTGATAACAAACAAATCTCTATTCCACCGGCAAAGACCAACAACTTATAGACGCACCATTTTGCTAAAGTGATAACTAACAAATCTCTATTCCATCGGCAAAGACCAACAACTTATAGACGCACCATTTTGCTAAAGTGATAACTAACAAATCTCTATTCCACCGGCAAAGACCAACAACTTACGGACCAACCATTTTGCTAAAGTGATAACTAACAAATCTCTATTCCACCGGCAAAGACCAACAACTTACGGACCAACCATTTTGCTAAAGTGATAACTAACAAATCTATATTCCATCGGCAAAGACCAACAACTTACGGACCAACCATTTTGCTAAAGTGATAACTAACAAATCTCTATTCCACCGGCAAAGACCAACAACTTACGGACCAACCATTTTGCTAAAGTGATAACTAACAAATCTCTATTCCATCGGCAAAGACCAACAACTTATAGACCAACCATTTTGCTGAAGTGATAACTAACAAATCTCTATTCCACCGGCAAAGACCAACAACTTATAGACGCACCATTTTGCTAAAGTGATAACTAACAAATCTCTATTCCATCGGCAAAGACCAACAACTTATAGACCAACCATTTTGCTAAAGTGATAACTAACAAATCTCTATTCTATCGGCAAAGACCAACAACTTATAGACCAACCATTTTGCTAAAGTGATAACTAACAAATCTCTATTCCATCGGCAAAGACCAACAACTTACGGACCAACCATTTTGCTAAAGTGATAACTAACAAATCTCTATTCCATCGGCAAAGACCAACAACTTATAGACCAACCATTTTGCTGAAGTGATAACTAACAAATCTCTATTCCACCGGCAAAGACCAACAACTTATAGACGCACCATTTTGCTAAAGTGATAACTAACAAATCTCTATTCCATCGGCAAAGACCAACAACTTATAGACCAACCATTTTGCTAAAGTGATAACTAACAAATCTCTATTCCACCGGCAAAGACCAACAACTTATAGACGCACCATTTTGCTAAAGTGATAACTAACAAATCTCTATTCCATCGGCAAAGACCAACAACTTATAGACCAACCATTTTGCTAAAGTGATAACTAACAAATCTCTATTCTATCGGCAAAGACCAACAACTTATAGACCAACCATTTTGCTAAAGTGATAACTAACAAATCTCTATTCTATCGGCAAAGACCAACAACTTATAGACCAACTATTTTGCTAAAGTGATAACTAACAAATCTCTATTCCATCGGCAAAGACCAACAACTTATAGACCAACCATTTTGCTGAAGTGATAACTAACAAATCTCTATTCTATCGGCAAAGACCAACAACTTATAGACCAACTATTTTGCTAAAGTGATAACTAACAAATCTCTATTCCATCGGCAAAGACCAACAACTTACGGACCAACCATTTTGCTAAAGTGATAACTAACAAATCTCTATTCTATCGGCAAAGACCAACAACTTATAGACCAACCATTTTGCTAAAGTGATAACTAACAAATCTCTATTCCATCGGCAAAGACCAACAACTTATGGTTTATGGCTCATTAACATGTTTGCACTAATTTGGTAGTTAAGGTGCGAGGAGAATGTCTCAGATCAATTTTCCTGCTTGTCGACGAACAAACCACTAAAGTCGTCACTGCCACAACGCAAAGTGGTGTCAGATTCAATGGATAGAGCCGTCTGGTTACCAGCACTCGATCAGTGCGATGGCAAAGAGAGTAATTGTTGAATACTCTGATCTTCTGTTGGTTGGCAAGACTCATCGGCCAGATTTCAGATGCGTAGAGGAGGATGCTCCTATAGATACAATAACAACTTGTTTTTAATGAATAGTTTTCACTGAATCTAAGATTGATTTGAATTAAATGAAACAAAAAGGGTTGATGTGTCATAAATCACAACCTCAAAATGATTTTTATTATTCCTGTATATTTTTATTTCATCATCACATTCAGTGTAATGTCTGTTTTACATGCTGTCACATGTTGGACAGCTTTTCAAAATTGACTTACAAACTAACCTATCTCTGACCAGGGTTTTTTTTTATCTTTCTTTCTCTCAAATCTGTTCTTATCATTATAGATTTTGAATGTCTTCAAACTGGCTTCATTTTTATTGTATTAAATACTAATTTCCCAATTTTTTTTTTTTGTAAAATAAAGAATTAATAAAAATCATTGTTTTTATTTTTCAGTTTAGAGTTTAGCAGCTATCGTATAAAAGTAGTTTTGAAAAATGTCTGGGAAACTAGCCCAAGGTATGTACTTCGATTTCTTCTGACTTTCATCTTTGTTTGGATTTCTATTTCATTTGAACTTTAACCTCTGCTCTATTATCAATTGAATTATTCCTTTTTTTTGTTTTTACAGCTGTTCATCTTAATCATTTTCCCTTTATACAGACAAAAAAAAAAGTTTACTTGTGTCCGAGTGCAGTGTTATCGCTCGTTGTGCCAAAGCTATTTCTCCTAAAATGATTCACTTAGAAGAACATTTCAATGAAAATCTGTTGAATGTAGAAAAGCCATTTTGAAATGATTTCTGATTTGTGTTTCTCTGAGTTTTGTTTCCTGAAAATTGCTATTGTCTCACAATTGAGAAGACTAAGAAGGTATATTGAATTATTTTCTGCATTTTAGCCCTCTGGAAAATTGCCTTTCCTTCTTGCTTATTCAATGGGCAGGTATCTTTATTTTTTGTGCTTTGCAGTCTTTACATTTTCCTTCTCTAATCCTTTTCATAGGAACACTGTTCACTTACTAATTCAACGATAATGCTTCCATTAATACGTTCCTATTCAAAAAAGAAAAAAAATTAAGTAAAAACGCAAAATGATTCTCCAAGTAGAATTCTCCCCCAACAATCTGCCTCGGTAACGATCCGTGTGGGTGTTGTCAGTTTTTAATTTTCCTTCCAATTTCTCACTAACACCATTTTTAGCTGAAACACTTTTAACCCGATGACCAACATGTTCTTCCTCTGTAGTCCAATGTAGCTATTATGATTTTTCAGTCTATCATCCAGCAGAACAAACAGGTAAGCTTCTCTGTTTTGGCTACACATTGTGAAACGCACACTTTTAACCTTTCATTTGTTGACTAATAATATGAGAAACCTTTCTAAAACCACTCGCTTGGATCTTTTCCTTACGAAATGCTCTTCTGACCTACGACATAGTTTTGGCTGCAATTTGATTATTTGCCTTCAATATTAATAGAGACGTCTCATCTTTTATGAATGCAACTCTTCATTTTACTTGACGAACACTTGATTACAAACTAAAAGGCTTTCATATAACCCTTTTTTTTATTATTGTTGTTAGATCAAAGTGAGATTGGTTTTCACTTCAACTTCTTCATTATTTTCTATATTCAACATTTTCATTCTGATGTATTTTCTTTATTACCAGCCATTAATAGCTTTGGCACATTGCAAAAACAGTAGTGCATATCAAAAGGCCACGTTGCCCTCTGAACATTTTGCAATTCTCACGGCAAAACCTATTTGATGTTTTTCTTTTTTATCTCGATTTTCCAGAATATTTGACCTTCTTTTTCTCCTCATTCTCACTCTAAAACAGAATGTAAACATTTTTCAATTTTAACTCCTCTTATATAAACTGTTCACTTGTCATACTCATTCTTAACAATTGGAAAGGATAGTTTCCTTAGTCTGAAAACTTCCTCTTTCTTCTTCTCCTATTAAGTCCGTTATTTGCTTCCATTCTACGAGAAATTTCACTAAGAGATTCCTTATTTTGCCTCAAATCTTTTGCTTGAATTATCATCATCTCAAATCAGAAGGGAAGAGATAGTTTTTGCATTTCCAGCAATTTAGCTAGCCCTTCCTTTTTAGTCCATGCACAAACAATTGCTATTGAAACTCCTCTTCTTTCTCTAAATATAATTCATTAGATACAGCGATATTAAACAATTGAAGTTATAGAATTTTATTAGTAATTTTCCCTATTTATAAAAAAGAAAAGAATTAATTTAGTCGTTTTTATCAATGAGACGATGGTTTAGCCGTTAAAAAAGAACAAAAATTCCAATTAGTTGTGATCCTAAATTTTCTAAAACAATAAAAGTAAATGATTTTCTGTTTTCTTTCAAATTCTGGTAACGTTTAATGAAGTCTAAATTTTCCAAATCGATCAAAAACCTAAACGATGTAACTTTTCCTATTTCTGCTGAAATTGGTGTGCATTAATCTTTCGACCTTTCTAATATTCGTGTATTATCATTTCAGATGTGTTTTATAGAAAATAGCCAATTCTGGTAAGCCTTTCACAACAACAACAACAAAACATTTAAATTATATAATGATAAACAAACTAGATTGATTGGTGTGGTTTTAATATTAAAACCCAAGCTGGTGTTTGATATGTAAAAAAAAACCCCAAACATTTTAATAATATCAGAACCTGAAATGATCTCTCTTTGTCTCTCACTCTCTCTCTCACTCTCTCTGTCTCTCTCACTCTCTCTGTCTATCTCTCTGTTTCTGTCTCTCACTCTCTCTGTCTATCTCTCTCTTTGTCTCTCTGTCTCTCTCTCTTGATAAGTTTGCCATTATTTTTCTTCTTTTCCTTACATTTCTTTTTTTAGTCTGGCCACAAGTGGCATAGAGTAATGGCACCTATGTTACCATGGTAAGCGTACAAGCTTGTAAGACATCTTCTTCTACTCCTTGTTTAAAAATAGGCCTTTTTTACGAGAACCAGGTATTAACCCTTTTTCCCTCTTTGTCTGTAAACTTTTTTTTATATATAAATGTTATGTGCATAATTTTGTTTGGTTGGGAACTTCACAATCTCTCTCTCCTTTCGCAGACTTTGAAATCAAGCCATACCCTTATTTCATTGTTCCTTTTTCCCTATTTTCTTTCTTGCATTGTGATTAATTTCTTCAATTGATCCATTCCAACAGGACCGAGTCGTTGTGCAATATAAAGATGGATTTGCTTGCATAGCAGATCACTTTCATTTCAAAAGATAAACCATTATTCAAAAACTAAAACTTAGTGAATACCATCGATTGTTTGAGATTGAAATCCACATCTTTACGGATAAGTATTTTTCGTATTTGTAACTGCGTCACATCTGAAAGATTGTCAGCTTTTAGAAGTTAAATGTACCCCCTCCCCCCTCCTTGATCAGTTGAGGTGGTAGAAATTTGTTTCTAATATTACCAATCAATTCTCTGGTTGCAGTATAGTAAGCTGTGTCACTTTCATAGTAAATTATGTAGATTTAATCTGATTCCCCCCCCTTTCTCAAATTTCTTTCTTTTTTTAACCAACCAAATAATATTAATATTTACTCATAGTAAATGTTTTTTCTCGATACTTCCCCTCCCCTTCATTTCTTTCCTATTCTCAAACTTGTCTACAGTGACGGCCTGCCTTGTTTGGGGTGAACTATGTTAAAAAAATAAAAATAAAGAAAAATAAAAGAAAACAACAAAAATCAAACTATTGACAAAATAATTTTAAAAATCCGTCTTCGTTTTTACCCATTAAAAGTTTTCTAATAAAAAGCTTTCTGCTGTAAAATGTTTTCTGAATCGAAACTCGACTCTCATAAATGAACGCCGTCTATTTCTCAATCGATTTCAAGAGAACTTCTGTTTTGATTTTTCTTCTTCCTGCAACTCATGTGTTTAGTATATCAATTGCTTTCTCTATTTTCTTCAGCCAAAGTGAACAAATAAGGTGAATATATTTTAACTGTAGCCCTTTGTGACAACCTGTAACTATATATATCTATACATATATATCTAGCTACTTATTCTACCACTATCAATTACATTTGCCTTCTCTTTTGTGGCACTAAGTGTGGTTTCTTACAAAGAAGAAAACAGATACATTTTGTGTGCTATCTTCTACAAACTGCATTGCTTTCATAAAGGCTTGAACAGTTCCTTAATTCATTGACTCCCTCCCACCAAAGATATTTGCATTTTTTTACCCCCATTCAGAATTGCATTTAAGAAAACAAAACTGCTCTAACTTGTCTTTTTCTATCATAGCACAAAGCTAAATTTGTTTAGATACAAAAAAAAACAAACCTTCTTTCTAATTATTTATATGCAGTCCAGAAACCAATTCTTGCAGTCTCAAACAGTTCACATTTCTAAAACAGCCTTTACTGAAATTCTTCTATGTTTCTGCAAATTTGAATGATAGATCAAAGACTCTCCTCTACACCATTCAGTCTGCAATCATTTTTATGTTTTTGTTTTTTGTGATTCGAATGAAATCCAATTTTGCTTTGGTGTCCTGCTGCAAAATGTAAAAAGATCCGATTTTACTTACTAACTCCCAATAATAGGATGGCAAACAATTTACACAAAATAAAGATCATTTGGATCAAATGGAGTTGAGGCACCCCAGAATGACTAACAACCAGACGGACACATTTTGTTTGAACAGTTTTTTGTTGTTTTTTGTTTTACTTTTGACTTCTGATTTTATCGCTTATGATAAATTCAAGATTTTGTAGCCAAAAATCCAATATTTTATTTATTTCAAATTGTGTGACATCATCTTTGCACAAAATATTTTTATTTAAATGCTCTTTTTCATTTATATTTTTTTGTTTCTTTTATACATTTTGCTTAAAGAGCTTTGTAAATAAAACTATGTATTTTTTATTTTCTTATAAATCTCCAAAATATTTTATAAATAAACTTTTTTTTTAATTAAAAATATGCATATAAGAAAACGTGCTTGTCAATAAATCTATGTATTTTTTAGGCTGAGTAAAATTTTTTGTGAAAAAAATCCCTTTTTTAAATACAACATATTGTTTCGGTTATAATTGAAACTGAAGTAAAAAAAAAAAAAAAAAAAAATGTTAAACTGGTGTTAAGGCAAAATGTGTCCTTTTAGGCATTGTCAATTGTCGGGTGCCTCAAATCACTTTGGTCTGATTAAAATCCTTGAATATCAAAATTCTATTTCTATTGAATATGGAAATCATAACTTAATATCTGCCACAATGAGAAACCAATTTAACAATGAAATGTAAAAATCTTCAATTCTAAAAAGAATGATTTGGAAATTTGTCATCCAATATTCTGATGTCTTCCTCGTTTTGACCTTTTAAAATTGTATCGAAATGAAAAGAATGTAGATCACAAATTCTCTTTTTTAAACTTTTTCAACCTTATTTTTTAAAATTTGAAAGAATTTTATTTTCTGCTTTATTGTTTAGTGAGAAGAATTTTGATTAAATCATCTTTGAAGCAAAGGCCAAAGTTTATGCATTGCGGCAGAGGAGGCCTTAACACTCCTCCTCGAAATGCACCTGGAAATCTTTTGAGGTGCCATGCGCTCTTTTTCATCTTTTCATTCACATCAACATTGTGCTCAGTTTCATTTTTGTTTCTTTTCTTTCTGGAAAATGTTTCCTGACTTTTTTGGGTTGGGCAAAAAAACAAAACATTTTTTTTCTTTTAGAAAAAAGAAAACTAATTTTTCTTTTTGTTTCTATCCATTTCTGTTTGAATTGAAGTGAACTTGATTTCTGGACTGCATTTAAAGATTAGCGGTGTTTAAACTTCTTGTGTTATCAGGTTTTTTGAATGTAGTGTAAAATGTTGCCTTTTTAGTTGCATGTTATTTGGACGAAAACCATTTTGAACGGGTGTAGTATTTTCTACACTAAACAAGGCACTTGTAAGGCATTTTTACTTCTGAGTTATTTCTAAAATAAACATGAAATGGCTTATAAGATTGTGATTTGTTAGTTTATGATTGATTTAATTTCGTCATTAACTCATTGTCTGTGAAAAGTGCCAATTAATGTTGATCATAACTTGTCTTTCCTAATGTTTTACGCCTTTCCTTTCTGTAATCATCTCTGTCATTAACCTTTAGTTATTCACATTTTTATGCCATATTAAAGCTCAGTTCTATGAATTTCTACACGTTGTTTTTGATTAAGATCGTTCTCACCCACCTTTTTAGTGGTATTTATAATTGGAACCATAGCAAATGAGTTTTCTTGTCAGCCTTTTAGTAGGATTTTAAATTGAAACCCACTAGAATTGCTGACAATAACAATAAGTTTCACCAAAAATTTTCAAGGTTAATTAAATTCAATCTTTTCTAAATAACATTTGTATAGTTTAATGGTAGTTCCATCTTGAAATTGGTTTTCCTAAAGTTTTGCTAAAATAACATTTTCGATTTTTTCAATAAATCTCAAGTAGAATCAATACTTACATAAAGCATGAAAAATGATCCCTTAAAGTTGGGGACTTGTTAGATCACACAAAGAACCCCCCCCCCTCTTTATTCTATTGTTTCATTCTGGTATTTATTTATTTTTTAAGATATAATATTTCCCTTCTTTCTCTCATAAAGTTGAGCTATTAATAATAATTACTGAATAAATAATGTAAGTAAAAGATTGGTCTGGGGAAAATGGTCACTTTTCACTGCTGGAAAGGCATTCAACTCGTGCCAATAAACGATTAGAAAAGACAACTTCTGAATGCATTCTGGCTACAATGAGTTAAATGATTAAAAAAAATGTGCTTTTTCTTTTTTAATTCATTCTCAATTGTTTTCAATCACTTACACATCTTGATAACGTTCTTGTGAATCTAGATCTGATTTTATCTAACCAATTGAATTTTGCATGGTCTTAGAAAAAGTAGCATCATTTGAATTGCTTCGACTTGCCAACTTTAGAAAGTTTGTTTTTAAATGCATGACACATTTACTAACCACAAGGTGTCGTCATCGTCTTCAGACGCAACGATGCAACTATTTGACACTTAATAATAATAACCTGGTTGATGATACGCTTAGCTAATCTGCCATTTTTTTTTATAAGCTTTCACTTTCTCTCATTCAGATCTGAGACGGAGCAGAACTTGGGAGGAAGTCTCAAACCAAATCTTAATAAGTTTGCAAACTAACCGGCAATTAGCAAAAATTAGTGATTGCAGATAGAGAAATCTTGGATGAAAATGCTCAACCATTTAACATCTGTTTTCTTGGATACAAATTTAGTCATCTTCAACTTTGGCCTTTTTCCTTCTCCTCCTCTTCTTTTTTTTCTTCAATTACTCGTCTCGTTATAAGTGCGCACCAAAATTACCATTGAATGATTTCCACTTCCATTTACTAATCAGTACTGAATTGTACATTTGTGTCTTCTGTGAAATTCATTCTTTCCTACTGGAAATGCATGTGTAAGAATCGCATAATAGAAACAAAACGTTTGAATAAGAGGATAAATTTAACGTACAGTTTCATTTAAAAAGGAAAAGTTTATATAGCCTTGTCAAATGTGCTTAATATTAAAGAATGTTAAATCTTTTTAAAAAAAAGTAATTTATTGAATGTTAAAGGGTTTTGTCATTGTTTATTTAAACTAAAAAAATTCTTTCCTCTAAAAATGCGAGAAATGTGTAAACTGATATTTTTTCATTTTCAATTGATCTAAAGTTTTCTTTACCTAAACCTGAAAAACACCTTAAAAGAAGATTTAAGTGTTAAATCCATTTTTCGTGCTGATCGAAAACTGTTTTGTTCTCATTTTGAATCTGACTCCTCCCTCCCCCAGACAAACATGGAGTCAATTGGTTATTCTTGACACGTGTGCTAATGCCATATTTTTCCATCTGTTTTAAGAAAATGACACATGTCTTTAGCGAATGTTACCCCTTTTTTCAGCCAATATAAAAAGTTGACTAGGAAGGTAAGTATATGTTCAGCCGACACTGCAGTGGGTTACACACGTAATTGACATTGAATTTCATTAAATTCTGCTCACATGGTGTTGAATGATGGAAGTAAATACAAAATGTTTCTTTGCCGTTCTTTGAATGGTTTCAGAAATCAGTTGTCATAGTTACCATACAACACCATTGATGAGCAGTTTCTCTGTAGAGATAAATTATCTGCAATATTAGCATGGGTGATGCTGGCTTGATATTGTGCGTGTGTGTCTCAAATGTTCAAATACCCTGGACATTTCCTACCCAAGCATTCGGATATTTTGCAATCTGAAAATTTACTTTCATTTTCTTAAAATTGTCTTTGTCTTATTAAAAAAACATTTTTTTTTACTTTTCAAACAAGTTAATCCATTCTCGGATGAGATCCCTATAAATGCAAACTTATGATTGTTCATCAAACCCACTTTCATATGCCAAAATAATTTCTGCATGATAAAAGTATGCTGTCTTTCAAGAAAATAAAAAGAATTTTGTGTTTTGTAAATTAAAAAACTTAAAAAATCCAGTTACTTTCATGAAAATGCTTTTTTGCAATTGGCCACCATTAAAAAAAAACAAACCAAAAATAATGTTGATAATCTAATATTGATAATATAGATAATATGATATGTTGAAACAATATTCTCAGTTTTGGCATGGTTATTTCAATAATCGTAAACTCTTAAAATCTCTGCATTTCAATAACAGACAAGTGGCTTTCTTTTTGAGTTTATAGTTTAACTTCCTACATGATAACATTATGAGTTCCAACCGTGTTCTCTGCCACTTTATTAGACTATAACAGTACCAAAAAATGATGCGCAAAAAAGAGAAATGTCAAGTTATTTAAGATTTATTCATAGTTTAATAATTTACAGAATTGTGGAATAATAATTGAATGTTACCAAAATCAATGAACAATAGGTTAAACCACCTAAACATCAAACGAGTGAACATTTTTTAAATCGCTATAATCTCATACATGAATATAAAGAATAGGGTTAAAAATCTAATGTTATCATTTTGTAATTAGAATTTTAGAGTTGAGTCAAAGTTGATACATGGTACATTAGTGTATAGATTTAATACGCTGATTTGATTGTAAATTAAATGGATCGTCTACACGCACATTTACTTATATAGAACATGCATGAAATTTGAAGACGTCGTATAAATATGTAAAAAAAGTTTGTATTTAAAATATTTTTACATGGTTCATAAAATCAAATCCTTTACAATTGTATCAGAATCAATAGACGAAACACTTTTCAGCACATTCAATTTTCACAAAGTCAAAGAATTTCAAAATACATCGTGATGTCATAATAGATCCTCTCCTCCCTCCCTTTTCCCCTGCCTTTCACTCTTTTTCTCCCTCCCTTTCTCTCTTTTCCCCTCTCCCCCTCTCTCTTTTCACCTCTCCCCCTCTCTCTTTTCACCTCTCCCCCTCTCTCTTTTCACCTCTCCCCCACTCTATCCCCTCTCCCTCCCTCGTTTCCTCCCTTCCTCGTTTCCTCTGCCTCCCTCTCTCTTCTCCCCCCCCCTCATTTCCTCATTCTCTCCCTCTCCCTATCCTACCCCACTTACTCTCACCACTTACCATTCGCCTTTCCTCTCACCATTTAAAACAGTCATGTACAGGTGAAGTGTACAAGATAACAAGATTTGAGTTTTCATAGTAAACAGATAAAATAATAATTTCTTTGTTGTTATTAAAATCTACGGAGATTCTAAAAGTTTTTCACAATTGCAGTTTCACCCCAAAAATTGCAGCTAAAAAGTGTGTTTTTTCATTGCAAGTTGATTGAAATGAAGTGTTGAAAGCTTAAATATAGCAGTTTTAATCATTAAACAAGTTTGGATATTAATTTATTTCAATATATTAGCACAATTTTCTTTGTTGTCATGGCATTTTTTTCTTTTCTTTTTTAATTAAGGCTTTTTCTTAAATTTTTGCTGTCATAGAAGCTATTTGAAAAAGGTGCTTTAATAAATATGGCACATTTTCTAACATCATTTAAAAATTTTGGCATAGGAAAGGTGGATGAACTCTTCATGAAAGTTGCCCCCTCCCCACTTCCTGAACGATTGTCTTCACTTTTGCCATTCATTTTCCTTTTTCTTTTTACAATGCAATAACAACTGCTTTCTTGTACCTTTTGTCAGTTTTCAGATTTTCACTAATTGTTTGCAAATTCACGATAAAACACTTAAAATGATGAAAAATGAAAGGCAACAAAATAGTGTAGCCTTAATTTCATTCAGTCCGTTCTCCCCCCCCCCTTCCAAAATACAAGTCTTCCCTTGATTCTTTATTAGAAATTGATCTACGAGATAGCTTAACATTGGTCACTTAGTCAGCGCTTACCAGTCAAATTGAAATTCTCTTGGTGTCAGGATTCTATCCGGACGCGTCACCTGAGCAAAAGGCCATTAACTTTATTTTAATGGAAACCACTTCGGCATCATTCGTTATTATTCTTGTTGACCAACTAGTAATTAACAGATCTGCCATTTTCAAGATGTTGTTTTTAATAAATCAAACTTCCAAAAATAGCTGTTCTTCTTTCTTTCTCAGCAAAAAACTCCTCAAAGTGACTTTTGCACTCTTCCAGGGAATTTCAATTTGCTTCCTTTAGATCATTCGACATTAGGGCAGGTCGATTTCACAACTGTCTTTTTTTTTTCTTTTCTTTTTTTTTTTTTTTTTTTTTTTTTTTTTGAAATATCAACTATGTCCATGCGGAGAAAGTTGGACATTGGTATGATGAGCATAGATTTCTAAGTGCACCAATTTTTGAGCAATTAGTTTTTAAGATTATTTAATACGAAGCATTCTTTTTCAATCTCTGGTTTCTCCTTGTAAGACATTCACAGCAAGAACTCGTCTACCTACCACAACTGCAGAGAAGCTTCCTGTCTTCCTTCGTGTACCTACCAGCAAATGCAATTTCAATGAACATAGTTTTTTTTCCGAGAACTTCTCATCTGCAGAACATATTACCACAGGACTGTTTCCCTGTGGACTAAAACATGGTGATCTTCAAATCCAATGTAAACAAACACTTGTTATAAACGGTCCGCATAAGTAATCACATAATTTTTCATTCCATTTATCATGTTCAATCCTCATATTTATCATTCAACTGACAATCTCTCCATCTCATTAACTTTTATTCTTGAGTGACTTTATGCCTTGATAAAGTGGTGACTCTTTAGTTTAAAAAAAAAAGCACTGAAAAAGCAATAACAATTGTTTATTGGGGGGGGGGGGGGAGTATTTTGGACCCAAATTTTGTGCACATAGCCAATGCTAGCCTAGCAAGCAACGCACTACTTTTCAGCATCCATGTAGTTGCAAAGATGTTTACATTTATACAAAAATGGTTCCAAAGCTTCTCGTGAAATAATCTTTAAAACTGCTCAAAAATTGGTGCAAGTGATCAATATCTGACTTTCTCTGGACATTTTTGATATTCAAAGAACGTTGCAAAATCGACCTCCCCTATTTCTCTACAGATGGCAATAGATAAATAAAGCTAGTATTTCCGCAGGCAAACTTTCTCGCAACATCATTTGTTGATAGATGAATTGCTATCAGTGCTTGCTTGAATCATTTAAATGCTTGCAAAGGAGCTCCCAAATTTGCTTATATACTCATCATCATCATCATTTTAGATGGAGGATTCCCTTTTGGTTGCGTTACTTGTGGTTTGACGTGAAGAGCCCGCTCAAACCACACACTCTTGTGTTCCATATTGTAAAGTATCTACTTTTCATCACTCATCACACATTCTTAATTATAAAAACGCATTAGCAAATCCCAAATATTTTAATAGATGTGTTTACATTTAAAAAAACTCATGCAGAAATGATCGATTCAAATAAAGCAATAATGAGTGCAGTTGATTATCATTCGTTTTTATAATTTGATCAGCAAACACAATGTTTGGTTTTATATACTTGTTTTTTGTTCGCTAACCAAGTCAATCTAGCGGCAATCATCTGAAACAGCTCTGAAATGTGGATTATTTGAACTACTATTTTCACCTTGAATGTTTTTATTTTCACAATGTTTTCGTCAAACTTCCAACTTTCTCTTCTTCGGGGGCACTTTTTTGAACCTGGGGATCTGTATGGGATTTCCAACTGAACCCTTTTATTTAATCCACAGTCTAGATTTTGTTATTTTTTTTTTTTCTACAGTAGACTCATTTAGAACCGATTGTGTTACTTTTAACCGTTAGGCCATATGTCCACTGTGTTGGTTAACAATCGCTTCTAAGTGACAATCTTCTGGAGATTGAGAAGTTCACTCTTTATTACAAGCGATAAAAATAACACTTCTATCCGACCATAGCTGATGGAATGAGAACAGTCTACTGTCATGAGTAAAATGAAAGGGTCCAGTTTAACATTTTGTACAGATTTTTTGACTTAAAAATTCCCAGAGTTCTGCTTGAAGGTGCTCAAGTTCAACAAGAGTTGCCTGAAAAAGGTCAGTTTACATATTACAGTGAAAATAACAACCCACATGAGAATAATAGTCCGAATAATCCAAAATAGCAATCTTTATCTCAAAATCTCTTAATGGTCTGAAATTGTTGAGAAAATCTTCAGCATCCAACCATTTTGGATTTATAACTTGAAGAACTCGAGCTTTTCTTCATTTGTAAAAACAAAATCAGTTTTTGTTCAAGCATGTTGCTTTCAATTAGATTTTCACACACGCACACACATGTATGAAATGATTCTCGAATGTATCTAATCTCTCTTAACAAAACATAATTATTTAGTTTAATATTTCTTAGAAAAAAACTTACATTTTCTTCTTCCTATTTTTTATCAGTTTAACTATTTTGAAATGTTTTTGTTTTGTTTTTATTTTTACAAAACTCTAAAATTGCTAAATGTAAACATTAACATTGATTTATGAAATTTGTTTATCAATTCACATTGTCGTAATTTTTATCCAAATTCTGATAATACTAAAACCTTTTTTTGTCAGATTTGCTAAAATTTTATTCAAAAATTCTTAACTTTTATAAATCTGTAACTGATAGAAACGTACCCATTTATTAAATGATGCCACCCTAGACATGACAAGGTGTTTTGTAAAGAAAATCTGTTTATTTATCTTTGCAAATATTCTCTTAAATTTCAAAGAAACCACGAAAATCATTTAGTTCAGTTTAACTGTATGAACATATTTTTGTATTTTTAATTTGTTCTTTTGGTGGGAAAATGATTCATTTTGTGATTTAGTTAAAAGATTTCAGGATGTAAAAAAAAAGTTGGTAAATATTTAGTTAAATCAATTGAAATCTTCTAAAGTTGAAAAAAAAAGAATTTACTAGTAAATACTTTTTTAATGTCGTATGGGTTTTTTGACCAAAAACTGCATGAGTTGCTGGTTGAGAAGGTGTGGTGTTTTAAAACCTGCAGTGAAATCAGTTCATCATTGTTGACCAACCTTGGAGCACCTACATTGAAAGACTTTCTAATATTTTGTTGCATTAGGGTTAGCTTATAAATAATTAAACCTTGTTTTTTTAAACTTTTGTATTTTCCTTATTTTAAATAATTTAATTAAAAAATTTTGTTTTTTCTCTGTCTCAATGTTGCTTTATTTTTGTCATATTATTTTAATTTCATTTTTTTCTTATTGACTAGAAATCTGCTTTTCATTTTATAAACTGGGAAGAAAATTGGCTTTTTTACTGCAATTAACAGTGAATGCTTGCTGGGAAATTTCCTTGGTATAAAAAAGGGCATGAAGCCTAACCCTAGTAATGATGATGATGATGAAATGTGTGGAATCTTAAACTTTCTTTCCTGCTGTTGCTAATCTGCATTTAAACAAGTAAAGGAATCTTTAAAAATCTCTACTTGGAAATCTTTTCACCTTTTTGCATCAACTTCTTGCTGATGAGGCCAGAGGTAGAATTTGTCTCATAGTGAACTGGCATCATTGGTGATGGCTGAAACAATGACCTTCTACCTACATGGTTTAAATTGAAGAAGGTCAGAGGTTACATCGGCCGAAATGTAAATATAACCAAGATAATAATAATTATCAATTCTCATCTCAAAAATTCTGAACCTTATTTTTGTTTTGCGCTGCAGACTGGCTCAGTTGGAAGGCCTTCATTAAAAATGCTCTTTAATTTTTCCCTCTCCACCCCTCATTATTCTGACTAACCATTTGAAATAATAATAATAACCCGACGATGTCCTCTTTATAAACGTAGGCAAAGACACGCTCTGCTATTTTGTAGCTATGATTATTCATCTTGCATGTTCTCTGTTAATACTGCTGCATCATTCTGCATGCCTTTCTGTTTTTTTTTTGTTTTTTTAACTGTGCCTTCTTTCAAACAGGTTCTTTCAAAAGGTACCTTTTTTTTCTATGGAAATATTAATTGGCATTGGATTATTATTGGAGATTTTACTTTGAAGATATTAAACGATCAAATTTTTCTCATTCCCTGTGGTCAATTGTCACCATCAATAAGAATCTCGCTATTTTTATGTTGGTTCTAAAGAAAATGAAAAGATTAGCTTCAATTTTAAACAATATGAAATAATGGTCCTTTCTTAGATTAGGATCCACGCTAAAAGAGCCTTGTCGACAGTACTTTCTGGATGTTTACGTAAACCGCTGGACAGTGCCGAATGAAAAGTCCATTGACTTAGCTGCGTCCAAAAAATCAGAAACGAGGTTGGATTTACAAGCAAGACAAAAACAAGCAAAAAAATATCAAATACATTTTGTCAAATTGTATGTAAGAAATATTTATTTTTTTAACAAAGAAAGAAGTGTTTCAAGTAAATGTTTAAATTAAAAAGTGAATCAAGTGTTTTTTTATTTTTACGCAAAATTATTTTTGGTTTGTAATCAAGTAAATATGGCGTCGTTAGAGTTAGGGATTTTTCTTTTTACTGATAATTATTGTTGGCTTCGTTAGGGTTAGGTATTAAAGTTTTGTTTTTTTGCCTGAACATTTTATTCATAACAAATTTCATTGAACAAGTTGACAAAAGCTTTTTTTTTGCACAAAACGTTTTTTTTAATTGTGAAATTACGATCTTACATCTATCTCAACATTTTTTGCATTTTTTTCCTTTGCGATTAGTTTTTCTTCTTAACAAAAGTTTATCACTCCTTCAGGTGACGCAACAGCCAGTGATAGCTCATGAAAATTCATTGCAGTAGTTTCGCGTTTCCATCAGTTGAAATGTGTACATGTTTCAATCAGTTGAAATCGTCTGCTCATTTTCTCGCAGTTTCATTGGCTAACCGCTTCGGTACATTCCGGCAGTTTCCGAGGCACTTTTAGCATGGGTCCTAAGAAAGTATCAAAATAAAAATAATAATAAATGGATCACTTGTAGTCGAGGGTGATCTGAATTGGCTACTATAGAGATGTAAGTGAGGGTGCCACTCTTTTCTCTGGATTACTCTACTCACCCTATATCTTCATCTTATAAGGAGGCATCAAGTACCATTTTTTAAAAGTCTTTTGTATGGCTCAACCGAGGATTGAACCCCGGTTTCCTGGTCCATTAGCGAACACTAACCATTATGTCAGTTGGTCCATATCAATAAAGAAATTAAACTTGTGCCCAAATTTTTATTTTGGTTGCTTTATGAAGTGACATTTTCTCCATTGCTTTTAACTCCTTCATGTGAGATGGTTGTTTTTTGTTTTTATGACATCTCAACCCTCTTTTGGTCATTTAATGCTTAAATCCAGTTATTTTGATAAAAGATTTTCTGCTTCAAATTATTTTAATCTTTTCAAATATTTAATAAATTTTATTCTGTATATGAATTGTTTGGAGATTGATTCGTTTGGTAGGTAAATATTTTCTAACTAGGTAGTGTGTAATTGCTGGATTCTATTTAATCCATAGATGAGACTAGCAGGCACTACATGTGTCCTGGCACACACACATATATATATAATGTGCCAGGACATAGAAATGTTCATGCTGGTGTCTGAGAGCATGGGGAAACACTCCCTTTCAGACTTTCTAAAGACAGATATCTGGAAGTAAGAAAAATCTGATATAACACCTGCTTCAATTGTTGCTTACTTTTTTTGAGTCAGGGTGGCAGTCACTTAGAAGATGACTGTATGTCTTAAAAACCCATTACATCTGACCTCGATGGGCATCACAAAGCATGTCCATCTCTATTTCACACAGTCCACATGCAACGACTCGTGTCCGACATTACCTGAGGAGACCATAGATAAATAAAATTTTAAAAAAGTCTGTGTAACATCTTTCTTTTAAAACCTCTCTCTCTACATATCCTCAGTCATGTTACTTTGGCAACTGGTTAAATAATAGAAAGAATACATAAATTAAAAAAAAAAAGAAAGTAATTTGTAGCTGACTAACTATTTGACCTAGAATGTGTTGATCTTTTGAACAAATATATCAGTAAGAATAAAGTAATTTTTTTTCTGAGTCCCTGTGCAATAATTTGGTCCCTGGTGACCCGAAGGAATTGAATAATAGTATCTTTTTTTCTTTTTTTACCATAACCAGGTCAGAGTAAGATTTTAAAGTGTATCATTGGTAGTTTCTGAGTTTTAGCCGGACACACACATAGAAATATGATTTTCCTTAATACTATTGGATCAAGTTGTTTTTAAAAACTTTTTACAATCAAAATTGATAGTTTTATTTTTATTATCAAATATTCTAAGTCCTTCAATAAAATCGTTTTTTGAAATTTGGGTTTTGATCAAGAAACAAATTTGATAGCTTATAAAAAAAATAAATAAATGGATCGACTATAGTCGAGGGTGACCCGAAAGCTCCTTTTTCATTGGCTACTACACTGAGATGTAGGGGAGAGTGTCACTCCTTTCCCTGAATTACTCCACTTATCCTAGATCTTTATTTTATAATGCTGAGTGTTTAGCAAGTAGACATCACATCTGTAATGACTTGACCGGAGATTGAACCTTGGTCTCCCGGCCTGTTAGCAAACCCTAACCATTATGCCAAATGGGCTAAGTTTATCGTGTAATGTTTAGCAATGTATCTTCTCTTTGTTGACATTTGTTTTCCTGTTTTCTGCCAGTAATGGTCATCTTTCTACCGGAAATTCATGTTTTTGATTCCCCCACAAACACATGCTTTTATGTTAAGCTTAAGTAGAAACGCACACACACGCTATTAAAATATATTGATATTTCTTCTTAAAAAATATTTTCTTATATATTTTTTACGTGTTTGTAGGATTGATAATTTGGATTATTCGAACTATTTTCATCTTGGTTCTTATTGTGGAGTCAGAGATTTTGGAAGGAGTCAGTCAGATTTTTTAATCTTCGAAGAATCAAATCTGAAGACTTAAAAATAAGGAGTCGGAATTTTTGGAATCCTCAGTCGGATCTTATACCTTCGAACTCCACAATCCTGATTGTTATATTCAGTGTTTTGACTGATGTAACCTTCAAGGGCATCGTTTCCAATTTGGAAACCTTCTAGTCAGACTCTGGAGCCTGTATGGAATTTTGATAATGGGTTCAATTCAAAATTCTGTACGGGTTTCTGAGTTTGGCATAAAAATTCCTAAGTTCGGCTATCAGCAAGTTTGAATAAGGTCGAAGGTATCATTGGCGAAAACGTGAAAATACCAAGATAAGAATAGTAGTCTGAACAATCCAAATAATAGATTCTTAAAGCTTCTCCGGTTGTTTTCATTACTTTGATTATGGAGGAGGATTCAGAAAAATACTTTTCTTGTCGTTATGATTGGAGTTTGTATAGATTTAGAAAGCAAATTATTTTCTAAATAGTTTTCCAATATTTAAAATATAATTCATAATTCATCAAGAAACATTTCTATTCTAGCCCCCCGTTCTCTTTCTCTCATCTTGTCACACGGTTTTTGATTCTTAGAAAGTATTCAGTTATCTTACATGACGCTGTTCTCATTTGAAACCATTTCTTTACTTTTTTCCATCATTCTTTACAAATGAATCTTTTGCTATTGAATGTTTATGAGTAGTTTAGTTTATCTAGTTTCATAAAGAAGAGTTTTTTGTTATCGTGTTTAATGAGATTGCAATTTAAGAAATGTCAAGTTTAAAGAATCTGCTTTTTCTTTTGTTGCAATGTTTTTTCGTTAAGAAGAAATTTCAGGAATTGTTTATGACCAGCCATAGTAAAACCAACCTTAGAACAATGTGTCAGTTTATATGGAATCTTTTTCTTTTTCATTGTGCAGGAATTTCCCGATGTTTATGAACTTTTTTTCTAAATAGTAAATGGTGACAATAGGCAGAAGTATTGTCTCAAATGCAAAAGTTTTCTATGAAAGTCTAAACTTGAAAAAAAAAACAAAAAAACAATTTACACAAAGCACATATTCGCTTGTTACAAAAATACATTTCTCTTGATCAAAATTGTTATTTGGCATCATTCTTTGATTTAGATTCCAGAATAAAAAAAAAATTTTTTTTAAAAGTAGTTTTGTTGTTAATCAACTGGAATTTTGTTTGAAATCTGTTTTCATTTGAAATCTAAATAAAATTCCACTTTTTAACAAGTGATTTAATGGATGTTTTAATTACTTTACAGATTAACTTCCGTTAAAACATGGGTTTCTTTCTAGTTGCATCTTTTCTCCTCATATTTGAATTAGAGAAAAATCAGGCTTTTACTTACCCCATTCTTAAAATGCCACAAAATTAAAAAAAAAAATGAACGAAATCCACAATCTTCTTCTTGAAAAAAAATTTCACACCTAAATCAGTTGTAATGAATATTTTGATTACATTTTTCTTTGGTGCCTACATTCGATCAGTTGTGCTTCAATAGAAGTAAATCATGCATTTTCAATTTGACAAGAAATTAAAGTAAAATCGAGAGGGGGGGGGGTAGGGAAATATTTTTTATTTACTCAGATTTAACATTTTCATAAAAGCCCAGTGGCGTAGGGAAATCTGCATTTATTATGGTTTAAAATGAAATTTGTTTTATTTCTATATTAAATTATCTTTAAAATGTGTAAGCACTATTAGTGGCTGAATGTCGAGTTAATAATTGATTAAAGAAGGGGGGGGAGGTAATTATGTTTTGTTTATAAAAAATTAACAAGTAAATAGTTTATTTTTGATAGATGTTTAAATTCTTCAACCGTCATATAATAAACAGGAATTTATTCTTGACAATATATTATGTATATGGCTAACATCCTTAAATAAATGGTTAATTAAGTCCATGGGGCTGGGAATAAACGGAAAACCACTAAAAGAAAAATGACTTTGAATCCTGTACGAATTTCATTTTTTCTTTGTTTATTCCCAGCTCTATGGACTAAATTAACCGTGTATTATCCACAATTAAACAATTATGTAACTTCATTTCTTTGCTTCCCAACTTCTTATATGTTCTTTTTACAAACAAAACATACTTAATTGATTCTGATAGAAAAGATTAGAGAAATATTTTGGGATAATACAGTAAAAAGTTTTCGATTTTACAATGATTTATAGGATTCTGTGTGTGCATTTTGATTTTGCACCCCAAATTTTCCATATTTACTGGATTGATATTTCTTGCTGCTTCAAGAGTGTCTTTCATCCTATCTTAAAAATTTTCCCATTTTTGTTTGAAAATGGGTTGATTTGCCATAAACCAGGTCTTTTTTATTCCAATCATTTTCATGGTTGACAAAAACTGTTATCTGATCACGACTATTCCTCACAGCTTTCATTCAATATTTCCTGTAGTTCAGCGTTTGGTAACGATGAATTTTTTGTTTTAATGAGATACTTTTTCATTGAAACTTTGGACATGTTAGAAATCTATGCTCATGGCCAGATTTGTAAGAATTCTTTGAAACACTTGACTGAAAATTCCAATTACCACAGGCGATATTGAATTCTTGGACAACTTTTTTTTGTCTTTGCCCCTTTTATAGTTATTTTAACTTTTTCGCGGTTTAGCATTTATAGATTTCTCACCTCTTTTATCTAACAAACTTTTCTTTCTTTTTCTTACAATCAGAAATGAGGGAAATTTTGTAAAATAAAAAATTTTTTAAAAGTGTTTTAGGAGAAGGAAATACTAATGCAAATTTCCTTGTTTCAAGGTAAAATTGTTCACATTTGCCGCCGCTGCTCGTGTGGAATGTTTGTTTTTTTCTTCTCTCATTTCTGCTTTTGTTTTCATACCAAATGGAATCTTCTTTCTTGCTTTAACCATTTTCTTACACAAATCATTGTTTTCTTTTCTAGCTTCAATTTCCAGCTTTATTTTATTTGTCCTGTTCAATCAAACCATTTTTCCTTTCATTCATTGAAGACATTTCATGTTGAAATCAATTTGCAAACACACATGCATTTCATGTTGAAATCAATTTGCAAACACACATGCATTTCATGTTGAAATCAATTTGCAAACACACATGCATTTCATGTTGAAATCAATTTGCAAACACACATGCACTTCCTACAGAATAAATATAATGATTGTTTTATGGTTGTGCAACACTAGATTTAGTCATAAATATTTCTGCGCTTTTAAGTTTGAATAAAGAAAACAAACGTAAACACCATTGAGTTAAAAGATTCTTCAATCCTTTCAAATTACAAATATTAACCTGATTTTGGAATTTAAAAATGAGGATTGATACTTTGTCTTATTTGGGTTGTTAGATTCCTAACATTTTGGCTGATGTAACATTCAACCTTCTTCAGGTGCATTTCTTTTAACGCAGGAAACTTCGAGGCGAACATGCGACTATTTATGTTCAACTCATAAATTTGGACAGAATTTTTAGCATAGATTGTTCTCATTTCATCAGCCATGACTGGGTGGAACTCTTTATTGAATCCGGGGGAAGGAGGCATTAACATAAATTATTATGTTAATGCCCCTTCCCCCGGATTAAATAAAGAGTTCAGTTCAAAATTCAAACAGATTCCTGAGTTTGACGTGAAGATTCTCTAGTTAAACTAGAAAATTTGCAAGTTCAAAAAGATGGACGTGAAGAAGGTCAGAGTTTATCTAAGTCAAAACGTGAATATAAAAACCAAGACAAGAATAATGCAAATAATAAAAAATGTTAGTTTTATTTAAAAATTTTAGAAAATGTTTTTTTTCTATAGAAAACTTATTTTTAAAACGATCATTTGGTTAATGTCGAAACTGGGCTATGAAATATTTCTGTCTGTTATGACATTCATAATTGGACAAGTCTGAAAGATTTTTTATCAAAATAAACATATTTTTTTAAGAAAAGACATCTATTTCTAAAAGATTTTTAGTTGTCTTAACAAAAGAATAGCTTTTTCTTGAACTATTGAAATTGAACACATTGTATTCATGCAGAAAACATTTCTTTATCTTTGAATTTGGGGAATTTTTTTTTTTTTTTGTGCTGTCTATGCTACACAAAAAAAAAATGAAAAAAACGAAATAATATTTAGACTTTAATTTACAAAAGTAAAAGATTTATATAAATAAATCTTTTACTTTTTTCTTTTATGAATAAAACTTCTTACCCTGCTACAAAAACAAAAGCTGTATGTTTCACTAGCTTTTCATAGTCTAATTTAGTTAACATGTTGTTATTTTGTTCAAGGATAATTTTGAAAAGTGAGAGAATCGATTAACCGAGGTGAGAAGATTCTCTTAATAATTCATTAAGTGCTCATTTCAAAATGTTTTGCTTTTCTTTTTACTGGAGTCTTGACTGAAAGGTAGTCAAGTTGTACACAAAATGAGTTCCGTTTCAATTCCGATGATACTTTTCATATCTCAAATAAATAGTCATCCTCCTCTTCTATAGTCTTAAGATTATTTATTTTCATAACTGATGAAGCTACTTCCAAAGTAGAACTGTTTTTTTTTTAATTTTTATATTAACATAATCGGAACAGTCAAAATTGTTTTCACTACAATAACATCCTAAAAATCCTCTAAAAAAATTCCTGTTTCAGACTTTTCTCGCTTGTTTTCCATCACTGCTTTTTTTCACTTTCAAAAATAGACAGTGGGTCTAAAAAGAAGTAAATCTTTATGCAATAAATTATTTATAAAGTATTTTCTGCAGCAGTAAATAATTTAAAAAAAAACAAGTATTTTGAAATCTTTAAAAGTTTTTAAAAAAATGTTGTTTTTAATGGATGCATTGCTTAATTTGTTAATAATTTGTTGATAATTTGTTTCCTTCTAAAAAAAAATCTTTGCTTTTTTATATTGATTAATTGAAAATTTTCTTTTCAGTTTTTTTAAATTTTGTGTAGAAAATCTAGAGAAACTTGATGTCTAACGAAAACCTTTCATGTGTCTCGTCTTCACTCGTCTTTTAATGTGTCTGTCTGTTTGTATGTCTGTCTGTAATTTTGTTTAGCATGTTCTTTGGATTCTCATACAGTTATCAGCATGTGGATTATCAAAGTTCTTTTTCCGATAAATGCTTTTCCAGAATATTTCCTTTCATTTTGTTTTCATTTTTTTTTCTCACTCCTTTTCTTTTTTTCGTTATGTCCATATGTGTGTGTGTGTGATAGGAAGTAGGAAATATATCTGTTACCTGTGTTCTATTAAATTCATAGTAATTTCTCACACTTCAGCATTTGTTTTATTTTTGTCAACTTTGTCATCTTCCTACCCTTCAGATCCCTCCATCGTTATCAAGAATAACACATAAACTAGGATTTTTTAATATTTTTTAAAGATTTATGACAGATGACATTTTTAAAATAAAATTGTAATGTGAAAATAATTCTAAGGGAAGTAACTTTGTATTCTTTTTAAACTCTAATTATTTCCCCCTTTGAAACTGATCTCAAAATAAAACTATTAAATTGACATGTATTTAAATATGTCTATTCTAATTGTTCTTATTTTCTTGTAATCATTAACCAACTGTAATAAACTGTTTGAAAAATGTTTTCCTTTGCGCAAAATGCATGGGAGTTTTTTTTTACTTTGATATGTTGATCCATAACCAATTTTGTTGCTATGATTATTAAACGATTTTGCATGCTTTTCATTTGTGACTGCCCGAACCCCCAAAAAGCTCTAACAAATCTTCACTCTATCCACATTTAAATTGAATCTAATAATTTACGCAATCCTCAATCACTTATCAGTTTATTTATTATCAGGCAAACTCTTGACTTGTCTCATTGCATCCCCATTCAGGTATCTATGCAGCGGGCGATCAATTCTAATCTCTTCCAATTCTTTGCTTATTGTTCTTTTTTCTTTTTTTAAATTTCTTTATTTATTATTTTATTTTTTTGCCTGTTTTTTATTTACTGTTTTATGTTTACTTCTAGGACTGAAAAATGCAATCTTGTTAATCTCTCTTAAAGTTCTTATATTCTCTCCCCTTTCATATGATGTCAGTTTTCGTTTGACCTCCACCCACCCAAGGCTTTTTTATTTCATATTTTTCTTGTGTGTCTGCATGTATCTTTGTGTGTCTGTTTATAATATATATAATTACTGTTTTCTATTATATACTTATGCTATCAAATAATGTATGTCTCAGTATTTACTTCAACATTGTTCAATACATGAGTAGAGCAAACCAAGAATTTCTGTAATTTGCTTGCCATAAGTATATTTTCTTACTAATATATATTTTATATATATATGGTGTGTAACGTGTTTGAGGACAGATTTATACATACAAAAGATGACGCTTAGGAACAGATAATATCCAGTCGTGATGCGGCAGGTTGAGCCGGTTTTCTCCTTCAAAGAGAAAGTTTCTAGAGAATATTAAATTCATAATAATGTCTTTTTATTGCAAAACGTTTTTAAGGATAAAAATAAAGATATTATTTTTTGTAATTTCTTTCGTTAAAGCCTCCTTCAGCTTCAATAATGGCTTTTATTCGAGGTATGAACTGCCTACATTTTAATGTCAGAAGGTCCTTGTTCATATTGCACATTATTTGAACATTGGAGATTTTTATTGATTATTTAATGCTCATTATTCTTTTTCCTATGCTCCATACATAGTAGTCCAAACGATTGAGAACTTGGAGACCAACTGTTAGATGTCATATGATCATAGGAATTTTCCACCATCTATTTCTGCATTCCTTGCGCCTATTAACTAAGCGATTTTCCTTTACCTTTTCTGATGTAAAATGACCTTTACTCATTACATAAAACTTGTCTGATGTTTTTGTGAACAACATTTCAGATTGTTCTTTTAAAATCAACATCATGGATCTTCTAGGTAAAACACCAACAGTGGGTGTACTGTACTTGCTCAATAAAATCAATGATTCTAATGCTATCAGCAGTCTCGAATGTCTCTTACTCTTTTAACTCTTTACAAACAAAAGATGAAGCCACTTTTAAAAATGATTCCATTTCTAAATTGCTACATTCAACCTTTATAATCAAGATAACTGTATGTCTCTTCGTTTGTTGTGTAATTATAGGACTGCCTGTGAAAATTCTGAAATATAGAAAATATAAAGTCAAATAATATTCCTGCTATAATAAAAAAAAAAAATAATGTATGTCCTCAAATACCTTACACATGGTGTATGTCTTTAAGAAAAACTCGAACCAAAATTTAATTTATTATAATTTATCTCCCCCCCCCTCCTTCTAATGGTAAATTTATTCAGCCCTGGTGATATTTTGGACTAAGTTATTGGGACATGGAGTAAATATATCATCTATGTCTCCATATGGAGGTAGGGGAGGAGAAGGGGGGGGGGCTGTACACAGAGGTCTCCAGTAGAGGCGTTGTATCTTATCATTCACACTAATACCAGGCAGACATATATACACTAGTTGTACTACACATGTGAGATAAGGGACACCCCCACATTATATATATATATATATATATATATATATAATTTAAGGGAGGTGGGTTTCGGAGCATAAACACTATCACTATTGAAAGGAGCTGGCTGTAGCACTATGAAGAGACCCAGGTCAGAGGAAAGAAGCGGCAGATATGCAAGTTAGGATGATAAAAAATGGGAAGAGCAGGAAGAAGCCGCTTACAAATGCACATAGGGTGTCCAATAGCAATAGTTCTGGGAGTAACCGAAATCTGGGGAACCATATCAGAATCCATATTCACCTATATTAACGGTTACAAATTCTAGATTTATATACGATGAGTCATGAATGCACTCATAGGCTGGTTATCTTAAATTTATGTCTGTCTACATCTAGCCATTAATTCGTCCCTCTTATTCAGTATATTATTATGCTCATATTTAAGTATCCAAATTTTTTCTTCTAAACATAGATTACATCTTTGTTTGAATCCCCTATGAATGTTGGAATTGCATAAAATTGGCCAGGAGACGACTGCTCATTCTTAAGCATCCACCAATGCTTTGCCAATTCATATTTTTGCTCCAGCAATGGATTTAAAAAGATTATATATTTTATATATATATATATATAATATTATAAATTTTTAGCCAGACACATGTATGTATGTATGTATGTATGTATGTATGTATGTATGTATGTATGTATGTATGTATGTATGTATGTAGTGATGAAATGGATAAAATTTGTATATTTTACAAATTTATTAACTCATCAAGTGTTCAAACAAAGAATACATATACAAAATGACCTTTAAGCCTTGGCTTTTCAAAGATAACGCTCTTATTGTCAGAAAGTCTGATCAATAACAATTGAATATAAGTTAATTATTAGAGATGGATATCTTGAAAAGGCAAAAGTGAAAAAATCTCTTGAAAAATATAAAAGGGAAAAATGTTTAGATTAAAGTCCTGAAATAGATCAAACATGATTCGAATTATGGGCAGAATGAAATTTAACTGATCCAAAATGCTTAAACAGCCCCAAAAATATATATATATATGTTTCTTGGCTAAAAATGATGAATTTCTTGACATTTGAACGCTAAAAAAAAAATAGCTTTATAGAAAACATAAAGGTATGTAAATTATAAGTGTTAGTATAATTTTAATATTTTCGATAGTCCTCCATTCTTTATCCAAAAATGTATTTGATAAAACTTGATTGAATATGAAAAACTGGACATTTTCAACTTTGTACACGGCTCATTTCAAATGTTCTTTGATGACACTTGTGTGTCTTCTCACATATGTTGGCCTCACATGAAATTGTACGTTTGAACTGCAAGAAGAATTTCTCTTTATTTTTTTTTTGTTAATATTTAATCTTCAACATATGCGCATTTTTCATGTTCTTATTACAATTTATTTTAATTAACTAGTATTTTTGTCCAAACAATAAATATTAAAAATTATAATAACACCAATAATTTAAATGCCTTTATGGTTTCTATTTTTTATTTTTCAAATGTAAAGAAGTTCATAATTTTTAGCAGAGAAACACATTTTAAATGACAACAAAAGCAAATGTGAATTTATCATATCCTCACACACAATTATAGATGGATTTTAAACATATTTCAAGTTTCAGAAAGAAATATTCATATAAGACTTGTTACACATGTTTCAGAGTTTTTATAAGGCAGAACAGATAGATAACCATATTCTCGTATATAATCCTCATCAGTATTTTAAGCTATTAAAATAAAATAAAAATATAGTCATATCTTTTCGTTAAGTAAATATTTGTTTAAACATACAGATGAACAGGTTCATTATGGTAAACGTTTCTAGAGAAAAGTCAGTCATTTGAACATTCAATTGAAAAAAAACCTTTGAAAGGAATAAACACTGTCCAACGTTATTGTCATCCTTAACTTTTATTCAACCTCTATATACGGGAATATAGCTATCTGTTCGCCTTATATGAACCTGGAATAAAAACTCTGACAAGTCATGTTTTAAATACATCTATAATTACATAATAGCTCTACCTTATGGAACCAATAAATTATTGACCTTATTTGCCGGTATGGAATAAAATCTAAGGCGAGATTTTTCTAAACGATATTGAATTTATACTTCATATGCCTATATATATATATTATGTTTAATGGAACATTCTTACAGTCGATACATTGTTTTCCATGCTACAGGATGTTTACACGGTCAAATAAATGAGTAAAACATGGGCTTCCTGTAAAACACAATGTATCTACTTTAAGAACATTAAATAAAAGTGCTTGTTTTTTGTATTTTCACTTGTTCAACATTTTTATTTATGCTGTTCTGGTTCTCTCTCACCCACCCCCGTTTCTGATTCTGTCAGATCATTTCAGAATCGAGAGCAAATCCTAACTTTTTGTTTTGTTCTCAAGTAGCTACTTCTTGTTACTGATGCCCCAACCCTCGTGTATCTGCATGTTGTTTGTCGTCCTCATTGTTAGTCGTGTTTCAAACTTCTGTTTATTTATATGGCCAGCAAGGTTATCTCCACAGAAAAATCAATCTACTCAACTCGATTCACTAACCTGTCTCTTACAAAACGTAATTTCTTTTCTAGTTTTCGTTTATCGCCAGCATGTCACTATACTGATTTTCATCATGAGCGTCTATTATTGATTGACGTTTTGTTCAAGCCGTGTTTTGTGTTCATTGTATGTGTTATGCAAATAAGATTTCACTTGTTATTCTGTCTTGTATTAACATTTACTTGATAAATCTCATTAACATCCACGCCACCAGAAAAAGGTGTTTGCTTGTAATTTTGATTTTATTAAAATTACAAAATTCTTCTTCCTCTTCCTTAGAAAAATTCACTTTGTTTAAAATGAGCAGACATCAAAGAATGGAAGACAATTTTTGTTTTTCTTTTTTTCATGTTTTTAAATTCTAATTTCTATTTCATTCAACTTTGATTCCTGTAATTTCATGACTACTAATCTAGATTCAAAATTCTTTTTCTCTTCATTTGACCAAATCTTTAACAATCCGCTCGTTTGCAAAAAGAATCACATTTCGATCATTTTTAAACTAGATTTCCATCCCCGCCTTTTTAAAAAATTATACAGATTGAAAAAAATTTCAACAAAATGTTTTTTTCTGTTTTTCTTTTAAATTGTATGCATTCAGTACATGCTTTCTTTTGCTGTTTCATCCTAAAACCACCTTCAAAAGAGTGAGATCAAGATAATAATGTCGCACATGTCAGTAGAAAAAAATAAACCAAAGTGCTCACTCATAAAAACGAGCAGAATGTTTCATTTACATAGTATACAATTAGGAATCCATTGAATCGTATCCGGGTTTTGCACAACTAACTTGCTTGCAGTTTAAAAGACTACGCAGCTTGTAAGTTAGACCGGTGATCAGCCATGGAACTGAGAAAATAAATTCTGAAAGTCTATTTCGGGGAGTGGAGCTGTTAAAAATTTTATTTTTATTTAAGACTGCCAGCAAGTTAGTTGCGCTGAACTCTGATACCATTCAATGGGTTTCTAATTGTATAGTATGTAAATAAAACACATGTATATCGGTGCGGCTTGGTGACTTGTCGGGCTCAACCTCATTCAAGTTTTTCGTAATGTGTCGTTTTTGTTGTTTGCATGTGCCAGCTTATTAGTGAGAGGGGTCATCAGCCACCCAATGGAGAAAAAAAAATGTTCTGGAAGTCTATTTCGAGAGGGTGGGTGTCATAATAAAAACGAGGAGGGACAGAAAGCTGCAGTTTTTTTGTTTTTTGTTTTTTTAAGACTGTCATCAAGTTAGTCTGATACAATTCAATGGATTCCTAATTGTATAGTATGTCAATAAAACACATGTATATCCGGGTGTGGGGTGGAGGGCTTGTTATTCAAGTTTATTATCTATTTTAAGCAACAAAATCTTTCATAATGTGTCGTTTTCATTTTTGACTTTAGTTGGGTTCAAAAGTAATTGTTTCATCTTTGTGTTTCAAAATATTCACTGAAATTTTGTTGATATTATTCATCATAAAGATAAACAAAATAAAATAACTTTGCTTGTTAGGCTATGTAAATTAACGTGCCTAGTCAGGCTGGGGTAGATCTTTGCTAAAGCGGGGAGCAAAAAAAGAGTGAAATAAAATAACTTTGCTTGTTAGGCTATGTAAATTACCGTGCCTAGTCAGACTGGGGTAGATCTTTGCTAAAGCGGGGAGCAAAAAAAGAGTGAAATAAAATAACTTTGCTTGTTAGGCTATGTAAATTAACGTGCCTAGTCAGGCTGGGGTAGATCTTTGCTACAGCGGGGAGCAAAAAAAGAGTGAAATAAAATAACTTTGCTTGTTAGGCTATGTAAATTAACGTGCCTAGTCAGACTGGGGTAGATCTTTGCTAAAGCGGGGAGCAAAAAAAGAGTGAAATAAAATAACTTTGCTTGTCAGGCTATGTAAACTAAGTCCTGATCAAACTGGATACAAACTTAATATGCACTGTATTTATTGCTTGAATTTCATAAATCTTTTTAAAATCTAGAATGACTTATATACCCTTTTTTTTTCAAAAGAATATCTTTTTATTACAAATATCGTTTTAAAATTTCCATTTAAAATAATTCTATACCGTATAAGTTTGTTGACAAGAATGTATTAATTGAAAAAATAGCCAATACATTTTGCCTGAGACTGAACTTAAATGGGTTAGCCCCTTTAGAAATGAGCTAAACAGATGTCAACAAAATAAAGGAGTTAAACGCAATACATGCTGCCTGCAGTTTGGGGTAAGGAAAGAGACTGGAAAGTGGGGCAATAAATAGACAAATATATCAAAGAATTGTTTTCGGATTTTCATATACAATAGGAATTCTTTTTAAAAATAAATACTTATTTTTATAGAATTATAACCATTAATATTAAAATATCAAAAAGTGCTTGTTTTTTAATTTCATTCGAAAATAATTTTCATTTTATCTAAGTTATAATTATAGTCTACTTTGTTAAAAATTGTAATATTGATGACCTAGAGTCACCACTGGTGTGTATGTGTGTGTGTGTATATATAGATTGTGTGTATTTAGGCAGCATTTTCTCATTTATGCAAACATTGTTAAAAATAACAGAATTCGTCTGTTTAATTATACTCTTTGTATTTTTTCAATTTTTCTGATAGTCTTCTTTGTATTAAAATCGAAAAATTAATAAATGTTTCATAGGTTTCACAAACGTTTTCGATTCTTTGTCGAATCATCCTCAGGTGTCAAAAACAAATTAACAAAAAAGCTGGAGAAAGAAGAGACGAAGAATCGAATACGTTCGTGAAACCTATGGAACATTTATTAATTTTTTTGATTTTAATACAAAAAGGACCATCAGTAAAATTAAAAAAATAAAAGAAGTTATAATTAAACAGACGAATTCTGTTATTTTTAACAATGTTTATATATATATATATATATAATATTATGATGTACTTTCTTCACTAAGTTCTTTTTTGTTTTTAATCAGATTTCTTTCTTTACTTTAAATGCATAAATGTTTGATTCTAATTCATAACTGAACGCAAAAATAATTTATGCTGTCATTTTTTTCATTCGTTTGAAAAGATGAGTTTTTATTGCAATTTTGTCATATTCCCAAACTTTTGTGCATTGTTTTTGTATTGACATGTTATAAACAAGTTGGATTGTTGCAGTTAATGATCAAATGCATGCTCTACACAAAACCATCACAGCTCATTATTATTTCAGTTTGTGCATGTGCCCAGCTTTCAAGTTGGTCTCTAAACAAGACCTTGTACCAATCGATTGTTTTCTTTTAACATCTCACCCCATACTCTCTCTCTCTCTCTCTCTCACACCTAACAACTCTGTTCATTTTTCGCAATTTTTTTTTCTCCGTGTTCTCTCCCATCCCACTTGCTTGGTAGCCTTCGGTGAATTCTCCATTCGCTTTGAAGAGATTGCTTCTTTTTTTTTTTTTTTTTTAGGATTCGAAATAAAAATGTTGGTTTCTTGACCTTTGCTTTCATTTGCTAACACTTTTCTCAAGACATCAGTTTTGAAATATTGCTTTCATTAAAACAATATTTTTAAAACTTGAGAAATCTTTGCAGAAACCTTTTTCCTTTTTTTTTCCAAAGGACTGGCTGTTTCCCCCTTGTATTTGCACTAATATCCTTCCAATCTTTTTTATTAGCAATTTTTTTGTTGTTTTTAATAAAAAAAATAATTCTGATTCAAATTGGGTTGTCTTTGCAAAATGGCTTGAAAACATTGTTGTTACTAATCATTATATATATATATATATATATATATATATATATATATATATATATATATATATAATCTTTAAATAGGATAACTTCCCTTTGCAACTTATTGCATGCCTCATGGATTCCCATTTTTTTTTTGTACGTGTGCGCTCTTCTCACTAGCTCCTTAGTGAGTTCTGGCACTGTGCGTGTATGTGTGTTATGCCTGTATGTAAGCAGGTGTAGCTGCAGTGGCATAAACTCCTTGTCGTAGCTTGTCTTCACTTAATTTCTTTCTCCATTCTTCCTTCATGCAGGTAAATGTTGGTAGCTTTCCAAACTGGTATCGGGCACCTAACATTACTAGCAGTGTTTGTGACTTTATGAGACTAGTTGATTTAAAGATGCCTTTTCTTCTTTTTCCTTAGGTAAATTGGGCATTGTTGCTAATAAAAAGCCGGCGACTCCAGTTTGCAATGTGTTACTCACAGATTCACAAGTAAGTCCATAGTTATGCACCTCTTTTTTTTTTTCTTCTTTCTTGGAAAGAAATCCAATATTCTATTGGTACAATTGAAAGTTTGGAGCAATTTTTATCACATATTTACTTTAAGCTTTTGATTTCCTATAGTGAATCAAGCACACTTTCTGATTGAGCTATCTAGTAGGGGAGATAACTGACTCTCACTTAGCTTAAACTGCATAGTTCATTAAAAAAGCACTTTGGTAACCTCATAACTACGTATAGATATATAAGCAATTATACTTCTCCCTTACATCTGGTGGTGGTGGCTGCTCAGTCGGTACAACGCTTGTCTGCTGAAAATGCATTTGAGCTTCGAATAGCAGTTGGAAGCATCCACCCGTTTCTAGCCACACTAAAGAGCCGTGATACAACGAAACAGCTGTCTGGATGAATTAAACAAATATGTAGTATTCCAAGTGTAAGCAGAAACATGTATGCACATATGTAGCCAGAAATGTTTATATAGATAAAAATTTCCACTAAATAGCTAAGTGCATTTTATTACCCACTAGCTGACCTGTATCCCGGAATTGCCTGAGAAAGTAGAGTAACTTAAATTCCTGGCCTCAACCTTGAATTATTGAATTATTTGATGCTTACCGTTGTTCAGTGCATATGTACATCCTATGATGTTAATGTAAAACAAAAAACTTTAAGAAATTTGCATTTTACGTGTCTGTTTGCATATTTTAGTCGTGAATTTCAAAATCTTCAGTGAAATTGAGAGAGGATAACCAATTTGTGTGAAGTTAGTGTAAGCCAATGGAGATGGATGAGGACTCTGATGTATAGATACTCGAACGCTGACTGAGACAACCTATGATCCTATATATCGGAAATTCCTCTACATTCCATTTTCAAAAAGAATATGTCATGTATCGCATCCAATATAACTGATTGGCTAATTGCTGCGATTGAGAGCTTCATACCTTCCAAGAAATTCCAACAGAAACCAAATAGCAAGCCGTGGTACACCTCTCAATGTGTCGCCACCATTGCTCACAGAAATCACTATTTCAATTGCCTTAAAAAAATAATAGATGCTGTTAAACCAAAGCCACGTTTAAGACTGCCAGCAACCACCGGGAAAGGGTTATAGAAAATGCGAAAGAGTTGATAAAATCTAGAGTGTCCAAGCAGATGCTAGGGTCCCACGAGTTTGGGCAAATAACAAATAGGGTTCTAAACAGATGTAAGAACTCAATTCCAACCATCACCAATGGACCACCAAGCGACCAGAAGTCATTTCCTCAGCATCTGATAAAGCCAAGCTTTTCGCCAAAAAACTTTCCATCAAATCCAACCCTTTGCAATCAGGGCCGTTTACCCCCTGTATTTCCATCTATGACTGAAAATACTTTAAACGACATTCATATATCTGTCCAGAATGTTTTCAAATTTATCAAGAACCTTGACGTCAGCAAGGCAATTGGTCCTGACAACATTTCAATCATAGTAAGAAAGAATCTGCAACCGGAACTAGCTGACAAAGCTGTTCAATTGTTGCTTAAAAGAGAAAAACTTCCCATAACCTTGTAAAACTTCATCAGTTTGCCCAGTATTTTAAAATACTGGAGATTGGTCTTCTGCATCTCAGTACAGACCAATCAGTCCCCTGTGTATTATGAGTAAGTTGTTTGAATCTGTGATAAATCAAGAAGTTGTCAGCCGCCTCAGCAAAAAGAATCTACTCAGTAACAAACAATATGGATTTCGTCCTGTAATATCACACAGGATCAGCGATCTATTGACGTGGGGCTTCATTTCTAGAGCAATAGCTCTTGATATATCAAAGGCCTTTGATTGGGTTTGGCAGAAAGGTCTACTTCATAAGCTTGCTAGTTCTGGAATATCTGGAAATCCTTTCTCTCTGGTCGGTTTATAAAAGTAGTTGTTGATGGTCAGAAGTCTGAAACCCATTGTATCAATGCTGGCGTGCCTCAAGGATCCATTCTGGGCCCTTTCTGATATTTATCAATGACATCCCAAATCACATCCTAAATCATTCGTTGATATCTATGCAGATAACACAACCATCTATGAGAGAACTTTGAAGACCATAAATGATCAAGATCTTATTCTCTCTCTTTCTCACCTAGAGCATGTTGTGCAATGGGGAAAAAAGTGGTTACTTTTGATACATCTAAAACCAAGCTTCTCGTTTCACCAACAATGCTCGGATCGTCACTTTGCCCCAGTGGAAATGGACAAAGCTTTCCTTAATGAGGCCCCCTGTTTTGATAAACTTCTAGGACTGACGTTCACCCTAGATCTGTAATGTAAGACTTACATCAAATCTGTTACCAAGGTTTCTGGAAAAATGGTTGGATCATTTTACCGCTCCAGAAAGTATCTTACCCCTGATGCAATCTTCTATCTGTATAATAGCCAGATACGGCCTAAGATGGAGGACTGGGGAGGTGCTGCTCTAAGCACACTCTCCTGCCTTAACAAAGTACAAAATCAACTTCGGAATTTAGTGGGGTATATCCTCTTCCCTGCAGCCTCTTTCTCACAGAAGTGACGTTGCTAGTCTTTCTCTACTCTATCATTATTTTTATGGTATGTGCTCGACTGAACACTATCTCCGGTTACTCCCAGTAAAAAATTGATAGCAAAAACACGTCTAGCTACAATCACTAAATAATTTTCCTTTCATCCTCTCTATACCTAAAAGTAAATAACTTTCCAAGACCTATCCGTACCATGGGGCTGCTTCCCAGTTGACTACAGCATGGTCGTTTTCAAGTCCAATGTTAACAAATTCTTGTTGAGCTGTCTGAGTAATCAATTTCAGCCGAGATTCGACCATGGTCTGCAATCCTCAAGGTGTTTGCCTCTGACACAAACTATTAACCCTTGTCCTCGAGTGGCCTTTGGGCTTTGATGAGCGGTGACTCATTAGTAAAAAAAAAAAAAAAAAAAAGTATCATTGGATGGCGAAGCTTGAGGTTATCAAAGTTTTGTTACTTGGTGATACCATTGGAGCACAGGGTGGTGCATGTGCTAGTGTGATTGTAAAAGTTAGGAGTGGATGGAGTAAGTTATGGGAACTTCTGCCTTTACTAACCAGCAGTGCGTTACCACTGTCGACCAAGGGAAGTGGATAGAGAAACGGCATTCAGATATGGAGGTTAGCTGCGAATACCCAATAAGCAGTCCCGGACCAACTGGCAGTCTACTCAGAGGGTGTATGTGGGATATTCTCTAGTCAGGTATATTGTCATGAAATGATGCTTAATGTGGGTGTCTAGACTTGGTGGGTGTCGGCTGCCATAAAATCTGACAGACTTAGTCGAGTGCAGACCTGTTGAACTTGGTTGGTGATGTACTTAGTGTCGATCACGATAAAGCATTGGGCAAGGAAGGGCATCTCCTGTAAAAGTTTTGCTCCAAAACTTTCATGGATATTTCCATGCGTGCAGCTAGCCAGCTACTTGGACAGAGCCCCACCAGTGTGGATGATTCCCCTTAAACCTACACGTTAATATAAGAAAAATTCGAAGAAGAATGATACGATGTGAGTTAAGACAGGCTTAGTTTTGATGACCTCTGAGGAAAATTAAATCTGGACACTATAGGGAGATGTTTGCAAAACAGGAGTCTTCGATGGTATGGGCACGTTGAAAGAATGGATGAAAGTTCTTGGGTCAGTAGATTATAACAGTTGAGGTAGCAGCTCCAGTTCACAGGGAAGGCCAAGGAAAACATGAGAGGAAGTGATAAAAATGGACTTAAGAGAGATAAATAAAGACTTATACAATACACATGAAAAAATTTTAATTGCTTAAAATATCTCAATAATGGCATATATAGAACGAGCTTGATGATCTAAGAAAGAATCTTTAAATTTTTTAAATCTGACTAAAAATAAGGAAGTTATGATTATTTTTGTGCCTCGCATGATTGGATATTTTTCCCTCTTTAAGACTATATGCGTTTTCTCACATTTTTTACACTTATTTTTCTGTAAAAATGTTATATCTTTGTTAAAACACAAGAGTAAGCAATGAAATTTGCCATATAAGTGTATTTTTGTACAAGGAATCAGAATATGCCACTGAAAATCTCCAGAAATTAATAGTTTCCAAGTAATCTGCAGTAAATGCACATAAATATGCTGCAATACCTTAAAAAATACCATGTATCCATTAAAAAAAAGAAGGGAACCCAAAGTTGAATTGTAATACATTTGATGTACAAGAAACTAAACTCTAATACTAGGACTATTTAAAAATGAATATATTGCAAGATTTCTTTGGCATTATAGTAGATTAACACCTTCCGCTAAATCACCCTCTCGCCTCCCCAAAATATGAGATTCTACTCTTTTTTAGGCAATTACATGTTAACATCCTGAAAAACTTGTCAGAAAGAAATAAACAAAAACAATTGTTTTAGAATTTAGAGTGGGGATTAGTTTCACATATAAATTTAATGTAAAATAATGCCATGGGGATCTCTTTTTTTCTTTTCTTTTTTTTTTTTAGACGAGTGTGTAGTTTTAAGAGGGTCTTTTTTGGAGGAGAGGGGACTTGCTACTTGGAATATAACTGATCATGATTAAAACCTAATTGCGTTCGTTTAAAGGAATAAGAATTTTTTTAAATTATGTAACAATGCGAAAGTTTTGATTAAATTTCAGATTGCGAATGTTATACGTTTAAAAATTAAAATACGGAAATTACGATTAAAATAGGTATTACAACTGCACACGATTAAAAACTGTTTTATTATATGACGATGAATTAAAAGTATGGTGAAGTTAATATAGGTTTTATTTACAAAACGCAATTAGGTTTTAATCATGATCAGTTATATTCACCTTTTAAATCGAGGATTGACTTCTTGTAAAAATAGGAAACCTAATTTATTTTTGTACTTTGATTTTACATATTTTTATACTCCGTTAATGCCACCACCCTAATTTATTAATTAACATAATCACCCCTTCCCATCCCTTCTATATTATAGAGACCAATCAATAAATAGAATATCGTTGAAATTCTTTTTTATTTTTCTATTTTTTATTTTATTCTTTATTTTTACTTTGTTTTAAAATATATAAAGGTGTTAAAATTCTTCCATTTGGGTTTGAATTGTGGTTGGAAACACATCCGAGGAGACCTAGTTACGGTCGAAATAACTTATAATGTGTACAATCCGAATGTATATTTAGTCTTTTTAAACCTCATAACTTATTCATGCTCTGTTTGAACGGACATAGAGCTCTCTGATTCGAAATCCTATCGAAAATAATCGAACCTGAAAACGATATATATATATATATATATATATATATATATATATATATATGGTTCTCTCTGCCTTAGAATCACATTACTTGTGTTAACATTAACAAAAAAATTATATATATAAGCAAAATGTACCCACCCTCGGTGCACTAATTAATCAAAGATAAGGAGGTGGGGGATGGGCGTATAGTTAAAATATATAGTGATGTGTACATTTAAAATTTTTTTTAATATATTGTTAGAAAATACTCTATTAAAAAAAGAAGGGTATGTAATTTAAGGGTACAGAAATATAATGTTTAAAGCAATATTGAAAAAAAAATAGAGGAATAATTAACTTTTAGTAGAAAAAAAATAAGTAGAAAGTTTCTAATTCAATTCCATCCAGGAAGAAAGAAAAAAAGCTAACTCTATTTCAAATAAAGATTGTGTGTGCGTGTTATTTTTAAATATTTTGTGAGGGAATAGTGATTTAAAAAAAATAAAACTGAGCTAAAACATGGCGAAACGTTTAAAATTTAATAAATTTTAATTTCCTTTTGAAAACTGTATTGTGATAATTCAATAAAAATATAACAACTATTTAGAACAAAGTGTAGTATCTGTTCTGATGTTACACTTTGTCTATTCTGTCCTCGGTCAGTGATGGAGAAGTCCTTCTAGACTGAGACAATTTTAATTTTTGTTCCAATGCCCCACATTAAAAATCTACCTTGTGTCTAACTTTACCCTCATGGGGAGGAAAGTAAATAGAAATATCTGTTTAGGGACTTTTTTTTTTTTTTTTTACATTGTGTACGTTTTCAGCGTCCAAAATTCTCTTTTTAAAAAGCCAACATTCTATGCGATTATTCGATTTGTAGTTTCAAACTTACATTGTAATTTAAGATGTAGTAACAAATATTAATAAAGATTTAAATTAATATCGAATAATCGTATAGAATGACGGGCATTTAAAGATAATTTAGTATGCTGAAAACGTACACAAATTTTTAAAAATAAATAAAAAACAAAGGAATTTTAATTTGCAAATTAGTCGACAAATTTTAATTTTACAATTAGAACTTAGTTGAAATTTTTCCATTTCTAGACTTCATGTGAAAAATATTAGTGTGTACAGTATTTTTCCATTTCTAGACTTCATCTGAAAAATATTACTGCGCAGTATTTTTCCATTTCTAGACTTCATGTGAAAAATATTAGTGTGCACAGTATTTTTCCATTTCTAGACTTCATCTGAAAAATATTACTGTGCACAGTATTTTTCCATTTCTAGACTTCATGTGAAAAATATTAATGTGCACAGTATTTTTCCATTTCTAGACTTCATGTGAAAAATATTACTGTGCACAGTATTTTTCCATTTCTAGACTTCATCTGAAAAATATTAATGTGCACAGTATTTTTCCATTTCTAGACTTCATGTGAAAAATATTAATGTGCACAGTATTTTTCCATTTTTAGACTTCATGTGAAAAATATTAATGTGCACAGTATTTTTCCATTTCTAGACTTCATCTGAAAAATATTAGTGTGCACAGTATTTTTCCATTTCTAGACTTCATCTGAAAAATATTAATGTGCACAGTATTTTTCCATTTCTAGACTTCATCTGAAAAATATTAATGTGCACAGTATTTTTCCATTTCTAGACTTCATCTGAAAAATATTAGTGTGCACAGTATTTTTCCATTTCTAGACTTCATGTGAAAAATATTAATGTGTACAGTATTTTTCCATTTCTAGACTTCATCTGAAAAATATTAGTGTGCACAGTATTTTTCCATTTCTAGACTTCATGTGAAAAATATTAATGTGCACAGTATTTTTCCATTTCTAGACTTCATCTGAAAAATATTAGTGTGCACAGTATTTTTCCATTTCTAGACTTCATGTGAAAAATATTAATGTGCACAGTATTTTTCCATTTCTAGACTTCATCTGAAAAATATTAGTGTGCACAGTATTTTTCCATTTCTAGACTTCATGTGAAAAATATTAATGTGCACAGTATTTTTCCATTTCTAGACTTCATCTGAAAAATATTAATGTGCACAGTATTTTTCCATTTCTAGACTTCATCTGAAAAATATTAGTGTGCACAGTAATATTTTTGTTGTTGTACTTGTACTGTAAACACAGATAATTGTGAAAAACAGTTGCCATTCAAATTATCTCCCTTGAAAATATTTTAAGAAACATTTTGGTAATTTATCCTTTTTATTATCAAATCACTTCAATTACTGTTAATATTGACAAAACTATTGCATATATATATAGGGAAAATAGCAAACTAAAATTAGAAGTATATAACACAAAACACTAATTTATTATAAACAGTTTAAAATATAATTATGCAAATTAGACGTACAGAAAGTTCTGTTTGGATATTTAATCTCTAGTACATATACAGTATTTCCGAGTTAAATCTTGTATCGTTTACTTAAATACGATACAGCCCTTTTGTATGTAATATGGATATGATGAATAAAAAAAACTTTCACATTTATTCATTTAGATATATATATATATTACACATATTTATGCAGACATTGTTAAAAATAACAGAATTCGTCTGTTTGATTATACCTTTTTTATTTTTACAACTTTTCTGATGGTCTTTTTTGTATTAAAATCAAAAAAAAATTAATAAATGTTCCATAGGTTTCACAAACGTTTTCGATTCTTCGTCGAATCATCCTCAAGTGTCAAAAGCAAATGAACAAAAAAGCTGGAGAAAGAAGAGAATCTTTAAACGTTGTTTCAGGAAAGTCGTTGACGATTTAAATTTAGCAATGCTGGATGGCGTCACAGAACAAAATCGCATTATGTTAAGCATCTTAAAATGTTACCACAGGTTTCATACGTGATGTTATTAATTTTAAGTTGTGTTTTTATGTAGATAGCTTCGAGTATTTTCAATTTTTTTCAATTGGCTTTGGAATGTATAATTTTAGTGTTATTAACTAGAATTTGTCTTAAATCAGAGGAAAGGCAGTTATGTTTTTGTAGATGTTGGTAAATTGAGCTAGAGTTTACAAGATGCATGGTGAGGCGGCGGGATAGGGTAGTGCTTGTAAAAGATTTGAAGTTTTAAATAATGAGTCTCATTTTATTATTGTCAATTGGGCATGTGTATCTGTGTATAATATTTTTCATGACTTTTTCTTCTAATCTGAAGTTTGGTTACATTTGATTACAATAGTATATGTTAATATTGTTTGAGTTGTGATGTTGAATATTATTATTATTTGTACTGGTAGTTTTTGAAATTTCGAATCATTAATTTTATTTGTTCATCAACAATATAATTAGGGAATTCATTGTTAGTAAGTACTTTTTTATATTTTTTTAATTCAATGAATAGTATTTTTTAGAGGAGGAGATTAATTTGGCAGGGTTTAATAGATTTTTAACAATAGCTATTTTGTAGCAATAGGGGCACTCTCTCTTGAAATTTAAAAGACTAGAATTCAAGCTGGTTGTTTTTTTATAAGTGGAAGTGTTAAATAATTTATTAGAGGCAGCAATAAGAACATCTAGGAATGGGATTTTATTTACATTCAGTTCTATGGTGAATTTAAGAACAGGTTTTTTGGTAAAGGCCTTGAAATTATATTTCTGAATTTTTGAGATGAGGATTGATAATTTGTATAATTTTGGTTATTTGGACTACATTTCTCATCTCATCACAACGTTTCAGCTGCTGTAACCTCCGACCTTCTTCAAGTGTATCTCTCCGAACTCAGGAATATTTCTGTCGTGCTCGGGAATCTGGACGGAATTTCGAACAGAACCCTTTATTTAATCCACAGGGGAAGCATGCTTTTGTTCCATCAGCCAGGATAGTTGTTTCGGTTGAGGGTTTCTCTCAAGCTGTCCATCTCCTCTTGATATGATAATATGTAGTAACAGCAATACATATCAAGAGGAGATGGACAGCTTGATATGGTATACAAACTGGTGAGTTTTTGGGTGGTGTCCCTTGGTTTGGTCAAGATATCTTGGAGCTGATGTCATACTCTCAGGATAGTTGTTTCAAGCTGTCCATCTCCTCTTGATATCTATTGCTGTTACTACATATTGTCTTTGCTCGATACTGTAAGCAGCGGACGATTCCTTTCTTTACATTGTATGGATGGTGGGAGTTTAAATTTAGATACTGTCGAGTGAAAGTTGGCTTTTGATATACAGATGACCTAAACCCCTGGTTGGAATGAATGGGAACATTGTTGATTTTTTCCTTGAAGTGAGCTGAATTCTTTACATACGACGGTAATATGCCTGTGAGTGGGTTGATTATACCTACCAGGAATCGACTCAATGGATGGCATGGCGTTACAGATGGTGAGTGTAGATGTAGTGAGTCTGTACACGAAAGTACCCATTGATGAGACTCTGACGACGGTGGTACGGGATAAGTTGACTTCAGATATCTCACTGAAGGAACGCACTTGTATCCCAATTGATAATCTGATGGATATGTTGCCCTTCTGTGTAGAAACCACATACTTCACGATGGGATCCGATATATACCGGCAGGAAGAAGGTCTAGCTATAGGATCACCATTGTCCACACTACTGGCCAATGTATACATGGAATACTTTGAGGAAATGGTGTTAGGATCAACATGACTAAAGCCAACAATGTGGCTACGATATGTGGATACAGTTCACTATGGAAAGGAACATAATAACAGATTATCGTTTCTATATGTGCTGATATCTCGCACTGATCAGGAGTTTAGGTCATCTGTATATCAAAAGCCAACTTTCACTCGACAGTATCTAAATTTAAACTCCCACCATCGATACAATGTAAAGAAAGGAATCATCAGTTGCTTACAGTATCGAGCAAAGACAATATGTAGTAACAGCAATAGATATCAAGAGGAGATGGACAGCTTGAAACAACTATCCTGAGAGTATGACATCAGCTCCAAGATATCTTGACCAAACCCAGGGACACCACCCGAAAACTCACCACAGTTTGTATACCATACATAAAATGGCTTGTTGGAAAAAATTCAAAGAATATGAAATCTATATGACATCAGTACAGTATTCAGAAACGACTCAACTCAATGAAAGCATATATATATATTACACACACAGTGATATTTAGTAATAAAAGTACTGATATCTAGTAATAAGTAGTAAGACTACACATAGAAAAAACAAAAAATAAGTGTAAGTTTCATACTAGAACTGTCCACAAGGACCCGTGGCGCAGTGAATATAGTACTGAGTTCTAAGTGATAGTCATCTGAAGGTTGAAGGTTCAATCCTTGGTGCAGGCGATACAAAGAATTGCAAATTACTGAAGACTTCTCCCAGTCATGGCTGACGGAACAAGGCATGCTACCCCCCGTGGATTAAATAAAGGTTTCCGTTCAAAATTCCGTCCAGATTCCCGAGTTCGAAGAGATACACTTAAAGAAGGCCAGAGGTTACAGCGGCCAAAACGTTGTGATGATAACACTCAAGATGAGAAATGTAGTCCGAATAACCAAAATTATACAACGGTCTTGAAGTTTATGCATTTGTTCATTGTCATTGATTTTAATACAAAAAAGACCATCAGAAAAATTGAAAAAATAAAAAAGGTATAATTAAATAGATGAATTCTGTTATTTTTAACAATGTTTGCACAAATGAGAAAATGCTGCCTAAAATACACCATATATATATATATATATATATATATATATATATATATTTGTTTTGAATGTAAAGGGGAAAATAAAAAACAACGATTTTAAATTTTCCAAAGAATTTATCAATATATTTTTATGTAGAAATTTCAGAAAATTAATAAAAAAAATTACAGACTTCAAAACATTTGTACAAAAATTCAGAAAAAAGTTTCTGAAGTAATTTTGTTTAATTTAACTTGCAAATATTTCTTTATTTTTCTCACGTATATTGTTTTTGTTAAAAAAATAATCTTGTGGTGCAAAGTGTGTGTGTATATCTAAATGAATAAATGCGAAGGTTTTTTTTATTTATCACTCCTATCTCATAATCAAAACGGGTTACTGTTATTTCAATCAAGAATACAACATAAAGACTTCATATTCTGTATTGCAGATAAACGATTAAGAGAGAACCTTTTGACTGCCTAATTAGCATAACTATTTTTTTAAACTGTTCATAATTAACATTTGGTATTATTAATTTGGAATATCATGTGCTTATGTTTGTTATCTATATGCATTAGTTTCGTCATATTGACAGTAATTACTTAGTTATTTAATAATTAAATCGGAACTAAAACACCTTAAGTTTAAACAACCAGCGCTCGCTCACGACTTTACTGAAGGCTGTGGCTTGCCACGAGCAAGGCATAAGCGAGAATAGAAAGGGAGGGGAAGAGAAAGTGTGGCTATCTTGCTCGCTCGCTTTCTCTCTGATTCCTTTCTATCGCCCTCTTTTTTCAGTTTTTACATTTTCCCTGAAAGATAAATAACTTTTTTATTAGTTAATCCCTTTATTGTAAAGTTTAACAAAAAACTTATTGTTTAATGTTTACAATTCTGTTCACTATTATGTTCACTATTCTGATTGACAAATTAAAACAATAGTTTAGTAGCACTATGATCTGTCCCAATTACGAAAAAATATTGATTCGTGTTTTGGTATGATTGAAGATCAACATCCTCTGCGAATTACCTTCCCTCCCTACCCTAAAAGTATTCTACCTGTTTTAGGCGATCCCATGTGAACACCTTGAAAAACTTTCATGGAAAGATGAAAAAAAAATGAGTATTATTTAGGAATTTAAAGTGGGGTAAATTTTTTGTATATAAATTTAATGTTAAATGATCCCCATTTTTTGGGGCCAGTTTTAGGGCAGTTAACTAAATTCCTTTTTTCTATGGGAGTTAAATCAGCTGGGTTTTTTTTGGTGGGGGCTAGTTACCTTTTTAGAGGATTACATGTCGTTTTATGACTATGCCACTCGGACTTGGTGTTAGTAGTAAAAACTTTTAATAGGTTCCCTAAAAAGCTAGAATGGCCTAGAAATTGGGAACATAGTACGTTTGATTATATATATATATATATATATATATATATATATATATATATTTTTTTTGATTTTATTCCATTAGTTGCGACAAAACAAGTTTTGTTTCATAAACCCGGTTTCAACTTCCTTCGGATTCATACCCCCTGGATATTTGTAACAAGTTAATTATATATATATATATATATATAAACTGATCCCCTACTAAATTCTAAAATATTTGTTTTTCTTTATCTCTGTTTTCCACGGTGTTAACATGCAATCACCTAAAAAAAAAACAGAATGTCATTTTTGGTGGTGGGGGGGGGGGGTATCAGAAGGTGTTAATCAGCAAATTTACCCATATTTAATATTTTTAAATCTTAACTATACGTCCCTTTTTTATTTTAAGCAGTTGATTCCCGTGAAAATTGAATAAAAAAAACTTTTGTATTATCTAACTAATTAAATACCTTATTTTTATGGCATAAATAAAAAATATTGAAAGTTTGGATATTCCGATAAAATATGATTCTACCTTTTTAGGAGAGTATGTGGATACCCTAAAAAAAACTGGCGGAAAAAGAAACAACAAAAAATATTTTAAAATTTAGACTGGAGGATTAGTTTTGCAAAAAAATTAAACGTAAAATGATCCTCCATTTTAGAGCCATTCTAGGGTTTTATTGCAGTTAACCATTTTTTGCCATTGAAGATGAATTCTGTACGTTATTGTTTTGGGGCTATTGCGTGTGGTTTTATGACCTTGCCTGTCGAACTGAGGATTAGTGTTAAAAAATATTATTTAGAAAAGAATGTAAAAAGTAGAATCATTTTTTAAGGGGGTGTAATTTAGCTGAGTGTGTTAATCTACACATTTACCAAAGTCTGTTAAAATTTTATAATTCTCTGAGTGAAATTTTTTTTTTAAGTAACGGCCTCCCATCCCAATTAATTGCTGCCTGGAGTGCAGGTAAGTTTTTCTAGTATATATATATATTCATATCAAATAAATATTAACGCAGACTCTTTGAAGCAGCACTCAGCACAAACTCGAAAACCATAAAACACGTAATGGTTTTTATGATTTATCTCCATTAATCAGCAAACACATCATGGTGGAAAAAAAATTAACATCAAAACCTGGATAACCATACCATACCATTCAATTAATAAACATACATTAATGACTAAAAAATCGGAATAAATAAGCACACTCACACATAAATAAACTAGTAGATATCATTTCCATCGATCTCACTTATATATAGATATTGCATATGCATACACTTTTTATGCTCATATATATATATATATACTATATTAATAATTATGTATATATATATAATATATAATTATGTGTATAGATATGTATATAATTGTGTATAGATATGATGTATATAATTATGAGTATAGCTATAATGTATATAATTATGTGTGCCTATACATATATAATTATGTGTACACATATATATCATGTGCATAATGTGTACATATATAATGTATTTAATTATGTGTATATGTGTGTGTGTGTATATACATATATATGTGAATGTATATATATATATATGTGTGGGTGTATATATATATGTATAGGTATGTATATATGTATATATATACGTATATATATGTATATATATATGTATATATATACGTATATATATGTATATATATACGTATATATATGTATATATTTACGTATATATATGTATATATATATACATATATGTATGTATATATATATACATATATGTATGTATATATATATACATATATGTATGTATATATATATACATATATGTATGTATATATATATACATATATGTATGTATATATATATACATGTATGTATATATATATACATATATGTATGTATATATATATACATATATGTATGTATATATATATACATATATGTATGTATATATATATACATATATGTATGTATATATATATACATATATGTATGTATATATATATACATATATGTATGTATATATATATACATATATGTATGTATATATATATACATATATGTATGTATATATATATATACATATATGTATGTATATATATATACATATATGTATGTATATATATATACATATATGTATGTATATATATATATACATATATGTATGTATATATGTATATATATATGTATGTATATATGTATATATATATGTATGTATATATGTATATATATATACATATATGTATGTATATATGTATATATATATACATGTATATATGTATATATATATACATATATGTATGTATATATGTATATATATATACATGTATGTATGTATATATGTATATATATATACATGTATATATGTATATATATATACATATATACATGTATATATGTATATATATATACATATATACATGTATATATGTATATATATATACATATATGTATGTATATATGTATATATATATACATATATGTATGTATATATGTATATATATATACATATATGTATGTATATATGTATATATATATACATATATGTATGTATATATGTATATATATATACATATATGTATGTATATATGTATATATATATACATATATGTATGTATATATGTATATATATATACATATATGTATGTATATATGTATATATATATACATATATGTATGTATATATGTATATATATATACATATATGTATGTATATATGTATATATATATACATATATGTATGTATATATGTATATATATATACATATATGTATGTATATATGTATATATATATACATATATGTATGTATATATGTATATATATATACATATATGTATGTATATATGTATGTATATATGTATATATATATACATATATGTATGTATATATGTATATATATATACATATATGTATGTATATATGTATATATATATGTATGTATATATGTATATATATATACATATATGTATGTATATATGTATATATATATACATATATGTATGTATATATGTATGTATATATGTATATATATATACATATATGTATGTATATATGTATATATATATACATATATGTATGTATATATATATACATATATGTATGTATATATGTATATATATATACATATATGTATGTATATATGTATATATATATACATATATGTATGTATATATGTATATATATATACATATATGTATGTATATATGTATATATATATACATATATGTATGTATATATGTATATATATATATACATATATGTATGTATATATGTATATATATATATACATATATGTATGTATATATGTATATATATATATACATATATGTATGTATATATGTATATATATATATACATATATGTATGTATATATGTATATATATATATACATATATGTATGTATATATGTATACATATATGTATGTATATATGTATACATATATGTATGTATATATATATATACATATATGTATGTATATATATATACATATATGTATGTATATATATATATACATATATGTATGTATATATGTATGTATATATGTATATATATATATACATATATTTATGTATATATATATATACATATATTTATGTATATATATATATACATATATTTATGTATATATATATATACATATATTTATGTATATATATATATACATATATTTATGTATATATATATATACATATATTTATGTATATATATATATACATATATTTATGTATATATATATACATATATGTATATATATATAGATATATGTATATATATATAGATATATGTATATATATATAGATATATGTATATATATATAGATATATGTATATATATATAGATATATGTATATATATATAGATATATGTATATATATATAGATATATGTATATATATATAGATATATGTATATATATATATACATAAATGTATATATATATATAGATATATGTATATATATATAGATATATATATATATATACATAAATGTATATATATATATAGATATATGTATATATATATAGATATATGTATATATATATATACATAAATGTATATATATATATACATAAATGTATATATATATACATATATGTATATATATATACATATATGTATATATATATACATATATGTATATATATATACATATATGTATATATATATACATATATGTATATATATATACATATATGTATATATATATATACATATATGTATGTATATATGTATATATATATATACATATATGTATGTATATATGTATATATATATATATACATATATGTATGTATATATGTATATATATATATACATATATGTATGTATATATATATATACATATATGTATGTATATATATATACATATATGTATGTATATATATATATACATATATGTATGTATATATATATATACATATATGTATGTATATATATATATACATATATGTATGTATATATGTATATATATACATATATGTATGTATATATGTATATATATATATACATATATGTATGTATATATATATACATATATGTATGTATATATATATATACATATATGTATGTATATATATATATACATATATGTATGTATATATATATATACATATATGTATGTATATATGTATATATATACATATATGTATGTATATATATACATATATACATATATGTATGTATATATATACTATATATACATATATGTATGTATATATGTATATATATACATATATGTATGTATATATGTATATATATACATATATGTATGTATATATGTATATATATACATATATGTATGTATATATGTGTATATATACATATATGTATGTATATATATACATATATGTATGTATATATATACATATATGTATGTATGTATGTATATATATACATATATGTATGTATATATATACATATATGTATGTATATATATACATATATGTATGTATATATGTATATATATACATATATGTATGTATATATGTATATATATACATATATGTATGTATATATGTATGTATAT
>OY744545.1:18339709-18369709 GCA_963556195.1 Sepiola atlantica | reverse complement strand
AACTAAAATCTAATACTAGGACTGTTTTAAAATGAATATATTGCAAGATTTCTTTGGTATTATTGTAGATTAACACCTGCTAAATCACCCCATTGCTCGTCCAAAATATGAGATTCTGCTTTTTTTAGGCAATTACATGTTAACACCCTGTAAAACTTGTCAGAAAAAAACAAAAACAATTATTTTAGAATGTAGAGTGGGGATTAGTTTCACATAAATTTTATGTAAAATAATTCACCATTTCTGGGTCAGTTTAGCGTTTTAGGACAGTTAATCAATGTTTTTGCTATGAGAAATAAATCCTGTGCGTTTTTCTTTATGGGCATCTGCTTTTATTTTATTTTCTTTATTCTTTTAGACAATTATGTGTGGTTTTACTGTTTTTTTTTTGTAGGATTGGGGGATTACCACTCAGACTTCGGGTTAGTGATAAGGTTAAGGAAGGGGTTTTGTTTTGGATGGAGATTGCCATTCGAACTTTAGGTTAAGGGAATTTTTTAAGGGGTGGTTTGTCACTCAGATTTACGGTTAATGCTATGACACGTGCAAGAGAAGGGATTTTTAGGAGGTGGGTTTGCTTGTCACTTGAATCTAGAGTTAGTGGTAGAGTAATTATTTATTTTATATCAAGTTATTAGCTTGAAAAAAATATTTTTAAAATTGCTCTCAACGGCAGGAATGGCCAGGAAATGGGAGATCATTTTACATTAAATTTATATGCGAAACTGCCCCTCCCTCCTCCCTAAATTTAAAATTATTTTGTTGTCTTTTTTTTTGACCAAGACTTTTAGGGTGTTCACACGTAATCGCCTCAAAAAAAAAAAGTAGAATCTAATTTTATGTTTTAATTACCAACTAGAAAGTCAATACTACTAGATGTTCGAAAGTTGAGTATATTTGAAAACCAGTATTTCTTGAAGTATTTTTTATTAAAGAACCACAAAAAAGCATTAACTTTTTTAAGCACAAAAAGTATTTTTGTCTTTTTTTTTTCCAAAAAAAATTTCTTAAACGAATTTTACAAAGCTTTATAAGCTTTACAAAGCTAGTTTATAGCTAGCTGCTGCTGATTGATTGTTATATCAGTAATACTAGCAGCCAGTATTGACTTTCGCTCAAAAGGGGACATATTTTTTTCAGATAGGGTCATTTACAATTACTACTACTGAAAGACAAAACATACAATTATAATTTTAATGCATAAAAAAAGATAAAAGATTTATTTATTTACTAGTTGGGGTATGAAAAATAGTTTTTTAAAAATGTTCGATTCATGTCATGTTCAAGGTTTATTTTTTAAGATTACAAACAAAATAATGGATCAATTAATTTTGTACCCCGACAATAATTTAAATTGATATTTTTCCTGATTGTTTTCCAAATTTCATGACGAAATTCCCCAAAGACGAATGGTAGGATATTTTTAAAAGAAATGGGAGGGGGGGTAAAAAGTGACGTAAATGGTCGAAAATAGCGTTAACATTTTAATGACTTTATTTGCTTAAAACTCTTCACATTTGTCATATAGATTTTTTTGATTAATGCATGTGAAAGGATATTCATTTCTAAACAAAATGGTGGTATTTTTGACGACTTAAAGTGCTTTAGTTTTTCAAATATGACTATTTTAGTAGAACTACCTTAAAATCCGTGATTATCCAAACTGTTTTATGGTCGTTGGGTATTGTACGTAAAAAGATTCATTTACTTATTAGTTTTGATACAAAATATTTTATATTTAAAATGTTCGATACTCATGTTGAAGATTAATTTTAGACACTACAAAAAAAAGAAAGAATAGATCAGTTTATGTTGGACCCCCACCTAGATTAAGGGATTCATCTCTCCTAACTGGTTTCCAAATTTCATGACAAAATTCCTCATAGATGAGTGGTAACAAACTTTTAAAGAGCACCTCCGTCCTTCATAAAAGTTGTGAAAATGACTGGTCAGCACCGTTAATATTTTTATCATTTTATTTGCTTAAAACTTTTTAAATGTATCAGGTGTATTATTAATTTATTTATCCATGTGAATGTATATCCATTTCTGAGCAAAACTGTGGTATTTTGAGGATTTAAAGGGCTTTGGTTTTAAAAATATGACTATTTTAGTAGACCCCCCTTTAAATCTGTGCTGATCCAAAGTGTTTTTATTGTCTGTGGATATTGCTACTGTAATAATTTAACTTTCAAATTAGTATTAAAAACCAAATAAATATTTAGGAAAATAAACAAGCTTACTTTACGTAACTCATTTCACAGGGAATGGTGTAGGTTTTTTTAAAAAATATATTTGTACATTTTCACATAATAATAGTAAAAATAATTAAAAAATTACTACTGATATTAATAACATACATTTTTTTTTTTCAGAAATTGATAGCTGCTTATTATTTATAAAAATAATATCACTATTAATATTAAAAATAATGATATTAATTTATTTCATAATTATATGAATAGATCACCGGCTAATATCCTCTTATTATTTATAAAATTGCTTCTTTGGCTTCTCATCATTAGGTGCTGCAGGAGATATCAAAATAGCATAATTCTTCCAACTTTTGTGCAGTCTTCAGATTATTTTTTTTACTAAGGAGTCACCACTTATAAAGGCCAAACGCCACTTGAGGTTAATGGTATTGATAAATTGTCAGTTGAATGATAATGAATATTAGGAGAGGATTAAAAATAATGAGTGGAATAAACAAAATTTGAATTCTTACAAGGTTTGGTCCTGGGTATGATCATAAAGGACATCCAATTGTGAGGCCTCCATTTGGGAGATGTGGGGAATGTGGAGTTGCACCTTAGTTGCCATTGCTCCCAGGTCCACTGTGGCCCGGAATGGTAGTATCTGTAAGGGCCCCATCTATGGATCAAATAGAACCTACTGGCGCTACCAAATCAGGGTGTCTGAAGTTATTGATTTCCTGACTCAAAATGCACCAAACATTGATGTTTTATTGTTTTTTTCCTTTGCAAAACTCAATCATGTTCTGCAGAATCCAAAACAAAATAAAACAATTTCCCTCCCCCCCCCTTTCACTCAACCAAACACCATGAATAAATACTTCAACATATAAAGAACTTTGAGCATAAAAATTTTCACTAAAATGACCGTATTCAGCATTAAATGACCTGAAAAGGGTCGATATGCCGTGAAACAAAAACAACCTAACCAAAAGCCATGATTAAACATTTGAAGATATAAAGAACTTGAAGCTTATGCTTCAAGTTCTTTATATCTTCAAATGTTTCACCAAAACGACAACAAATCAAAATACCAAAGCTCTTAACTAATGACTATAAATGACCCACTGACTTAAGACTCAAATGAAGGATATTTCCTTCTACATTCATGGCATGAAATGATCCTTAGGGTGGATGTGCCATTAAGCAATATCTTACCTTACGATGTCCAGCCTTTCACCCACCCAGCAATGAGATATCGCAATGATCTGGTGCATATATATATATATTTATTTAATAAGGAGCTGTACTTACCTACTGTTGACCAGGAGTCTTTTTATTTTCACTTTTGTTTCGCTTTCTCTTTATAACCATTGTCTTTTTTGTAAATATGATTTTGAAAGTTATATTCAATCCTCATGATATTGTTTGGTTATTAAATTATTAATTGAACTTATTGCTAATTTTGTTCAAATTATCATCTACAAAATGATTGGATGTAAAAAGCTTCAAATCTTCCAATCAAATGAGAATCTGCTTAGAATTTTAAAGCTAAAAATAAATATGCAATTAAAAGTAAATAAATAAAAAAAAAAAATTACCTTAATGTGTAAGTCAAATAATCACGAAAAGCACAGACTACTCTGCTGGGTCATCATAACCTCCAAAGAAAAGGGTTTTTTTCACATCAATGTAAATTACAGCTTCATTTATTGATCCGTTTTTTCTGGTTTGTTTGGGAAAAAAAAGAGTTATTTCCCATTGCAGTCATGTAAATTATTTAGAGCAAAAAGAGTTTCGATTTTACACCCCGAACAACTTATTTTACTTAAACACATGTTTTAGTAAAAACAAATAATATTAAAAACACCAAGCTACAATGAGCTCCATCGCACACGTGAAACACCGAAATGAAAAGTCGCCTGGAAAAAAGTAAATACCATCTTTATAATTTTCTAGTCAAGGAAGGGGAAGCCTTTTTTAAGGTAAGCAAAGAAAAACATTATTTAACACTTTTTAGTTAAAATTTTTTAAAAAGGGTAAAATATTGTTTTACCCTTGAAAAAATCCGAAAAAACAAATGTTCCGTGTCCTTAACTAGAAAATTATAAACTTGAATTATCAATCGTAAGCCTCATTTTCGACTTGTTTGTAAAAATGGTGATTATATTTTTCCAGCCAAGTTTTCACTTCGACATTTCGTGTGTACAATGAAACTTGCTTTAACTTAATGGTTTAAAAAAAAAAAAAAATTCTTCCTCCTAAAACATTGTTTTAAGTAAAGATAAGTTTTACTTCTATGTTGTATTGTTTTTTTCTTGATATCTTAGGACCTAGGTCTTTATTTTTGTGTTAAAATTTTCATCTTTAATTACAAAGACATTCCAGCATCCTTCATAGTCTTCCAACGTTACTCAACTCAAATGGCAGTTTTAATTAAAATATGGCCAAATTTAGTGATCTATGATTGTTAGGGCCCAGATCCCTAGAAAATTGAACTTTTTGGAAAAAAATGTGTTTATCATGACGACAAAATGATGCTTCCAATGATCCCTCAAGCACCATTTTTAGCAGTTATGGATCTTATTCCCATATTTGGCAATCCGGGCACTGTGCTTCTGTGGTGCCTATTGTTTCATATAATTTATCCGTCTCAAAACGAGCCTTTTCTGAGTAAGTGTTCAGCCCAAATGTTCATATCTTATGCCATCAGAACATGTTGTATACTGAAACATAAATGGTTCAGATATGCGAGAAGGGTTTTCAGTAATCTCTATAAAAATATAATTGTGTGACCACTTAGCTTTATGCGTGTTTCTTGCCTCAACGTGACTTACAAATTATTTTTAGTTAGTATTAATCGAATATTTCGGGAAATTAATAGCGTAAAGTACCAAAAATAATTTTTTAAATATCCCAGTCAAAACAAATAATTTAATTACAAAATTAAATCTACCAGAATCTATTTTGTTTTCTTTGTAAATACGTTAGTTATTTAATAGTTTTAAAAAAAATGGTATAATGTCACATTCACTGATTCAAAAAAACAAATAAAATGGTTGTTGCTGGAAACTTTGTTCGCATGACTCTGGGCACATCTTTGGATAAAGCAGTTGTTGTTATCGGAGTTGATTTTCTAATCTTGGCAGAAGTTTTTTTTAGTTTGTTTTTTTTGTCAGAGAAAAAACAATGAAATCTCTTGTTCTACACACATCCCACTGAGGTCATCAGAACTAAGCTTGTCTTTAAGACTCCATCACACATCCATTGTATCATTGTTATATAATTTTTTTCCATGTCGACCCTCACTGACCAGGTTTCACTTCCATACGTCATCACACTGCACGCATATTGACTATTTCAAGGTGTATTCAATATTTTCCTTAAAAGTTTTAATATACCTAGTTAAAGAAGTTGATGTATCCTTAATCCCTTCTCTGGATGCTCCACCTGTCACCTTTATATACACATGGTTAATTCATTTCAATAATATTGCATTTACCAAAGTCATGCATTCTTCGTCAGATGGACATATTTCTACAGTTACATTTTGCTTACTTAATTGTCAAAACTATTAATACCCTTATTTAGATTTAGTTATTTAAAGAGATTTTTCGTAGTCGAATATAAGACTTTTATTGTGTTTTTGTTCAGTATTTTTTCTATTGTGTGATGGCCTGGGAAGTTTTTTCAATTATTCTATAAAATTCCCTAGGTATATTCATTTTTATATGTACATTATATGTAGGATAAACCATATTGTGTTTCTCCTCCACAGAGGAGAAACACAATATGGCATTACTCATATTTTCTAATTCCTTGTCATCCCCTATGTTGCCAGTGTCTATATATATATATATGTGTGTGTGTGTGTGTGTGAAAGACAATGGAACTTTCTCTTTTTGTTTTGTTTTTTTAAGTGTTGTCTCGACTTTGAGCAAGTTTTCTGTCATCCAATTGTAATTCATACAGTGTGGGTCCTTGAGTTCTTTTTTGCGGCAATCTCAAGCGCTTTTGATCTTCGTGATCGTCTTCAGGAGTTGTTTGTTTTTTCTTGCTATGTTGTTATTTAAAGTTTTTATTATTTTTTTGCTCAGTTTTTGCGGCAGGAAAAAGGTGTAATTGAATCTTATTTGTGTAATTGTATATTGTTTTGTTTTTGTTATAAATAACTGATCAAATTACGCCTTATTTTCATCAATAAAAAAAACAAAAAACTATCAAAACAACAAATTAATAAAAAGTAGCAACTTCTGGGGCTGGGCTCAGCCCGAGTATCAGCATTCAAGTACATCTATTTCTAGCAACAAAATCTTTCATAATGTGTCGTTTTCATCTTTGACTTCAGTTGGATCCAAAAATAATTGTTTCAACTTTGTGTTTCAAAATATTCACTGAAATATATTTCATTTATAAAATTGTTCAGAATAAAGAAAGCAGCAATAAAATTGATGTAACTCATCAGCTTAACTGGAGTAGATCTTTGCTCTGTGACGCTAAAGATGAAAGAAAATGAATTTTGCTTTTTTGACTACAAAAACTTCAGTCCTAATCCAGCTGGATACAAACTTAATATGCAATATTTTCATTGCTTTAATTTCATAAATCTTTTTGAAGTCTAGAATAACATATATACCCTGTTTTTCAAATTTCCATCTTCAATTTATAAGGATTGTTAGCAGAATATATCAATTGAAAACTAGATCAATTAAATGTTGTCTAACTGAACTTAAATGCTTGTGTAGACAGATGTTGGCAAAATCAAAGAGTCAAATTCAACTTTTTCTCATCGGAGTTTGGGTAAGAAAAAGAGACTGAAAAATTGAAAGTGGGCCAATATAAATAAATAAATCGATCAACTGTAGTCGAGCAAAATATGGGGCTCCTTTTTCATTTGCTACTACACTGATATGTAGGGGAGGCAACCACTTCTTTTCTTGGATTGCTGCGTCTTGTCAGCAGAGCCACAAATTCTTGACTGCAACCACATGCAGAGGGTTATCCTCCGCCCTGCCCCAAAAAGGAGACACTTGTTTTTCCAATTAGTTCAATTATTAATTTGGTCTGAGAATGAAATTGTTTCAATTAATTGTCTTCAATTTTTAATTTGCTTTGCGAAGGAGGTTTTTCAATTAATTATTTTCAATTATTAATGTGGTCTGAGAATGAAATTGTTTCAATTAATTGTCTTCAGTTTTTAATTTGCTTTGCGAAGGAGGTTTTTCAATTAATTATTTTCAATTATTAATGTGGTCTGAGAATGAAATTGTTTCAATTAATTGTCTTCAGTTTTTAATTTGCTTTGCGAAGGAGGTTTTTCAATTAATTATTTTCAATTATTAATGTGGTCTGAGAATGAAATTGTTTCAATTAATTGTCTTCAGTTTTTAATTTGCTTTGCGAAGGAGGTTTTTCAATTAATTATTTTCAATTATTAATGTGGTCTGAGAATGAAATTGTTTCAATTAATTGTCTTCAATTTTTAATTTGCTTTGCGAAGGAGGTTTTTCAATTAATTATTTTCAATTATTAATGTGGTCTGAGAATGAAATTGTTTCAATTAATTGTCTTCAGTTTTTAATTTGCTTTGTGAAGGAGGTTTTTCAATTAATTATTTTCAATTATTAATGTGGTCTGAGAATGAAATTGTTTCAATTAATTGTCTTCAGTTTTTAATTTGCTTTGCGAAGGAGGTTTTTCAATTAATTATTTTCAATTATTAATTTTGTCTGAGAATGAAATTGTTTCAATTAATTGTCTTCAATTTTTAATTTGCTTTGCGAAGGAGGTTTTTTAATTAATTATTTTCAATTATTAATGTGGTCTGAGAATGAAATTGTTTCAATTAATTGTCTTCAGTTTTTAATTTGCTTTGCAAAGGAGGTTTTTCAATTAATTATTTTCAATTATTAATTTTGTCTGAGAATGAAATTGTTTCAATTAATTGTCTTCAATTTTTAATTTGCTTTGCGAAGGAGGTTTTTCAATTAATTATTTTCAATTATTAATGTGGTCTGAGAATGAAATTGTTTCAATTAATTGTCTTCAGTTTTTAATTTGCTTTGCGAAGGAGGTTTTTCAATTAATTATTTTCAATTATTAATTTTGTCTGAGAATGAAATTGTTTCAATTAATTGTCTTCAATTTTTAATTTGCTTTGCGAAGGAGGTTTTTCAATTAATTATTTTCAATTATTAATGTGGTCTGAGAATGAAATTGTTTCAATTAATTGTCTTCAGTTTTTAATTTGCTTTGCGAAGGAGGTTTTTCAATTAATTATTTTCAATTATTAATGTGGTCTGAGAATGAAATTGTTTCAATTAATTGTCTTCAGTTTTTAATTTGCTTTGCGAAGGAGGTTTTTCAATTAATTATTTTCAATTATTAATGTGGTCTGAGAATGAAATTGTTTCAATTAATTGTCTTCAGTTTTTAATTTGCTTTGCGAAGGAGGTTTTTCAATTAATTATTTTCAATTATTAATTTTGTCTGAGAATGAAATTGTTTCAATTAATTGTCTTCAATTTTTAATTTGCTTTGCGAAGGAGGTTTTTCAATTAATTATTTTCAATTATTAATGTGGTCTGAGAATGAAATTGTTTCAATTAATTGTCTTCAGTTTTTAATTTGCTTTGCGAAGGAGGTTTTTCAATTAATTATTTTCAATTATTAATGTGGTCTGAGAATGAAATTGTTTCAATTAATTGTCTTCAGTTTTTAATTTGCTTTGCGAAGGAGGTTTTTCAATTAATTATTTTCAATTATTAATTTTGTCTGAGAATGAAATTGTTTCAATTAATTGTCTTCAATTTTTAATTTGCTTTGCGAAGGAGGTTTTTCAATTAATTATTTTCAATTATTAATGTGGTCTGAGAATGAAATTGTTTCAATTAATTGTCTTCAATTTTTAATTTGCTTTGCGAAGGAGGTTTTTCAATTAATTATTTTCAATTATTAATGTGGTCTGAGAATGAAATTGTTTCAATTAATTGTCTTCAGTTTTTAATTTGCTTTGCGAAGGAGGTTTTTCAATTAATTATTTTCAATTATTAATGTGGTCTGAGAATGAAATTGTTTCAATTAATTGTCTTCAGTTTTTAATTTGCTTTGCGAAGGAGGTTTTTCAATTAATTATTTTCAATTATTAATTTTGTCTGAGAATGAAATTGTTTCAATTAATTGTCTTCAATTTTTAATTTGCTTTGCGAAGGAGGTTTTTCAATTAATTATTTTCAATTATTAATGTGGTCTGAGAATGAAATTGTTTCAATTAATTGTCTTCAGTTTTTAATTTGCTTTGCGAAGGAGGTTTTTCAATTAATTATTTTCAATTATTAATGTGGTCTGAGAATGAAATTGTTTCAATTAATTGTCTTCAGTTTTTAATTTGCTTTGCGAAGGAGGTTTTTCAATTAATTATTTTCAATTATTAATGTGGTCTGAGAATGAAATTGTTTCAATTAATTGTCTTCAGTTTTTAATTTGCTTTGCAAAGGAGGTTTTTCAATTAATTATTTTCAATTATTAATTTTGTCTGAGAATGAAATTGTTTCAATTAATTGTCTTCAATTTTTAATTTGCTTTGCGAAGGAGGTTTTTCAATTAATTATTTTCAATTATTAATTTGGTCTGAGAATGAAATTGTTTCAATTAATTGTCTTCAGTTTTTAATTTGCTTTGCGAAGGAGGTTTTTCCAATTAATTATTTTCAATTATTAATTTTGTCTGAGAATGAAATTGTTTCAATTAATTGTCTTCAGTTTTTAATTTGCTTTGCAAAGGAGGTTTTTCAATTAATTATTTTCAATTATTAATGTGGTCTGAGAATGAAATTGTTTCAATTAATTGTCTTCAGTTTTTAATTTGCTTTGTGAAGGAGGTTTTTCAATTAATTATTTTCAATTATTAATTTTGTCTGAGAATGAAATTGTTTCAATTAATTGTCTTCAATTTTTAATTTGCTTTGCGAAGGAGGTTTTTCCAATTAATTATTTTCAATTATTAATTTTGTCTGAGAATGAAATTGTTTCAATTAATTGTCTTCAGTTTTTAATTTGCTTTGCAAAGGAGGTTTTTCAATTAATTATTTTCAATTATTAATGTGGTCTGAGAATGAAATTGTTTCAATTAATTGTCTTCAGTTTTTAATTTGCTTTGCGAAGGAGGTTTTTCAATTAATTATTTTCAATTATTAATTTTGTCTGAGAATGAAATTGTTTCAATTAATTGTCTTCAGTTTTTAATTTGCTTTGCAAAGGAGGTTTTTCAATTAATTATTTTCAATTATTAATGTGGTCTGAGAATGAAATTGTTTCAATTAATTGTCTTCAGTTTTTAATTTGCTTTGCGAAGGAGGTTTTTCAATTAATTATTTTCAATTATTAATGTGGTCTGAGAATGAAATTGTTTCAATTAATTGTCTTCAGTTTTTAATTTGCTTTGCAAAGGAGGTTTTTCAATTAATTATTTTCTAATTATTAATGTGGTCTGAGAATGAAATTGTTTCAATTAATTGTCTTCAGTTTTTAATTTGCTTTGCGAAGGAGGTTTTTCAATTAATTATTTTCAATTATTAATGTGGTCTGAGAATGAAATTGTTTCAATTAATTGTCTTCAGTTTTTAATTTGCTTTGCGAAGGAGGTTTTTCAATTAATTATTTTCAATTATTAATGTGGTCTGAGAATGAAATTGTTTCAATTAATTGTCTTCAATTTTTAATTTGCTTTGCGAAGGAGGTTTTTCCAATTAATTATTTTCAATTATTAATTTTGTCTGAGAATGAAATTGTTTCAATTAATTGTCTTCAGTTTTTAATTTGCTTTGCAAAGGAGGTTTTTCAATTAATTATTTTCAATTATTAATGTGGTCTGAGAATGAAATTGTTTCAATTAATTGTCTTCAGTTTTTAATTTGCTTTGCGAAGGAGGTTTTTCAATTAATTATTTTCAATTATTAATTTTGTCTGAGAATGAAATTGTTTCAATTAATTGTCTTCAGTTTTTAATTTGCTTTGCAAAGGAGGTTTTTCAATTAATTATTTTCAATTATTAATGTGGTCTGAGAATGAAATTGTTTCAATTAATTGTCTTCAGTTTTTAATTTGCTTTGCGAAGGAGGTTTTTCAATTAATTATTTTCAATTATTAATGTGGTCTGAGAATGAAATTGTTTCAATTAATTGTCTTCAGTTTTTAATTTGCTTTGCAAAGGAGGTTTTTCAATTAATTATTTTCTAATTATTAATGTGGTCTGAGAATGAAATTGTTTCAATTAATTGTCTTCAGTTTTTAATTTGCTTTGCAAAGGAGGTTTTTCAATTATTTTCTAATTATTAATGTGGTCTGAGAATGAAATTGTTTCAATTAATTGTCTTCAGTTTTTAATTTGCTTTGCGAAGGAGGTTTTTCAATTAATTATTTTCAATTATTAATGTGGTCTGAGAATGAAATTGTTTCAATTAATTGTCTTCAGTTTTTAATTTGCTTTGCGAAGGAGGTTTTTCAATTAATTATTTTCAATTATTAATGTGGTCTGAGAATGAAATTGTTTCAATTAATTGTCTTCAGTTTTTAATTTGCTTTGCGAAGGAGGTTTTTCAATTAATTATTTTCAATTATTAATTTTGTCTGAGAATGAAATTGTTTCAATTAATTGTCTTCAATTTTTAATTTGCTTTGCGAAGGAGGTTTTTCAATTAATTATTTTCAATTATTAATGTGGTCTGAGAATGAAATTGTTTCAATTAATTGTCTTCAATTTTTAATTTGCTTTGCGAAGGAGGTTTTTCAATTAATTATTTTCAATTATTAATGTGGTCTGAGAATGAAATTGTTTCAATTAATTGTCTTCAGTTTTTAATTTGCTTTGCGAAGGAGGTTTTTCAATTAATTATTTTCAATTATTAATGTGGTCTGAGAATGAAATTGTTTCAATTAATTGTCTTCAGTTTTTAATTTGCTTTGCGAAGGAGGTTTTTCAATTAATTATTTTCAATTATTAATTTTGTCTGAGAATGAAATTGTTTCAATTAATTGTCTTCAATTTTTAATTTGCTTTGCGAAGGAGGTTTTTCAATTAATTATTTTCAATTATTAATGTGGTCTGAGAATGAAATTGTTTCAATTAATTGTCTTCAGTTTTTAATTTGCTTTGCGAAGGAGGTTTTTCAATTAATTATTTTCAATTATTAATGTGGTCTGAGAATGAAATTGTTTCAATTAATTGTCTTCAGTTTTTAATTTGCTTTGCGAAGGAGGTTTTTCAATTAATTATTTTCAATTATTAATGTGGTCTGAGAATGAAATTGTTTCAATTAATTGTCTTCAGTTTTTAATTTGCTTTGCAAAGGAGGTTTTTCAATTAATTATTTTCAATTATTAATTTTGTCTGAGAATGAAATTGTTTCAATTAATTGTCTTCAATTTTTAATTTGCTTTGCGAAGGAGGTTTTTCAATTAATTATTTTCAATTATTAATTTGGTCTGAGAATGAAATTGTTTCAATTAATTGTCTTCAGTTTTTAATTTGCTTTGCGAAGGAGGTTTTTCCAATTAATTATTTTCAATTATTAATTTTGTCTGAGAATGAAATTGTTTCAATTAATTGTCTTCAGTTTTTAATTTGCTTTGCAAAGGAGGTTTTTCAATTAATTATTTTCAATTATTAATGTGGTCTGAGAATGAAATTGTTTCAATTAATTGTCTTCAGTTTTTAATTTGCTTTGTGAAGGAGGTTTTTCAATTAATTATTTTCAATTATTAATTTTGTCTGAGAATGAAATTGTTTCAATTAATTGTCTTCAATTTTTAATTTGCTTTGCGAAGGAGGTTTTTCCAATTAATTATTTTCAATTATTAATTTTGTCTGAGAATGAAATTGTTTCAATTAATTGTCTTCAGTTTTTAATTTGCTTTGCAAAGGAGGTTTTTCAATTAATTATTTTCAATTATTAATGTGGTCTGAGAATGAAATTGTTTCAATTAATTGTCTTCAGTTTTTAATTTGCTTTGCGAAGGAGGTTTTTCAATTAATTATTTTCAATTATTAATTTTGTCTGAGAATGAAATTGTTTCAATTAATTGTCTTCAGTTTTTAATTTGCTTTGCAAAGGAGGTTTTTCAATTAATTATTTTCAATTATTAATGTGGTCTGAGAATGAAATTGTTTCAATTAATTGTCTTCAGTTTTTAATTTGCTTTGCGAAGGAGGTTTTTCAATTAATTATTTTCAATTATTAATGTGGTCTGAGAATGAAATTGTTTCAATTAATTGTCTTCAGTTTTTAATTTGCTTTGCAAAGGAGGTTTTTCAATTAATTATTTTCTAATTATTAATGTGGTCTGAGAATGAAATTGTTTCAATTAATTGTCTTCAGTTTTTAATTTGCTTTGCGAAGGAGGTTTTTCAATTAATTATTTTCAATTATTAATGTGGTCTGAGAATGAAATTGTTTCAATTAATTGTCTTCAGTTTTTAATTTGCTTTGTGAAGGAGGTTTTTCAATTAATTATTTTCAATTATTAATTTTGTCTGAGAATGAAATTGTTTCAATTAATTGTCTTCAATTTTTAATTTGCTTTGCGAAGGAGGTTTTTCCAATTAATTATTTTCAATTATTAATTTTGTCTGAGAATGAAATTGTTTCAATTAATTGTCTTCAGTTTTTAATTTGCTTTGCAAAGGAGGTTTTTCAATTAATTATTTTCAATTATTAATGTGGTCTGAGAATGAAATTGTTTCAATTAATTGTCTTCAGTTTTTAATTTGCTTTGCGAAGGAGGTTTTTCAATTAATTATTTTCAATTATTAATTTTGTCTGAGAATGAAATTGTTTCAATTAATTGTCTTCAGTTTTTAATTTGCTTTGCAAAGGAGGTTTTTCAATTAATTATTTTCAATTATTAATGTGGTCTGAGAATGAAATTGTTTCAATTAATTGTCTTCAGTTTTTAATTTGCTTTGCGAAGGAGGTTTTTCAATTAATTATTTTCAATTATTAATTTTGTCTGAGAATGAAATTGTTTCAATTAATTGTCTTCAGTTTTTAATTTGCTTTGCGAAGGAGGTTTTTCAATTAATTATTTTCAATTATTAATTTTGTCTGAGAATGAAATTGTTTCAATTAATTGTCTTCAGTTTTTAATTTGCTTTGCGAAGGAGGTTTTTCAATTAATTATTTTCAATTATTAATTTTGTCTGAGAATGAAATTGTTTCAATTAATTGTCTTCAGTTTTTAATTTGCTTTGCGAAGGAGGTTTTTCAATTAATTATTTTCAATTATTAATGTGGTCTGAGAATGAAATTGTTTCAATTAATTGTCTTCAGTTTTTAATTTGCTTTGCGAAGGAGGTTTTTCAATTAATTATTTTCAATTATTAATGTGGTCTGAGAATGAAATTGTTTCAATTAATTGTCTTCAATTTTTAATTTGCTTTGCAAAGGAGGTTTTTCAATTAATTATTTTCTAATTATTAATGTGGTCTGAGAATGAAATTGTTTCAATTAATTGTCTTCAGTTTTTAATTTGCTTTGCAAAGGAGGTTTTTCAATTATTTTCTAATTATTAATGTGGTCTGAGAATGAAATTGTTTCAATTAATTGTCTTCAGTTTTTAATTTGCTTTGCGAAGGAGGTTTTTCAATTATTTTCAATTATTAATTTTGTCTGAGAATGAAATTGTTTCAATTAATTGTCTTCAATTTTTAATTTGCTCTGCGAAAGAGGTTTTTCTAATTAATTTTGTCTGAGATTGAAATTTTTTTTCAATCAAGATGATATTATGTGCTAGAAGAATCTCTCATATATATAGAATTACTTTGACATTTTGCCCTTTCGTGTTTCAATGTGATTTTCTGATAACATCAAAATCACAATTGCATTAATAATTCTCCGCTTTCTGTTTATTGTTCTCAATTCACATAATCCAATCTGAGAGTAATGTTTTCTAGGAATATAAAATAATTATCCTAATCATAGGGTTTAATTTGACAACTTTATTCGGCATTAAATAACCCATAGATGGTTGATATGCCGTAAAACAAACCAAACCAATCCTCGGGTTGCTCCACTTACTCTTGATTCTCACCTTATAATGCTGAGTGTTCAGCAAGGAAGCATAAAGTACCATTTTGTAGTCTTTATGACTTGACCAAGAATTGAACCCCAGTCTCCTGGCCCATTAGTAAACACTAACCATAATGCCAAATGGAAATAGACAAATATATCAACAAGTTTATCTCACTCTTTTTTATACATTATTGAAAATTGTTTTTAAATAAATGTTTATTTTTATAGAATTATAATAATTATTAATTAAAATATCAAAAAGTGGTTTTCATTTCATGCAAATAGAATTTTCATTTCATCTAAGTTATACCTATCGTCTATTTTGTTAGCTTTTATGGTAGATTCAAAAGTGGATAGTTTTCTCAATGTTAAGTAAATACGAATTCTATATTTATGGTTTGTAAATTAAAGTAGGAAGTTTGTCCTTTTTTACTCCTGCCTTTCCACCAATTGATTTTAAAAGTGATCCCCTCCTCCTCCCCCTGCTTTTCCCATTTACAAAGCACAAAATTAAATTAATGGTATGATAAACGGACCTTCTTCCCCATCATTCAAACAGAAAACATGTATTATTTACAAAAAAAAGAAGAAAATCTTAATCTGAAAATTTGCCATTTACCTCTTCACGTCCTGTTCAAAGTTCAGAGTCTTAGTTCTGTAAGGAATTATCTAACATCTTTTTATACATTTAAAAGTTTATTTGCCTTTATTTTTTGACAGATTATGATGAAGCATGACAGTATGACTAGAAACACACTGTTCTTTAAGTTCTTTGATGTTGTCATTTACGTTAAAATGATAATAGTGTTCTGAATGCATGGTTTTGGATTAATTCTAAAATAATAATAAAAACAAATATACTCATTAAAAATGGTCCAGGATGATGAGTTTGTAAAAGAATTGAATTTATCAGCTACAATCAAGGAGAAATTAAGCTGAAAAACTGCACAACATTAATTCCGTCCAGGATTTTGTTTACCTTGGCATAACATCCTAGAAAGAGACATCGAAATCTTCAAACATAAGGAGCGTCATTGATGGATTGCCCACCATCTGGAAAACCTCCCACTTTGACAATCTTAAGAGGAGCTTTTTTAGAGCTACAGTGGAATGTGTCTTGCTCTAAAGATTGGACAGTGGCACAACAGTAGCCATCACTTGACAGAACATACACAAGGATGAGAAAAGTAGCATTGGACATCAAACCAAGAAACGTGTATATGGACACCTTCTTCTAATCTCAGTCTTGCTAAGAGAGGGAAGCCTACTGGTCACTCGTGTCAAAGTAAGTTAGAACTTGTGAGTGACACCCTCCATTACACTGCTGCCTATATCGTGCGACATTTGTGATTTCGTACCTTAATGCGTTCAAATCGCAATTTCTCGCTTATTTCTGGTCCAATTTTAAAAATATATATATGGTTGGAAAGAAAATAAAAAAATCTGTCCGAATATGTAATCTGTGTGTGCTTTTATTCATGGAATTATTTTTTACAGCGAGTTAAAATGGTTTTTACTTAAAACAGCCGAAAATCAAAAATATGAGCTTTTTTTTTTAGACTCAATTTTACACGTTCGTTTGCTTTTCAAAGTTAAAGCAGCCAATATTTATCAATATTCTTAAAATTCTACAACCAATCAGAACACACCTTAAACTACAACCAGGTAGTTATATTTTTTTTCTTAGAGCATTTGAAGGCGAAATACGATAGAGTAAACTCAACCGACATTTCTTCAAAAATTATAAGGTACGCATCTTATTCGCAAATATTTTTAAATAGAAAATAGATTTAGAATTATTTTGATATATAATATGTGAAATTTGAATAATATTTAAATAGCCGGAAAGTTTGTTGAACTTTTAGTTTTGGAAAAAAACTGACTGAAAAATTATGCGTTATACTCGGCCGAGTGTAAACAAACACGCAGCCTTCGCGAATGTATTTTTCATGACATTTTCATTTCCACGTTATACATAAATATTAAGAATGCGACATTTTAACATCAGAAAAGTTTATGAAACTTTAGTTAAAAAAAAAAAAAAATGGACTGCAAATTTATGAGTTTGTATATTATGCTGAATGTAAACATACCCGTGGCCGTCACGAGTGTATTTTTCATTTCCATGCAATACGTAAATATTAAGAATGCGACATTTTAACGTCAGAAAAGTTTATGAAACTTTAGTTATTTGAATTATTGAATTGCTAATACTCCGGTTGAGTAATGTGCAGTTAATCTTTAAAAAGATGTAAACCCTTTTGTCATAATTCTTAAAAACAAAAAAAATTGTAATTGAACTGAGATCAAGTGACTGATTTTGTTCTGAAAATTGTTAATTTAATTTTTAGCCAGAAATGTCCAGCTACAGAAATATTTTTTAGATGTGGCTGTGATATCCATGTTTCAGCCGATAAAACCTCCAACCCTTTTAGCATAACACTTCTACCCGGTCGATTGAATGAAGAGTTTGGTTCAGAAAATTCCATACAGGTTCCCAAATTTGTAAAGATGCCTCGAAGGTCAGAAGTTACATCCATTGAGATGAAATATTTCTTTTCGGAATTCTTTTCCCACTTAAGCGTAAACGTTCCTCTCTTGTTCCATTTTTAAAGGCTTCAACATTTCGATAAAACCTGAATCTAAAAAATTGTTTTATAAAAATCATTATTAACTTATCTACTACTAGCTCTACCTACCCGGCGTTGCCCGGGAGTCTTTACTTTAATTTTTGTTTCACTTTTTACTTCTGCCAAAGGCGGAGGTTACGTTTTCGGTCGAGTTTGTTTGTGTATAGCCTAGTGTATTACCTCTGCCTAGGAGGTTATGTTTTTGGTAGAGTTTGTTTGTCATATTTTTTTTGTGTGTACAGCCTAGCGTCCACATCACTTGACCAATCGTCACCAAACTTGGCCAAAATATCTGTCATGGTCTAACTTTGAATTGATTTAATATTTGGATACCTAGGTCAAAGTCACAGAAAATGTGAAAGTCATTTTTGCCGATAACTTCGGTTCTGTTTGTCATAGAGACTAACTACTTGGCCCATATTCTAGCCAATGAAGTACACAGTTTGGTCATGGTTAAAATTTTGATGCAATTTTGACTTCTGATTTTTCAAAATTTGATGCATGGATCTGATGCTCATTGATAGCAATAACCACCAGTCAAAATCTCAGTCTGATCAGATGGTTTATGAGTTATCAACGTTTCCATGGTATAACTTCGGTGATACTTCATACAATATGGAGAAGTGTCCCATCCTTACGTTGTCATGTTCTTGTTTAACTATGATTTCTTTTTTTTTTTTTTTCACATAACCAAATTATTTATTTTTTGAATAGGATTTTGAAAGTTAAATTTGATTATTATGGTATCGTTCGGTCATTAAATTTTCAATTGAACTTAATTGTTATAAAACTACAATTAACTTAGGGTATAAATGTTGTTTTAATCTCTATCTATACAATGATTGGATGTAAAAAGCTTCCCAAACTTTCAATCTTTTCATTAAATGATGGTTTGAGGGTTGACCAAACGCAATGCTCCTTTGCCCCGTCTCAACGTTGGCAATGAACTGCTGGGCTTGATCAGCCCTCATTCGGGATTCAGTGAATTCATGCCCAACTGATCCAGGGTGAATACCGACATAAGTCAACTCAAAAGGTTTAATAATTTTTTTATTCGGCAGTTTATATAGTTTCAAATTAGTTTCAGATTTTGAAGGGTTACGAAGTAATAAGATTAAAAAAAAAAAAAATTTTGTCAACTATTAACAAAGGTTAAAATGGCTGACTTGTTTACAAAAAAAAGCCAAGATGTATTGAGGTGAATTAATTTCTTCAATTTAAAAAAAATCTTTTTAGGATTTTTTAAATGTTATTTTTCGTACTTCATGCTATTGTATTTTTCACTTCAATAGATAATTAATAGTAAATAATATGTAAGTCACATAGATGTGTGAAACACATGAGAAGTGGTCACACAATCTTTTATTAATATAGAGATTATTATAAAGCTGAGTGAATCAACATTTATTTCCTGAAGGTTTTTTCCTATATACTTTAATGACACAAAATATATGTTAAAATATTTGTTAGTTCTGGGATTGAGTTATGTTTGAGAAAAAGAATTCATTTGAATTTTTCTAATTAGCTGTAATGTGTAATTAAATGAACAAATCAAATTTCTCACTTAGCTTTCTATGTATTTCTCTCGCCCTCTCTCAAATCAAATAGACTCACTTAGAACTGTAAACAAATCAGTTCCAATTGACAATCTTTTACAGATTGAAGGGCCAATCCTTACTACACATGATAATAACAACTAAGTATAACAAATGAATACATCTATCTGGTCAGGGTTGATGGAATGAGAACAATCTACCCCCATGGATTAAATAATGAGTTAAGCTCGAAATTCCCTATAAATTCTTGTTTGACATAAAAATTCCCAAGTTTGGCAAGATGCACCAGAAGGAGCTCGGAGATTACATCGACCAAACCGTTGTAAATGTAACAACCAAAATGGGAATAGTAGTTTAAATAACCGAAAGTTGATTTTTTTTTATTCAGTTTTCTTCTCTTAAAAGACAGTGATTCATTTTGTATTAATTTTCTAATTTCAGAATAAATCTGGCTCTACAGAATCTCTGGCCAGTGAGATGGAAACGGTGATCATTCAAGGCACAGATTTTGCCAAAGAATTTGAAAAACCTAATGATCGAGCCAGCCACATAAAAATTGGCCGTGCTAAGCAGGTAGGATTGAGTTTTTTTTTTTTTTTACTCATGAAAAAAACAATTTTTACATAGCCATCTTCAAGTGTAATGGCTATCAGATGGCAAAGAAATATTAGGACCTAGCCTTTTTTCCCCTTTTTCTTTTCTCATTTTTTTTTTTAACCTTAATGCAAACAGTCAATCTATGGCTTGCCCTTTTCAGCTGCAGTTAAATACCCTGTATTTACTTTGGATCGATCACATGATTGCATTAAAATGTAAGTTTGATTTTCCATATACCAAAACCAAAACTACAAAGTGTATACATACTTCAAGTAAAATGCATGCCTATTATCATTATTTTTTTATTCATTATTTGTGGGACGTGTTGTCATCCGCCTAAAGGGACTGCATGGTCTTCTTGATGGTTCAAAGACAGAATAATTGTATCAAGTCTATTCTTTCTTTTCACCAGTTTCAGTTGACACACAATCATTCACTCCAATCAATTCCGTTCAAAATGTTGCCATTAAATTTAGGAGAAATAAACAAAACAAAATACTTTCCAAGGAAACATAGACTGACTAGCAGATGGCAACGGCGTTGCCCGGCTGTAAAATAAGTCGACAGATTTTGTGTAAATTTATTTAGGCTTTTTGTCTATTATTCTGATGCAACTACAAAATAAATTCAATCCATCAAAAATCTCTACAATTTTGAAATTCATAAAACAAAAATCTTAAATTGACTCCTTTATAGGTTTTTAAAAATGTTTAACAAAAACTGAATGGTTTTAGAATTTATATTATGGGATTCCTCTTCTAGGAGGGGTTCATAAAAACTGAATGGTTTTAGAATTTATATTATGGGATTCCTCTTCTAGGAGGGGTTCATAAAAACTGGGATAACTTTTGGACCCTTTAATAATAGCAAAAGTTCAGACTCCTAAATACTGTAATCGGGCAAATTGAACTTACACAACGGAATTTTTGAGCGGAGAAGGTTGTTAATTTTTGTGGTGTTAAACACCCATTAGTGTCTTAGAATGGTCGAAATTTGTATCATTTGGACGACTCTTTTCATCTTGATTATATTCACAACGTTTCGGCCAATGTAACCTCCAACCTTCTTCATGTGCATCTTTTCAAACTCTGCAATATTCTGGTCGAACTAGGAAACATGTTCTAGGTGATAGTCTTTTCTGGAGATTGAAGGTTCAATTCTTTAGAGGAATAACAAAAAATAAAACATTAACACTTCCTCTCCATCATGGATTGAAATTTTGTAGATTCTAGAGTTTGATGTAAACATTCTCAAGTTCGAAAAGACGCATCTGAATAATATTGGAGGTTACATCAGCAGAAACGTTGTGAAAATAACATCCAAGATGAGAATAGTAGTCCAAATTATCACTTATCTCAAAAATCATGAAACATGATTGGAATTTGTTCAAATTTACATAATCAATATAATATTGCATAATTAAGCGGTTTAAATTTCATTAAAAAAACATTTTAGTTGGGATTTTATCCCCCCCCCCCTCCCCTCTGTATATAATTGTGAAACTGCTATGTACACCATTAGATTCCTTGTGAAACATTACATGTGATATTCATTAGATTTTAAATCCTTTTTGATGCAGAAATATTTATTTCTGTATAGGATAGATAAACAAACTTCCTCTTTATATAAATATATGTTCTTGTTTTTAACCCGATTGAGCGAAACCTAGATCTACATAGGACAATGTTTGACAGCCGAACCAAATTGTGAAAAAAATTCTTACAAACATTTTATTTTTTTACCTTGAACCATGAATCGAAAAGCCCAACTTGAAATATTTGAAGCCTCCTTTCTCCCACTTTGATATATTTAAATTTTTTCTTAGTAGCACAATTCCAGCCATTTGAGAAACTTATTTAGAAGTAAGAATTTATATCCATTGTATTGTTTGTTACAGTTTAGGAATGTTCTGCTTTTTTATTTTTCTCCCAATTTTATTTTTCAGCCCTTTAAAATAGATTAGCCCTCTTGTTCGCCAAAATCTATTGTGCAGAATTTTCATTTTAATTGTCCTTCTTTAAGTGTTTTCTCTCACACTACATTTTTAAAAAGAAATGCAATGTTAGTTAGGTTAGACATTTTCAGAAGGTTTTATTCAATCTGTGTATTGCTCGGATTTTATTTCAATCACTTAACAAAACAACGAAACGGATCCGTCCTTATTAAACCTAAAAGATTCCAATTGTCGTTCTAATGAAACAAAAGACTCGAGTACTCATTAAACCCTTCATTGTTTCATCTCTCTCTCTCTCATTTTGTTGCCCTCAAAATTGAAATTACTTCTGCCCTGTGTCACCAATTTTTCTTTTGTCATTCCTGCTTTTCGGAAGGCATGCCTTAATGACGATTATTTTCATTGATGATGAAACCCTGTTTGCACCTGCAGCAGGGAACGACGATGCAGAGGCTTCTTTCTCTTCTTTCCTATATTATCTGCATTTTATGACTACACGTTTCAACAGCACAAGCCCAAGGGATATAACAAAGCGATAAAAGTGACTTATTTTATATACCATTTTATAAATAATGATGTTTGAATATAACTTACTGAGTTTATGCAGTATTCCGCATGCCCCTCCTTTACTCTCGATCACTCCTTGGATGCAGCGGAGAATATTAATAATCAAGTTGTTGCTGTAGTCAAGAGATTTATTTTGTCCACAATTCTTTTGCTGGCCTCTCAATGCTTCAGCACTTCAAGGTTGCTTTTCGGCTACCTTTTTTCTGGAATATTCCTCATAAATTTTATATGGGGTTAAGATCTTAAGTCATGTTGTCACGTTGTTTTGGGACAACATTTTCTGCACTGCTTTGAAATGGTGCAGGAGGATCCGCCCACATCGTGCATGAAAATGGATCACTAATATGCATATGGATTTCATGTTTCTTCAATAGAAGTGCCACATACTTAGAATCATTCATTGTTTTGTTTTTTCAGGAAGCACAAAATAGTCCATCTTCCCATATATTTAGACATGACCTCCCAACTTCTTCAGTCTTGGTGGATGTGGTTCATGGTTGGAATTGTAAACTTTACATCAGATTTCTTTCCTGGTAACTGTCTGATATCTATTTTGTTTTGACATCCAACAGATTGTTGTAGGATAGATTGATAGTAAAACAAGACTTTACCCCCAATAGATAGTCTCGCAGTGTCCAATCTGGATGCTGCTTAGCAAATACAACACACTTGGATTTCATAAGATTTGCTAGATCATTGAAATAATTGAAGACAAAACTCCAATCCTAGATTGCCAGCCTGAAACTCGTTCAACTAACATTTGCCCTTTTTTTTTTAAACAGGGACACATGTCTTATTAGAATGTCCTTGATCAAATGGTCATCTTGTACAGGTTTTCATTAATAGACACTTTATATTTAAAACAATATTCGGCCAATTGCACATTCAGAAAGTCATTCATTGTGTACAGCTGTGAGTCTTGTTTGTGTCTATGAAATTATGAGGATTTTTTGAACTTCATTTTCTAAACTTCATTCACGGCACATTAATCTTCTAAACGATGTCTTCATAATGGCTGATACATCACTTTTTATATCTCAAAATCTTTGTTCTGACTTATGTTAATGGCTGTACGTTTTCTGCAATCTTGGATTATTACGCTGCCATCCTTGAACGATTTTCTCGATTTGTTAGTCTTTGTTAACTGTCAGCTAGATTTTCTTTTCTATAGAATTATGAAAGTGCAAATGATGAGAAGTGTGCTTAGCAAGCACATGTTAATCTCTCTTCCACCGAACAGTAAATGGTTGAATCATGAGAAAATCATTTTCTTCAATTAAACTAATTGTAAATCTAGCCTCTCCCTTTCGTTGTCTCTTGTAAGCCTTTACATTTCGAATTCTCTCAGCCAGTTTTTGTCTTGAAAATGAAGAAGAGCCCGTCAGACGAATACCCCCACACACCAAAAAGGCAGCCTAGGACCTATGGCTTCGTTATCAGAAGTCTCTTTATCATTCAGTTATGCTTGATGCATATGAACAATGGCAGCCAAGCATAAACTATTTCAAATTCAATAAGGATACTATTGTTTGCAATTCCAACCCAGCCTAATTTATTGACTTCCGTCTTTAAAATTTATCCCTTTCTCAATTGGCAAATTTTCAACCCCATTTTTTTTGTTTGTTTCTCTCATGATTTGTGAAACTTGTGGTGTTAACATTGTGCCACTCGAAGGATGTTTTCGTCGATGGCAGGCAGATCAAATCTCTCGCCACTGCAGCCCCAAGAGATTTCATGACGTGCCTGAATTCTTAAGAATTCCCCATTTGCATGCTGTAAATTCTCAAAATCATTTTCAATCCATTGTTTGCTGAATTTAGTTGTAGAAGCAAAGTTTAAGGAACAAAAAAAGAAAGTTGATTTGCATGTGCATGAACGTTATTCTTTGATTCCTTCCTCAAAAAACATCTCTCTTCACTGCCTCCATTTTGTTTTTTACCCCATTCTTTAGACCAAACATTTTTATGTTTATTTTTTTGTTGAGGTATGCCTCCTGTTTTTAGATTTTTCTCAAACTTATGAAGAGTAAATTTTTTATGACCAATCACAAAAATCTTCCAATGCTGAGTAAATTCTCTTATTGCTAAAATATGCGAAACAAAACTTTGAAATAAACAACATAGAGTCAATCTGCACATTTACCAATGAAAATACTATTTCAAACTTTACACCAACAAAAATATTATTTCAAATTTACACTTGACAGACCAATGAAAATGCTATTTCAATCTTAAGCCCGACACACAGATCCTCTTATAGAGATCCTTCGATACATAAAAAATAATCTTTATAACATTGATAAGCCAAAAGTCTAAAAAGAAAAAAAAAAGATTAAATTTTTTAAAAAATCAAATTTATTATTTTCATATTTTTCTTCAAACTTATGTGTTCTTAAGCATTCCAAGTTTTTATTTCAAAATCTATGCAATTTTAACTAAGTCCCCCCCCCCCTCTCGCTCTCTTACATTTTCTTTTCTTTCTCTCTCTTGTACTTTCTGTCCTCTCTTAGACTCTCAAAAAGATAGAATGATGGAGGCGTACCTCCCACTTTCCTTTTTTTATTTTGTTTCCCTGCATGTTCGTTTTATTGCTGCTTTTTTTTACATTTTTAAGCACTTCATAAACAAGTGTTTTAACAATTTTCCTGTTTTATTTTCAAGGTAGAAAAGAAGAATAAGCATTAATGGAGAGATTCTGTCTTTTAGCAGAAGCACTCGTAGAATAGCATCGTTATAAAATAAACAAGTGAAATATTCAAAGTCACAACATTATGAGATGTTCTTTTTAAACATATTCACAAATATTATTTTATAGATTTCAAGTTTCAGCTGGTTTAGAAATTACTCCTGCCTTTTTTTCTTTTCTCATTAAGCATATAATATATTTTGATTTTGTAGGGGTCATTTTGAACAAAATGATCCCTGCAAATACAGGCAGCAATATATTTATGTGGATTAAAATATGGTTTTATGTGCTTTTCCATTTGAAGGCCAAAATGTAGATGTAAATTTGCAATGACATTTACCGTTTCCGTTTTTTTTTGTTTTTTTTTTAATCAAATGCGTCAAGTTAATCCATTTATTTTAAGAACCCTAAAATATTGGCGTGCGTAATTGAGCTTACGGATACCCTCACAGACTGTGGAATTAGTTGTGTCAGATTGAAACCCTGACTGAGTATCGATTGAAGTCCTAATCTGTTGGGAAAGCTACAAACCGGCATTCTCCGTTTTCAATAAATCTATAACGACGTATAAACATCTGAAAATCATTGTTAAATCTGTGGAAATTTTAATTATTTTCCTCCCCAAAAAAGCAGAAACTCTTCCTTAATTGTTTGACTTCTTCTTTTTCCTCCTCTCCTCCAGATCCAATTATCGCTTACATGTTTGATGAGTATTCTGTAAGCAAACAACTATTTGGGCCCAGATTAATTCTGTATCCAAAAAAGTAAGTTTATGTTCTCACCAATGGTAAATAATATTTTTGGGATTAATTCAATAAAATGTTTCTTTTAACTGTTAAAAACATTTCTCAGTTTAATATTTTCTCATTTCTTTATTTCGACTTTGGAATATCTTTTTAAAATATTTTAAACTTGTTCACTATAGAATTGAGTTCACTAAAAATCTGTCAAAAATGTTTGAAGCTTATAAAAAGAATTAATTTTTAAATATTTAAAAAATATGTTGATTTTTGCATTTGTTTCATTCAATTTTTAAAATGTATTCAAACATAAGATGTTTTATAGATCTAAAAATTGGTTTAAACGACATTGATTCATATTTTCTAAAATCTCTTTAAAGAAAACTAAGAAATGTGATTGAAGTCAGTTTTTATTTGCGTATCTGTTATTGGATATAGGTCATTTCAAATCAACGTGCTTCTTTTCTAATGGAGACGCTGTATATAACTTGTTGCAAGAAATTGTCAGATAATGTCCTAGATGGGAGTAATATCTTCAACTAATATCGAGACAGCGTCTCCATTAAAAAACTATGCTGATTGGAAATGTCTTTTCTAATAACAGATATGCAAACAAAAAACAAACTCGATCACCATTCTTAATTTTCGTTTGAAGAAAAGATGTATCTCGAAATATTGTTACTTTAAAACATGTACGAGAAAGAAAGAAGAAATAACCACAATTTACGTCCATATCTAATGCCGAATTAATGCATTCTTAAAAATAGAATAGTTTACCTATGAATATATACCCCCTCCCCAACTAATTTTCTAAACCATTAGAAACTTGATTTTTTAATCAAGAGATATAAAACCCCATTTTAAACAAGTCTTCACAAATGTAATTATTTTAAGTGACTAATTGCTAACGAATTCTATTAAGTGTTGGGATATTAAATCATTTGTGAACTGACACTTTCAACTTTTTATAATATTTTAAGTAAAGTTACTCAACACATTCTGCTTCATTCATACAATAGTGGCATTGTCTAAAGATACTGTTTCTCTCTAGTTTTGGAGCACAGATGAACCATAATACTTGACTTTTGCTGATAAACTTTAATTTCTATTGCCCAATTTAATGATTTAAAAATCACTTTAGAGTTAAAGGCTACAAAATAAATACTGTTTACAGACATTTTTTCCCCTCCATTCATTACAGATGAAAAAAAAAAGTACCATGATGTTTGCTTCCTGGCTGTGTGCCATTCGAACATGATTTTAAAGCCTTTAATGTTAATCGGCAAAAGTTGAATTTGATAATTCTTCTTTGTTCTTATACCAACGGAAAACGGTATTTCTTGTTCATGCCACCTTACTGTCAATGAACCAAAATTCCTATATTAAGTTCCTTAAACTTTACGAAAAGTCAAAACAAAAGAACTTTCTGTAGATTTTCATGGTTAATATTACTTTCGGGGACTACTTAAAAATATTGCATGGCAGCACTATTTCAAAGCAACTTATTACATTGTTTTTTGTTTCTTTTTGACAAAAAAAAATATGTGTGCAATATAATCTAATTAAAAAAAAAAGAATAATGGAATTCATTTCAAAATGGAGATGTCTGGTCATTTTTTGTTACCCTTCTGACTATGGGCTTGTTTTTTCTTAATCTTTTTATTTGGGGGAACAGAACAGATATGACACTTTGATCTTAGCCCAGAATTTTTTTTTTTCATAAAAAGAATTTTGAACGTTTATTTTTTTTTTTAATTTTAAAATAATATTTTTGAGTAAAATAAAGTGTTCCAAAAAACAAGCCCATAATGCATTAGTCAGAAGGTAAAGAAAAAACAAGAAGAAATCTCCATCTTGAAAATGGCTTCCATTTACATGACAAATATCTATCATAATTCTTTATTTTACACATATTTTTAGTAAAAAAGAAAAAAGAAAGAAAATATTAAATATAATGGTGTTATGTAACAAGTTATTTTGAAATAGTGGCAAACAGCATTTTTTAAAGATTCCCCTAAAGTTAATGTGAAGCTATATTTATATATGTATATATTATAAATGAGTTAATAAAATGTGAATCCAAATAGTAGCATCTTATTAGGAGTTGTTTTTAAAAGACCATAAACTATTTTTGACTTGTCAAGTGTTCTCTAACATGTGTTGTCTTAATTTGGGAAAGAGAAGACTTTACGTTTTAAACAGCCTCGGCCTAACATTCACAGGTAACATGAATTGGAACAAATACATAGAATACCTTGCCACGGCTGCTGCAAAGAAGGTGGGCTCCCTCTACCATGCTAGAAAACTTCTCACACCTGATAGTATCCTATATCTCTACAAAGCCATCATCCGCCCATGCATGGAGTATTGTTACCACATCTGGGCTGGTGCACCATTCAATAGTCTCTTTCTGTTAGACAAAGTCCAAAAAAGAGTCTTTAATCTAATAAATCCCTCACTATCCACCAAGCTCCAGCCCCTGTCCCATCGCCACAATGTTGCCATCCTTATGCTTGTTTTACAAGTACTTCTATGGAATGTGCTCCAATGAACTTGCTGCTCTGGTGCCCCCTCAACGTAAATACACTCGACCAACCCGATAATCGAGTAAATCCCATCTATTCACTGTGGAGGTCCCCAGATGCCGGAGAGCTTTCTACTCCAATAGCTTTTTTCCTCGAGCTGTCGGCCTTTAGAACTTCCTCCCTGCTCCGACATGCAGAAATTTAAAACTAATGTGAATAAGCATCTCGCTGCACAACTCCCAACTTAGGATGTTCCCCCGTCTGAACTTTCACCCTAATTCTCAGTAGCAACTTGCCTTGTTTGGGGGTGAACTAAGTTTTAAAAGAACAACAAAAAAAACAATGCATGGCCAAGTCGATATTTAGGCCAATATCATTTTTTTTTTTTTGTGCATATTTTTCAAAAGGTTTTATGTCTGCTTTTAGTTACATATATTAGACTGTGGAGTTATAATCTTTTATTCTTACTATATATCTAACATATAAAGTTATCTTGTCAGATTTTTAAAGTCAGACCCAAATAGCATTCAAGCTGAGAAATCAAACTTTGCTTCTGACTAACCAATTTTCATTTGTTATTTTTGTACCGTGTTATTGGCAATATAATAATGTACTTCGCTACAATTTATTCAAAAAGTTACTTCGGCCAAACAAGGCGCCTAGTAATATGAAACATTTTTAAATAAGCACCTAAAATAAATAAGTAAGTTGGGATAACTCATTTTAAATTAAAGAATATAATAAGTGGTGTGCAAACAATTATAAATTAAAAATTAAAATGACTTCACTGCAATATATATATATATATATATATATATATATATATATATATATAATTATTGCACATATACTTTTATCATAATTTAAAATGTGTTTCTTGGCTAAAAATGATGAATTTCTTCACAGATAAAAATAAAACATAGCCTTATTAATTATGCTACCACATCCAAAAAGCACTTACACAACACCACTCATCATCAGGTTTATTTGTTGAATCGGGCCACAATTAATCCTGTAATGAAAGTGGGGCCTGATTGTCTAGTCTCGATCTAAGTCTTCCCCTCCATTCTTGTCTTTGGTGAGGCCCGACGGAATCCATATCCAAGGCTATCCTATCACATTTGATCACATCCTCCCAAGACAACTTGAGTCTGCCAGAGGTGGTCTTTTCTGCTGGCACATTCAACTGTCAGGCTTTAGCAATCCAGCCATTGCTGCGCTCAACGTGCCCCAACCAACGCAGTTTGCTCTTCTACATGATGTCCATGAGGCTTTGTTCAGGCTCTACCCAAACAGATCCATCTGACCATTGCCTTGTCAATACAGTGCAGTTTCTGTAGTGTGTCGGCAGAGACGCCCCAGGTTTCGGAGCCATACATTAGCATACAAGATAACTATACTTGCAATAAACCTGGATGTCTAGTTTATCAGCATTTGGTGATTTCCCATTTCATAATCTCAAATATTCACATCCAAATACAACTG
>OY744545.1:18247209-18334709 GCA_963556195.1 Sepiola atlantica | reverse complement strand
TTTTGTTCAAATTGATAAAAATTCATGACCCCAAATGTAACAAAAGAAAATTAACCGGTCATGCTTTTTTGCAATTTCTCATTTTGACCCCAGTTAAGAGTTTATTTCAAACTTACACATCCACCCCCACCCTACCCCTCACTTGTTTTTCGTTTGACAAAATTTCATTTCTAACTTTTTTTTGTCTGCTTGAGGCTTTATCAATTTTCACCACAAACAAGTAAATAAAAAAAATCATTTTTAGTTTTAAATTTATTTCAATGGCTATTGCTAGATTTAATAGGAACATCGAATCTTAGACATAATAATAATATTATTCATAAACATAATAATAATAAACATTTTAAACTGTTGATAGAAACTAAGAATCAAACTTTGTTATCTTTAAAGAAATAATTTAGTTTTTTTTGTTTTCTTTTTGTTTGAAAAAAACTTATTTTAGGATAATTTAAAATAAAACCAAAAATTCCTTGTGCTTTAAAAAAAAAAAAAATGTGTCCTCATCTTGTATTAATAGAATCTCATCAAGGAATGTAAAAAGAAAAACTTCAACTTGTATTGAAAACATTTTCTAATTTATCCGTGAATGCTTCTTTCAGCAATTGACCATTTGAACCAAAATGTTTTTTCCTTAAATTCCTTCATATATACTCACATTTCAAACATTTTTTTTCATTCCTTGATGAATTTCTTTTCTTTTAATCTATTCTGTTTATTTTTTTCTGACATGCAATTATTCCAACATTCACTTCATCATCAAATGTTTTGTGTTTTTTTTTTATAGAAAAAAAAAGATGAAATCATTAAAGCTAACATGTTTTACTTTGATTTCTTTTTTTTGTCTTTTTTATTATCTACGCGAGAAAAATATTGTCTTGTAATGAGGCTTCATCTTCCTTACCAGGCTTTATTATTTTCCATTAATCTTTTTCATCTTTAATTCCCCTTCCGATATTTCAGCTTTCAGTTGATAATAATATCCGCGTGCCGCTTGTATCTTATTTTCAGGAATTTCAAGATTGAAACATTCTTTTTATTTTTTGTAACTTTAAAAATTATCCCCAATCCCCTTCTCTTACCCCAAACCTGCCTTTCTACCTCGATCAAAATGACTTAGGATGAAAATTAATTTCACCAAAAACCACTTGGCATTTGCCAATGTCTACTAGGTAGCTTCACATTGATAACAAACTGAAATCAGTAGTCATGGTAAGAGACACATCGAAAAACGATTTGCATGGCTTATAATGGTTATGTCGTCCCTTCTCTCTTGGACTCAAATCCTCGTGGATAGTCTTTTTTTTCTTTTTCTTTCTTTTTTTTTTTTCTTTTTTTCTTTTTTTTGTTAACATTAACTTTAGAGTAATACAAAAAATGCTGCTCTGCATTATTTCAAAACAACTTATTAATCTATAAAACAATTATATTTAATGTTTTTGTTGACAAAATATGTGTAATATAACTTTTGAAAAAAAAATCTTCATTGAAACCATATTCACGGTGAACATTTCTTGTCTTTACTGACTCATGCATTATGGGTTCTTTTTAAATTTATTTTGTAGAATATATTTTGGAACACAGAATTTTAGCAATTATAACTTTATTCCATTTTTCAGTGTTGGCAATTTTATTTTCCTGAATAATAATGTTCTACAAAATAAATAAATAATAAAGCACCCATAACATGCATCAGTTTAGTTGATAAAGACGAAACCAGAGACGTCCATCTTGAATAAGGCTTAGTTGAGTAAACAAACAACGATCTTGATTATTTTTTTTGTCAACAAAAACCTGAAATAAAATGATTTTATATAATGATTGTATTGAAATAGTAGCAAGCACTTCTCTTGAGTTAACATCATTGACCTTTTGTTTTCATTTTTTTAATGCACATTTTGAAGTGAATTGTGTCTATGACCAGCCCGAAAGCTTGCCTATCTTGATCATTAAAAAAAATTGGATTCTTTAACTCTAGTGCCGCCGAGTTGCAACATTTTAAGATCAATGCTGTAAAGCAAAGCGGTCAATTAGTAAAATGTGTTTATTTTAAAGACGTTCTCTTCTTCCACCATTTAGATTTTTCATGAATAGGTTTCAAGCTTGGAAACCTCTTGATGCATTTGATTAAGGCTAAAAGAAAGTCCATCTCCAAATAGATTCCATCCATAATTAACTACTGCATGACCGTATTATTATTATTATTATTATTATTATTATTACTAGCCAAACTGAATGTTCATCTTGTAAAATGTTATTAATGTTCTGACGGTAAGTAGACGCTATCTGTTTTTCATATCCTGCTGTGTTTTACTCACCTCCTAACAAGCGTAAATCTGGGTGTCTTGGTCTAATTCGAAAAAGCATGGGGGAAACATGGTTGAGATAAACGATAAATATTGCTTTTCACACATGTTTTCCCCAAAAATGCTCTTCATCAAGAAGACCCTTAAACTGATACTGATTACATTTAATTGATAACAAAAGGAACATAATGATGTAAAAAAAAGAATTCTTTTCGCCCTTTTAGGGTGACATCTTAGAGGAGGTTTTTTTCAATTGCTTTTTTTAACATCTCTTGGTACCCTTTATTAAAGTAATAATTGTTTCCTAAGTTGATTCAAATATTTTGCATCAACGACACTTTCTCCTACCATTTATGGCAGTTTTCTAAATAAAAACAACCCGCATTTTACAAACATTTATTCTTGAGAATGGTTTGTATAAGCAATAACATGTTTCAAAACGTAGTGTTCATCTTTTTAAGCAGCAATTCCACCATAAGACACATTCTTTCTCTTTTTTTCTATTTTTCTTTTTGGCACTAACATTTTTGTTGTAATTAAAGACTGAGACCAACGCTTCATACTCTGCTGCTTTTGGTTAATAGAATAATAAAACCTCTTGGAAGATATTTTTAATGGGTCCGTCTCTCAAGCTTTCTTTATATGCACACACACACATGTGTTCATCTGGTTTAGCTATAAGAAACAAAATCCATCAACTCAAAGTAGACAGAAAGTGTTTTAAAATAATATTTTTCTTCATTTCTACTAAATACAACTTTCTAATATACACGTCTACACTTCATATATATATTTATAATTTATACATGGGTGTTTTTAATAAAAGTTTTTCAAACTGAGAAAGATCTCGTTTTAACTATGAAAAGGTAATAGAACATGATGGATGCATGTACACTGAAGAAATTCTCTTTGCAATTCGAACATACAATTTCTCTTAAAGCCGCCAGATATGTGAAAACACAAGCATCAGCAAAGGACAGTTAGTATAGGCATTGTTTATAGTTTAGATACGAACGGAGCAATAAGAAGACAAGACTCTTCAATGTTTTTGATGTCAAGTCATTCATAAAAGTTGTATATTCATTCACTTTTTATCAAGAACATACATTTAAAAAAAAAAAAAGGCCAGAGGACTGTCCGAAATAAAAAAAAAAATTAACCTAACACCTATAATTTACATGCTTTTATGTTTGACATAAGATGATATTTTTTATGTTTCAAATGTGAAGCAATTCATCATTTTAGCTGAGAAACACATTTTATATATTTCTCACTTTGCAACCGCTATATGTCTGAATATGCAGATGATTTTGTGTGATTTTCGTTAACAGCTGAAAATGCTCTCAACCTTTTTGCGCAAAGGTTTTCATTGTATTTTGAATGTCGTCTGCTCACTAAATCTTCTTCTGTCTCTTCCATCTTTCCATATGCGCACATTCTTTCATTAATGAGCTAAGTCGTGTGGTGGTGCTCTCCCTGCTCATGCATGTCTCTCTCTCTCTCTCTCTCTCGACAGTAGTATGGCTAGTAACCAGAAATTCTACCAATGTCACTGATGATGTGGATTAAAACGAAACAAAACTTCAAGTGACCAATTTTGGCAAACTAACTTTGCTTTCAGTAATCTCTTTTTCTAATGATTTTAACTTTATTAATATTAACTAAAAAAACATTTAATCCTACAAGCAAATCTTCAAGAATTCAAGCAAAATTCACTACTAAATGTTTGCAAAAAATATTGATTATTTTTCATTTAAATAATTTCCTTCTTTCAGCATTTGATTATTTAATGTAAAAATTGTTTCACGATTTTTGAAAAATAAAAATTATTTCCAAATCTTTAAAGGGGGGAAAACAATGAAATTTCTGGATGGTCACTTTTTCCATTGTTTCTTGGAACCAAATCTGATCATTTGTGACCCCCCCCCCCTTTTTTTTTTAAATGGTAGGTTGCTTCTAGATGGACTTTTGTTCACTTTTGTTTAAGATTTATTTCTATATTTTTTTTATTTTATTTTTTTTTACTTTTTAACTTTCAATGCTTGTTTGTTAATCTTTCAATTCCTTCAAAATAGTTTTTTATTTATTTATTTATTTTTTTTCATTATTTCTTCCGAAACTTTTTGTATTTCACTTTTCACTTTGCTAAAACACATTTTTCGTATGTGCTTACCAACCTTTTTGTCTTTCGGTTAGAAAAGCTAACACGATTTTCAATCATTCTAGGATTAATTTCATTTGTTATTTTCACATTCATATACTGATATCAGAAGATTTTTATTTACTCTGCAAAACTGCCCCTCCCCCGTTTTATCAACGATTTTGTAGTGTTATAAATAATAAACCATATTTTTAAATACAACCATTTCTAATAAAGCTGCCAAATATCATGTTCAAAGATCATATATCATTTTTTTAATTGTTTTCATCTTAAATTCGACCAGGTTTTTTTTATACTTAATGCGTTTACTTTTTATGCTATTCAAATTTCACCTCTAATATTTTCCTGTAAAGATCTTCATTTGCTATGTAACATCATTCCATGCTTTCTGATTCCAATACAAGTCTTTTATTTGCAATGTTTTCTACCTCTTTAAAATATCATCGTGGAATTCTAACTCTGAAATGTTTATTGATTGTCACACAGTGAACAAGATGAAATATTCTAAAATCAAACAGCTCCTACCAAAAATATTGTCATCAATTCTTTTAGATAAAAGATCTTCAGTAACGAATTCACCTTTTTTGTTTACGTGAAAATAAATTCCTTGATTTTTATTTCCGAAATATTTCTTCTCTAATGTCAGCTTTTTAAATTTTGTTCCAAGATGAACATGAAAGGATCATTTCTAGTAAGTAATTTCATTCTTAACTTCTTGCAACACTAAAACCTTAAAAGCTTAGGTTCCCTTTTTTAGTTTTATATATATATATATATACATATATATATATATATATACATATATATATATATAGCAAAGCCCACTCAATTTATTGTCAAATTAAGTGGAGAAATAATTGTAAGTTCCTTCAAGAATTTTTTTTTTCCAAACTAAAACTGATTCTTGTAATGGAATGTTTGTTTATTTTTATTTTGGACCCTATTTGTTTATTTTCCAGTGCTGGTGGCCACAGTTTTCTAAGTACTTGTATGACTTTCTCTATTTTTATATGCATTTATTTGCATGCCTTCATTCTTTCCGAACGCCTCCTCCTCCTCCTCCTCTTCTACAAGAGGCAAGGCACATGCTTCATTTACACTAAGATTCAATTCAACTGTAAAAGGAAGTTTGTGCTGTATTTTTAAAGATTTAATGATAGAATCACAAATTGAATTCAATCCTTTTTTTTTTTTTTTTTTTTGTCAATATTCTTTCTGGGTTTTCTTTGCTTCATAGTTTCAAATTGGGCAGAAAAAGCTGATCTCACCTTTTTGTTGTTGAAAAGTTTTCATTTGCGTTGAATTGAGAATTAATAATATCTATGAATCGGCATCGTACGACTTTTGATCGGCTTTATTCTGTTGTTGGCATTGGTTTCTCCTGATTGTTTCAAGAATCAGCTACTTATAGGAGCGACCATGTGAATGTTGCTCACATTCATAAATGAAACTGATGCTATGGGACCGACTGGATTCGAACTTGGCACATCCAGGTAATCAGGTCGTGTCACTATTATCCACTTCGCCATAGCCGCCTCCCAGTTAGTCCTCTGGTTAAGGGTTAGTGATCGTGAAAGAAAGTCACTTTCTTCCAACTTGTCCGCAGCCAGCAGAGAATATAGAAGTAAAGAATCATAATGTAAGAATTGTCTCATAAAAGTATGACACAAAGGGGGGGGGGGGTACCTTGGGGCCTTTGTTGAATGATTAGGAGGGCACGTCAGCTGCTCCAGACTGGCGAGCCAGATGCGAATAGAGGATCCCTTCAGCATCGTTAGACTACATTGATACATGCGAACAGAGGACACTGCAAACCTACCAGGAACAATTTCTACATATGCATATACAATCCGAATTCAATTTGCACTCTTTAGATACATGGTGACCCGCCGCCCCCCCTAAAAAAAAATACCACTCATGAAATCGTTAATAAAATTCCCAATCTTTTCTGCAATCCAATCATATTTGGTACAAATATATTTTATTCTATGCCTGACTTGTCCACCACGTTTCAGTCATGAATATCCAACAGTTTTTGTTTTATCACTATTCTATGATAAACACACCTGGATACAACAATTGTCAATTACTCTGACCTCTGACTCCTTTCTTGACATTGCCCTGATTTTAACTGTGATGGCCCCTTTTCAGTTCAGGAATAATCTTGGGGATTGTTTTGATAAAAATCTAAAGGGTTAGAGTCCGGTGAGTGTGAAGCCCATTCATGATCACACCTGATTTTTTTTTACTTATATTCACCCCAAATAAAGCACATTGCAACTGGGATGTAACTGTGAATTAGGAGTCAGATTTATAGTACATCCTGAGTTATGAGTTGTGCAGCAAGATGTTTGTTCACATTACATTTAAATTTCCGCTTGTTGGTAGAGTCTGTGAAACAGAGAGACGGTAGGGAATTCCAAAGGCAAGCAGTTCGAGGAAAGAAGCTATTAAAGTAGAAAACTTCCCGGCATCTGGGGACCTCTACAGTGAAGGGGTGGGATTTTACTGTTTGTCGAGGGTATTTGAGGGGGCTCAAATGAAGCAAGTTCGTCGGAGCACATTCTATTGAAATACTTGTAAAACAAGTACAGGGATGCAACATTGTGGCGATAGGACAGGATCTGAAGCTTGGTAGGCAGTGTCGGACCTATTAAATTAGAGGCTGCTTTTTGGATCCTGTCTAAGAGGGAGAGACTAGTGGTTGGTGCACAGGGAAGTTTTCTAGCCTGGTAGAGGGAGCCCAACATCTTTGCAGCAGACTTGGCAGTATCTTCTCTGTATTTGTTCCAATTCATGTTACCTGTGAATGTTAGGCCCGAGGAATTTGAATATTGAACTCTCAGGTAGGGTGTTATTAGCTATGGCAATCCGTGATTGGAATGGTTTCTTATAATTGTTAAAGGAAAGAAACTTTGTCTTAGTATCAAATGTAACCATCCATTTTTGGCTCCATTCCACTACAGATTGGAGGTCCTTTTCTAAGGATGTAGCTATTGCCTTGGATCTGTGTGCGGTCATTTTGTCGACATGTCAAAAATAGAGCGTGGTGTCATCAACAAATATACCTATCGCAACGCAATTGCATCAGGGAGGTAATTTATAAAAATCAGAAATAATAAAGGTCCAAAGATCAACCTCTGGGACACATCCGCATTAATGTCATGTTGTTTAGATGTACGACCATCGAGGACAACCTGGAACTTTTGTTTGTCTATTTTTGTTTGTTATATTAAATATTCGTCTAGTAATACTGTACAAATGAATTTTCATGAAGACCTTCATGCCAGACCGTGTCAAAACTTTTGGATATATCAGGTCCCACCGCCCTAGCTTCACCTACCTTATCTAGTGTATGGTATGTGTTCAGAGATGACCGTTAGGATATCCACAGTAGAACAGGCTTGCCTGAATTCATACTGTTGGTCAAAAAGAAGTTTAGCATTTACAATGTGGTGGACTATCGCTAGATTGATTAATAATTCAAAGATTTTAGCGAAGAATGGAAGGAAAATGATGGGGAGATAATTTTGCAGGTCAGTTCTTTCACCAGAATTCTTGAACACTGATACCACAGAGGCCATTTTCCAGCTATCAGGGAAGCAATATTCGGCAAGGCACTAGTTTGGAAAGGACAGCGGCCAGCTCAGCAAAGTAATCCAGGACATGGGAAGGGGTGATGATCAGATCATCTAGTGTGGCTTCTGTCCGTAGTGAGAAATTCAAAAGGGAGTTAGGGTGGAGTTCGAGTGGAGTCCATGATGAAACGATCATCAAATTGTCTCCCCATATTACTAAACAAGAATAAAACAGAGATTGTTGGACATTCATGACTGAAATTTGGTGAACCGGTCAGGCAGCAGAGACTGAAGTTTATTTGTATAAAATATGGTTGGATTGCAGAAAGGATTGTGAATTTTATTAACGATTCCATCGGTGACAGTTTTTGTTTTTTTAAGGTGGTAGGGGCCAGGGGTCACCCTGTATAATTATAGTAGAAGAAAGAACTAAGATAGAATGCAATAAATTCCACAAAATGTTCTTCTCGGCTAATGAAACTGCTCGCTTAATTGGAATAGGCTTTCTTGTTGATAAAAACATATTGGTTCAATTATAGAATATAAGATGATATTTTTTTTATGGAAATCGCTCCAGACAAGGCACTTGATGTAAGGAGCTAAAAAAAATACTACTTCATGGTCAAAAACTAGGTAACGATAAGTATTAGAAAGCAGCAATTATTTCCCCTTTGTCAGAAACATCGCTCATGGAATGTGAGGACTAAAAGACAAAATAAGGGAAGCGAGAGTTATGAGGCTGCAGAAAGTAAACCCAATATTAACTTTCTACTCTCCAATATCTGACAGACTTTCAAGATAAACATAAAACTAATAGTTATCTAATGCTTTTCCCAGCATCCACACACTCTGACGAAGAAGTTATTCGAATATACGATCAAATATAACCTATTATAGATAGGTGGTCTTGTCTAAAAGGTATGGTGGAAGGGTGCAGAAAAAGAGATAAACCAACAAGATAATGTAGAGGGTGAGTCAGAAGTAACGGGGCAGTCAACCTATTTTTAGTTAAAATAATAAAATTTCTTCATATTTAGGTAATACATTATTAAATGTACATGAAACAGATTGTATTGAATGAAACGTACAGACTTTGATCTTTGAAGATGTTCGCATTAATCTGCTAATTTAAAGCGGTGAACGAGACTAGCTACCGTATCTCTTTTTACTGCTCAATCAAATTTTTCTTGAAACTGCTGGCATGTCTCACTTTTGTTGTCCATTTTGTAAAAAAATTTTACAATAAAGACACATTCTTCTTTGGTTGTCATTTTTAGGGGAGCTGGATTTTCCCTACATTAAAAACCGACTCTGACTTTGTGGGAAGGCAAGAAAGTAGGGACATCGACATATTCACATGAAATGATTTGGCTAACAATAATCTGGTATCGATCGAGGGAGAGTCAAAATAACTACAATAAGAAGGCATTGACTGCCCGGTTAGTTCTGACTCACCCTTATTTTGGAGACGCTTAATACCTGATAGATCGTATTCTGCAAGATACAGATAAAAGGTTTGATGATGATGAAAGCGATTCCATTCAGTTTGGGCTAATTACGATATTAGATTCATCAGCTTTCCTCTATTTTAAAGAACATTATTTTCAACGTTGGACAGCAGATGATAAAAAACTGGGTGGTGCCAATAATGGTGAATGAAAGAGTTAGCACCGTGGGGGAGGAGGGTGTATGACAAAAAAGAGGGTGGGAGTACCTTAGGACCTTCGCCAAATGATCAGGGAATTATCTCCTTTGAATATCATGATAATGGCGGCGATATTCTGCTTAAATATTATAGTTAAAAGTTGAATTTATTTTATAAAAACATAACTCTTCTATAATAACTACAATAGGGAAGCAAAAGAACTGAGGAGGGTGTTTGCTGCAGTTTTGAAGAGACTTGGTGTCACTTAAATTTCTGTGAAACCTGCACCACTTATTACTTTAGTGAATTCTCAATAATGATTTCTGCTTTTTTATTATGTCATCTAGCGTTGCTTTTTCACAAGATCTTCATGACGTTTTAAATATTACTCATCATGTCAGCAATTTGTTTGCTTTAAAATATATAACGAATGTTAATAGACTTTTTTTTGCTAATAGTGTAATATATTTTTGAAACAAGTTGTCAGCTCAAATTAGGAAGTGTAGAATATTTTAAGATGAATTCAGAAATAATGGGTAAAAAAAGGAGAATTAAGTTTGCATTTTTGGGAACCATTTAACCGAATTTGATCTGTGTATGTTGATATTGTGTGAATAGTGTAAATGTTCTGGCCAATGTTGTTTTGTTTGTTTTGTGCTTTTAAAGGGGTGAATTGAAAAGGTAAAAGCGAGAGATCCCTAAAGAGGCTTAACGAACAAGTAAAAAAAAAAGTTGAATGTAGATTTTATTGTCCATGTCTGAAAATTATTTGTTTTGGTTGAATGAAGTTGGATTTTAATTAAAATGTTTTTATTCCGTTCGCTTTATTTAATTTATTTTTCTTTCTATATCTCTATAGACTGTGTGTTTAACCCTAACCTCCCTGTCTAAAAATCACCATTTATTGGTTGACATTCTGCGACCTCTATTGCTTTAACGATGTGTTCAGTTAGAACAACTTCTCTCGTCAACATATCTTATGATTATTGATGTCTAGGTATTTTAAAATTATCTTTCATATGAAACAAATCTTTTTTTTTAATATCTCGGCTTTCAATTGTGGCGGCTGTTAAACGTCTTTATCTTTTTGTTTTACTTATCTTTTCCATCTGTAAAAAAAAAAACTTCTGCTACAGCGATAATAATAAATCTATATTAAAAGCAGGCTTCATTTTATTGATAATCCGTTTATTTTTTGCGGAGATCAGGATTTTTGCCGATGCCCTTACGTCCTGACCAATTCAAAAAGTATCAGAATTAAAAAAAACAAAAAAAACTCTGAATTTAAATGTTTTTGGAAGTAATTATTTGTTCTGTGAACTTGTTGTCGTACATGTTGTGTTGTCAGCATAACACGTTAAATGCTCTTTGTGTGAATAATAATTTCCTTTTCTCTCATACTGACCACTTTTTTTTATTCCCCATAAAAACTGTTTTAATGCATGACTCGTGATAATAGTTTCTTAATACTTTCTGAATTTTCTCTCTCCAATTTCAAGGGTCAAATCAAATACCGGGCCTTTGTGTTTACTCTTTAAACTCTAAATGTTTTTGTTTTTGAAGTCAAAATTGTTCATTTGGTGTTTTTTTAAATTTTTTTGGTCATTTCGTCTGTCAGTCATTTTGTTGTCTTCATTGTGTGCAAAAGGGTAAGGGGGTTTCACTTGTGCATGTGTTGCCCTTTCACTCTGTGTGCACGCACACGCTCATATATCTCTCTCTCTCTCTCTCTCTCTCTCTCTCTCTCTCTCTCTCTCTCTCTCTCTCTTTCTCTCTCTCTCTTCCCCGCTCTGATTGCAGCCAGGGGGGGGGGGGGGGGGGCATAAAATTATTGTTTTGGTTGATTTTTTACCTTAAAAGAAATTTCTACAAATTCTTTTTCATTGACAATGACATTTAAAAAACGTTTTATCTTTATTTTATCATTAAAGGATAATTCTATTAAGATGCAGTTTGTGTTATTGCATAAAAAAATAGTAAGTTAATAAATTTCTTAAACGTGGGGAATCTTATGTTGACGATAAAATTGTCCAAATTTAATGACCGAACTTTGGTCGGGTTTGATTGGTACTTTTTGCTTTCTCTCTAATAACTTTAGGTGCTAGAATTTCTCTTTTCAATATTATCTCCTCCATGTTTTGTGCAATGCATGTTCCTCTCTGTGTATATGTGTGTGTGTGTGACCCCCTCCCTTCCTGGTAGATGAATAATCATATATGTTGCCTTTTTCCTATGTAAAATTTCACTTGCCCTTTTATGAAACTATTTTTGTTATTATTTGTATCACTCAGAATATTATTCTCATCTTGGTTGCCGTATTCAGACCACCTTTTTGGCCGAAGTAACCGGCATTATTTTTCAGGTGGAGCTTTTCAAACTTGGAAGCTAATAGTCAAACCCACAAACCATAGACAGAATTTCGATAATCACTAATAATAACAAATTAACACGTTTACTTGCTTCTGACTTATTGAATGAGAACAATCTAGCCCTGTGGATTTAATAAAAAGGTTAAGTCCGAAAATCGATACTGGTTTCCAAGTTTGACTAAAAAGTTCAAAAGTTCAAAAAGATGCCTCTGAAGAAGGTCGGAGGTTACATCGACCATACGTTTGTAAATATAACACCTCAGATGAGAATGGTAGTCCGAATAATCCAAATTATCAATTCTCATCTCAAAATTTTGGTAACCTGAAGATTTGTTATCATTTTTAACAAAAGAATATTTCTAAGATTATCAGTTTATTGTATTTAGAAAGATTTGTTTTCTCTTCCTGAACTTTTCTCTTCTGTTCATTGCAATAAATTGTCGAGAATGAAACTGATTTAATTTTCAAAATATGTAAATAGTAAAACCAAAACAACTGATCATTTCTGTAGTTTGCTTTCTGTTGTGTGGATTCCCTATATAACATGTGTGTCTCCAATATATTCTTGTAGCGCGCTGGAGGTGCTTTCAAAGCATTTCTGCTTTGATCACCCTTGTCATGACTCAGTAAGCAAAATCCTGATTTTTCACCAGTTTTGCTTTGGCCAATCTAAATCTCCCTCTTCCAAGACACCTCCTTTGTTGCATTCCTCCTCCTCCTCCTCCTCCTGTTTTTTGACTTGCTTAGAATCATGCTCTGTCATCTAATCCCCCCCCCCCCACATCTTTTAATTTCCAACAAAACCCACCTGTCCTTTCATTTTCACACCTTCTGCTCAGCAAGTTCTTTGCCTTGGCTCACATCTTCAGTGCCTCTGTTGTCGTAGAATTTGTTCCATTGGTTGGAGGTTAGGGTTGAGTAATCCCTTTTTATTGTTCCTACTGGTTGCAAACATCATCACTAAAAACAGTATTTTTTCCAATTAAGTTGCTATGATTCGAATAGTACTACGAACTTGAAATCACTATATTAATAAAATTATGAGACGTTTTTTCATGTCTATGTTTTTCTTACCTCTATGTGACTAACCCATTATTTTTATTAATCATTTATTGAAATAAAAAATGCAATAGTGTAAAGTACTTAAACAAAGTTTAAAAGAAAATCTTATGTAAAAATATAATTTAATTGCAAAATTAAATTTACCATGATCTATTTCCGTTTGTTCATAAACAGGTCAGCCATTTTAATTTTTTGTTAATAGTTTTAAAAAAAAAGAATGAATTACTTTGTGACCCTTTGAAATACGAAAGGAATTTGGAAGTATTTAAACTTTCAAAATAGAAAATCATTTAAATTGGTTTTAAAATTCTTAGCAAATCCTCATTTAATTAAAAGATTAAAAGTTTTGGAAGCTTTTTACATCCAATCATTTCATAGTGATTTAAATATTATCAATTTGTTATCGTTTAATAATTATCTGGCTCAATTAGTAATGTAATGACCAAGCGATAAATTAAATTTAACTTTAAAAATGTTATTTAAAAAAAAAAATGAAAGTAAAATGACTCGCAGGCAACATCAGGTAAATAGAGCTAGTTAAATAATAAAATAGGTAAATTGTCTGTTACTTGTTTTGGGCGGGAAATGAGGATTGATAGTTTCGATTATTTGACTACTGTTCTCATCCGCAAGGACCCATGGCATAATTGTTAAAAGTACTAATAATCGGTTCTAATCACAGCCTTCAGGAAGTTGATGGTTCAATCCTCACTGCCGGCAATACTAGTAATACAATTACGAATTACTTAAGACTTCTACCCGATCATGGCTGACGGAATGAAAAAAAGCTACCCCCCCCGTTCCGTTCGAAATTCCGTACAGATTCTCAAGTTCGACAAGAAACACTTGAAGAATGTCAGAGGTTTTACTTCCAAAAGTCAATATTATATTTTTTCCTTCTGATTGATTTTATCATAGGAATCATGGGAATAGATGAAACTATAATAGATTCGTCACATGAATTTAAATTCCCTTTCACTTTGGATTGTTATTATTAGTTTGTTTTTTGTAATATTTATCGGAAACAAATGTTACAATCTAATTTAAATGTTGTATTTTCTTGTAACAATGATTTTGAAGGAGATTTAACCCAAACAGTGTTTTTATAGATTTGTTGACTATATTTTTACTAGTGATGTCTCCCATTTGATCTGATTTTATTAAGAAGTTTTTATAGATTGTCTTCTTTGCTATTCCCATCTTATGCCGTCAATAGGCTCAGTCGTAGTAAAATTTAATCTAATGCTCCTCCCCTATATTTTTACTTAGGTGAATGGGGCTGCAACAAAGAAACCATCTGACATTTTTTCCTCTTTGTGTGCATTTTTATTTATTAAGAAATAAAATATTGTAGTAATCTCTTCTACAAGAACCAAGCAACAAAAAACATGAATTAAAATTTGTAAAAACTTCAACTTCTTAAATTTCAAATGATGAATGGATTTTTAAACATATTTAAATATCATTCTTTACAAGTAAATTTCTTCTAGTTTCATTTTATTCTATAACAATTTTTTGTATCTTCTATCTACTAATCGTTTGATTTTTACTAGCTCTATCTACCTGGCATTGTATGGGAGTGTGTGTGTGTGTATATATATATATATATATATATATATATATATATATATATATAAAAAAACTGACTAAGCTGTTTACAAAGAAACAGAAATTAATTTTGGTGACTAATTATGTAATCAAATCATTTTATGAAATAGGAAATTTAAAAATTTTGTTTTAGTAAAGAACAAATACTGATGTGTAAATAATCTGGAGGTGAGAAATATCTTAACCCACACAGACACACTTGAAATCACATAATTTAATATATAATATTTAGTTATTTTTTAAGAACTCGAGGAAGAAAACTCGGTATAATTGCACATGATGATTTCCCTTTATCTGTTTCGGTGAGTTAGGTAAAAACTCTCCATTCTAACAGTTTTCTTAACCAGAGTAAGTATTTTCAGAAAAAAAACTATAGTGAAAGGAATAAAAAAAGAAATAGGCTTGTCTGAATCAAGTATTGATATGTCAGACGGATTTCTATTTGAGTCTAACTTTGAAAATCTGACAATATAACTTTGTTATATAAATCAAATAATTAAAAAGGTTTTTGTGTGCGTGTGGAAATACTGTGTTTGAGCATGTTATGTGAGATTAACTACAATGACATTTCATCCTTTTATAATTATTTACATTACTATCATCATTAGCAACTTTAGTATTAGTAGTATCATGAGTGCTGTATTAGTACTACTACTTCAAACTTTCAGTAATTTTTGCATTTCCAAATAACGCATCGTTAAATAATATAAATGTTAACTTTTACTATTTCATATTTTATCACTTCATAATTCAATAAAATGGGAGAATTATTTTCCTCAAACCATATTTGTTCTGGCATTTTACCGTAATTCCTTATTTAAATATGATTTTACATAGAAATCTTTAAGAATGTAGGTGTGAATGTTAAGAGATAAAAAAAAAATGTCAGGTAATTTTTTATAAATTACCTGACATTTTTTTTAGAAATTTTTATAATCAGAGATATCCCCCCACCCCACCTCAACTGTCAGTCCCTTTGTGGTAAGATGAAGAAGATAAAGAGCTACCCCCCCCTCCTTTCCCCGGCTACCATTCTCCAGGTCGTCTTATGCTGAGCTATAAGTGTAAAAGCGTTTTCTGTTTGAACAAAATAAACTTCCAAGACAAAGGTGGAAATTTGGTGTCCGATATGTGTGGAATTTTATCCTGCATTCATATTAAACGGGTTTATGTTAACATTTTACTGCAGTTTCATGGTGGATCCGATCGTCGGAAATCTATTTGTATTTCACACGTCTATATACATTTGAATGCCAGCTCTATCTGAAATGATATCGAGTCCTTTATGTGTGCAAGATCTGCTGTCTTGGATTGACTTTGTTCTGATTGCGAGGAGTTGATTTTTCATGTTTTATATACTAGTTGTACTGATCCGGTGTTGCTCGGTAGTGATTTTACTTGCAATTTGTTTTGTTTTTCTTTCTTTTAAACTATGTCAGAATACAGAGTTACGTCCACTTTTTTAAAGATGGTGTTCGTATGAAAATAATTCCGACCAAGTCAAAGTATTTTCTTGAAGGAATTAAATGGAATTACATTTTATTGTTCTTAAAAACCTGCTGCAACTAATCCACCGAAAGAACGGACGAATTAGAATTAAGTATTGATTATGTAGGAAAAAAAATTATCGATGTCAAAAATCGAGAAAGATATTAACTTATATATGTGTGTGTGTATAATTATAATTATCAGTATGATTCAATAATACAGTTAAAATTAGGCACTTTGCGTAATATTTATTTTGCTGTAACTTCAATTGTCACCGGTTTCATATTGCAAATGTGAACCTTTTCTGTAATTGTGTTTTATGTCAGCATGTTTTATAAATTTCAGGATCTCTTCAACTATTTTCTTCTCCTGCCAAACGTTGCATGTTCTATTTCAAGATGTTAACTTTTCGTCATCAATGTTGGTGCATGCACACATTCAAGCGTTTCTTTTGCTGTCTCATGTTTGACGATTTCTGTGAATTGAAAAATCCCGTCATAATAATTGTGTGAATCGGTCAAATCATATGTACGGAATGATTTGTCTGAATACAGCACTGCGAGTTGGAAATTTGGGAAGAAAACTTTTTAACGTGTTTTATTGTTATTTTTTTTTTGTACCCCATTTAATTCAACTAACATTTTGTGTTGTACAATTTCCAAACTGAATCAAGCACTTCCTATGAGTTGTGTGTGCATTTTAAATGGAGGGAGTGGTATACTTCTGCATTCTGCTGCTCGTACAAATTAGTGTCTCTTTCTAAATTTGATCCCTTCTCAATCAAATGGTCTTCTTGCGCAACAACTTCATATTCTTCTCTTGTGATAGCCATGTGTGTGTGTGTATATATATATATAGAAAAGAGGGTAGTGCAGTATTAGTGCAGTTCCAACAAGAGAAAAGTAATGTGTAAAGGAGTAAGGCTACCAACATTTGTAAAAAGTTTTTTTCACCATTCATTTGTTATTTTATCATTTTATAATTTTATATAACGTGTTTCAGGCGGGGTCCGCTCTCATCACATATGTAAATCCATTTGAAGAAATGTCTTTCAATTTGAAAGAGTGTGGTTTCATTTGAGGAAATGTGTTATTGTTTTGCAACAACACATTCTGAAAAAAACTTTTTACAAATGTTGGTAGCCTTACACCTTTACACACACACACACACACACACACACACACATATATATATATATACATACACACGCACACACACATATGTGACAATTAAATAGACACCTCACAAAAAATAATTTGTACATGTTTAAAGGTTTGAACATAGATCGTCATTTTTTACTGTGTTCATCCTGTGAAGCGTGTCCTGCGCTGGATTTCTCAATACTGTCATCATGCATGGTCAAAGGCTTGGTCAGGATGAAGTTTGGCCACTTGAGATCTTATTGTCAAGTATTCAACCACCTTTGTTTCAGCCATTCTCTCGAACTTTTCCTGAATCTCATGTTTGCAAATGTCCATACCAGTGCAGACAATTTTCCATCATTTTGTCCGAGATCAGCATAACTTCAGACATGGTTAGATCGGGTCAGATCAGAAGTCCAACTCAAAATCTTTCTATCCATGACTAATAGTCTTCTTTCTGCTTCCGACGGCCAGCACTTAAATCTGTACAAAGCAGCAGTAAAAGTTTGAAACATCAATATCTTATACTAATTGATAATTTTTGTGTTTCAGATATTAATATATCTATCATATAGCACCATTTAAATATGCCAAGACAAAGAAACATTAGAATTGTCAGAGTTTCAGAGGGAGTCAGTGTGAAGGTGGACTTAATCAACAGAAAATCGTCGCAAACCTCAGCATTCCATTTTCCACTCTTAATTGAGTGATTGTCTAATTTATCAGAGAGGGGGGGGGAGATAATCACCATCATCTCGCCTAGGTTGATCAGTACCCTCTGACAGCAGTCTTTGTTATTAATGATAATAAAGGTGTCCATTTACTTGTCATGTCTGTGTATATAAGTATAAAGATATATGTATGGCAAGTAAGTTTCTCTGAAACATTTGTATTTCATTCCATGAAGGAATTCTTCAGACCAGCTGAAAATTAACATTCTACCAACCCTTTTATACACAAATATTTTTTTACACTACTGAAACCCCAAATAACAAAAAAATACTACATAGGAGAAATAACATTAGATTTTTAAAAAAGATTGTATAATCACAAAAGTGCATTTAATAATAAAAACCTTAAATCACTTTTGGGAACTTTAGGATAGTGAATGATCCCCAGTAATTGAGTTGAAAATTTTAATGTGTAGATTTTTAAACAATCCGTATAATTTTAATGTCTGGGTAAGAAACTATAAAATTTAAAGTTTAACACATGTAAAAAAATTTTACTAAATTCGCTGAGCAAAATTGCTACAACTTGTAGACAAAAAATAAACTTTACTTTGGGATAGCTACAAAATAAAACACTATTATAATGTTATTTTTTTAACAAACATGAACCTTAAAAATAACTATCGTAAACAGTGTTTGTTAAACTTACTTGAAAATGAAATGTCACATCATTAGTGGAAATCAGTTAAATTTTATTGACTGATGAGAGCGAGAGGAAATGGGTGTGAGTATTTTGTATAGGTAATAAAAACTAATCTATTAATAATGGAGTTTATGTGTCTGTCTGTGTTTGAAGCCGAAACTCCAGTATGACTATTTACTAAGTCCGCCAGCGTTCATAATATTTGTATACCTTTAGAATTAGGATACTATTAATCAATTAATTTAGATTAAATAACATTAAATAACATTAGATAACATATAATAAACAAAGAAGAACGAAATTTCAAGACGAGGCTGCGATTAGAACGGAAAACGTGTCAAGAATCTTACTTAAAGTAATATTTTTCAAATTCGTTATATACTGTTATTAAAAGTCGTTCAGACACTAGATGAGTTTTGTCATTTACATAAGTCATTCCTTTTAACCTCCAATTAAATTCATATTTACAAATATACACTTATAACTGCTATTATCAAATTTACAATATTTTCCGATAAGGTGATATTAATAAAAATTATTCATACAATTAATTAAAGGCATTTTCTTCATAACCGGCGTGTTTTCTAAACCATACTTTCAATGGCGAGTACTGTTAAAATTGCAAAGTCATCCTTTCGAAAGTGACGTCATTTTGAGAGGATTTCTTTTCACATAATAATTCTTCATTTTCATTACATTGTCAAGATGAGGTATTTTGCTGTAAATTAAAATTAAACAAGGCATATCCCAGCCATTAGTAAATGGGTAACCATTTTGGAAAACTAAATTGCTGACTCATCCTTTCAGGTTCTTTCCGGAAGTGACGTCATCGTGAGACGATTTTTTCAGTTTTCATTCTTCATATTCATTACGTTGATAAGACTAGGTGTTTTATTGTAAATTGAAGTTAAGCAACAAATATCTCGGCCATTACTAAATGGGTAACCATTTTGGGAGAATAACAAAACTGGTTCTTTGATATGACCTAGGCGCCTCCTAATTTAAAAAAATTTTTTTTTAACTATGAATGCGGGGGGGGGGGGGACAACAAAAATTATTTTGGAAGGGGGGGGATAATTTTTTTTGTTTTTATTTTACTTTTTCTAACTGAAAATATAACTATTCATGGGGAAGAGTAAAAAAAAAAAATCCCCCCCCCCCCCCCCCCATTTTTTTTTTTTTTAAACTGAAAATATTAGTATAAAAAAATTGGGGGGGTATTTTTTTTTTGTTTTTTTTTGTTTATTTTTTTAACTAAAAATATTCTTGGTTAGAAACAAAGAAAATCAATGTCTACCCACCCAAGAAATATGACTGGGGCTCCATCAGTTTACGGGTGAGCGTTCATTTCTGACGCGGCAGCCCGGTCGCATATTTTTGCTAGTAGTCTTAATTGATAGATGAATATAAAACAAAAAATTGTATATTAAATGAATGGTTCAATGTTAATTTTCGCAGTTGAACTGAAGAATTCTTTCATGAAATGAAACCAACGTTTCTGTGTAGCTTATTTGCCATAAGTATATTTTTATACTATTACTAAGCTTTACTCATATCTTGAGCGCTGTAGAAATAAATATTGTAACTAAATAATATATTAGCTTATAAGCGTGTGTGTATGTATGTGTATATATATATATATATATATATATATATGAAATGGTAATATACACAGGGTGCATAATGTATTTGAAGACAGGTTTATACTATGGAGACTTTTAGGGATTGTTTAGTCTGACAAGGGTGCTCAGTAATCGTTTTGTCAACTATCATCTATAAATTAGTCGTCCAAAAGATTGAGGTCATGTGATCATGAATTTTGATTAAGCAGTTTCCTCCCTTTACCTTTTCTGATGTCTTTATGGACAACCTTTCAGATTGTTCCTTCTGACATGCAGTGTTCTTTTGCAATTCAAACCGAAAGATCTTCTAGGATTACCACCAGGGGTGTGCTGTACTTGCCAAATAAATTGAAGTGTTCTAATGCTATCAGTGTCGAGAATGTCTCTTACATTTTGATAATGATGATACCTTTCCGTCTGAAGCCTTTAACTCTATGCAAACTTTGTTGCTGAAAAATCAAGCGACTTTTCGAAATGGTTCTATTTTGAAATTGCTATTCAGCCTTGATAGGCATCATAACTGTGTGCGTCTTCAGTTGTCATGTAATTATAGTGGCTGCCATGGATAGTAAATATTAAGGCAAATAATAATCCTGCTATAGTAAAAATAATGTATGTCCTCAAATATCTTATGCACCCTGTAATTAGATTGATTGCACAAAGTAAGCTGTCTTGTCACCCCTATTTAATCATAACACTCAGTGAAGGCATACTTTTTCTCTTGCCCATTCATAAACTTTAAAAGTAAGAAGCATTGGATCCCTTTCATAGCAATCTGGTGAAATATATGCAAATCACTTGACTAAAAATACTCCCCCTGCCCCTTTGCCCTTCCTTCTTTGGAACAGCTCGGAGATTAAACTGAAATCTCTTTAATGTGGAGTTTTTAAATTTTGATTGATACCCCCCCCCCCTTATTTTTGCCTCATTACCAAAAGAAAGTGATTTCACTCTAACTTTTTTCCTTAGGATAGTGGGGGTGGGGGGTTCAATTCTGTCTCTCTCTTTCTCTCTCTCTCTCTCTCTCTCTCTCTCAAATTGCATACATTAACTGTATCATTATTATTATTGAAGAGAATATTTTGGCAATATTGTCCTTCTTGTGATTCTTTCTCCCAAACTGATGATTTTGGAAAATATATTCACCCCATTTTAAATTGCTTTCTGCTTTCAAAATTGTGTATCTTTTATATTTAATCACCCCGCGTTATCCAGAGTTCTGGATAACAGAAAAGATGTGTTAAAAAAAAAAATAACTTGCCTATCTCTACACATCCTCAGTCATGTGACTCCCCCCCCCCCGACTTTCTGTGGTGACTGATTCAATATAATAAAGAAGGCAAAAAAGAAAAAGTATCAACAATTGACTTAATTTCAGTATTGTTTTTGAAACAATTACCAGTAAAAATTGTAGAACGGAAATTTCTGATTAAAAAGTTAGTGAATATGTTCAAGCTTAAGTGAATATGTTTATATTTAGTGAAGCATGTTCAAGGAAGTGAAGTAAGCGAGCAGATGATGAAAAAGACTAGCTAGATCAGAAAGTATTTTTTTCTGAGCCCCCACCACTAATTTGCTCCCTCGTGACTCGAGGGAATTAATATTACAGTCTTTTTGTTTTTACCATAACCCATTTGTGATCATATGAAATCCGATGAGGTAAGGTTTTTAAGTGTAGCTCATGTAGTTTCTGATCTTTAGCCAGACACACACCGACGGAAATATAACTTTCGATTATACAATAAATTAGAAAAATACTTGTCCCAGGATTGGTACAATTGATTGAGGATTAAAATCAAGATATAATGATACTAAACCAAATCCTTATTCTAACTTTTATCAAAATCCATTACATGATTTTGATTCTAGAAAATGTCTTTAATTTATGGGGTCTTAAGAAGAAATTGAAATTCAGAGAATCTTGCTTAGTGTCTAATGAGTATGGATCAAATTCAATGCAAATCTGAAATGTTTGAATTTTCAAATGGGAGGTTGTGCTCATATGCCCCCTAAAAACCTTTTAAAATAATTCAAAGAAACTGAAATTTGGAGAATATTTATTAATTGATGTCTAATACCTATTTTTAAAGTTTCAAAAAAATCAGAGGTATCTGAATTTTCAAGGACTTCCACCCCCTTTTTACCCCCTTTGCATAAAACTAAATATAGCCCACATTACTGTCTCTTATGCCCAGCAATTGTGTCTAAAATTCATAATAATCGGTTAATTAGTTTAAGCATGAATTCTGTACATACAAATATATAAACATACTTAACTTTATAAAGATAAAGATAAGACTTTTTTCCCGAAAGCCTAGATAAGAGCTTTCTCATAGTTTTACTTTAGGAGATTCCTTTTTTTTTATGGAAATCGCTCCAGACAAGGCATGAAGCCACTTGATGTAGGGAGCTAAAAAAAAGAATTACCACTTCAAGGTCAAAAACTAGCCAACGATAAGATTCCGACACAGAAAACAGCAATTCTTTCCCCTTTGTCAGAAACATCGTTCATGGAATGTGAGGACTAAAGGATAAAATAAGGGAAGCGAAAGTTACAAGGCTGTCGCAAATACTTCCACGTTGTTTTTGGAATATGAGATTCACTTTTTGATTTTCTCCCTTTTTATCTGCTACCCCCCTCTCTTCCCTCCTTTAATGTGACACGATCATGTAAAGAAAAGTAATAAGGATGTTCAGAAATTACTGATTTTGTCAAGTGAAAAAATTGTTTCTCAAATAAATGTATCTCAACTTCAACAAAGAAAATGCTTGTATTTCTGGTCTGTTGGGATTTTCCGCCATTATAGTTGCAATTAGTGATTTCAAGCAGGGATACCCAGCATTGCCGGGGGGGGGGGGGGGGGGGGTACAAAATAAAAGTTTAAAAAAAAGGAAAGTGGTTTACATCTTACTTTTAAAACTTCCTTTTCTCTCTACACATCCTCAGTCATGTTACTTTTTGAATATCCCCCTCTTTTTCTCTAGCAACTGATTCAATATAATAATAAAAAAAGTCGGCAGCAGCTGACTGACTTCTTTTTCCCAAACTACAGCAGGTGCCGTAAAGACGAAAAAAGGTGACCTGAACATGATACTATATCATACTACATCATTCCACCTATCGCCAGAGTTCCCGAAGAAAAAGTAGAGGCCGTAGCTTGGTTGCCAATCAGACGCAGTGGCTATGGTCATCAGATAGCTGCCAGATACTGGTCAGATGCATCTCTAGGTTTGCTAGTTAACTCCTAGCGGAGACCTGTTTTACCGGAAACCAGAGTATGTCCACACATTGGTGGGTTATGTGTCACGGCAATGGAGAACAGGTTCTCTAAAAGTTTCTGTTAGGGACCTTAGCCATCGCTGACTAACTGTTCGACCTAATTTCAGTGTTGTTTTTTAAACAACTACCAGTAAAAAAAATTTTTTTAACATAACTAGCTTGTGAACATATGGAATCTCATGATGTCAAGTTTGTAAAATAAGCTTTTTCTTGTCATTAAAGGCTATTATCAACACTGTAAAACTGATTTCAAGATATCTTTGGTAGTTTCTAAGTTTTAGCCGGACGGACACACATTTTTCTGTCTATTCTCGTCTACTAACAAGAGAGAAAATAAGTGTTTTCTTTCTGCAGATGTCATCTTCTAAAGTTGCCCTCGGCGAGAGCCTTGAGAACACTTCTAAGCTTTGATGCTGCAATCTGAGCACCCCTACCCCTACACACACTGCACCCTTCTCGGCAATCCACCCCCCCCCCCTCCCCCAACCACCATTTTTTTTTGTAACTCTTCATCCTCATTCAGAATGTTTTTGGTTTTTTTCCACTTTTATATTCGCTCATAGTTAATATTTGCTTGCTCCTCCTGACTTCATAGATCATCGAGCTTTTATATACTAATCAGTGTTTGAGTTTAATACTAAAAATCTGCAGAAATATTTTTCTTCTTTTCTTCGTTACTAGTAAATCATGCTAAATGGTGAGGAATGTATCAGCATGATATTTTCACTTCTAGTCAATCACAGTTGGTTTTATTTTATTTAAAAACATCTTTTTTTTTTACCAATTGTTTTGTTGTTGTTTTTAGGATTTGTTAACTTTGCTACATGTTATTGAAGGTCAACCAGGGAGGTTAGCTGATTGTATAAAGATGCTTTCAAACAGTTTGCTTTTTGGAGCCAACCTACATTGAAGCCATCTTTTGCTTGCCTATATCTTCTTGGTGCTTTCAAAATGGGAAAACTTTTCCTTTTTTCTTACAATTTGCTATTCGTTTTAAACAGACGTTATGCTTTTTAGATTTCTGTCTTTGTTGTTTTTGAAATATCCTTTTATGACAAATTTTGTTGCACACAAAAAAGCGCTCTCTCTCCCCCAATATTTCACTTTGTTTAACTTGTTAAATGGAATATTTTTCACCTAAGATAAGCTTTTCTTGTCATTAAAGGCTATTATCAAAACTGTAAAACTGATTTCAAGATAATAGAATGTCGGCTCCTAAAATAAAAGCTATTTTAATTTGTAAACATTTGCAAACAAATTAAATATCAAATAAGTTTGTTAATAGACAAAAAGAAATTCTCAGCTTGACATTCTATTATCATGTGAGTTCAGCTAATGTTGTATATAAATGCATAAAATTGCATCTTGAAAATTCTTTGGCTATCAAATTTTAAGGCATAAAAAAATGCTAACAACATTGTTGTTTTTCTTTTCTTCAGAAAGTTATCAGTGGCGGCCAACTTTCCATTGTTCAGTGCACGAGTGTCAGTGGTCTGACCAGCAGCAATGCAGGAAAGCCAACCGTGCAAAAGACTGCGGCAAAGCCTCCTGACGGGCCTTGCCGAACAAGTGACCTAGAAGGAAGTGCTGGCAACAACAGTTGTGCTGTGAAGAATGCACCGAAGAAAGTCACTACAGCTGTCACGGCGTCTGTTCCTGCTCTCCCCGTCAAAACCGGACCTGTTGCATCCAAGGCAAATGTTTCGTCTTCCAAAGCGAGGGACATTGCAAATGCCAGCAAACCCAATAACATGCTTTCCAGGCCGAATCATCCTCCTCCGGCCGCCATTTCTGGTAGACCAGTCGAGATGGCTGCCAACATCGGTCATCGCCCAAACTTTGCCAATATGAGACCAAATCCAGCGCCAGGTGGCATGTTTCCAGGTTCTGTGCAACTGCGGGGACGAGGACCTGGAACAAATTTCAACCCCCAACGACCTGTCAACCGTATGCCTGCTAATTTATTTAACACTGGTCGTCCTCCAAATGTTCCGGTTATGAATGTAAGAAGTCCTCGGCCGATGGCACAAAGTGGATTCACTGCTGTTAGACCACCGCTTGGCATTGCACCACGACAAGCTGGTCCCCGGCCCGTACGGATGCCTAGTGGGTGTCCAGTGAATAAAAGGGATATTAGAAGACCAAACCCTACTAATCCTCCTGCCGTGCGGCAAAGGCCGTTAGTTCCAGAAAATCCCGTGAAACCCTGTGTGAATACCAGATCCAAACCAGCTACACCAAAGCCGACCAAGGTCAACCCCATTAATGATGCTATTCTCAAGAGCGGCAAGAAAGAAGTAGTAACCAAAACGAGCCCACATCCGGTGACTGCCAAGACTGGTAGTGCTGTAAGTGTGACGACTGCACCCACTCCACCAACTCAATCTGCGGCAAAAACTTTCAACCATGCAACAATTGTCAAACCCATGGAGAATATTCCACTCGTTAATGACAAGAATTGCCCTCAAGGAGGAAATAGTACAGTAAAGCCAGCAGTAAAACCTGTTGTAGCCAATCTCAACGCTAACCCGTCGTCGGGTAGCAGTGAACCTTTAAAACCTGTCACTAATAATACTAATACTACAAGCAGTAATAAAACTGTACAATCTGCTCGCCCTGAAGCCAAAGTTGAAACGACCACATCCAACACGAATAATACATCTGATAAAGTTAAAGCGCAGAATCAACCTTCAGCCGCAACTGAAAAGTGAGCATGTTTGATTTTTCTTTCTCATTTCTCAAATCATTAACTCTTAAAAATGATCATTCTTTTTTAAACTTTGTTTTTGTGCTTATAATTTCATATCTCCATTCGTGTTTGGCTGACCGATTGAATTTGTAATTAATTGCTTTTAATGTGATCAAAGATGAAATATTCTGAAAGAACATTTTGAAAAAACAAACAATATTTTACAATTCTGTCTCTTAATATTTTCGTATTTAAAAAAGAATATGAAATAGCACCCCTTTCAGAAAAAGAGTATTGCAAAATCAATTTTTACCTTTTTAATATCATTGGCGATTTTTTTCTCTTAAAAAAAATGAGTCGATGTGGAGAGTTGAAAGTAAACCATAGGATTATTATTATTTTCGGCAATTTCCTAACTCTCATTTCACCCTATTTTGTCCTTTAGTCCTTGCATTCCATGAGCAATATTTCTGACAAAGGGGTGAGAATAGCTTTTTTTAGTCGGTGGTAATTGGAGATTTTCAATCCTGTCTTCATTATTAAACTGACAATCCATCCATCTCATTAACTTTTATCATCAAGTGGTGAATCATAAAAAAAAATTAAAGACAAAAATGAATTGATAAATGATTATCACTGAATTCTGGAGTAAGTTGCCATACTTAAAGCCAAACTTGATAAAAAAAAACTAAAATTGACTGAAAAGCTTCAAAATCGCAGTCAAATTTCTGACAGACATGCTAAACATTGCTGTGCCAGACATAACTTTCATAAATATACATTGAATTATTTTTGTATTTACTCTTAATTGAATATTTATTAAAATAAAAAATAAAAACGAAAACAATTTTTTAAAAATCCTTTATTATTTTATTATTTATAAATTTGAGACTTAAAATAATTTTTTTAATTAAAACTTAATTTTAAGTCAAAAGTTAATTTATTAATAATTCTTTAATAATCTAAAAAAAAAAAAAAAAATTAAAAGAAAGGCCAAATACAATTTTTGAAATTCAAGCTGCTTCAAAAAAAAACAAATTAGCTAAATTTTCCCCGAACAAAGCCAATCTGGCAACAAACTTTTAGAATTTTAATTTTTAAAACAAAAGTGAACCCTAAATTTTTTTTATTGAATGTCTTGCATACATGAATAATTCTCGAAAATGGTGTGCAACTCTTGGTGAATGCAAATTTCTACATGAAATAGAAATGTACACAAACAATCTCGACAATTAACATGGATTTATTTCCACTTTAAAACTAAATGTTTCTACTTGTACTTTAGTTGATCTATTTTAATTGTTTGATATTTAGACATTATTAAAGACTTACTTGATTGTAGAGTAGCATATGAAATTCTAGCTTTGAAAAAGAGCTCATCAGTTCAATTTCATGTCAATTTGGTGGCTTAAAAGGCTTCTGTAATATAATCAGAATGTAAAACTTTTGCAATATCGTATCTTGTGATGATGCTTTTAACAAAGTTTTATTGGTGGTAAAGCCGAGATGATCAACTACATATTTTAAGTACACAAGATGCATGTCACAATGTTACGGAAATCTATGCTTTGGTTATGTTTGAAACAAAAACCAAACAACCGTTTAATTCATTTAATTAGTTATAATTTGCAATTAATTAACAAAGTTAACCATCTCTCTCTATATATCACTCTCCAACTCTCGCACTGTATGTGGTTTAAACCCTCACTCTTATTTCATTTGCTCTCTATTTCACTCTCTCTTTAGCTCTCGGCAGTTATTTGTAACAAAAAAGTTAATCCATTTCCCACTGTTCTGCTTCCTCTACCTTCTCTTCCCAGTGAATAGATAATAGTAGTACTACCATTACTATTTTGCTTTGAAGAAATTATTTTTAAATGCTCTAATCAGTTAAAAAAAGTTAATCCATTTCCCACTGTTCTGCTTCCTCTACCTTCTCTTCCCAGTGAATAGATAATAGTAGTACTACCATTACTATTTTGCTTTGAAGAAATTATTTTTAAATGCTCTAATCAGTTAAAAAAAGTTAATCCATTTCCCACTGTTCTGCTTCCTCTACCTTCTCTTCCCAGTGAATAGATAATAGTAGTACTACCATTACTATTTTGCTTTGAAGAAATTACTTTTTAAATGCTCTAATCAGTTAAAAAAAGTGAATCCATTTCCCACTGTTCTGCTTCCTCTACCTTCTCTTCCCAGTGAATAGATAATAGTAGTACTACCATTACTATTTTGCTTTGAAGAAATTATTTTTAAATGCTCTAATCAGTTAAAAAAAGTTAATCCATTTCCCACTGTTCTGCTTCCTCTACCTTCTCTTCCCAGTGAATAGATAATAGTAGTACTACCATTACTATTTTGCTTTGAAGAAATTATTTTTAAATGCTCTAATCAGTTAAAAAAAGTAACTATATTAAATTACACTTTCAGATTTATTTACAAGTCCGTTTTGTTTCTAATTTTGTTAAATATTTAATAGTTAAATTAATTTATCAAAAAACTCTTTGATTTAAAATATGTACAAAATTAAAACTTAATTTATTTACATTTTACATAATCAATTTTGCTGAGTCATTTAACATTCTTCCTCGTCCTCTATTAACAAAGATAAGAAAATAGTAATATGATTTTAACTTGTCGCCAGAGAGAGAGACTAATTTTGTTATTTGTTAAAATTTAAGTGGCTTTGAAAACTCAATTTATCTTGATTCAAACAATTTAACTGGAGATCAATAGCTGACCAAATACATAACTTTTGTAAATTCCTTCGATAATTAAAATAATTCAACTTTTTTTTTTCCAGAGATCTGCAGAATGTCGCTGAACCTGCAGGCACATGTGACAACATCAATGATGCTTTAGATGATGCCTCCAAAGGTGGTATCTCTTTTTCTTTTAACCGTAAAATGGGACAGAAACTGCCATCATCGGTGCCATTTGGTAAAGAAGAGGAGAAAGGTTCTAATTCTGTAGCTTTCAAATCCGATGTCATAAAAGATGACCTAAGTGCGGAGAAAGGTCCAGCGGGAAATAAGGAACTTTCTTCTGCTGGGTTGTCATTCTTAAAAGTTCTAAATAAGGAACAGACGTTGGAATTAGACTGGCCTGTCGAGATGATCCTCTACACAAAGACGCAGCCTTCGATTACGTACAGCTGCAATCCCCTGTTCTTTGATTTTAAAGAGTTATTAACAAAGGACAAGACTGGCACTTCATTGTCGAATCAGGCAAAAGTGAAATCTGATGGAAGTGCTAGCACGTCAAAGACTGAACCCAACAATACTGATGGCAAGGAGGAAAAAAGCCAGTTGAATGCCAATGACTCGAAAAGTGAAAAATCTTCGGTGAAGAAATCGCGAAAGAAAAAGCGTAAACTGTCATCTCAGCGTCACACTGATGATGACGAAACTAAAAGTAAAAAGAAAAAGAAGCATAGCAGTAAGAAAAGGGAAGACGGAATTTCTGAAAAGGATGATAAAGGTGCAATTGATGCGTCTAAGACTAAAAGTCGCAAGAAGAAGAAAAAGAAAAGGAGGTCCCACCACTCTGCGGGAGCGGAACTGAACCAAAGTCTTGGTGATGGTGGTAATGGTGATGGCGTTTGTAAAATGAAAAGTTCGCATAAGAGTAAGCATAAAAAGCATAAATCTCGGAAATCTAAAAAGAAACGTCACAAGACAGGTGAGTTTGAAAAGGATGTGCGCAGCGGGCATGAGAGTGAGGAAGACGTTGCTGCAAGTGCTGCTGTAAACGAAGAAAAGAAAGCAAAGAAAATGAGAAAACCATTGTTGCCGAAAACGGGCAAAGAGTCTTCAGGTGATGATGTTTCCAAAGTTGAGAAAGCGAAGCCAAAAGTAGCATCGGGTGGGACGATTGGTGAAAAGACTGCAATATCTGTGGCGCCTGCCAATGTGACTGTTTGTGACGAGGGAAAGAAAGATATTGTCTGTAAGAAACGAAGTGGTAACAATCCTCCCCAAACGCTTGAATCTGTTGATGAATCAAAGAAACCGAAGAAAGAGGTAACCGGTGCTGCAAAGCCAGGTTCCTGCACAGAACGAAAGCGTCCGCCGGGGGAGGTGGATTCTCCTGTCGGTAGCAAGAAGAAGCAGCTGTCCTCGAAACCTGCGGGCCCGAAGAGCGAGGATACCTGGAGTAAGATGGAAACCATATTTGAGGCTCGTGCCGACCCCGAAAGCAATAAAGGCTCTTGGGATACGAGTAGTGACAGTGATGTGACCGCTCATGAAAACAAAGCGAATGTTAAGTCCAAGTCAACAACAGACAGTGGAAAGCGGAAGAAAGTAGCCACTGTGTCTCGTTTGTCAGAGAAACAGGAGAGCAATGCAAACCCTGCATCGAAGATGAGTGGCTTTACCGTCAAAATTGAACCAAAAGCTGAAACTTTTCATAACAGTTCTGGAAGTGATTCTGATCGTCCAGCTTCTGCCAAACAGGTTTATAAACGTAAGAAGTCATATTCTGGCGAAAGCCATCATAGCGATAGTCACTGTCGGAGCAGAGAGCGCTCTTATAGTTCATCTTACAGCGACAGAGATTCCCATTATTCTGATAAATCTAAGCGCAGGCATTCACGATCACATTCTTCTAGTCGGTCGAGGTCGCGATCACGATCTGCGTCGTATGAAAGACACGGTTCTCGCCGGGGCAGGTGGTATTCAAACAGCAGTTACTCTGATGAAGACTATCGATATCGTCGTGGACATTCCCGATCGCGATCTGTAAGCAGGCGCCGATCACGAACTCGTTCCAGATCATATAGTAGGTCAAGGCGATACCGCTCCTACTCGAGCGACCATCATCGGTCTTATTCAAGCAGTAGTAGCCGATCCAGAAGTCGATCTGCATCAAGAGGTCGGAGTCGGTCTTATTCCTATTCACGATCACACTCCAAATCGACGTCTTATTCTAGATCCCGATCTAGGTCGAGGTCCTACCACAAATCTCACTCTCGCTCTAGATCACCGCATAAACCTTCCAAGCAGGACTACCGACACAAGAATAGTCCTGAACGTAGTAGTAGGTATTATTCAAAAAAGAATTCCAAACATGCGTCTGGGGGTAAGGGAGAAAACGAAAAGGGCGGAAAATTAGACCCAGCCAAAATCCCCTTACCGATAATGCCCGGAGATGATAAAGAAGAATCTGCAGAAGGGATCGATAAAAGTAAAGAAAAGAAGGGATCTGCAGAGACTTCCAAAACTGCAACGCCTGCTGCTGCCGTTGCCGCTACCGCGACCCCCACTCCCATCCTCACCACCGTTGAAGTTGTTTCAAATCTCCACGCTGTCTCAAAAGATCTCCCTGTGGCTGTTGGTCCAGGGGAACCTGAACCTAAAAGTGGCCTGATAAACATCCCCCTCCCTCCTTTCCAAATTGTGGAGAATGCTCAGCTTGCCAAAGTGGACGGCGGCGTTGACGGGCAGTTGCGACCCCCACCTCCTCCACCACCACACGTCTTGTCTTTACCCCCCTATCCTCCTGCTGGCGATTGCCTCATGCACCACCCAATTCCAGATCTTTCACAACCCCCACCATCCACATCTCTTATGACAAATTGTCCTCCACCTCCCCCACCACCGCCACCTCCCATTCTCAATAACAGCAATAACAACATTCCTGGTATGTCAGCTGCACGTCTCGGTGCACCCTCTCTCTATGGCCATCTCATTCCTACACAGGATGTATCTCGCATGAATGCGCTCCCTCCACCCCCACCTCCGAAATGCGGGGTAGATCCGGCTTCAAGAATGCCGCTGCCCTTCACCCCAAGGTCGGTCAGTCGACATGAGCAGTCCAGCAAGGAAACTGCAAGCATGTCCCAGTCGCCAGTAGATGCTTCTTTGCAAGCCACTCAGGTCGCTATTGATACAGTAGAGAAGGAAATGACTCCACCCCTACCACCTCCCAAGTCTCCGCCTCCCCAACCACCCCCTCCACCTAAAAAAGAAGATGAGAAGAAGAGCTGTGAAGAGATTTCCCCCATGCAACCGATTATCCCTCCAGAGCAGGTAGAGCAGTACAAGCACCTGCAGGAGATGGCGCAGAAACATGCGATGAAGCAGCAACGGCGGCAACGCCTGAAGGACACAGGACAGCCGGAGGAGAGTGACGATGATGAGTCAATGGAAATGGAAGGTCAGGTCTCTGCGCTTGTGTCCGACGAAGAGTGTGATGAGCAGCCAGGTATCCTGGCCCTACCAGATCCCGAACCGCAGCACTTACAGCAGCAGATCTTGCTGCCCCATGCCCAACACGCTGGCAGTCCGGTCTTCACGCAGCACATGGTTCCGTTCAGCCAGCAACAGTTAATCATCCCTCCAACCTCTTTACTCCAGTCGCAAGGGGCATTCCCTATCCAGGCTGGTGGACCCATGATTGCTATTCCTCATTCTGCAGCAGCCCATCACCATCGCCACCACCACCATCACCCGTTGGCCGGTCATCATGCGCTTCATCATGCGTTCCATCCAGCAGCCGCTGCCGGAGTGCCGCTGGCAGCCGCTGCTGCATCGCACCATCCGTTTCATCATCAGTTGATTGCAGCAGCCCCTAGCCAACTGTTATCTCCATATTCGTCACACCAGCCAATCTTGACTCAATTACATCATCCAGGCCCAATTATCATAGGTCATCAAGTTTTGATACCAAGGTTCCCAAGAACATCTATGTAAAAACACAAAAAAACTCTTATATGTACATGAATAAAATTTGAGGAATTGTTTGAAAGATTTAAAAATAATATTCAGCAAAAAAAAAAGTTTTTTTTTAAATTGTTGAAATGCTGAATAGAAAGTCTCTTATTTATAAATGTAAAAAAATGTGTCTTGAAACATTGAGCCAATTTGAAGTGATTTCTCAGTAAGTCATAAATGAAGAATGTTGACTTTCTCAGCCTCAAATGGTGTATCTAAAATCTCAAAATTTCTATGAGACAAAATTTTCTACATAAAATTAATCATGTTAGGAAAAACTCCTCTTCCTTAAGCCCCCTTCTTTTGCCAGTAAATTAGGCCCAATCGTGTCACTGTTTGTTATGGATGTTTTTTGTTGGTCTTAATACTCGACGTGTGTGTGTGCATCTTGATTTTATGAGGCTAGCTTTAAAAAGAAAGTTAATTTATCAAGATAGCTAAAAAAATCCCCCCCCCCCCTCAATCTTGTGTAACTGTATTTGCTCTTCCCAAACTGTGGACAGTGGTGCAGTGAGATTCAAGTTATTAAAACATTGCTGCAAATGGTCAGCCGAGGACTTTTCCACCACATGAAACCTGGATAAGAGGATAGTTTCCTTTTTTTTTCCCTCTCGTTTAGAGTCTGACCCCTTTGTTTTTAAGTTGGTCACCCTTGCTTACCACGATTGAATCGTGGGTCATCGAAAGAGTAATTGCCCTATGTCCCAATCATTGTGAATCCATACAAGTTGCATATCATCTTCAAATCCTTTGCCTGTTATTGGTCGACTATATTGGAACCAACAAGCCTTCAGATGTCATTCTGTGAAAAGGTTTTCTTTAAAATTACTAAGAACCACCACAAATGCAAGAAATTCTGACGAAAAAACAACTCTGGACCTGTTTAAGAAACAACAAAAAAAAAAAAGAAACAGCAAAGATAGAGATGATTTTTTACTTACACGAGCATTCGAGATTTTTCTTGAACACTTCCCTTTGATATTTTTGCCTCCCTCCAATAAATAGCTATGCAAACCCATCGATTGGCTGACCCCATCTTTGGTTTCCAACAACTTACCCTCTAACCACATGTCAGTTTTCATTATTGCAAAAAGTCATTTGGTAAACCCCAAGTTATCCAGGCTCATGGAAGTGTTTCCATGCTCGCATCGTTGTAACTACTCTTCAGCAGATGGCTAACAAGACTAGACTATTTAGTCTCCGTCTGTGATCATCCTATCAGTCTAATTTGCTGGCCATTACATAGAGAATCTTACCTAGATTTATAAAATTTTTTTACTGTTGGCATCTCCTGGTTATTTCCCTGGGGTATCTTACACCCCTGCCCCCTCCATCTGCTGTATTATCGGGTGTATATAAATCTTTATCCAGATGAAAAACATTGGACCTCTGAAGGCAGTGCAGATATCATGAGGAATATTTATTATCTTCATAAACTCTCAGGCGTCATCTCCTCCATTGCATTTCACCTTTTTCAATTTGCAAACTCTAAAAAGCTGGAGAAATCGCCAAATTTGACTGCGCAATTGTTTGTTTTGGCTTATTTAATTAAAACTTAAGCAAAAATTGCTTCAACTGGGGAAATTATTATTTTAAATTTCTTTTTTTAATTTTTAATTTAAATTTTCTTTCATTTCATGCCCTGTTTCAGCCGGGTTTCATGTTGGACCTGTCAAACAGAAACATACATCTCCAGTTTCAGTTGTTGTTGTAGGACCCGACTCCCTCCCTCCTTTTTCTTTTCTTTCCTTTGATGAAGACGTTTTTGTTTGTCTGTTCTCGACCAGTGATAGAACTGCCAAGTTTGAAGGATCTAAGGAAGCTCCTCTGTGATTCTAGTCTTTCATCAATGTTTATGGACTTCTCCTTAGCAACTGACTGGCGCTACCAAATGAAATAAGACATTGTTTTGTCGGTTTTTATTTGTCATATGTGAAAAAGGCAAAGATAATACCAACTCTTCTTCCGTGTCAAATAAAACCTTTTGATTAGAAACTGTGTTTCAAGTGTTTTTCTTCTTCTTCTCTTCTTGCACAAAAATCCTGACCCAACGTGTTCGCTAATGTTCTCCAGAGATTTTTCTTATCAAAAAGAAGATTGCTGACAATGTTTTTACTCCAAATATATTTTATTTAACGGAACTATGGATATGGATATCCACTTTTCTTAACTGTGAGTTACTTCTGGTTGGATCATCTCCACTGTAAAAATATCTATCTTTATACAGTTAGGTATGTTTATATGTACAGGATTCACTCCTAAACTAATTCGATCTAGTCAAATGTGGGCCATATTTAGTTTTATGCAAAGGGGGTGGGGGTGAAAGCCCTTTATGAAAATTCAGATACCTCTGATTTTTGTGAAATTTTAACAATTAGACATCACTTATTAAATATTCCTCAAATTTCCTCTCTTTGGGATATTTTAAAAAGTGTGTATGTAATATGAATACAACCTCCACTTTTGAAATTCAAGTAATCAGATTTTCGTTGAATTTGACTGATAGTCACCAATTAAGCAAGATTCCCCGAATTTCAATTTCTTTTTTAGAATCAAAATCATATAATAAATTTTGATCAAAAGCAAATTATGATAATAGACATGCGGTTTAGTTGCATTATATGTTGATTTGAATCTTTTTAAGGGACATAAAAATAGTGCAAAACTCTTGTCTGGGGAAATTATTTTATCCATCCTGTGATGGCTATTCTTGTTATTCAGAAGTGAAAACAAAGATGACAAAGTTTAAGGATGCAACTTATCGTGATTGATATTGACAACAACACACATTGATAGAATTTGATATCCAAGATGAAAATATGGGCGTATAAAGCTTTTCAAAAATAAATAATGGTACCAACTTTATTTTGGTAACACAGTTAGTCATTCAAGTATTACCATTCAAAGTTTATTGGAAATTTTTTTAATTGCCTTGTGTGCTATTTGTTCAGAAGCCAAATGTTCATGGTGTATGACTTAAATGGAGGCTTTGAACAAGTGAAACATCCTTGCAAATGTAATGTCATCCTGTGGTAAAATTAATCATTATTGAAGCAATAATTATGAGATCAAACCAGCCTTTACAAGCAACATATTTTTTCACATAAAACATAAATCGCCCGTCACTGAAAATAGTAACTTAATTTGAAGTAACCTGGAAAAAAAAACTATTAATTGTACATTTCTAAAGAGAAAAGTAAAATTTTGTTTACATCCAAATTTTATCAAAATAACTCTAATCCAAAACTAAATAAGATATAACAAGTTGAAATTGAAGGTAATTTCACTTTGTTCACTCGTTTTTACACTCTAAAGTAGGTTGGTTGGTGATGCCTAATAGAATTGGCTTCTTTTTTTTTAATTCTCATCCTGTGCTGTGTAAATAATGTCGAAAATGACACCCAAAATTCAGGTGTCTTTTTCTTTGTGTGAACTGAAATCACTACGTGTGCAACTGGACAAAAAGAAACTGATTATGGAAGTGGAGTAACTGTCTCGTGGGCCCACATATCAAGGCTTTCTATTATTTTGCCCTTTTTCTTTCTCACAAATGTATTTTGAAGATGGTTTTATAAAGTTTTAAATGAAATAAAAAACAACTTTATTTCAATATTCATTTGACAAACAAAATGGAAGATAAACGTATCTTGTATAGTCCTTAACAAACAGTTATTTCTGAAGGTTTTAAGTCAGTCGTGAGACTTCATATCTCCGCCTGACAACGTAAGGATAGGCCAAAGTGTGATGATGTCATGGAAACGGTGATTAATTGGTTTTGTAGTTATCTGATCAGGCTCAAATTTTTCATGGTGATTACTGTTATCAAAAAACATCAAATTTTGCATGGTGATTACTGTTACCAAATAACATCAGATTTTGCATGGTGATTACTGTTATCAAATAACATCAAATTTTGCATGGTGATTACTGTTATCAAATAACATCAAATTTTGCATGGTGATTACTGTTATCAAATAACATCAGATTTTGCATGGTGATTACTGTTATCAAATAACATCAAATTTTGCATGGTGATTACTGTTATCAAATAACATCAAATTTTGCATGGTGATTACTGTTATCAAATAACATCAGATTTTGCATGGTGATTACTGTTATCAAATAACATCAAATTTTGCATGGTGATTACTGTTATCAAATAACATCAAATTTTGCATGGTGATTACTGTTATCAAATAACATCAGATTTTGCATGGTGATTACTGTTATCAAATAACATCAAATTTTGCATGGTGATTACTGTTATGAAATAACATCAAATTTTGCATGGTGATTACTGTTATCAAATAACATCAGATTTTGCATGGTGATTACTGTTATCAAATAACATCAAATTTTGCATGGTGATTACTGTTATCAAATAGCATCAGATTTTGCATGGTGATTACTGTTATCAAATAGCATCAGATTTTGCATGGTGATTACTGTTATCAAATAACATCAGATTTTGCATGGTGATTACTGTTATCAAATAGCATCAGATTTTGCATGGTGATTACTGTTACCAAATAACATCAGATTTTGCATGGTGATTACTGTTATGAAATAACATCAAATTTTGCATGGTGATTACTGTTATCAAATAGCATCAGATTTTGCATGGTGATTACTGTTATCAAATAACATCAGATTTTGCATGGTGATTACTGTTATCAAATAACATCAAATTTTGCATGGTGATTACTGTTATGAAATAACATCAAATTTTGCATGGTGATTACTGTTATCAAATAACATCAGATTTTGCATGGTGATTACTGTTATCAAATAACATCAAATTTTGCATGGTGATTACTGTTATCAAATAGCATCAGATTTTGCATGGTGATTACTGTTATCAAATAGCATCAGATTTTGCATGGTGATTACTGTTATCAAATAACATCAGATTTTGCATGGTGATTACTGTTATCAAATAGCATCAGATTTTGCATGGTGATTACTGTTACCAAATAACATCAGATTTTGCATGGTGATTACTGTTATGAAATAACATCAAATTTTGCATGGTGATTACTGTTATCAAATAGCATCAGATTTTGCATGGTGATTACTGTTATCAAATAACATCAAATTTTGCATGGTGATTACTGTTATCAAATAACATCAGATTTTGCATGGTGATTACTGTTACCAAATAACATCAAATTTTGCATGGTGATTACTGTTATCAAATAACATCAGATTTTGCATGGTGATTACTGTTATCAAATAACATCAAATTTTGCATGGTGATTACTGTTATCAAATAACATCAAATTTTGCATGGTGATTACTGTTATCAAATAGCATCAGATTTTGCATGGTGATTACTGTTATCAAATAGCATCAGATTTTGCATGGTGATTACTGTTACCAAATAACATCAGATTTTGCATGGTGATTACTGTTACCAAATAACATCAGATTTTGCATGGTGATTACTGTTACCAAATAACATCAGATTTTGCATGGTGATTACTGTTACCAAATAACATCAGATTTTGCATGGTGATTACTGTTATGAAATAACATCAGATTTTGCATGGTGATTACTGTTATCAAATAACATCAAATTTTGCATGGTGATTACTGTTATCAAATAACATCAGATTTTGCATGGTGATTACTGTTACCAAATAACATCAAATTTTGCATGGTGATTACTGTTATCAAATAACATCAGATTTTGCATGGTGATTACTGTTATCAAATAACATCAAATTTTGCATGGTGATTACTGTTATCAAATAACATCAAATTTTGCATGGTGATTACTGTTATCAAATAACATCAAATTTTGCATGGTGATTACTGTTATCAAATAGCATCAGATTTTGCATGGTGATTACTGTTATCAAATAGCATCAGATTTTGCATGGTGATTACTGTTACCAAATAACATCAGATTTTGCATGGTGATTACTGTTACCAAATAACATCAGATTTTGCATGGTGATTACTGTTACCAAATAACATCAGATTTTGCATGGTGATTACTGTTACCAAATAACATCAGATTTTGCATGGTGATTACTGTTATGAAATAACATCAGATTTTGCATGGTGATTACTGTTATCAAATAACATCAAATTTTGCATGGTGATTACTGTTATCAAATAACATCAGATTTTGCATGGTGATTACTGTTATCAAATAACATCAAATTTTGCATGGTGATTACTGTTATCAAATAACATCAAATTTTGCATGGTGATTACTGTTATCAAATAACATCAGATTTTGCATGGTGATTACTGTTATCAAATAACATCAAATTTTGCATGGTGATTACTGTTATCAAATAACATCAAATTTTGCATGGTGATTACTGTTATCAAATAGCATCAGATTTTGCATGGTGATTACTGTTATCAAATAGCATCAGATTTTGCATGGTGATTACTGTTATCAAATAACATCAGATTTTGCATGGTGATTACTGTTATCAAATAGCATCAGATTTTGCATGGTGATTACTGTTACCAAATAACATCAGATTTTGCATGGTGATTACTGTTATGAAATAACATCAAATTTTGCATGGTGATTACTGTTATCAAATAGCATCAGATTTTGCATGGTGATTACTGTTATCAAATAACATCAAATTTTGCATGGTGATTACTGTTATCAAATAACATCAGATTTTGCATGGTGATTACTGTTACTAAATAACATCAAATTTTGCATGGTGATTACTGTTATCAAATAACATCAGATTTTGCATGGTGATTACTGTTATCAAATAACATCAAATTTTGCATGGTGATTACTGTTATCAAATAACATCAGATTTTGCATGGTGATTACTGTTACCAAATAGCATCAGATCCATGCATCGAATTTTGAAAAATTGAAGTTGAAATTTCTTTCAAAATTTCAACCGTCACCGAACTACAATATGAGCCAATTAGCAATTTTCTACAGTGAACAGAACCAAAGTTATCGCCCAAAATCTGACTTTCATCTTTTCTATAATCTTGACCTTTGACCTAGATATGTCAAAATTAAATCAGTTTTGAGTTAAACCATGACAAATATTTTGATGCTAGTCTGTACACAAACAAACACTGACTAACAAACAAACTCAACTGAAAATATAACCTCCTTGGCGCAGGTAATAACATGACTCGTGTTTTCTGTTTGTGTTTTTCTATTCATGAGTCACCACTTATCAAGTTGAATGATGATAAAGAGAGAATTTAATGGCTTATGAGGACCGTTTATGACAAGGGTTTATTCACATCGGATTTGAAAAGGATCTTGTTGTAACCTGCAGTGAAGTAATCTTGTAGAGACGTGGTCCACAGATGGGAAGAAGTTTAGTTCATGGAAATAAATCACATAGAAGAAGGAAAAGTTCTTAGCGGTGGTGGTAGAAGACAATTTTTTTCTGTGAAAGTTTTACAAGGAGTTATCGGAAATAAAAGCTCAGTCGAGCATTTTCCATAGAAATAACAATAGAGTAGAAAAAGACTAGCAATGTCTCTTCTGCAAGAAAAGGACTGTAGAGAACAGATCTTAACCTACTAGATTGCAAAGTTGATTTTGTACTCTTTCCGGGCAAGAAATAGTGCTCTGAGCGGCACCTCCCCAAATGTGGCAGCAGTACTCCATCTTAGGATGTATGTGATTCTTTGTATATGGAGTCGGGTACTTTCTGGGGTTGTGACAAAGTATCCGGGGCCCCATGGGGATTGGGTACCCTGGTGACACGCTAGTATGCATCTTGGTGGTGATCCTATGCCGACTGAGGGCTCTGCGTCGAGACGAAGTGGAGATATAAAACTAGTATATATTGACATAGAAACGAACTTATTCAAACGACAGGAACAGGATGCCAGCTAGTCTCGGTGGGTCGTGTTTAATAGTCAGAATCCATTGCCTCCCGAGGCAAGGAGACAGTTGCCAGATGAAATTCCATAATCTTAAACTTAATTCTGAAGTATCAATAAAGTGATATTATTGTTTGGGGTGAATGGCGCGTTTTGGAATCACGATTCTGTGGCGGCAGTTTTAACTTGGCAGAGATTTATTTGGGCCTGTCATCGTTAATTACGAGCCCGATCACAGATCACCTCCAGCTGTGTGAGAGAATAAGAAAGCGTTTGTTTTGGCAGATAACGCCAGGCTAAGAAGAAGATCCAATTTATATTAGGGAGGGGGAGTGAGGCGCCCGTCCACACCCTCCTTGAGAGAGGAAGACATGCAGGAATTAGGATGGCGGAGAAGGGGTATGTACGACCAATAGACATTTTCAATAAAAGAATGTGCGTTTTTCACGCACGACGAGAAGACAGGAGAGTGCCAGTTAGAGTTGAATTGTCAGGAGACAGAGTTGGACGGTTGCCTGGCGCGGGCCAAGATGGTGTGTGCCGAAGGAAACAAACCGGACGAAATTCTTCTTTTCCTTTTGTTCTGCTTTGAATGATCTTTCGCTCCCACAGAACCAACCGGTTGCTGTTCGCCCAGTGATCGCTCGCTGATATAAACAGTTTCAACGTGGGAGTGTGTTTGTAGCTGGATGAAATGACAAGATCGGCGACGTCATCATCAGCGTCACCATCCCTGCCTAGAAGAATTTAGATCTATATTTTTTTTATTGCCACTACGACGATCAGCACAAGTGTGGGTTCACAATCTGACACCGCGACCAGGATGTGACACCTTTATGATTGACACTGATGTGTGGGGTTCACAGGGTGGTCGAATGATAAACCATTTTTCCGGCGACCTTAGCAACAGATTGGATGTAAGTCTTCCTTTTCAGACCTGGAATGAAAGTCAGTCTTAGGACAAAACAAGACTTCTTCAAGGAGAGAGCCATTCATTTCAACTGGATGAAAACAAGGACCTGAACGTTGCTTTTGTGTTAGTCATTATCAACATGGTCATATCGTTTTTGTTATTGTCAGGTTAGGAATTCTTGAAGTTAAAAAAAAAAAAAAAAAAAAAAAACTTATCCACAGCAACTAATCTTAACCATTTTTTTTTGTTTTTTTAGACTAATAATTTCATTGATTTTTTTGGGTTTTTTTTCAATAATTATTATTTTAGGGTAGTCTTGCTTGCTAAAAGAAAGTTGTCTTTTCTATCTGCATCCGTGTGTGTCTATGGACTATTCTTGGAAACTACATAAGATACACTTACAAAACATACATTTCAATTCAGCTTTTCACCAGTCATGTCCATTAAAAAATTTATCACTAAGACTGACCATAAGCAAAGGATTTTGTAAATTAAAAATAAAGGAATAATAATAAAATATAAAGAAGCCATTTTTATAGCATTTAAAAAATTACAGTAAGCTAAAATGGAAATATTTATAATTTTCTTTAATTTACTTAATAGTTTTTCATAAATTAGTTCAAATAGATCGGAAAATTAACATTTATCAATTTGTATAATATTAAGCATTTATGCATTTATCGGAAATAAAAGCTCAGTCGAGCACTTTCCATGGAAATAACAATAGAGTAGAAAATGCTTAAGTATTTATACTTTTAGTAAAGGAAAAATGTAATTAAATAAGAACGGTTTGGTACAATTACTACATAAAAATACACTATTCAAATATTTGTTTGTTATAAAACTATTTAGGTCAAAGTGCTGATTTTTTTTTTTTCCTCGATTTCTTTTCTATGCTAATTCTACATAATTTAAGAAATTCTTACCCACACTCATAATTAAAAAGAAAAAAGGTAACTATCACGATGGTTACTGCTCCTCTTGTTGAAACTATTGCATTTGATCAGACAACCTATCCTTACTTTGATTTCAATACTATAAAATTTGTTTTATTGATTTATTATTACATTTTTTTTTTCAAGAATTCCAACCATTTAATGTAGCAGCAAAATATTCTCTGTAGACACGAGACGGACAAAATCAAGTTAATAAAAACAGAAGTTAGATATTTTAAAATTAGTCCAAAGTTCATTGGCGGACCAGACTATTCGTGCAATGCGATCATTTTATTAAAAAAAAAAAAGACAAACAACCTATCCAACTTTTTATTTATTTAATTTTTTCTCACATGGCAAACTATTTCATGTAGGACTAAACTGTTTTCTAGTGACACTATCCAGATAAAATAAAGTCATCTATTAAAAAAAGGCCAGTTATCTGTGTGTGTCCAGCTAAAAGTCAGAAACTACACAAGATATACTCATAAAGCTCAGACAGAAAATGGCATTTTTTAGTTTGAGTTTAACATTAAAGGCTAAGACATACTTGGCCTTCAGGCTAGGATCAAATTGTAGTATCTGTTCTGTCAGAGAATGGGGAACTTCTTGACTAGAAAATTTGTTTTATTTGTCCCATCAAGAGTGCCCCATTTTGGGGAGCTTAATATCTACATATAAAAAAACGACCTTGTATGCCCTATAAGCAAACATGGCACCCAATTTGAACACAGCTTTCTCGTTGACAAATCTTCATGCAAAATGGTGGATACACGTTCGCCTTTTAAAATAATCAGCTCCTCTGCTATCTCGCGTAATTTCAATTTATGATCAACAAAAACTAGTTGGTGGACTTTTTTTAATATTTTCTGGGACAACTGCCGAATTTGGGTGACCTGAGTGTTCAGCATCATTTGTGTCTACAATCACATTTCAAGTCAGCATAAAACCACCTTTTAACCATTGTTTCTGATGGAGCAGAATCCAAAGAACACTTAAACTATTTCTTTGATTGAACAATACTTTTTCCTATCAGAAAGCAATGCTTTATCAACAAACAAAATTCAGATTTTCCATAGTTTTTAAAATTTGCAACAGTAGCTCCATTTGAATAACTGTAATTTGTAAACTAATAATCTAATTGGCTCAAATTTTGACACATGCGATTTTAAGGTTAGTACTTTATGAAAATCATGGATTTGTTTTTTTTTTTTAATAGTGGCGCCATCTATATCTAAGACCCAGCACTTACTATTTGATGTGTTATTAATATGGTTATTGGGATCCATTATTATTTTACTAGTGAGACTCCATCAAAATGTACTTTCTACAGCACTTTATATAATTCACCGTTAGTCCTTTATACTAAAAGGAATAAAGTAAATACAATTAAGAAAAAAATACTCTTTCTTATTATGTAACAATAATTGTAATAAAACGAATATGTCTTCTTTATTCATGTAAAACTTTATCAATTAAATTCTTTTTAAAACTAATATTCTGTCTTACTGTAAAAATAATGTCACCTAAATATTGAAATCAATAAATGAATGTCACTTTGAAATATATTTATTTAAAATTGTGCTGTTTTATTTGACGTGATGACAATTTGATTTTGGAACAATTCATTTTAAAATGAGTAAAGTCGGAATTTTTTTACCTTAGTGATATTAGATCGATCACTAATAAGCATCTTTGCTCATCAGATGATCTCATATTTTTTTTTTTTAAATCTATGTGAAACGTGAACATGAAATGCCTTAGTGTATCATTGTAAGCATTATTATTTTAGGAATGTATTTTTAAGGGACTGCTATTTATCCATTTATTCTGTAGACATACCATTAATTTAAAATCCATATGCGAGTTATTTTAAGTTGGTCGTATTTGAATTTACGTCTATGGAGGCAGGATGAGATGATTTCGGATTTTAAATCAAGTATATTATCATTCGGTTTGATAATAGTTAAATTATCAGCAATGCATAGATTACAGAATCTCAAGCGCGGCTGACATTTGATCTTTTTAATAATGGATTATTTCAAAATATAGGATTTTTCTGTTTTACATTCCAAAAGTATTGAGCTAATATATACACATGCAAAGTTCAGATTAATTTGATAATTTTTTAGACGTTAAAATATATCAGTTGGGTGAGCCTAAAGAATTCTGTCTCCTCTCTCAGGTGGTTGCTTCTGGATGGTATATTTCAAAGGATCTCAAAACACACGGGTGGGAGGGAGAATTACATCCCTTAATACAAACGAACTACTAAAATATGCAATGCCAGCTGCGTTATTTTACATCACAAGACTAATTTTTTTTTTTTTTTAATTAAAACTTATTTATCCTAACGTTTTCTAAAGGCCTCATTATATGTTAAAAGAATGACATATTTTCTAAATTTTTCATTAAAGCCAAATTTTCATTTGAAACAATAAAAAGCAATTTCAAATATTTTTTCACTTTTAAAAATGGAAAACGTTTCTTGTTTGCCAAAAACTTGCCGCTTACTGGAGGTAGGTGAGGTCATTCTTAAAAACTATCCTGCAACGCCCTCTGCAGTTTATGGTACCTCTGGCCTTACAACCACTTTATTCTCAGCATACCATAATGGTGATATACAGATAGCGTGAGATTTTTTTTTTTTTTGAAGTGTCACCATTTATCAAGGCTGATGCCACTTGAGGATATAGGTTAATAGAATGATAGCTAGTTGAAAGATGACGAACATTATGAGAGGATTAAAGATGATTATTCAATTTAATTAATTTGGCAAAAAAAATAAAACAAGCATGCTTCAGTTGCCATGTAGAGAAAGGGTGATAGAAATTTACCCAGAAGAGGATACCGTAGCCCAACACCTGTCCAAATTTGTCTTGAATTGCGTTGTTGCTGCATTAATTACCTCTCTTGGGAGACTATTCCAAGGTCCAGAGATTCTTATTGAGAAGGCGGCCCTCCTCTGGTTCAAGCAAAATCGGTGGTGAAATAGTTTCTTGTGGTGTCCACGTAGACCTCTTTCTGGGGCAGGAGTGCATAATATGTCCTGAGTTATATCGTAATGACCATTGAGGAGATTGTAGACCAAAATGAGATCACCGTAATCGTCAGTGCTTGAGTCGGTTTTCATAGGGAAAATTTTATAGACCCTGCACCATACAAGTAGCCAGTCTTTTAACTCTCTCCAGACGCTGGATATCACGTATTAGATATGGAGCAGAGGCCTTGACACCATACTCTAACAATGGTCTGACTAGGGAGACAAAATGAGAGAAATATTTCAGAAAGCACGTCGAATGAGAAATAGAGTGCTCTTTGCTTTGTTTGCAGCCTGAATGCAATGTTTAGATGGCTTGAAAGACGAGTCGACCAGAAGGCCAAGATCTTTTGTCTCGTTTGCTTCCTTGAACACAGCCATGTCACTGACGAGAGTAAGAGCCGAGTCAATATGGCAGTATTTATCGACATTAAGTTATGAGTTCCATTCAATAGATCATTTCAAGGCATGTTGAAGTCTAGACTTGAAGTTGTCAGTTTCACTTCTACGAGCTACTAATTTAACGTCATCTGCAAATAGGAGCACGTTTCCACCAATCACTTTAGGCATGTTTATATAATGTAGAAAGAGAATAGGACTCAACACGGATCCTTAAAGAACACCACTGCAAGCATCCATTTCAGATGACAAGCTGCCATTTATCTGAACTCTATGTATGATCACCAAGAAAGGATTTTATCCATTTTATAACTGATTCATGAATACCATAGATGTTGAGTTTATATAAAAATAAGTGATGATTGACAATCAAAGGCCTTGGCAAAGTCCAAAAAGACAATGTCAGCAGAATCTCTGTCATCCATTTTACTCGTAACCCATTCTTCCATCACAAGTAAATTTGTGCGACATGAACGTTTTGGAATGAAACCATGGAGAGATGGCAACAGTAGATGTAAGATGAGCCATGAAGTTGCGATGGCTTGAGCGAGGATCTTGCATACACCATAACTTCACTGTCTTGGGATCTGTCACAGTGAAAAAAAGTAAAACCCTGCACGTTAATCTTGGATAACCAAGTCTCAGTTATCACAATCAGGTCTGCTTTCTCATCTGCAATAACAAATTGAAGTTCATTTAATTTAGAGCAGATAGAGCAAGCGTTTGTTAAAATAATTTTGAGGCCGTGACCAGAGTACAGTGATTTGGATTTTAGTCTCTCTTTAGGGAGCTTCGAGGGGAAGTTACAAGACTAACTTTATTTCGTCTGGTTCAGGTTTAGTTATGTGAAGTTTGGAGACCCTTGAAATAGTTATCGGGGGTGACCAGAGAAACGAGTGAATGATCTCCCGTTCCGTATCTGTGTTGCATAGTCTTTAATTTCTCGTACCTTTTCTTCGTCGCGTGGAGGAGTGTCGTCTCAATGCTGGCTAGTGGTTGAGTTCTTCGTTTCTGTACTGCCGTAAACATCGCCGTCCGCTGTGTCTACAACAAAAAACCTTCCTAACACGATTCACGAAGCAAACAATCTTTTAAACTTTGATTAGTTTTATTCAGGCATCAGTTTACTGTCGCTCTTGGAGATGTTTCACTAACGTTGAGGGAGAGATCAATTTACTACTTTATCGTAGTTAATTCCTAGTCATTCGAGGAGAGGGGAAGAAGGAATCTCATGCCTGTATTTTCTTAGCGAATTCTTTCTTTCAGAGAGAACTCTTTCTGAAAATTCAAGCCTTTTTCGCCTCTGCTTTATTTTGAGTTTGTGTACCTGAGTTCTCAAAAGTGACCTTGATGAGATTTGAAATAGCTTCAAAGTCCTCATGATATCTCTCTAACTCAGTATTGGCCAAGCTCTCGGCGACCCTGTAGACGAAAACAGATTTGTCACTATTCCATCGGTTTTAATGCCATCGACGTCTGGAAGAGAGCATCTGGATTTGGGAGTGATGCTGCTATCCGCAGTATTATGTCGATGGTTTGTTGAGGGGATCCAACTTGATTCATCTGACTGGCCAACAAGGCTTGTGTTTGCCACAATATACTTATCTGCTGGTCGAGTCACACGAAAAGTGGCAAGAACCTTTCGGCATGGGAGTTGTACCTTTCACTTCTAAGTTGTTAGGTATAGTCGGTTGGCAACTATGGCTTAGAATAGGAGCTGAGGTAGTTACAGGTAATTTCTTTTTCGACTTTTTTGCTATTGCTGAATTTGTCTGTGAAGAAGTGTATTTGGTGGTCAAATATCTCAAGGGATGTTACAATTTCATCCATTATAATCATTTGGATTTTAGGGCATCTATCTGAGCTTGTAGGTCAAGATTATTTTGTTTTAGGTTATTTTTAAACTGCTCGCAGTCACAAACACGCACACTGTTGAATGTTTAGTGGAGGTGCATAGATACATGCTACAAACGGCAGGCCTGCAATGTGAAAGATATTTACCTAAGAGAAGAAACCGCCCAAGAAATTGGTTAGCCTCTTTGAAAAATATAATCGCTTCTCGAAAACGAGAATTCATGTTGCGAAAGGAAACCACTTGAAATTCTAGATAATTTATGTCCACTCCAGATACTAAACATTCTGGTTAATCAGTTTATATGTCTTTGATAAACAGCCGATAATTCTCAAATGGTCTTGCTGTGTGGCCTACTTCGAATGACAAGATATATATTCCAGCCAAACGGACAGAGGGATTGGCTGCTCTGAGATATGGATAGGCCATAAACTGATGGACGGTTTATGTTCGGTTGAAAGAGATGTTTGTTCTTATAGCAAGTCTGTCATTCTGTAGAGAACCTCTAAAAATCAAACATTGTTACTTGTTTTAAACTTAAGTTGTGGTTTTGTTTTGAAGAAAATCTTTTTGTCACAGCAGTGATCGAGACCACATGATTGACATTACGACCAGTGTCAAAATCAAGAACCAAAAGTAGGATGAAGACAACACACGAACGATCACAAACTGTGCACACAAGTTCACACAACCAACAAAAATGCCACTAACGGAATCGTTGATAAAATTCACAATCCTTTCTGCAATCCAACCATATTTGCTACAAACGAACATCAGTCTATGCCTGACTTGTCCACCAAGTTCCAATCATGAATGTCCAACAGTCTTTGTTTTATCCCCATTCAATGATAAGCACAGCTGCCTACGATGTGGAAAATTGTCAATAACTCTGACGTCAAACTCCTCTTTCTGCACTGCCCTGATTGGGATGTGATGGACCTGTTCAATTCAGTAAAAAAGCTTGGGCATTGTTTGATAGACATTATCTCTGAGATAACCTCACAGATAAAAATGTGGGAGGTTATAGTTCTATGAGTGTGAAGCCCATTCAGGATCACACCTCTTACTGATGAGACGATCACCAAAGTGTCCTTGCATATTGACAGATTGTGTTGTCACAAGAAAAAGTACAAAATATAAATAAGCAAAGAGAAAATCTGGAGAGTATAAGCAGATGTAATCAGAACAAGGGGCTTCAATGGTAGGGCTACGTTGAAAGAATGGGTGAGAGTGGCTGGGTTAGTAAATGTAGAACAGTTGAGGTAGCAGGTTTAGTTCACAGGGGAAGTCAAAGAAAACATTGGAGGAAGTGATAAAGATGGATAAATAAAGACCGGTCAGAGATAGGTTAGCTTGAAAGTCAATTTCTAAAAGCCGTCCAATGCATGCGGACATTAAACTGAATATGATGAAAAAGATTTTTGACTCAACTGGTACTAACTCAAAATGGAGTAAACAAATATGCGATGGAAAGGATGGGTCATTGTTGATAGTGGGGCAGACAAATAATGCTTCAGTCCCCTCCCCCTAGTTTGAAATATGTGTTCAAGGAAATGTTAATGCAGGAAGAAACGGGGGAGGGGAATCCACAGTCAACAATTTGGCAATCAATATTCTTTAATGGCCGGTAGTTGATTTGTTGTCACAATCATTTTCAGTTCGTGTCCGTGTGAACATGTGTTGTATGGGTTCGCTGCGCAGGTCGTGATCGTCCGCTCATGTTCGTCCTCCAAATTGAGTGCTTGATTTCGACAGTGGCCCTTGTGTTAATCAAGTTGTCTCAGTCACTGCTGTACAACAGACATAGTGGATAAACGGATTGGAAACATGCTTCACATGGTAAAGAGACCTAAGTTTACCCACAAAAGACACATGAACCAGATGAAAAAACGATATTCAGATGCTGTTGAGAATAATACTCCAGAGCACAGGATATCGTGTTTGACACGTTTGTGATACAAATCCCACAAACAGGTTCTGAACAAAGAAAACGCAATCACCACTCAACTTTAAAATAAATCAGGATGTTTTATTTTGAGAGGCATAAAATGACACTTGGTTTCTCTACTGAACGACAGACTTGCAATCAGAACAAACATTTCTTACAACCGAACACCAACAGTTAATCAGCTTAATATCCCAAAGGCACATCTGTTTCTGAGATCTACAAAAATCAAAAGCTTCCCCTGTTTGTCTTTCTGCGAATATATATAGATATCAATTGGACAACACTACGAAATCACTTAATATTTATCAATCTATGAACATAAAAACTGACTGATTATTTGGAGTGGACAAAAATTCTGTAGAAGCGACTTGTAATTTCAGTGTGGAACCACTTTTTAAGAAGCCATTATTTTTTCAAAAAGGCTAACCAATTTCTTGGCCCGATTGAATCAAATCACAAGTCCAACTGAACACAGTCCTCGATCTTCTGGAATACATATAGATACTGGTGTCATTTAGAGTAGACCACACAGCCACTTTATTACTGAACATAAAAAACTACTGACCAGCCCCCCCCCCCCCCCGGTCAGTAGTTTTTGAATGATTTTAACTTTTGGAAAGTCTGAGGTGGGTCATAATCACAGCATGGAATCTTGTATTCAAGAAAATATTATTTCAAAGAGCCAACCGATTTTCTGGATGGTTTCTCTTCTTTTAGCTAAACATTTCTCCCATTGCAGGCCTGCCGTCCGTAGCATGCATCTATGCAGCCCATTAAACATGCACATGTTTACAACTGTCAAATTTTGATTTTGACTTATTTGAGATAGAAGTTAATATTTGAATCTTTGTCTTCTAGAACAGAGATTCAGAAAATTTCATGTTTCTCTAAAAAATTTCATGTTTCTCTAAAAAAATTCATGTTTCTCTAAAAAATTTCATGTTTCTCTAAAAAAATTCATGTTTCTCTAAAAAATTTTATGTTTCTCTAAAAAAATTCATGTTTCTCTAAAAAAATTCATGTTTCTCTATAGATAACAAAGATGTCTGTGCGTCCAGGCATCAGCGCTTTCAACGGTCGCAAAACCAACGTCATATTTGTCATCAGCAAGTTATTGGGAATGTTTTACTTATAATTTGCATATATTTTAATGGTTTTTGCGGTCACAAAAGTGAAAAACACCCGTCACTCTGAAAATTCGAATATCTCTGAGCTGCATGAAATTTAAATCATCAGTATAAGAGAGCAATTAAGAGACATTTCCAAATCTGAAAATTTTAAAGGGGTGTAAGGCTGCATAAAAGGTACACCCCTCCTTTTGAAAGTTAAAATATCCCCAATTTATATGAAATTTGAACAATATGCAGTGGAATTACAGGTAGGTTGTGAGATGATAACAAGTTTGTGTGCAAGAAGTGTAAAATAATGGAGATCAATGAGAACTCAGATGTGGAGAAAGAATATTTAGATAATAAATTTATTGAGGTTTTTCATAAGTTTTGTCACCTTGGTGATACCATTGGAGCACAGGGAGGAGCAGGTGTTAGTATGATTGCAAGAAGTAAAAGTGAATGGAATAAATTCAGGGAACCATCAGAGTGTTAGCACTGTTGACCAAGGGGAGAGTCTATCAGGAATGTGTATACAGTGTGATGATGTATGAAAGTGAAACCTGGCAAGTTAGAGTTGAGGACATAAGCGTTTGGTGATCATGAGAAACCCTCAGTAAATTTATTGATCACTGATCATTAGCGTTTGGTGATGATGAGAAACCCTCAGTAAATTTATTGATCACTGATCATAAACTCTTGATGATTAGGAGATACCCTCAGTAAATTTATTGATCACTGATCATAAACTCTTGATGATTAGGAGATACCCTCAGTAAATTTATTGATCACTGATCATAAACGCTTGGTGATGATGAGAAACCCTCAGTAAATTTATTGATCACTGATCATAAACTCTTGATGATTAAGAGAAACCCTCAGTAAATTTATTGATAGCTGATCATAAACGCTTGGTGATGATGAGAAACCCTCAGTAAATTTATTGATCACTGATCATAAACTCTTGATGATTAGGAGAAACCCTCAGTAAATTTATTGATCACTGATCATAAACTCTTGATGATTAGGAGAAACCCTCAGTAAATTTATTGATCACTGATCATAAACGCTTGGTGATGATGAGAAACCCTCAGTAAATTTATTGATCACTGATCATAAACGCTTGGTGATGATGAGAAACCCTCAGTAAATTTATTGATCACTGATCATAAACGCTTGGTGATGATGAGAAACCCTCAGTAAATTTATTGATCACTGATCATAAACGCTTGGTGATGATGAGAAACCCTCAGTAAATTTATTGATCACTGATCATAAACGCTTGGTGATGATGAGAAACCCTCAGTAAATTTATTGATCACTGATCATAAACGCTTGGTGATGATGAGAAACCCTCAGTAAATTTATTGATCACTGATCATAAACTCTTGATGATTAGGAGAAACCCTCAGTAAATTTATTGATCACTGATCATAAACTCTTGATGATTAGGAGAAACCCTCAGTAAATTTATTGATCACTGATCATAAACTCTTGATGATTAGGAGAAACCCTCAGTAAATTTATTGATCACTGATCATAAACGCTTGGTGATGATGAGAAACCCTCAGTAAATTTATTGATCACTGATAATAAACGCTTGATGATTAGGAGAAACCCTCAGTAAATTTATTGATCACTGATCATAAACTCTTGATGATTAGGAGATACCCTCAGTAAATTTATTGATCACTGATCATAAACTCTTGATGATTAGGAGAAACCCTCAGTAAATTTATTGATCACTGATCATAAACGCTTGGTGATGATGAGAAACCCTCAGTAAATTTATTGATCACTGATCATAAACTCTTGATGATTAGGAGAAACCCTCAGTAAATTTATTGATCACTGATCATAAACGCTTGGTGATGATGAGAAACCCTCAGTAAATTTATTGATCACTGATCATAAACTCTTGATGATTAGGAGAAACCCTCAGTAAATTTATTGATCACTGATCATAAACTCTTGATGATTAGGAGAAACCCTCAGTAAATTTATTGATCACTGATCATAAACGCTTGGTGATGATGAGAAACCCTCAGTAAATTTATTGATCACTGATCATAAACGCTTGGTGATGATGAGAAACCCTCAGTAAATTTATTGATCACTGATCATAAACGCTTGGTGATGATGAGAAACCCTCAGTAAATTTATTGATCACTGATCATAAACGCTTGGTGATGATGAGAAACCCTCAGTAAATTTATTGATCACTGATCATAAACGCTTGGTGATGATGAGAAACCCTCAGTAAATTTATTGATCACTGATCATAAACGCTTGGTGATGATGAGAAACCCTCAGTAAATTTATTGATCACTGATCATAAACTCTTGATGATTAGGAGAAACCCTCAGTAAATTTATTGATCACTGATCATAAACTCTTGATGATTAGGAGAAACCCTCAGTAAATTTATTGATCACTGATCATAAACTCTTGATGATTAGGAGAAACCCTCAGTAAATTTATTGATCACTGATCATAAACGCTTGATGATGATGAGAAACCCTCAGTAAATTTATTGATCACTGATCATAAACTCTTGATGATTAGGAGAAACCCTCAGTAAATTTATTGATCACTGATCATAAACGCTTGGTGATGATGAGAAACCCTCAGTAAATTTATTGATCACTGATCATAAACTCTTGATGATTAGGAGAAACCCTCAGTAAATTTATTGATCACTGATCATAAACTCTTGATGATTAGGAGAAACCCTCAGTAAATTTATTGATCACTGATCATAAACGCTTGGTGATGATGAGAAACCCTCAGTAAATTTATTGATCACTGATCATAAACGCTTGGTGATGATGAGAAACCCTCAGTAAATTTATTGATCACTGATCATAAACGCTTGGTGATGATGGGAAACCCTCAGTAAATTTATTGATCACTGATCATAAACGCTTGGTGATGATGAGAAACCCTCAGTAAATTTATTAATCACGTATCATAAACTCTTGATGATTAGGAGAAACCCTCAGTAAATTTATTGATCACTGATCATAAACGCTTGGTGATGATGAGAAACCCTCAGTAAATTTATTGATCACTGATCATAAACTCTTGATGATTAGGAGAAACCCTCAGTAAATTTATTGATCACTGATCATAAACGCTTGGTGATGATGAGAAACCCTCAGTAAATTTATTGATCACTGATCATTAGCGTTTGGTGATGATGAGAAACCCTCAGTAAATTTATTGATCACTGATCATAAACTCTTGATGATTAGGAGAAACCCTCAGTAAATTTATTGATCACTGATCATAAACTCTTGATGATTAGGAGAAACCCTCAGTAAATTTATTGATCACTGATCATAAACGCTTGGTGATGATGAGAAACCCTCAGTAAATTTATTGATCACTGATCATTAGCGTTTGGTGATGATGAGAAACCCTCAGTAAATTTATTGATCACTGATCATAAACTCTTGATGATTAGGAGAAACCCTCAGTAAATTTATTGATCACTGATCATAAACTCTTGATGATTAGGAGAAACCCTCAGTAAATTTATTTATCACTGATCATAAACTATTGATGATTAGGAGAAACCCTCAGTAAATTTATTGATCACTGATCATAAACGCTTGGTGATGATGAGAAACCCTCAGTAAATTTATTGATCACTGATCATAAACTCTTGATGATTAGGAGAAACCCTCAGTAAATTTATTGATCACTGATCATAAACTCTTGATGATTAGGAGAAACCCTCAGTAAATGTATTGATCACTGATCATAAACGCTTGGTGATGATGAGAAACCCTCAGTAAATTTATTGATCACTGATCATAAACGCTTGGTGATGATGAGAAACCCTCAGTAAATTTATTGATCACTGATCATAAACGCTTGGTGATGATGGGAAACCCTCAGTAAATTTATTGATCACTGATCATAAACGCTTGGTGATGATGAGAAACCCTCAGTAAATTTATTGATCACTGATCATAAACTCTTGATGATTAGGAGAAACCCTCAGTAAATTTATTGATCACTGATCATAAACGCTTGGTGATGATGAGAAACCCTCAGTAAATTTATTGATCACTGATCATAAACTCTTGATGATTTGGAGAAACCCTCAGTAAATTTATTGATCACTGATCATAAACGCTTTGTGATGATGAGAAACCCTCAGTAAATTTATTGATCACTGATCATAAACTCTTGATGATTAGGAGAAACCCTCCGTAAATTTATTGATCACTGATCATAAACGCTTGGTGATCATGAGTAACCCTCAGTAAATTTATTGATCACTGATCATAAACGCTTGGTGATGATGAGAAACCCTCAGTATATTTATTGATCACTGATCATAAACGCTTGGTGATGATGAGAAACCCTCAGTAAATTTATTGATCACTGATCATAAACTCTTGATGATTAGGAGAAACCCTCAGTAAATTTATTGATCACTGATCATAAACTCTTGATGATTTGGAGAAACCCTCAGTAAATTTATTGATCACTGATCATAAGCGTTTGGTGATGATGAGAAACCCTCAGTAAATTTATTGATCACTGATCATGAAGGCTTAGTGATAATGAGAAAGCCTCAGTAAATGTATCGATCACTGATAAAAAACGTTTCGTGATGATTAGAAACCCTCAGTAAATTTATTGATCACTGATCATAAGCGTTTGGTGATGATGAGAAACCCTCAGTAAATTTATTGATCACTGATCATAAACTCTTGATGATTAGGAGAAACCCTCAGTAAATTTATTGATCACTGATCATAAACGCTTGGTGATGATGAGAAACCCTCAGTAAATTTATTGATCACTGATCATAAACGCTTGGTGATGATGAGAAACCCTCAGTAAATTTATTGATCACTGATCATAAACTCTTGATGATTAGGAGAAACCCTCAGTAAATTTATTGATCACTGATCATAAACTCTTGATGATTAGGAGAAACCCTCAGTAAATTTATTGATCACTGATCATAAATGCTTGGTGATGATGAGAAACCCTCAGTAAATTTATTGATCACTGATCATAAACTCTTGATGATTAGGAGAAACCCTCAGTAAATTTATTGATCACTGATCATAAACGCTTGGTGATGATGAGAAACCCTCAGTAAATTTATTGATCACTGATCATAAACGCTTGGTGATGATGAGAAACCCTCAGTAAATTTATTGATCACTGATCATAAACGCTTGGTGATGATGAGAAATCCTCAGTAAATTTATTGATCACTGATCATAAACTCTTGATGATTAGGAGAAACCCTCAGTAAATTTATTGATCACTGATCATAAACTCTTGATGATTAGGAGAAACCCTCAGTAAATATATTGATCACTGATCATAAGCGTTTGGTGATGATGAGAAACCCTCAGTAAATTTATTGATCACTGATCATGAAGGCTTAGTGATAATGAGAAAGCCTCAGTAAATGTATCGATCACTGATAAAAAACGTTTTGTGATGATTAGAAACCCTCAGTAAATTTATTGATCACTGATCATAAACTCTTGATGATTAGGAGAAACCCTCAGTAAATTTATTGATCACTGATCATAAACGCTTGGTGATGATGAGAAACACTCAGTAAATTTATTGATCACTGATCAAAAGCGTTTGGTGATGATGAGAAACCCTCAGTAAATTTATTGATCACTGATCATAAGCGTTTGGTGTTAATGAGAAACCCTCAGTAAATTTATTGATCACTGATCATAAACGCTTGGTGATGATGAGAAACCCTCAGTAAATTTATTGATCACTGATCATAAACTCTTGATGATTAAGAGAAACCCTCAGTAAATTTATTGATCACTGATCACAAACGCTTAGTGATGATGAGAAACCCTCTGTAAATTTATTGATCACTGATCATAAGCGTTTGGTGATGATGAGAAACCCTCAGTAAATTTATTGATCACTGATCATAAGGGTTTGGTGATGATGAGAAACCCTCAGAAAATTTATTGATCACTGATCATAAACGCTTGGTGATGATGAGAAACCCTCAGTAAATTAATTGATCACTGATCATAAGCGTTTGGTGATGATGAGAAACCCTCAGTAAATTTATTGATCACTGATCATAAACTCTTGATTATTAGGAGAAACCCTCAGTAAATTTATTGATCACTGATCATAAACTCTTGATGATTAGGAGAAACCCTCAGTAAATTTATTGATCACTGATCATAAACTCTTGATGATTAGGAGAAACCCTCAGTAAATTTATTGATCACTGATCATAAACGCTTGGTGATGATGAGAAACCCTCAGTAAATTTATTGATCACTGATCATAAGCGTTTGGTGATGATGAGAAACCCTCAGTAAATTTATTGTTCACTGATCATAAACGCTTAGTAGTGATGAGAAACCCTCAGTAAATTTATTGATCACTGATCATAAACGCTTGGTGATGATGAGAAACCCTCAGTAAATTTATTGATCACTGATCATAAACGCTTAGTGATGATGAGAAACCCTCAGTAAATTTATTGATCACTGATCATAAACGCTTGGTGATGATGAGAAACCCTCAGTAAATTTATTGATCACTGATCATAAACTCTTGATGATTAGGAGAAACCCTCAGTAAATTTATTGATCACTGATCATAAACTCTTGATGATTAGGAGAAACCCTCAGTAAATTTATTGATCACTGATCATAAGCGTTTGGTGATGATGAGAAACCCTCAGTAAATTTATTGATCACTGATCATGAAGGCTTAGTGATAATGAGGAAGCCTCAGTAAATGTATCGATCACTGATAAAAAACGTTTTGTGATGATTAGAAACCCTCAGTAAATTTATTGATCACTGATCATAAACGCTTGGTGATGATGAGAAACCCTCAGTAAATTTATTGATCACTGATCATAAGCGTTTGGTGATGATGAGAAACCCTCAGTAAATTTATTGATCACTGATCATAAACTCTTGATGATGCGGAGAAACCCTCAGTAAATTTATTGATCACTGATCATAAACTCTTGATGATTAGGAGAAACCCTCAGAAAATTTATTGATCACTGATCATAAACGCTTGGTGATGATGAGAAACCCTCAGTAAATTTATTGATCACTGATCATAAGCGTTTGGTGATGATGAGAAACCCTCAGTAAATTTATTGATCACTGATCATAAGCGTTTGGTGATGATGAGAAACCCTCAGTAAATTTATTGATCACTGATCATAAACGCTTGGTGATGATGAGAAACCCTCAGTAAATTTATTGATCACTGATCATAAACTCTTGATGATTAGGAGAAACCCTCAGTAAATTTATGGATCACTGATCATAAACGCTTGGTGATGATGAGAAACCCTCAGTAAATTTATTGATCACTGATCATAAACGCTTGGTGATGATGAGAAACCCTCAGTAAATTTATTGATCACTGATCATAAGCGTTTGGTGATGATGAGAAACCCTCAGAAAATTTATTGATCACTGATCATAAACGCTTGGTGATGATGAGAAACCCTCAGTAAATTAATTGATCACTGATCATAAGCGTTTGGTGATGATGAGAAACCCTCAGTAAATTTATTGATCACTGATCATAAACTCTTGATGATTAGGAGAAACCCTCAGTAAATTTATTGATCACTGATCATAAACGCTTGGTGATGATGAGAAACCCTCAGTAAATTTATTGATCACTGATCATAAGCGTTTGGTGATGATGAGAAACCCTCAGTAAATTTATTGATCACTGATCATAAACTCTTGATGATTAGGAGAAACCATCAGTAAATTTATTGATCACTGATCATAAACGCTTGGTGATGATGAGAAACCCTCAGTAAATGTATTAATCACTGATCATAAGCGTTTGGTGATGATGAGAAACCCTCAGTAAATTTATTGATCACTGATCATAAACGCTTGGTGATGATGAGAAACCCTCAGTAAATTTATTGATCACTGATAATAAACGCTTGATTATTAGGAGAAACCCTCAGTAAATTTATTGATCACTGATCATAAACTCTTGATGATTAGGAGATACCCTCAGTAAATTTATTGATCACTGATCATAAACTCTTGATGATTAGGAGAAACCCTCAGTAAATTTATTGATCACTGATCATAAACGCTTAGTGATGATGAGAAACCCTCAGTAAATTTATTGATCACTGATCATAAACTCTTGATGATTAGGAGAAACCCTCAGTAAATTTATTGATCACTGATCATAAACGCTTGGTGATGATGAGAAACCCTCAGTAAATTTATTGATCACTGATCATAAACTCTTGATGATTAGGAGAAACCCTCAGTAAATTTATTGATCACTGATCATAAACGCTTGGTGATGATGAGAAACCCTCAGTAAATTTATTGATCACTGATCATAAACGCTTGGTGATGATGAGAAACCCTCAGTAAATTTATTGATCACTGATCATAAACGCTTGGTGATGATGAGAAACCCTCAGTAAATTTATTGATCACTGATCATAAACGCTTGGTGATGATGAGAAACCCTCAGTAAATTTATTGATCACTGATCATAAACGCTTGGTGATGATGAGAAACCCTCAGTAAATTTATTGATCACTGATCATAAACTCTTGATGATTAGGAGAAACCCTCAGTAAATTTATTGATCACTGATCATAAACTCTTGATGATTAGGAGAAACCCTCAGTAAATTTATTGATCACTGATCATAAACTCTTGATGATTAGGAGAAACCCTTCAGTAAATTTATTGATCACTGATCATAAACTCTTGATGATTAGGAGAAACCCTCAGTAAATTTATTGATCACTGATCATAAACGCTTGGTGATGATGAGAAACCCTCAGTAAATTTATTGATCACTGATAATAAACGCTTGATGATTAGGAGAAACCCTCAGTAAATTTATTGATCACTGATCATAAACTCTTGATGATTAGGAGATACCCTCAGTAAATTTATTGATCACTGATCATAAACTCTTGATGATTAGGAGAAACCCTCAGTAAATTTATTGATCACTGATCATAAACGCTTGGTGATGATGAGAAACCCTCAGTAAATTTATTGATCACTGATCATAAACTCTTGATGATTAGGAGAAACCCTCAGTAAATTTATTGATCACTGATCATAAACGCTTGGTGATGATGAGAAACCCTCAGTAAATTTATTGATCACTGATCATAAACTCTTTATGATTAGGAGAAACCCTCAGTAAATTTATTGATCACTGATCATAAACTCTTGATGATTAGGAGAAACCCTCAGTAAATTTATTGAGCACTGATCATAAACGCTTGGTGATGATGAGAAACCCTCAGTAAATTTATTGATCACTGATCATAAACGCTTGGTGATGATGAGAAACCCTCAGTAAATTTATTGATCACTGATCATAAACGCTTGGTGATGATGAGAAACCCTCAGTAAATTTATTGATCACTGATCATAAACGCTTGGTGATGATGAGAAACCCTCAGTAAATTTATTGATCACTGATCATAAACGCTTGGTGATGATGAGAAACCCTCAGTAAATTTATTGATCACTGATCATAAACGCTTGGTGATGATGAGAAACCCTCAGTAAATTTATTGATCACTGATCATAAACTCTTGATGATTAGGAGAAACCCTCAGTAAATTTATTGATCACTGATCATAAACGCTTGGTGATGATGAGAAACCCTCAGTAAATTTATTGATCACTGATCATAAACTCTTGATGATTAGGAGAAACCCTCAGTAAATTTATTGATCACTGATCATAAACTCTTGATGATTAGGAGAAACCCTCAGTAAATTTATTGATCACTGATCATAAACTCTTGATGATTAGGAGAAACCCTCAGAAAATTTATTGATCACTGATCATAAACGCTTGATGATGATGAGAAACCCTCAGTAAATTTATTGATCACTGATCATAAACTCTTTATGATTAGGAGAAACCCTCAGTAAATTTATTGATCACTGATCATAAACGCTTGGTGATGATGAGAAACCCTCAGTAAATTTATTGATCACTGATCATAAACTCTTGATGATGATGAGAAACCCTCAGTAAATTTATTGATCACTGATCATAAACTCTTGATGATTAGGAGAAACCCTCAGTAAATTTATTGATCACTGATCATAAACGCTTGGTGATGATGAGAAACCCTCAGTAAATATATTGATCACTGATCATAAACGCTTGGTGATGATGAGAAACCCTCAGTAAATTTATTGATCACTGATCATAAACGCTTGGTGATGATGGGAAACCCTCAGTAAATTTATTGATCACTGATCATAAACGCTTGGTGATGATGAGAAACCCTCAGTAAATTTATTGATCACTGATCATAAACTCTTGATGATTAGGAGAAACCCTCAGTAAATTTATTGATCACTGATCATAAACTCTTGATGATTAGGAGAAACCCTCAGTAAATTTATTGATCACTGATCATAAACGCTTGGTGATGATGAGAAACCCTCAGTAAATTTATTGATCACTGATCATAAACTCTTGATGATTAGGAGAAACCCTCAGTAAATTTATTGATCACTGATCATAAACGCTTGGTGATGATGAGAAACCCTCAGTAAATTTATTGATCACTGATCATAAACTCTTGATGATTAGGAGAAACCCTCAGTAAATTTATTGATCACTGATCATAAACTCTTGATGATTAGGAGAAACCCTCCGTAAATTTATTGATCACTGATCATAAACGCTTGGTGATCATGAGAAACCCTCAGTAAATTTATTGATCACTGATCATAAACGCTTGGTGATGATGAGAAACCCTCAGTAAATTTATTGATCACTGATCATAAACGCTTGGTGATCATGAGAAACCCTCAGTAAATTTATTGATCACTGATCATAAACTCTTGATGATTAGGAGAAACCCTCAGTAAATTTATTGATCACTGATCATAAACGCTTAGTGATGATGAGAAACTCTCAGTAAATTTATTGATCACTGATCATAAACTCTTGATGATTAGGAGAAACCCTCAGTAAATTTATTGATCACTGATCATAAACGCTTGGTGATGATGAGAAACCCTCAGTAAATTTATTGATCACTGATCATAAACGCTTGGTGATGATGAGAAACCCTCAGTATATTTATTGATCACTGATCATAAGCGTTTGGTGATGATGAGAAACCCTCAGTAAATTTATTGATCACTGATCATAAACTCTTGATGATTAGGAGAAACCCTCAGTAAATTTATTGATCACTGATCATAAACTCTTGATGATTAGGAGAAACCCTCAGTAAATTTATTGATCACTGATCATAAGCGTTTGGTGATGATGAGAAACCCTCAGTAAATTTATTGATCACTGATCATGAAGGCTTAGTGATAATGAGAAAGCCTCAGTAAATGTATCGATCACTGATAAAAAACGTTTAGTGATGATTAGAAACCCTCAGTAAATTTATTGATCACTGATCATAAGCGTTTGGTGATGATGAGAAACCCTCAGTAAATTTATTGATCACTGATCATAAACTCTTGATGATTAGGAGAAACCCTCAGTAAATTTATTGATCACTGATCATAAACGCTTGGTTATGATGAGAAACCCTCAGTAAATTTATTGATCACTGATCATAAACGCTTGGTGATGATGAGAAACCCTTAGTAAATTTATTGATCACTGATCATAAACTCTTGATGATTAGGAGAAACCCTCAGTAAATTTATTGATCACTGATCATAAACGCTTGGTGATGATGAGAAACCCTCAGTAAATTTATTGATCACTGATCATAAACGCTTGGTGATGATGGGAAACCCTCAGTAAATTTATTGATCACTGATCATAAACGCTTGGTGATGATGAGAAACCATCAGTAAATTTATTGATCACTGATCATAAACTCTTGATGATTAGGAGAAACCCTCAGTAAATTTATTGATCACTGATCATAAACTCTTGATGATTAGGAGAAACCCTCAGTAAATTTATTGATCACTGATCATAAGCGTTTGGTGATGATGAGAAACCCTCAGTAAATTTATTGATCACTGATCATGAAGGCTTAGTGATAATGAGAAAGCCTCAGTAAATGTATCGATCACTGATAAAAAACGTTTTGTGATGATTAGAAACCCTCAGTAAATTTATTGATCACTGATCATAAACGCTTGGTGATGATGAGAAACCCTCAGTAAATTTATTGATCACTGATCATAAGCGTTTGGTGATGATGAGAAACCCTCAGTAAATTTATTGATCACTGATCATAAACTCTTGATGATTAGGAGAAACCCTCAGTAAATTTATTGATCACTGATCATAAACTCTTGATGATTAGGAGAAACCCTCAGTAAATTTATTGATCACTGATCATAAACGCTTGGTGATGATGAGAAACCCTCAGTAAATTTATTGATCACTGATCATAAGCGTTTGGTGATGATGAGAAACCCTCAGTAAATTTATTGATCACTGATCATAAGCGTTTGGTGATGATGAGAAACCCTCAGTAAATTTATTGATCACTGATCATAAACGCTTGGTGATGATGAGAAACCCTCAGTAAATTTATTGATCACTGATCATAAACTCTTGATGATTAGGAGAAACCCTCAGTAAATTTATTGATCACTGATCATAAACGCTTGATTATTAGGAGAAACCCTCAGTAAATTTATTGATTGCTGATCATAAGCGTTTGGTGATGATGAGAAACCCTCAGTAAATGTATTGATCACTGATCATAAGCGTTTGGTGATGATGAGAAACCCTCAGTAAATTTATTGATCACTGATCATAAACGCTTGGTGATGATGAGAAACCCTCAGTAAATTTATTGATCACTGATCATAAACTCTTGATGATTAGGAGAAACCCTCAGTAAATTTATTGATCACTGATCATAAACGCTTGGTGATGATGAGAAACCCTCAGTAAATTTATTGATCACTGATCATAAGCGTTTGGTGATGATGAGAAACCCTCAGTAAATTTATTGATCACTGATCATAAGCGTTTGGTGATGATGAGAAACCCTCAGAAAATTTATTGATCACTGATCATAAACGCTTGGTGATGATGAGAAACCCTCAGTAAATTTATTGATCACTGATCATAAGCGTTTGGTGATGATGAGAAACCCTCAGTAAATTTATTGATCACTGATCATAAACTCTTGATGATTAGGAGAAACCCTCAGTAAATTTATTGATCACTGATCATAAACGCTTGGTGATGATGAGAAACCCTCAGTAAATTTATTGATCACTGATCATAAGCGTTTGGTGATGATGAGAAACCCTCAGTAAATTTATTGATCACTGATCATAAACTCTTGAATATTAGGAGAAACCCTCAGTAAATTTATTGATCACTGATCATAAACGCTTGGTGATGATGAGAAACCCTCAGTAAATTTATTGATCACTGATCATAAACGCTTGGTGATGATGAGAAACCCTCAGTAAATTTATTGATCACTGATCATAAACGCTTGGTGATGATGAGAAACCCTCAGTAAATTTATTGATCACTGATCATAAACGCTTGGTGATGATGAGAAACCCTCAGTAAATTTATTGATCACTGATCATAAGCGTTTGGTGATGATGAGAAACCCTCAGTAAATTTATTGATCACTGATCATGAAGGCTTAGTGATAATGAGAAAGCCTCAGTAAATGTATCGATCACTGATAAAAAACGTTTAGTGATGATTAGAAACCCTCAGTAAATTTATTGATCACTGATCATAAGCGTTTGGTGATGATGAGAAACCCTCAGTAAATTTATTGATCACTGATCATAAACTCTTGATGATTAGGAGAAACCCTCAGTAAATTTATTGATCACTGATCATAAACGCTTGGTTATGATGAGAAACCCTCAGTAAATTTATTGATCACTGATCATAAACGCTTGGTGATGATGAGAAACCCTTAGTAAATTTATTGATCACTGATCATAAACTCTTGATGATTAGGAGAAACCCTCAGTAAATTTATTGATCACTGATCATAAACGCTTGGTGATGATGAGAAACCCTCAGTAAATTTATTGATCACTGATCATAAACTCTTGATGATTAGGAGAAACCCTCAGTAAATTTATTGATCACTGATCATAAACGCTTGGTGATGATGAGAAACCCTCAGTAAATTTATTGATCACTGATCATAAACGCTTGGTGATGATGGGAAACCCTCAGTAAATTTATTGATCACTGATCATAAACGCTTGGTGATGATGAGAAACCATCAGTAAATTTATTGATCACTGATCATAAACTCTTGATGATTAGGAGAAACCCTCAGTAAATTTATTGATCACTGATCATAAACTCTTGATGATTAGGAGAAACCCTCAGTAAATTTATTGATCACTGATCATAAGCGTTTGGTGATGATGAGAAACCCTCAGTAAATTTATTGATCACTGATCATGAAGGCTTAGTGATAATGAGAAAGCCTCAGTAAATGTATCGATCACTGATAAAAAACGTTTTGTGATGATTAGAAACCCTCAGTAAATTTATTGATCACTGATCATAAACTCTTGATGATTAGGAGAAACCCTCAGTAAATTTATTGATCACTGATCATAAACTCTTGATGATTAGGAGAAACCCTCAGTAAATTTATTGATCACTGATCATAAACGCTTGGTGATGATGAGAAACCCTCAGTAAATTTATTGATCACTGATCATAAGCGTTTGGTGATGATGAGAAACCCTCAGTAAATTTATTGATCACTGATCATAAGCGTTTGGTGATGATGAGAAACCCTCAGTAAATTTATTGATCACTGATCATAAACGCTTGGTGATGATGAGAAACCCTCAGTAAATTTATTGATCACTGATCATAAACTCTTGATGATTAGGAGAAACCCTCAGTAAATTTATTGATCACTGATCATAAACGCTTGGTGATGATGAGAAACCCTCAGTAAATTTATTGATTGCTGATCATAAGCGTTTGGTGATGATGAGAAACCCTCAGTAAATGTATTGATCACTGATCATAAGCGTTTGGTGATGATGAGAAACCCTCAGTAAATTTATTGATCACTGATCATAAACGCTTGGTGATGATGAGAAACCCTCAGTAAATTTATTGATCACTGATCATAAACTCTTGATGATTAGGAGAAACCCTCAGTAAATTTATTGATCACTGATCATAAACGCTTGGTGATGATGAGAAACCCTCAGTAAATTTATTGATCACTGATCATAAGCGTTTGGTGATGATGAGAAACCCTCAGTAAATTTATTGATCACTGATCATAAGCGTTTGGTGATGATGAGAAACCCTCAGAAAATTTATTGATCACTGATCATAAACGCTTGGTGATGATGAGAAACCCTCAGTAAATTTATTGATCACTGATCATAAGCGTTTGGTGATGATGAGAAACCCTCAGTAAATTTATTGATCACTGATCATAAACTCTTGATGATTAGGAGAAACCCTCAGTAAATTTATTGATCACTGATCATAAACGCTTGGTGATGATGAGAAACCCTCAGTAAATTTATTGATCACTGATCATAAGCGTTTGGTGATGATGAGAAACCCTCAGTAAATTTATTGATCACTGATCATAAACTCTTGAATATTAGGAGAAACCCTCAGTAAATTTATTGATCACTGATCATAAACGCTTGGTGATGATGAGAAACCCTCAGTAAATTTATTAATCACTGATCATAAGCGTTTGGTGATGATGAGAAACCCTCAGTAAATTTATTGATCACTGATCATAAACTCTTGATGATTAGGAGAAACCCTCAGTAAATTTATTGATCACTGATCATAAGCGTTTGGTTATGATGAGAAACCCTCAGTAAATTTATTGATCACTGATCATAAGCGTTTGGTGATGATGAGAAACCCTCAGTAAATTTATTGATCACTGATCACAAACGCTTGGTGATGATGAGAAACCCTCAGTAAATTTATTGATCACTGACTATAAGCGTTTGGTGATGATGAGAAACCCTCAGTAAATTTATTGATCACTGATCATAAACTCTTGATTATTAGGAGCAACCCTCAGTAAATTTATTGATCACTGATCATAAACGCTTGGTGATGATGAGAAACCCTCAGTAAATTTATTGATCACTGACTATAAGCGTTTGGTGATGATGAGAAACCCTCAGTAAATTTATTGATCACTGATCATAAACTCTTGATGATTAGGAGCAACCCTCAGTAAATTTATTGATCACTGATCATAAACGCTTGGTGATGATGAGAAACCCTCAGTAAATTTATTGATCACTGATCATAAGCGTTTGGTGATGATGAGAAATCCTCAGTAAATTTATTGATCACTGATCATAAACTCTTGATGATTAGGAGAAACCCTCAGTAAATTTATTGATCACTGATAATAAACGCTTGGTGATGATGAGAAACCCTCAGTAAATTTATTGATCACTGATCATAAACGCTTGGTGATGATGAGAAACCCTCAGTAAATTTATTGATCACTGATCATAAGCGTTTGGTGATGATGAGAAACCCTCAGTAAATTTATTGATCACTGATCATAAACTCTTGATGATTAGGAGAAACCCTCAGTAAATTTATTGATCACTGATCATAAACGCTTGGTGATGATGAGAAACCCTCAGTAAATTTATTGATCACTGATCATAAGCGTTTGGTGATGATGAGAAACCCTCAGTAAATTTATTGATCACTGATCATAAACTCTTGATGATTAGGAGAAACCCTCAGTAAATTTATTGATCAGTGATCATAAACGCTTGGTTATTATGAGAAAACCCTAGTAAATGTATTCATCACTGATCATAAACGCTTGTTTATGATGAGAAACCGTCAGTAAATTTATAGATCACCTATCATAGAGGCTTTGTGATCATGAGAAACCTTAAGTAAAGTTATTGATCACTGATCGTAAAGCTGGGTTATGATGAGTAAATCCTCAGTAAATTTATTGATTACTGATAATAAAGGCTTGGTGATGAGGAAAGACTTTCAGTAAATTTATTTATTACTGATCATTAACGTTTGGTCATGATGAGAAACCCTCATTAAATTTATTGATCACTGATCATAGATGCTTTGTGATTATTAGAAACCCTCAGTAAATTTATTAATCACTGATCATAAACGTTTGGGGATTATGAGAAACCCTCAGTAAATTTATTGATCACTGATCATAAACGCTTGGTGATGATGAGAAAATCTCAGTAAATTCCAGGCCTAAAAGGGTGGACCACCTCGGACTACATAGGACCAATACCCTAGCCTGAAAGATAAAAAGCAACTGAAGTTGCCGTTTCTGCCAGATTGATGGTCGAGAACGAATCGTCCACTGGTATCTTTCAGCCAAAAGTCTGTAAACAACAGAAGTTGCATAGAGATAGGGTATTTACTTCGTTTTGAAGATGTGGCACAAGGCTGGGGCAATTCCGTCGGCATTCTCCGGAATGGGCGTCTCAAGCAGTTAGCAATAAACTAACTCCTTCCCGAAGAGGTGAGGCAAGTCCTAAGAGGATGTACCTCTTAGGACTACCCCAGCCTGACAAATAAAAGGCTACTAAAATGGCTCAGTTTCTGCCAGTTTAGTTGACAACAGATCCTCAACTGACCAGTCCGACGTCTCTCTTTAACAATGTTGCAGAAAAACCGGGTATTTACTTTCTCCCCAACACAGGAAGATGCGGCACAAGGCCGGAAGGGTGGGGAGAATAAAACCAGCGCCTATAAAGAAGAAGCCTATTAAAAATTCCCTGGGCAAACTCGTCAGCGGTATCTAATCTGTGCACATCAGGCAGTTAGTAATAAAATAACTCCACCCCAAAGAGGGAAAGCAATGTTTGGGGGGATTCCCCTCCTAGGACTACTCAGGACAAATACCTTAGCACGACAGGTAAAAGGCCACCAAAATTGTCCAGTTTCTGCCAGACTGACTGTCGAGAACGGATGCTCGACTGGTATCTTCCAGTCCGACGTCTCTCTGCAACAATATTGTAAAGAGACTGCTTCGGGACTTGTCATAATCTCATAGTGTCTGGAAAAGTCCATTTCGTCACGAATAGAGTAGCTCATCAATATACCATAACAGTTTACCAACGCCTTTAATCGTTATGCAATGAGTTCAAGTGTAACAAAGTCGCTTTGGACAGGGGGTGTATCTTGGTCGCGGGACCAATGTGACAAAGTCGTTTGCCGGGAGCGATCTTTGGAACGAGACGAAATGTGCTTGTCGTTATCACCAGTGAAGAATCATTGTTTGGATGAAAGTCACTGCCGGGAGTGTGACTTGGTGATCTTTATCGTGGAGACGTCTGGAGAAGGACTCTTATAGTCCTGGCACAGTACCTAGCTCCCAGAGTGGCAATGATAGGGGTATCCCTTTAATAAAGGGGGTCAGTCATACCGGGCTGAGTATTTGGTCGGCTTGCTCGCTGAACTAGCTGTTTTGTCTGGACGATAGGCTAGAATCAAGGCTTGTAATAATGAAACAAGGCATTTTTACTTTTAAATATAAAAATATAATTTATTATATTTCGAAATGAAACATAATTACAACTCGAAGATGTCAGAGCGCGACAAACGCGTGCGTCGCGCGTTGATTCTAAATGCCGACTGTTTGTTCAATCTCTTTGCAAGAGAAAGAGAGATAGAGAGAGAAAGAGAGATAGAGATAGATAGAGAGAGAGAGAGAGAGAGAGAGAGAAAGAGAGAGAGAGGGGAAAGAAAGAGACCGAAACGGAAGGGAACACACAGACAGTTTCAGTGACGCTGTCAGTGTTTACACAAATCTTTGTGACAGGTTATCTGACCCTTTGAACTTGACTCGCACTCGTCAACCGCTGGGTTTCTGTTATATCGTACGAATAACAATAAGTAAATAAGAAACCCAAGACAGGAATTGAAAGGAATAGGAATCGTATTACAATAAGTTGGTCGCCATTACCGGCTCTAGGCAGACGTGCTAAACGGTTCGCTAAGTGGTTCTCCTTGGTAGGGAAAAATGTGTCGACTTCATAGTGACCTGACGAATACATCCTGTAACTATGGGTGAATCCGGATCAGGCCACAACAGTTTCATAACAATTTCGTCAAATACTCGTGGTGACATTTTGCTATTTGTCTATTTTTAATGCTCTCCTTGAAATGGCGGCGATAAGTCTGGCACAAAAATTGCAAACTGTAGTAGGAGTACCAGCTCTCCAAAAAGGGTTCACGCATTGTGCCACACAAGTGAACAATTCTAGTACGAATATTGGGAGCTTTTAACCTAATCTTGTTTTAGATGTGTAGTATTATTACTTATCTTCTCTCAAAATAAAAAACAATGTGTGTGTGTTCCATATAGAAAAAAAGTTAGAGAATCTGCGCAATATCTAAAAGTTTATTCTTATGTAAAATAACTAGGGAAGACAATGGAAGTGTTCCTGAATGTCTAATTGCAACAAGGCCACTGTCGAAATGATTACTATATATATATATTGGAAGTGTGGGAGTATCTGTATGTTGAAATGCGGAATTTTGAATTAAACTCTTCATTTAATCCTAATCATTTAAATTAGATTGGCATGACTGAGTAGAAGAGTTAATTATTTTATTGTTAGTTATTATCGCCCGTAGTAAGGATTGAACTTTAAATCTCTAGAACTGATTGAACTCAACATTTTTATTCGTTGCGCCATGGATCTAGACAAACATTGTCGACGTGTCAACATGTCAGGTTTTTATCGGTCGGGATAAAAACCTTCACCGAAAAATTCCCCATCAGATTCTTTTGTATCCCTTTTTTTGTTTTGTTTTGTTTGAACAAAGATTTTCCCTTTTTCTCTCCACAAACTTTGATGGTTAAAAGCGTCGATGTCATGTTTTTATTTTATTTCTTTGCACCATTTAAAAAAAATGTTTGTTATGTCATTCGATTGTTCAGAATTTACAATAAACAGCAATACGTTTAGCTTTCTTTTCTTTCTTTGTTTGACCTTCGCAATGGCGATGACACAAGGCGATACCCATACAACATTTGTGAGGGTCTTTTACTGGAGGCAAGATTTCCAGTCAGTCAGCAGATATCTTTTTAGCTGCTAACACTTCACTCTTATTGGCTCTGAGAATAGTCTGAAAGGGAATTTTAACCCATCAAATTTATTTCTTTATTTACTCCTCGCGGAGTTAGGCACAAGGCCAGTTTTATCTTATTCCCACAAGTAAGATGTGACCCAAGATCGGGTCGAGCAAGTGGGGTTAAAAGCCAGCGCTCGAGAGGTGAGCACTCTGGCCATTTAAAAATTGCCTGGGCAGCCCCGTCGGCATTCCCCGGTAGGGGCGCCTCAGACAGTAAGCAATAAACTTACTCCTCCCCAAAGAGGGGAGGCGAAGCCTGGGAGGGTGGACCTCCTAGAACTGCACAGGACAGGCGTGCAGTATCCATCGGAACAGATACTACACTTTGATCTTAGCCAAATGACCGAGATCAAAAATTTATTTTAGCAAAGGAGTAAATGGTATTTCTTGAATAAACAACCACTGTCGTTACAGAAAGAAAGTCTTAAAAAGATTATGATATGAAATATATAAATAAATATATAAAAATAACGAGAAAATTTGGCTTAAGAACTACTTTTAAATGAAATACTAAAATAATTTAAAATTAGAACCTTTACAATGCAAGATTTCTTTTACTTTAATCGTAAATTTTTCACAATCAAATTACATTTTGAAAAATGACTAGAATTTTGGATTAAAGTAGAAATAAAAATGAAGAAATCTTACATCGAAAAGGCTTCTAATTTTCAATTATTAAAAAAATACCAGCATCCCCAATGTTTCATCGTTCGCACCCATGATTTTAATTTAGTGACGAGGTGAATTATTTTTTGTCTAGTATCAATTTTGCAAAAAAAACGAAAGAAAAGAACCCATTTCACTGTAAATAATTTAGGTGATTAAAATAGGATTTAGTTATCGTTTAGCGTTGTCCGGTGGAAAATATAAAGTAATTGTGGTTTAGTCGCCAATTGAGTTATCCCCCCCCCCCTTTGCAAATTGGCTGTTTGGAGTCTCTAACCGCTAGATGGCTCTGGATTGGAGTCAATTGGCATAGGGGGTGGATTGATCAGTATAAGAACTGTACTCTTTTAATTGGAGGATTGGGGGGGGGGTTGCTCAGTGAGCAAAGTGAAGTGCAGAGAGAAAGAAGTGAAGTTGGCAGTTGGTGGAGCATCAACATTTTATTTTTCAAGAAGCTTTCTTTTACGGATAGACCACAAGCTATTTCGGCGAAAATGGGTGAACGAGTAATTGCAACCTCTACCGCAAACAAGCCTAGTGAAGAAGAGCAGATAGTGAGGAGACGTAAATTTATTGGAAAATGCTTTAGATGTTAGGGGTCCTCCCTGATGAGAGACTGTAGTGAACCAAGGCCGGGTGTTATCTGTTTCCGGTGTGGCCAGGTTGGAATTGCCCTTCACTTCAGGGAAACGAGTAAAGGGGTGCTATTGCGCCAGTAGTCATCCCTTTACTTCTGAAAAGGAGTGTAAGAGTTTACTGCGACAGATAGTGGTTACTGTCAACGGAAAAAGGGCAAGAGCCCTTGTTGATACCAGCTGTACAACTACACTTGTCACAACAAGTGTCGTCAACTTTTGGAATGGAGCCAGCAATATTAGAGCAGTAGATGGCAGAGAGGTTGTGGAAATTTCTAGACGTTTTTCTAAGTAAGTCAACGGTTACTTCCCTTTGTTGAAAGGTCAGGGGGGGGCCTACGTGCAGGTCGAAGGTCATATGGATATTGCGTAGGTGTTATGCTGTGAAGGCCATGTTGTGTCACGTGATTTCTATTTTTAGCAATGATGCAATTTGTCGTGTCTGGATATATCGGCGCGAAATTTAATCAGAACAGACTCGCACACCGGAATGACAAGACATGTTAAAACTGTTTCTCCGTCCACGTGGGGACGTTAAATTCAAGAACAGAGGTTGACGCCGAGCTCGACACATGTTAGAACTGTTTCTCCGTCCACGTGGGGACGTTAAATTTGCAAGAATTTCTACTTGAAGAAATTTAAGAGATATGATATCTCTTGGCTGAATTACTTGTTGTTTATGAAATATTTTCCCCTCGGTCAAGAATTGTCCTTGGGAAGTTGTTTCAAGCCAGATACTTGAAATAAGGAGATGAAGTTGAACGAGATAGCTCCGGGAACGAAATTGCCTATGTTGAAGAGATTGGCTCCCGAGAAGTGAAATACTTTGCTGTCGAGAAGATTCTAATCAGAGATTAGGAATCATAGAGATTGATCGTCTTTGCACACAGATCGATTTGAGATATTCAACTGTGCTAGTTGAATCAGAACATTTGCGCGTGTTCACCATTCAAGACGAACGATGGAAAATAGTGAGTATTGTGTTAATTTGAAATGTGTACTGTTCTTGTGCCATACATATTGCGTCGGATTTGCTAAAAGAAAATATTGAAGAAAAAGAAGAAAAGAACTTTCTGTCGGACGTTTGATAAAATAAAAAAGAGTTAATTTTATCGTGGAAATTATGTTGGACTTCGGCACGGTTTGTTAATTTTATTTCTTTTGATTGTAACTTTGGTGTAAAGAAAAAAAAGAGACTTTTGATTGATTTGTGAGAATACGGACTTTATAGTAAGTTCATGTTTTAAAAGGATTTATTCCTTAACTTTGATTGTGTCAATTTTTGTTGTATCTACCTTAATGTTCAGAGATACTGATGTTGTATTTTTTTTTATTCTTATTTTTTTTGCATGTTATCCAGGAATAATTTATTTATTCCAGCTTTGGAAAAAAAAGCAGTCCAGGCTATCTTTTTTTTGTAAATAAAACTATATTTTAACTTTTACGAACATCTTGTATTACTCCTTTCCTTATCTCTTGTTATAATTTTTTTATGATAATTGTCCTAGATAACATAACCATCGTTTAGAGCGGTTTTTCGTTAACGACACGAAAATTCCGACAAGGTGAAGTGTTGTGGAGAGACTGATGCTGAGATTATAGTAAGAAATATACCGCTACGACTCCGAGTAATTGTGCTGGATACGCTCGTTGGGGGAATTGATGTGATACTGGGCCTCGATGTTATCGACCTACTGGGAGGAGCTATACTTGCTAAGGGTGAGGTGAAGTTCGGCAAGCAGTATGAAACTAGAATATCAAGAAGTGCGAACAGTAATAATGCCATCGAGCCGACAAAACCCAGGCCATGTCAGATTGAGGATGAGGACTTCCGAGCCCATTTTGATGGCGACAAGTGGACAGTAGAGTGGCAATGGACCGCGGGACTGCCTGTGTTTACAAATCGGGTTAGCTGCTATAAAAGCACACTAAGAGGAGAGATAATATTGCAGTTTGAAAAGGAAGTTGAGAGGTGGATCGACGAAGGAATTTTAATACCATCGTCAAGAAAGGTTGAAGGAATTCTGCCACTCATGGCAGTGGTTCAGCCTACCAAGAAGAAAGTCAGGCCAGTATTAGACTTTCGAGAGTTGAAAAAGCACGTGGCCTGTCACATTAAAGATGGAATCGATGTATGTGAAGAAGTCATGAGGGAGTAGAGGAAAATAAAGCGAGCAACCAAAATCGTGGACTTAAAATCGGCCTACCTTCAAATCCATGTGGACAAGAAGCTATGGCGGTATCAATTGGTCGAATATAAAGGTCAGATTTATTGCTTGACCAGACTAGGATTTGGACTGAATTCTGCACCGAAAATTATGATGGCAGTGCTTAAGACCATGTTGTCCAAAGACGATGCAGTGAAAAGAGACAGTTGTTCTTATATCGATGATGTACTGGTTGACGAGACAGAGGTGACTGCGGAAAAGGTGAGAGACCATGTTAAAACATATGGACTGACAGCTAAGCCATTGGAGTTGTTAGAAAATGGAATGGTTCTGGGATTAAAATTACAGCAGAATAAGGTAGGAAAGTTGATGTTTGGAAGAGGGAATGAAATCCCTGAAGTCATGGACGGCCTAACCAAGCAAGAACTTTTCTCAGTGTGCGAGAAGTTGGTTGGTCATTATCCCATAGTCGGATGGCTGCGGACTGCATGCAGCTTTATTAAAAGGCAAACCAGTATGGACCGATGGGAGAATGAAATTGACCCAGAGGTGTTGCACATGATAAAGGAAGTGATCACGGAAGTAAAAAAGATAAATCCTGTAAAGGGAGAATGGCACGTAAAAAGGGGCACAGAATGGGGTGATATGGAGCAACGCTAGCAGCCTGGCATTAGGAGCATTATTAGAAATAGAAGGTGTAACTGTTGAAGATGCTGCCTGGCTCCGAAAGAAGAATGATAGCGCCCACATCAATGTTGCGGAGCTTGAAGCCACAATGAAGGGCATCAACCTGGCTTTGAAATGGGGGCAACAAACAGTGGACATTAGAACGGACTCGGCAACAGTGGCATCATGGATTAAGTTAGAAGTGTAGGGAGATAAATGGATCAGAACCAAAGATGCAGCTGAGATGCTTATCAAGCGTCGACTCGGGGCACTTGGAGACTTGATCAGAGAATTCAAACTAAGAGTAACCGTCACATTGGTTCCATCACAGAAAAACAAGGCAGACGTGCTGACCAAAGTGAAGAAGGTTTGGCTACGAGAGAAGAAAGATGTGGCTCCGGTGTGCTGTATAGTAGATGAAATAAAGCACCTGCATAATATGAATCATTTTGGTAAGGAAAGGACGTTTTATCTGGCAAGAAAAGTAAATCTAAACATCGCAATGGAAGATGTTTAGGATGTAGTTAAACACTGTAGGGAGTGTCAGTCCATTGACCCTGCACCATCCAGACATGAAAAAGGAGAGCCGCATGTAACAGAAAATTGGAGGGGACTGCCCATTAATATCACACATTACAGCCATAATCTGTATTTAACTATGATCGACTGTGGACCTGGAAGAGTAGCAATATGGCGAAAAATTAGAACAGAAACAGCAGAAGAGATAAAGGGAGTTGTTGAAGAGGTGTTTATGGAGAGGGGGCCAGTAGAAGAGGTCCTAATAGACAACGGGATGTCCTTCTGCTCGGAGGTCTTTAGAGAGCTATGTGAGAAGTGGGGTGTTAGGCAATATTTTAGACCAGTGTATCGCCCAAGCGACAATGGAATCATAGAGAGACACCATCGAACTATAAAAGCTGTGGCAGCAAGAAGCCAAATTTCTCCTCAAGAAACGGTATAACATGGCACCGAAGGCTAGCCAAGACGAAACATCAGTGCCACATCGATCTGTCTTTATGTATGAATGGCGACATCCACTGGCAATGACGGAGAGAGTTGAAAAGGGGCAAGCGAAAATCACTGTGGGTGAGGAGGTGTGGGTGAAACCGCTCAACGTCAGATGTACAACCTGCTGGGGAAGAGGAACAGTAACTGATGTACTATCTGAAAACAACGTGTCAGTTAACGGAGTGCATCGTCACATATTAGATATATGGAGAGTTTCCTTACCATCAGACGAAGAGGTTGTTGAAGTCCCCCAAGAAGAACCCATACGAAGGTCGCAATGTGAACGAAGACGGCCGACGAGGATGGCGGATTATGAAACCAATTATTGATCTTGAAGATCAAAGGGCGTGTGGTTTAGTCGCAAATTGATTTATCCCCTCTTTGCAAATTGTCTGTTTGGAGTCTCTAACTGCTAGATGATTCTGGATTGGAGTCAATTGGCATAGGGGGTGGATTGATCAGTATAAGAACTGTACGCTTTGGATTGAAGTGTGGGTTGTTGCTCAGTGAGCAAAGTGAAGTGCAGAGAGAAAGAGGTGAAGTTGGCAGTTGGCGGAGAATACATACATTTTATTTTTCAAGAAGTTTCCTTTTATGGATAGACCAGAAATGGTACACACAAAAATATCTGAATGCAAAGAATATGTATGATGTAAATCGATGACACAAACGATAGCGTTTAATAGAAAGAGAGTAAAGAGAGAGAGACAGAATGCAGAACAACAATTAACCAAGAAACACCAACAATGAACAAACAACAATAGCACCGAGGGAGTCTTGAACTGAAATGACAGCGGGTCGACAAATTACGACATTTTGTCACCACTATTCTAAGTATCTTATAAATATCTTATAAGTATCGGGCTACACATTTAGACTATGGAATCGGCTATTGCGAATTCAGATTCTATCTGATTTATTTTATTTGACTACACGGTAATATATTTGGGAAATAGCAACTTATGTTCAACTAATTGTCTAATGGTCTACAATGACTTGTTTACATGAGGTATTATGTTTCGACATCAAGAAACTCCAAAGATATGTTGTGAAAGACTCAAACAAACCAATAAATCGTTTCAAATATTCCGTTTTAAATTAAATGCCAAATGTGGTATATTAGTATATTAGTATTTTATAAGCTACTCTCTTTCTTTCTTTCTCCGAAGAAGTGAAAAGGAAAGAAGATAAAAGGGTAACCCGAATGTGTTACCCTTTTATCTTCTTTCCTTTGCACTTCTTCCTCCTTCTGTACTGAGGGGAATGGGTTTCACTAAAATAAATTGCTTTCTCCGAAATCCGCTTAAACGCAGTAGGCGTCCCCGAAATAAAACCATATTTCACATAAACGTGTTCACTCGAAATTTTCAACCAATGAAAATGATTCCCGCTCATTTGAAACAAGAAACTTAACGAGCCGGTGTGAAATACCAATTGTTAATAAAAACAGCGAACTCGACAATCAAAAATGGAAGTGAGAGGAGGAGAAAGAGGAAGGGAGAGAGAGAGTTCTTCTAGATGACACGCCTACGCGCCTGGGCTCCGTGAAGATAACAACAACCAGTGCCAATAAAGATAGTGTGCGCACCTGTTATGGTACCTTACCTATACGGACTACTTAGACTCTTCCACTCACCATAAATACTCGGAGAACCTGCTTCTCAGTGTTGGAACCACACTAATCTATACTGACAGTCAAGACTGACGTACACCAACTTTTGTTCTCTGTTGTATTATACTTTTTTCAATATACTTGTTTTCTCTAAACTTCGAGTTCATGTTTACCTTCCGGACCTCTTAAAGGCCCACAACAACTGGCGACAAGGTACAGTAATGGTTTTCTTGAGAAACTAAAAAAGGACGCCACAACAACTGCAGTAAAGGGTTCTTGAGAACCTTAAAATGGACGCCACAACTGGCGACGAAGTAAATTAAGGGTTTTTGTAGAACCTTAAAAAAGGACAAACGTAGAGAAATCAACGGCAAATTCCCCCTACAACGTCCTAGTTCCAAAAACTGGCTTTACTGGCGGACCCACCCCAAAAAAGACGTAAAAGACCAACTTATTCTCTCTCAAAGAAGAAAGGTCTGTGATTTTTTTATTATTATTCCGGCACTGTTCATTTTTGACAAGAATGGAATACATTATATTTTCTTTTCTCTCCAAAAGAGAACAGTTCCGCCGCCGAAAGAAAAAATAAAACCTTATGTTTTTTCTGTTGACTAAAGTTCTGACCGTAAATTCTATGGTTACGTGAAAAGTGTACTAGAAAAAAAGTGATTTTTTTTGGGGGGGAAGGGTTTTATATTGTCTTTCTTTTTTTTACAACTAAGATTATGTTAGCAGCGTAATATAAAATAAAGAACTTCTAAAAGCCGTATGCTATCAAGACACATTTTAAACATGGAAGATTTTAAAACAACTAAAACAGAACTCGTAAAATTCCAAATGCAACAGCAGCAGATAGCTGAAGAAAGATTTCAAAAGCTTTTACAAGAACAAAATAGAAGACGACGAGAGGCTACAAAAACAGAAGCCGACGAAAAACGACTAGATGAAAACCGAAAACATTTGGAACTAAAAAAGAACTCGATCAAAAAATGGAAGTATTAATGCAAACAATATCACATAGAGGTCAAAATACTGAGAACGAGTATGCTTTTTCTCAGAATGCCGTTTGGAGTGCAATCGACAATTTCACTTATACCCGAGACGAGGATACAACCATTGCTTTATATTTCAAAAAGTATAAAGATCTATACAAAATAGATTGCGAAAATTGGGAAGACTCTAAAAACGTTCGCCTACTGCTCCGAATATTAGGGACCACTGAACATACTAAATTCGTGGACTTTATTTTATCCCGAAAAACTAGCGACTTGACTTTTTCTGATACGGTTAATCTTTTAACATAATTATTCAGCCCAAAAACTTCTCTGTTCCACAAACAGTGGACGTATTTGAATTTTATCAAATAAGATGGTGAAGACTATGCAACTTTCGCGTCAATCGTTAATTTCAAATTTGCTGAACTTAGCATGGATAATTTTAAATAGTTAATCTTCGTGCAAGGACTTGTATCAGGAAAAGACGCAGAAATCAGACGTAGGGTTCTGAACAAGTTTGAAAGTAAGCCAAATTTTATATTACAGAAATTAGTTGAAGACCACTAAAGATTTGTAAGTGTTAAACAAAGTCCTAAAGACATTGAAAAGTCGGGAATTGCGCACATAAAGAAAGGTAGTCAGAAATTACAATTCAACTCTCTTTCAAAAACAACTCAAAACAAAAAGAGGGATCATTTTCACGCTCCTACGAAAACAAGCCAGCACAATAAAAGACAGTATAAAATTACTGCCTTGCCCCTGTTTCTGTTGTGGATCACTTCATTGTGTAACAGATTGCCCATACTGTTTTAAAATCAGTCTAACTTACAAGTCAGACACAAGAGTTCACATTGCAGAACGAATAGAGGAAATATACTCGGGTAAATCCACAACAACGAACGAACAGATGCATACATGGAGAAGTTGGATAAACCTACCTAATGCTAAGAACCAACAAAATAGTCATGTGGTGACTGGTAACAAAAATTAAATTCGATGATAAAATTATTACCGACATTTAAACAGAACTACAAAAAAAGTAAAAATATTCGTATTAAAAAATCCCAACAATTTATTTGGCGCAGACTTGATGCAGCAGTTCAACCTATGGGGGTTACTAACCAACACTTTTGGCCAGAAAATAAAAAAAACGGACGACCTAGTCAGAAAAACGAAAGAAGGAATTTGTTTCAACCATTAAAAATTGTATGAAATGAACTCAAAATAAAATGTCGGCAGAAATTAAAGTACATAAGGACACAAAATTCACGCTGCAAATAGCAAACACTAAACTGAAAGAAATTAAGTCAAATTCTTTGGATAACCAGTTGAAGGTTAAAGAGAGTGAACTCATGGTATCAGAGCTGGAATCGCTAAAGTTGCAACTTAAAGATGTCTTAGACGAGCTAAAGACTATGAAAGATAAGGTGACTTATCTTGAAGTTGAATGTCGAAGCAAAGAAGACATTTTTTCAAAGTTTAAAGATGTGCTCCAAAATTAGAAGTCTAGAATTAAAAAGGTGAAGGATATCAAATCTGAATTTGATAGAGACACTCAGTTCTCTCATAAGAGACACCTAAATCAAATTAGGGAACGACTATCGGAAGACACCGACAGCACGCCCCAGGAAGATGTTATGGTTACCAGATACGATAGTTTCGACATACAGCTACTCAAAGCAGCCTCTGAGTAGCATCAATCCAAAAAGGAAACGATACTGTGACTCCGAAGGAGGTAAGGCTTGGGAGGGGGTGTTATGGTACTTTACCTATACAGACTACTTGAGCTCTTTTATTCACCATAAATACTTGGAGTATTAGTCTCTCATTGTTGGGTCCACACTAGCCTGTGCGGTCTTTTTGTAACGTCAGTTGCTTAGAAACTTCAGATTGGTCAATACCACTCGAGGATTCGCTCTCGACAATCAGTCTGGCAGGAACTGGGCCATTTCAATGGTCTTTTTCCTGTCGGGCTGAGGTATTTTTCCTGGGTAGTCCTAGGAGGTCCACCCTTGTCTCCCCTCTTTGGGGTGGAGTAAGTTTATTGCTTACTGCCTGAGGTGCCCTGGCCGGGGAATGCCCAGACATTTTTTTACAAGCCAGTGTAGTCTTTGAATAGATATTTTTGTAGTAAATTTCAATTTCGTTGTTTTACATGTACGCTGAAATTTTTTATTACGTTAGTATTTTTCAAGTAAAAATAAGTTGATTGTAATTAATGCCAAAACCCATTCTAACCTAAAATATTGGGTATATTTTCGAAACCCATTGTAACCGAAAAGAAAAAATACGGTTTTAATCTTCTTGAAAAAGTTAAGAAAAAAATATTTCAGCTTTTTATGCATTTTTTATGTCAAACAATATCATAGTAGCCCCTATGGCGATATGATAGTGTATTTTATAATATATTATCATTGTAACCCCGCCATACAACAGCATTATCACCCCCGTTTTGTAACATGGCATATAAACATCGCTTGGAACAGAAGATGATACCTTGCCACAGCTGTAATAATCAGTGGCATTTTTTCTTTTCTCACGGCAGATGGACGCAAAGCAACAAGATCGTGCGATGAAACGGCTGTTTCGGGAATTGTGTTTCGTCCACGTTTTTATGATGTTTAATACTTTGGCAAAATATAGTCATCAAACATACTGGCAACCGCATTTCAAAGAACCTGTTGCACTAGCTAAGCATTGGCGGGAAACATTAAATATGTTACAGTGTTACGTATGTTAAAAGGTTTTAGAGCTGGACAGTGAGGGGGGGCCTTAATGGAGTCTTTTCCGTCTCTTAAACGCTAAGTACTTTGTTCTTACTAGCAACTAATAACTTGTTGATTTCTTGCTATTTTTTATTACTTTTTATTTTTTATATATATTTTTTTCCCTCCTATGTAAACTGTTTCACAAATATCCGGGGATTTAGAACCAATATCAACGATGTAGAAACCTTTCTCCTGACAAACTCCCCGGATGTCCTAGCACTAAGCGAAACAAACCTTCAATCCTTAATTTCCTTTCACCACTTTGACATGACTGACTACCTCTCACTCTACCGTAAAGACTCTGATAACCATATGCACGGGCTAGGAGTTTATGTTTGTGCCTGTTTTACAAGTACGTCAATGGATTGTGCTCTGATGAACTTGCTGCTCTGGTGCCCCCTTGACATAAATATACTAGCCCAACCTGACAATCAGCTAAATCCCATCCATTCACTGTGGAAGTCCACAGATGCCGGAGAGCCTTCTACTCCAATAGCTTCTTTTCTTTGTGCTGCCGGACTTTGGAATTCTCTCCCTGCTCCCTGTTTTCCTGACTGTACCGACATGCAGAAATTTAAAACTAATGTAAACAGACATTTCGTTGCACAGCTCCCAACTTAGGATGACCCCCTAAACTCACATTCTAATTCTCAGTAGCCACATATGCCTACAGTTGCGACCTGCCTTGTTTTGGGTGAACTATGTTAAAAAGAAGTGAAAAGTGAAAAGTGAAAAATACAGGTTGATATAAAATTATCACAGTGGCCTCCAATCACGATTGAGAGAATTCTTATCGTAATTTTGAAGTCGTTAACAAAATCCGACTTTTGGGTAACAAAAAGGTGATGAAAACAGAAAAAAGGACAAAATAACAAGAACAAAATTGTGCGAATAAAGGAGATCCGGTAGTGATTCAATCCAGTTTTATTAACATTAAAAAAAAAACGAAGCTTTTTTTATTTGTATTTATTTTCCAAAGCACTGGGGTTAACAATTATAATAATAAAAACATACAATGAATCACAAAAAGGTAATTTCACAAAAATATCGTTAGACGCAACGATAACTGAAAAATAGTTACTATTTTTTTTTCAATAGTACAAGGTCTTCGACTGTACTCCAATCAAGAATAGCTGCAAGGGTATCCTCGGAAAAACAAACAAAGGGGGTTAAAAAAAGGGCATACAATTAAAATAAAAAATAGATACATACAAATTCAATCAGTCCGACAAAGTTTCTTCTCCAAGGGCCTCCGAACCAAAGTCTTTCCTTCGAATATCTTCGTTTCAAATTGCCCCCTTTTCGTTTTCTCTCTCAAAACCTATCTTGGTTTTTTAAACCCCTTTTTTATATATAAAAAGGGGATTCCTCCTTGAGAGTCTCTCTCTCGAAATCTTGTTCTCTTTAACCTCTTTTGGTTGAACTAATTTTAATACTTTTAGGGTCTTCTTCCCTTAATTTTTTTTAGAAATAATTAAATTTCCTTTTCGAGAATGTCACTCCGCAAACGGCGGATCCGACTAAAAGGTCCTGTTTTTAGGGCAGTTCTCTGGAAATCTTTAAATTGAATTCTCCCCTTTTTTAGCCTTTTTGCTCTTTACTTGAAAGGGGGTATTCAAATTACATTGACTTCTCAACGGAGTACAAAACACACGTCTTCACTCGAAGGAACGGCTTCAGGTACTGAGGTTAAAATTGGCGTCAGTAGCGAAGATTGACCGGTAAGGAGAAAGAGGACAACTTTGATTCCATGGAGTCCGAAGGTCTCTTGGTACATCGTCGTCAACGCCGACTGCTAAAAGCCCACCCATCGTAGCATAGTAAAGAAAAAAAGGACAAAGATGATCGAGATAATCAAAATAGGGTTAAAAATTCTCATGAGTCAGAAACGTTGACCCCCACCACCTCCAGCACTGCTTAAAGGGGAAGGAAATAAAATTTCCAAATTCTCAGATAATAGCTCATGGTTTTCGTCAGCAGATTACATGCAATTAACAGCCGTGTGGACTTCGAAAGGATGACATCATCATAAATTTAATGATCCAACGGTTTATACCCGCACAACCCCATCACGTTACACCCCCATAGTCAAATGAACAGGTTTATACGTTGGATGAAACATGGAAAGGCAAAGCAAACAAAACGCTGGGCAATAAATTATGTCGTGCAGGTTACACGGATTCATGTGTTTGAAAATCACTTTTATTGTTCGTTTCCATTAATACTTACCAAGTCGTTAGTTGCAGTGGTGTACCGAGGCAAAGTGCCAACCGGGGCCCTAAAATTCTCCCCCCTTTTTATTCATCAAATTCTCCCCCCCCCTTTTTATTCATCAAATTCTCCCCCCCCCCTTTTTATTCATCAAATTCTCTACTTTTAAATGTAAATATAATTTTCTTTTTAATTTGACAAACTTTTGTTTTCTCTTTATGTATTGTATCCAAGATTTTAATAAAGTTATTTTGAGATTTTCATCTCTATTTTTTCTTTGCGCCATTTCTTTTCTATATATGTTACCATTTTTACCATAATTCATATATAATGTTAACAATTTCATTGGAATACTACATTTTAGATTATTTGCGAAAAAATATAAAATATACATTTTGACAATTTAGGAACAAGGCCATCAAAAGTGTGGGATCATATGCGTGTCGTTGGTCATCCCCTTTTCTACTCTATTTGTCTATCCTACTCTTAGAGAAGAATCGTTGCAGTCGCTACAATACCACATTTACTTAAGAGATCCCTAAAATGTTGATAAATTTCATTTCATTCATAACTCTGAAGTTACACTTTGATTCCAGCTCAAAGACCGAGAACAATTTTTGTCTCATTATTAAAACAAATGTTTGGAAAATCTTAAAAATATATCAGGTATAATTATCAAATTTAAATGAAACTTTAGGGATTTATTCAAGAAAAAGAATATAATTATTTTTAAACATATATTTCCAAATACAACTGGGTAATTTTATCTCACCAAACCAGCATGCCTAGTGAAAATAGATATTTGAGAAATAGTTTAAAAATTATAACTTTAAAAATTTTCCATAAATTGAAAATTGATTCGATTAATTGCAAAGCACTAGACTTAAAGAAGTTCAAACTGAAAAATACAAATATTAATTAGTTCTGAGGAGATATAAGCAGTGACAAGGTGAACTGTATGGGCAAGGCCAAGGAACCAGTAATAAAAAAAAAATTGTCCCCTAGCTGTTAAATATTTAGCCGGGAACTCTCTAAGAGGTGCCATATAAACGTTTAGTAAATAGGTGCGAAAAAGATTATGAACATTTCAAATGCGTGCACCTTGGAGGCTTGGTTACGCCCGAAGGGCATTTTGCCGCCCATATAATTGGTGCCCCCCCCCGGTCCGCCACTGGTTAGTTGTGCAAGTTAATTGTCTCCGTTTGTTCGTGTGGAACTGAGTGTCATTCTAGCATTGACAGAAAACATAAAATCGGTTACAGTTGTACTATATCTCTGTGATTATCTGTAAGAAAGAATCGAGTACACATGTTTATTTCGGCTGGTGTCGTGTGCGTTTAGGTGTGTGTAAATGGGATAGGCATGAGAATGTATGTGTATATTATTTTGCTTCTTTTGTCAGCGAGATGGTGCATGTATGGACGTATGTGTATGTGCGTGTGTGTGTGCTTCAGTACACACGGCGTCCACCGTAAAAAAATTGGTGAATATCTCTCGTCATGTGCGTGCTATTGCCGAGAACATTTATGCACCAATCGACGATACCTCTTAAGAATTGAATTCTATGTTCGAGTCATACCTTTACTTCTATTTATATCCAGACTTACTCTATTATAGACTTTTTATCTTCTAATTATTTTAATTTCTATTAATCGAAAATAATAAACTCTACCTTAATTAACTCTTACTTTATTTATTTTATTATTTTTTCCTTTTTCTTTTTCATCAATTTTTTAAAATAACCTTTTTATTTAATTTTTTTCCTATCAATTTATATTATTTCAATCTATTCATATTTTTTGATCGATCAGTCATCATTATTTTATTATTCTATTTGCCAATTTTACTTTCTCATATACCTTATCGAACTTCACTTCATTTTATTTTATTTCATTTTGTAGAACCCTAAAATTGTTGTTATTACAAAAAATTCTGATCACTCCTAATACTGTTCAATGCTACCATTGTTTATATTTCTATTTTTATTGATGTATTTTTCTCTTATGTAATTTCTCCCCCTTGATACAACCTGTATGATGAATGCTTGGAATGTTTTGAATGCTCTTATCTGAATGTGATGTTATAAAAGGCGCTGAAGAAGAAACGTTTTTGTATCATCAAAAATAATTCACAATAAAATATTTCCAAAAAGTCTTGGAAATATTGTACGCCGTGTGGTTTTGAATTCTTGAAACAATGTTCAAATTATATATATATATATATATATATATATATATATATATATATATATAAGTGTTTGAATGTAATTATTTAAAATGTAATCGTTATATGTTGCCATTCTTGATCATCCGATAAAAGTAAACGGTTAATTTCTCACAATGTCTGCAACTGAAAGAATTATTTGACCTGATAAAATATATAATCGATGAAATCGCGTGGAATTAATGTTTTATGTAAAGAACACAGACTGGAAATTTATGTAAATGATTGTCCAATCAGCATCAAATAGCAATTTGCCAGTTCTAACATGAAAAATTCTACCGACTTAATGTTATATATAAGATTAATTGACCTTTTTTCATTCTTTGTTTCCTTTATTTTTAAGGAAAATGTAAAAAAAAATACTAAAATTAAGATGCGTCGACCAATAAATATGCTCTTTCAAACTTAAGCATGACAAACCAATCGGCGAGCGCCTGACAGAGATGCGAAGACTATAAACAAAAAAGAAATGAAAATGAAATCATGGAAAAATGCTGCTTTGTTGTGGGATTAAATCGAAATTTCCGATATTGCAATGAAACAATGTCGTGATGACGTCATCGCTCCTTTTTACACAATTCTCAACAAAACCAACATTTTTGACCCCGAAACAAAAATGCCTACTTTGCAGTTAGAAAAAAGAGTGGAACCTTGCAGGATTTACATGTTAATATTTTTTATCACGAATGGCAAATATTTTGAATAAATAGACCAGACGTCAGGGGAAGCCATTAGCAAGAAGTTGAAAAATCTCCTTCAAAGCACGACCTTTGTTTGACGTGAAGGCCAACCAAAAATTCTCTAGATTTTTGATCCACCTTTCAGAGTGACTCTCCTTTCTCTGGCCAATAACGTCGTGGACATGACATATACTAGGCAATCACGAACCCTTGAAAGAGCTGGATGGGGAGTATCATCTTAAGAAACATACAATAGATAGTGTGGGGTTATCTGGAAGTGGGTTTTTGTGTTAGGATGTGTGTGTGAGAATTACTTCATACCCTCATGAGCGCAATGTATGACACAAAGTGGTATTGCTTTTAGACAGCAAGGGCCATGAACAGAAATTGACTCTGCCCTGCAAGACTCCCCTAAAAATAATAACACCACAATGACACGAGGCCAATATTAATCTCAAATCATATTTTTAGTGTGTGTTGGCAAATAGGTTTGCATGTGCAAGAAAACTTGCAGGTTTATGTGTACATATGTGTGTATAATCTGCGTAGTAACGTGCATGTGTTAATGTAGGTACACATGTAGATTTATGGTGTGACGGTAAACGGGTAGATTTATGATTTATAGGTACACTTGTAGAGTTATGATGTGTAGGTACACGGGTAGATTCATTATGTGCAGGTA